>JAFIDM010000001.1:35951191-36032135 GCA_023159025.1 Thereuonema tuberculata
GCATTGATGAAATGAAATCTTTGCAATGCGAACCTCATCAGTGTAATTTATGAGTTTTGCATATTTATATATTTACATCTATGTTATATACAAATATATAAATTCTTGTTGTCATCTTAATAACTGACAGAGCATTGCGTTGGCTGAAATATAGATACAGGCCTATTTTTTTTTCGTGCTCAATTAAAGCTTTATATAGTTTTGTAATGGAAGTTAATATATTCTTATATTCTTTACTTACAAACTTCCATTACAAAACTATATAAAGCTGAACAGAATGTGGAAATAAGCTTAATTGTGTAGCACATATTTCATTGCCTTTAAGGGATATGTACCAGGGTATACATTAATTTTATTAATTATTTATTAATCAATATTACGGAATTCTCTCATTTTAATTTTTAGTTTTATTCTATTTCTGATTAAAATTAAAAAGAGGAAAATCATAAATTTTCGTTTTATGTTTATGTGTGGTGAGTATGGGTGGCAGGAAAGCCGAGCACCGCGATCTGTGTCTATAGTGCTATTCCACGGAAATAAAGACAGAAAGACTGCAAAAGTATGATGGGAGAAGTGCAGGGGAAATGGGAGAATCCTGAGAAAACCTGCACAGCGCAGATCGTCCACCATTATGCAACCCACATGAGAACCGAACCCCGGTACTCAGAGGTGAGAGGCCAATGTCTTAGCGACAACGCCAACTGCGAGGCCAAAAATTTTCGTTTTAGTAAAATATTTAAATTATTTATTAACTGAATGCAAGGATTAATTGTATTATTCTTGCAGAAACGGAAATATGGGTTCTTGAATTAGTTTTATAAATTGCATATTTTTATTCGACTTTACATATAATTTTTAATTAGCTTCCCATACATGGTGGCTATAACTAGAGTGACCCTATTTTCAGCTCTCTGGATCGGTTCTACTCAACATATCTTAAGTGAAATCGGTATAAATGCTAATTAATGGGGAAGCGATTTCCCATGAAAAAAAAAAGTTTAAAGTTTCGCCATCAGGCGAAAACTTGGCGCTGTAAACATAGTCTGAAATGCAACACTACAATAACAAGACTTTATTATTCAAAGATAGTTACAAAACATGTTCAATACGTGCTCCAGCTAAGTCGATTACATGCTGGATGAGTAATACACGGTGATCAATTGTGGCCTGAAGCATTTCCCCGTTTCGAATTATAGGAATATGCCACTTTATGACTCCCTTCAGATCAAGCCAAAACCTGCGCCTTCCTGATGGACTCTGTCTTTCAGATATCTCCACAGCCAGAAATCACAGGTATTCAAATCTGGAGATCGTGGATGCCATGCATTTGGAAAAACTCTGGATATTATGCGATCATTGCCGAAGGTGGCAAGAAGCAATTCCTTCACTTGTTGACCATTATGTCATGTTACTCCATCTTGCATGAAGACAGTGTCCTCGAAACAGCCTCTTTCTTGCAAGACACTACCTGTATTACGCATCCAGCATGTAACCGACTTAGCTGGAGCACATACTGAACCCGCTCTCTATAACTGTCTTCGCATAATAAAGTCTTATTATTGCAGTATCGCATTTCAGACTATGTTTGCCTGATGGCAGAACTTTAAAGTTTTGTTTTTTTTCATCGGAAAATTTTCCAATGGTCTAATAGCAAATATACCAATTTCTCTTGAGATATGTTCATTAGAACCCGTTCCAGAGAGATGAGAGAAGGGTCACTATTTTTATAACCATCCGATATACGATTGAAATGGTTGGTTAAACTTGAAGACCAGATGCAATCTAGCAAATTAACGAAAAAAAGTCCATATCAACATGAGTGCGGAAATGTTACAGAATGATTAGCACGCACTTAGGCTTTGGTGTATCCTGGCCGTTGGATATCCTAGCAGAGGAGGGGCAAAAGCTACACTCCCACGAAATCTAAAAATGAGGGTTAGCCAGATGAGGGTAAGTTTTTCTAGTAAAAGATCGTGCAAAACCATTTTCAAATAAGCTTACCTGCAAACCTCATTCTACTTTTCTATGGTAGAATAGTGGTGTTTCTCATTTTATGTGTTGTTTGCTGGGATTAGAAAATAATGTTAAATTTTCCTTCTGATTTCAATACTTAAATTTTCGTATTCGACGTATTCGAACTAGTAATTTCCTAGGAGTTTTATTAAAATAATTATAATTGTTTTGAGTGAGTTGCTTCCTCCTGTACATTCGCAGTAAATTTAGCAAATCATGAAAACAGTAGTTAGAAATTGGAAACATAATCTTCCATTTCCTTTAAAAATCTTAGTTTTTGATTTTAATAAGTATAATCCTTGAATATATTTTGCAGATACCTTCCAATTATACAATAGATAAGCTTGATTTCCATTCAACTTATGGTCTACAAAAACAGCGCTTAGGCTACTTCCACTATCCTTCTTCTATTGTTTTACCACGACATCCTACTCACTTGAATGATCTCAAAGGCATTGTCCTCAGGGCAGCAATATTTCATGTAAGTTGTAACTTTGAAATTTTTTTTTAATGAATTGTTAAAATTAAATTTTGAATATTATAGAAGGATATAGCAATTTACATTATTTTTGAACTGTTAATCCAAAATTTATGTTTTACAATATTTAGGTAGGCTATCTATATTGCTTTTGCATACTATATTAGATGTAAGTCAATGAGGAAGAGAAATGAAAATTTTAAAGATGGCAGATTTTTATTATTTTCATTGATTCTATAACTTTTAATTGAAAAGCAAACTGAAACATGAAGTTATAAAATAATTGGAGTTTCACTTTTAGATTAATCACAAGAGCAGACAGCAACTAGGAATAGATACTATAATTAATATTATTTTTACTACAATTAATAAAATGGTAATAATCTATCATAAATTTTAAGTTTATTAGATAACTGCTTTTTCTTAACTTGATTACAAAACTTCAATGGCAAAGTGTTTTTGGGCCTAAGAGCTGCGTCTCCAGCCCAATTTCAATCTAAATCAATAGAACTTACACTGAATAACATCTTACTATAATTAAATTTACAGCTTCAAAAAAAACATAAACAACAATCTTAGAACATACAAAACAATCTTTACGATTTTTGTTACTTTCTTGCCAGATCTACTGAGTCCATTTTTTGTCTATCTTTCCTAAGATACCGAGGTTATGTATGTGTATGTATGAGTTCCCTAAATTGTATAATCTTGAAACTTGACATGCATATTTAAGAACAAAAGACGATCTGACTTCCCCATTTAAAATTTTTTCTTTGTATTACAGTTAATCGTATTTAAGAAACTTAAAAAAAAAAATTAAGCTTAACTCATTTTATTTTTCAGAAAATGGAAGATGTCTGTTTGTTATCAGAAAATATTTAAAAGTAAACATAGGCTCTTTTTTTTGTGGTTTTCACGACTTTAAAAATAATTAAGAACAACATTTTGAGGAAAGTAGGCTTTAAATTCTTTCTACAACTTCTTTCTAAAAGAGTTCACTCAGAGGTTAGCGAAAAACCTCAGTGCAATTGGTTGTTCTATTCGGCAGACCACATCCTGCATAAAGATACAGAGAATTAACAGTTAAATGTGTATCAAAAGTTTTACTAATTTTTTTGTAATATTCTTTTCAATAATCTTTTTTTTTCTTTTTTCTTTGAATAATGTAAAGATGACATTATTGCTAGAATTAAAAACCTATAAAGAAATCGAATACAGTTAAGATATGAGATAACAATGATATTATTATCTCAGATTTTATTTTTCCATGTTAATCTGCGACAGCAGATTGCGATTTGTTTTGTTTTGTACATCTTTTAAGTGCAAAAGAAATCTTCTGTTGCTTTCTTAAACATTCCACTCTGTCATTTGTGAACTGATAAGATTTTAAAAAATTCAAGAGACAATAACACAGTCTTTGTCAATGTCTTGCATTGAATGAAAATTACGATGTTATAAGTGTTTGTTTTATAAGAAATACCATATAGAGATTCATGCTAGTAAACTAGGCTTACTAAAGACAAGAAAACCAGTCATTATTTATTTATTTATTTATTTATTAAGGACCCTCCTTGGACCAATATGGAAGTTTTACCAAATAACACAGTGAAGATGTCAGGATTTTTTGGAGAGATTTTCCTCAATCTTCAAAAAGCTATGAATTTCAGGTAACTTTTAGCATTTTAAGCAGTTCTTTATGTTAAAATAATGCTAAAAAATCACTAAATTAAAGAACAATAACATTGACAGATTTTTTTTTTTCTTAGCAATGTTTTTAGAACTTGACTAAAAATCTTTTCAAAAATCTCAGGAAGTAGAAGTAGTTGCAGGTCTTTTAATTTTTCGTTATCTTTTATTTAAACTATACATAAAAGAATTAGTTTATGCCTAAATTTATACCTTATCTTGTTAGATATAGTGAAAATGAAGTAATAAATATTTTTAAAGGTGAGGTGGGATATAATGTGGAACCTCCAAGTTTAAACTAAAAACAAGAAATACACAAATAAAATAGAAATTCATGTGCTAGTCTCCACTAGCCTCAATGAATTTTCTATGGGCATTAAATAATCAAAAAGAAGCGCCTAAAAATGTATGAACATATTAAAAGTTCAGAGCCAGTGTTTACAAGTGGTATCTCAAAATAGCTGCATCACGTTAAATTGCCGATCATCAGTTGAGAATAGTCACAAGCAGAGAACCAGGTCTTATTTATGGAGGTTAGTATAATACTTAAAGGTATTGCAACATTATTTGATCATCTGCATTATTTTCCAATCGATATTCCTACCTCGCCATTTGACGCACTTTTCGCGCGAAAAGTGTAAGCCAATATAGTTACGTGTATTACTCGGAATGGGGCAAGATCAGTCGAACTTCGATAAAGGTCTGACTGTAGAACACCGACTGAATGAACTTTCCAACATTGATTTTTTTAAAAGTAAATGAGCTATAAAGTATTTTAATTCACACAATACTTTCTAGATAATCTTTATAAATGTTATCTTTCTGTAAATTCTTTGAAAAATAATGTAAATGCTATTAAAATATTTCCAAGAAAGACTGTAAAACAAATACGTCGATGAAATGCAATCAGATTTGAAGTTGTTTAGAAAATAGAATTACTCTCTTGAATTAATATATCTCAATTTTTTAATATATCTCATTTTAATCTTTGATATTGTTAATATAGTTTTGAATTCGTACGTGGAGAAACCTTTCAATATGGAGCATTAGTGAATGGTTCCACTTGGAATGGTATCGTTGGAATGTTATTTAGAAAGGTAGTTTCCAAATTTCTTTCCACTTAATATTATTACAAGTTCTCAACTTATTTATTGCAATTCTTATCATGATTATTTACTATTATTAAAAAAAAGAAAACTTGTCACTTGTCAGTTGCAGTTCTGTGAAATTGGAGTCGATTGCTTTGAAACTATTAAAAATCAATTGTAAATTTTCAGTAAAAATTAAAAAGATTAAAAAGGCGTAGCAAGAAAGAAGCTGATTTTGCAGTTTAGATTTGCTATTAATTTTCGACTTATTATATAGCAGAGATAAAGAAAAATGGAAAAAAGAAAAAAGATCTCAGAAAAAGAAAAGATGTGGATGGAAAACACAAACAATGACATCAAGATTCTAGTTTTTTCAAAATAATTTTTTTTCGCCGCTACGCGAGCTGACGTCGAGCTGTTGTTAAAATTTAAGCAAGACCAAACTGAAATTAGAGCATAACCTATTTAAGAGCAAGTGGCAGGATTTTGAGCAACTTGTTGGTTTAGGGCAAGTTTTGGAGTTTCGAAAGCAGCCATTAAACTAATGAGAGAGAAAACTATATCGAAACATTTGAATGATATTTTAATGCTTGAGTTTTAATGATTAATATTGCATTTACAAACTGAAATTAGATAAATTTTTCATAATATATCTAATATCAATCGGATGGCATTTGATAGAAAATTTCTTATTGAAAAAGTTTTTAGTTCAAACATGGGCCACGCTGCTTTTTTTTTTTAAATATACTCTACAGAGAAGGTACTTTTCTAATTTACTGTCGTTCTATTTCAGGAAGCTGACATAAGCGTTATCAACCTGGCCAAGACTCCTGCTAGAGCAGAAGTAGTGGATTATTCCGTAGTTCATCTCTACTCATTCACTTATTCACTTATCATTAAAAACCCACTGTCCGGTCAATCCACGCTGTTTTCCGATTTCCTTGTTATTTACACTAGGTCCTTTGATTCGTGGACTTGGGTTTATGTTGGCCTTCTGTGCTTATTTGCACTATTTTTACTGAACTGTCTAAAGTATTTTAAGGACTTCGAATTAATGAGAGAGCCTTCCTTCTTGGTACTGGAAGCAATTCTTGTTCGTCAAGGTAAGATTTGACAGTACTGTAGGTATGACTATCTTTAATTACAATTAGTTTAATGATTGAAGCAAAGAGATTTGGAGACATTTACGATCGAAATTAAATTCTTTTTTAAATGTTCTCTTTTTTTAAAAAACTGCTAAATTCAACTGCAGCTTATTAATAATTGTAATTGTAATACCCCATTCGTTTGGTATCGATTATAGGAGTTGCCATTCTATGCAGAAGCTATTCGGCCACTTTTGTGTTTGGAACTTGGTTGCTATTTTCAATCCTACTTAACATCTGTTACACAACGACTTTTACCTCGATCCTAACTCAACAAGAGACAAACATCCCTTTCAAATCCTTAAAAGATATCTTAGATGATGGATACCAAATTGCAGTTCTCAAATCAGTTAGTATAGTGGAAACAATGAAGGTAAGTTGTTACTTAATGTTTTAGCATTTAAAGGTAAATCATGTAATTACGTGCTGCACTACAATACTCCTTTTATGATCCAAAGAAAAATACAACTTTGAGCAAAAGCTCAATAATAAGTTACGTTAAGTCCAATTCTTGTGACTTTATGATGTTTATTTTTAACCAATATTAATGCAGTTTTTGTTTATCTGAGTATATTATTCCCACTCACACGAATTTGGAAAAGAATTTTAATGACCCATTAATACATTAGTGACATAGTTTATTTATCCGTTGTTACTATATTGGTGATAGTCGAGATGCAACGTAAATGTGGATCCTTGTTCCTGTGGGGGCATCGAACCAATGATAATGAAAGATAAATTGAAATATAACTCTGCAGTCGTGAAAGCAAAGCTAAGTATGGTTAAAGACTGTGTTAAAGTTCGTTCAGATTTGAAATGAGAAGACATAATTCATCCCTTTTTCACTTGTGTCTTAAATATTGTTAAATATAATAAAGAATTAGAATTTTGTACGCTTTTTCGTTTAATATGCTTTTGTAAATCTTTCTAAGCCTTTAAGAGTATCTACACAATGAAAAAGTCTAATAATTTCAATAATAATTTTTAACTATTAGATAATTATAATGATGTGGATGAGAAAGAAATTGAAATTGTGAGAATACTTTGAAACTTTCCCAGTACAAAAATCACGTGATAGGTACAAAGTAATGTTGTATTTGAATTTTGTAACTCTAGATTTTTTACCTAGATATTTCCTAGATATAAAATTAATATCGAGATCGAAGAATATAAGACTTACCATCTCCTTCTCCTCTTCTTCACAACCCTATCACTTCAAACCTTCCCCAGTTCATAAAAACTCATGTAGTCATTATAAATCCTTAACTATCCCGAAAATCCCCTTAGAAGTATTCATCAGCAATGTTTGCCCATGCCCTCACCGCCCCCCGTTTACCCCTCATAGAGCTTTTGCCTCCAGTTGAATATATGGAGTTATTATGCACAACAATATTTTAGTTCCAATTTTAGCCATTAGATTAGCATGTGACGCTATTAAGCACAATAATATTTAGTTACAATTATTGAACAACAATATTTTTGTAGTTCTAATTGTTGCCTCCTGGTGCATATGTGGTGCTTTCAAGAAAGTACCCCTCCCCCTTTCCCAATATCGAAAATTCGACGAATTCGGGTCTTTTTCAAAAACACTTATGTCAAATTTCTAATTCAAACCGTTTCCGAGATATACTATAACCTTCAAGAAAATTTACCCACACCCCTGTTTACATCCCTTAAGGATGGTCTTTTTTAAAAATCCTTTCTTAGTGAGCGCCAACGTCATAAGGGCAACCCATTCCGAAAATTTCAAGATCCCTGGGTTCAGCAGTTTGGCTGTGAGTTGATGAGTGAGTGAGGGAGTGAGTCAGTGGATTTTGCCTTTTATAGGTGTAGATTACATTACTTGATTACTTGATGGACCTGTAATGTCATCCTGGATTTCTCCAAAGATGCAGGTTGGAAAGTTTCCAGCACTTCCGCTCTTGGGCCTTACTTCGTCATTGTTTTACACTATTTATTGATGGGATCGACCCATCTAGTTGATGGTCTTCCTAGTTTCCTTTTTCTATTTCTAGGGTACCAGTCAGTAACCCTAGCAGTCCATTTGTTATCGTTAAACCTAGCGATATGCTCTACCTATCTTTTTTATTATCGTATATTGCTTCAATATCATCTGCAAAGGCTAATAATTGAAGTTTTTTCATCTGTATTTGTACTATCTTTTTATTTTGTTCTTCGTAAAATGTTGATATTTGTAAATAGATTGGGGATATCACATCTCCTTGTCGGACTCGTCTTTGGAGATCTACAGTTATAAAACTTTTAAAATAAAATATTGATCGACTTCTTCAGTCTGATGCTTTTTGAACGTACCTTAAAATAACCGAAGGATTTTTCAGTTCTACAGGTGACCGTGTTCCCATTCGGTTTATGATAGCAAGAACCTTATATTCAGTGCTGCCTATTCTCTGACGAGTATAAAGTTTTGCTCGTTAACTGTTTATCTGAAGGATCGTTTAATTTTATATAGAGGCAAGTGGTAAAAATATGTCAACAGTACAAAACATCATCATAATGACTGATGAAACAATACATAGGATATGCTTTTATTAATTTTAATTTTAATATGATTTTTATAATTGACAGCATCCTTGATTTAGTAAAGACTTAATTAAATTAGTGCTTAAATGCTATTAATAGGCGAATCGAGCAAAGGAATCGGAATGAACTTCAGAAATCTTCTGAATTTTCTATTCTGTTGTACAGCACTGGAGAAGGTGGTTCAATCTTTAGTAGATATCGGAAATTTTTTCCCCGGTTATTTCTCCTCATAACGACCCTATGATTCATCCAGCCTCTCTTAAAATGGAAATAGAGATTCTTTCCCTAGAGTTAGATTTGGACAGATCCTGATTGGCTGAGAAACATTTGAACCTACGCCTTCGGCACACAGATGAATCAGCACCTATCGTTTTTAGTTAGCAAGTACGGGATATTGTACAGGTGTTGTTTTTTTCTTTAAATCGTAGCACATAAATTTAAAAGAAACTTAAGCACGGAAAATTAAAAATAAAGATAAAATTAGTAGGTTTATTAAATCATCATAATATTTTATATAAGGTGCATTCAAAAAGAAACGAGCCGGAGGCCTAGGAACAGAAACCAGTACCTGTATGTCAGGAGTATTGGCCCTGGTGGTTGAGGCACTTGTCCCACTGCGACACAAGGCGGTGAATGACTGCCTTGTAAAATTCCTGGGGTTGCATTGTGAACCAGTTCCGCACCAACTGCTTGACGTCGTCGTCCGAGGCGAATCGTTTGCCCCTCGGGGACCAAAAACGGCGTAATCGCAGGGAGAGAGGTCTGGACTGTATGGAGGGTGATCAAGAACCTCCCACTTGAATTTCTGCAGGAATGCCGGGGTTGTGTTGGCCGTATGGGGCTTTGGATTGTCATGGAGCAGAATGACCCCCCCCGGGTGAGCTTGCCTGGTCGTTTCATCTGTAATGCGGTGAAGTGCTTGTGCTGTGCGGTGAAGACCAACACGGACGATTGACGCATGCTTCTATTAGCTTTTAGTCACATGAATTGCATCCGTGATCCTCTAGCAGCGGGCTGTGAACTTCCACACTCACTCGTGTCGGAATCAATCTTGGTTACACATGCAACGATACTACCCTTCTGTAACCGGTTTGTCCATTCCACACCCCGGCTCGTTTCTTTTTGAACGCCCCTCATATATTTTAAGCTTTAGCAAATTTAATATCATTGTTAAAACTTAAAATTATTTGGTGAACGATTCTGAGATACAGTTAACTATTTCAACAACAACAAAAGATCATTCATTTTAATGAAATTCAGTTAAATTAAGAAATAGTGAATTAACAATGATTTTCATTCTTTTAAAGCAAAGCAAAAACCCTGTCTTCCAAACTGCTTGGAAACAAATTTCTAGTCAACCGAATAATCTGGTGGACACAGTGGAAGAAGGATTGGAGAAAGTCTTAACACAGAAATACGCCTTCATCCACTTCACAGACACCCTATTAAGTACTGCTAGCGAGGACTGCAATTTTTTTGTTTTACCCAGGCGATACTTTCCTGAAGATTGTTACATTCCATTTCAGAAGAATTCACCATATGTTGGAATCTTCAATGAATAGTAAGTTACGGTTAATTTTATGTAATTGCAACTTCAATATCATCATCCATATATTATAGATATTTAACATGCACAAATTAAAATATAAAGAAGGGAAATATTGAGAATGTATAATTCTTCATTCGCGCCTTCGATTTTTAACGTCATGGTAAATATGGCTGACGAGTCCTAACAAGGATGAAACAGTGTCCAGATTCCTGTTAACGACAGCTCAATGCTTGAATGGAAAAGTGTGCATTCTGAATATTTCTCTTTTTTTATGTGGACGTTAAACTCGCCCATCTATCGAATAAGTTTATCAATAACCAAAGATCTCTTTAATCAAACAAGTAAAATAATAAAAAAAAAGCCTTTCGTTTTATGATTTTGCTTCTTTAACTTTTTAATAATTGTTGTTATTTATTAATTCTATAATTTTTGTTCAGTTTCAGCAGATTAAAACAGTCGGGATTACTTCAAAGAATTACTGACGTCTACAATCCACAGATCACTCAGTCTTGCAATAAAGTTGAACATCAATCTGGAACTATCGAATGCTTTCTAGCTCCGATCCTAACGATTGTTTTCGGAATTGCAGCTTCCTTACTCTGTTTTCTTATTGAAATTGTTGTAAGCAAAAGTTTTGCTTCTGACCAAAGCAAGTCTCCTGATCCTGGATGAAAATTAGCAAATGACCAAGAATTCCTTCCTAAAATTTGAAGACTGTTGTTGATATTTCAATTAATCGGACTTTGTAACATTAGTAATAACATCATGTTACTAATAATTTTCAAATCGGAAGAGTTTATTAATGTTTTAATAGGAAAAACGATTGGTCATCGTATAAAACAGATTTGGAGTAGATAAACTTCAGTAGATTTTGGTGATTTAATATATGAATGATAAGATTATTTTTTTTTAATTAGTGATGGATATTTACAACCCAAGGAGTGAGATTTGCAGTAGTTTATATTTACTAGTATCTCTATAGGCTTGCCGAATAGGCCAAAGATAAAAACTGGATATAAAATAAATAAATAAATAAATAAATAAATAAATAAATAAATAAATAAATAAATGATTTTTGCTTATTTACCAAAGTTATCGGAAAGAAACATGCCTTCCAATTTTAAGCTATATGTTCTTCTAGGAACCTATTTTTTATTTTCTGATTTTCCATAAAAGAATAAATAAATAATTACATAAAGAACTAAAAACAAAAGATAAATTAAAGAAATAATAATGCAAGAGGAAAAAGAACGAATTACAACGACAATATTTTATCTTAACAGAAATTAAAGCATTACTACGGAGTAAATAATATTACACTCCTGGAAATCCTTAATATAAACAACTCCTTTAATTTCCACGATATTTCATCCGTCTTTGCGAAGGACTTCATCAAGTGGTAACAGAGGATAAGAAAGTATTCTTCTTCCGCTACATTTATTCTCTCTCTGTACTATATTTGTATTCTTTGTATAAGCTTCTTTGTATACATCGTGTACAGGATATATTAAATAGCTTATATTAATGCGGTGGCGCTCTGCTATGACCTATCAATCATTCAATATGTTGCTCATTTTAAAAAAACGAATAGAATGATTGAAATATGAAAGGTCGATCTCCCTGTTACTCATTAAAGACTTAGGGAAATAATGAGTGATAAGTCTTCAGAAATATCGACAAGACAGTTCCCAATAATTTAGTAAAAGTGGCTGCACAGTTCGGGATATCCATAAAATACTTTCGTAAACTGGTTAGTTATGAAGTGAGCAGCATCTTACAAAATCGATTCAAAAACAATTGCCAATTATTCATGACAGGAATTCTGGGATTTCATTCATAGTTAGTTACTTTGTAAATGCTACACAAATATTTTACTTTTCTTTAATAACGAAGATACATCGGGCATATGCCCAAGTACAGTATATAGGATAAAAAAAAAAAACCAAGCATGTACATAGAAAAAATAAATAAAGAAATTTTTTTCTTAGTCATAATCTTAACTCAAAAGATAATGTCTGATAGAAGAAGATTCGACTCTTGTCACTTTGCACTCCAGTGTTTCTTACTATTGAATTGTTATAAGGCAGACGGTGGTGTTGGTAAGGGAGAAGGACAACACAGCAACTTCACACCTTTTAATTTTCATCTTCCTTTTTCATAATTTTCATAATTTTATTTTTGCTTATTTATTCTCAGGGGGGACAAATATAGAAACTGACTGCCACCGGAGTAAAAGAAAAAATAAATGAACTCTAAAAAGTAAATAATCTGTACTGATTCTTCCACAATACAACTATTTGAAATAAATATATTTTCTAAGTGTAGTTTTAAAAGTAGTTTTAAAAGTTTTAGTTTTACAGAGAAACAAATGAACTGAATTAGATAGGAAAATTTAAAGAAAATAAAAACAATCTAAAAAAAAAGCTGAATTTTTCTTTTTCTTTTGTTTTATTCTCTACATATTGAAACATCCTATAACTCTCGTTTCATGTTTGCTAACTAGTCGGGATTCTTCATTCTTGTTTAGATTTTATTATTGTTGTTGGTTTTATTTTTATGGTTTTTCATTAATTATTGTATACTTCAAAAATATGGAAAAGAAAATAAAGTATTTTTTTTTCTAATGTTTGCTTAGGTTATTTTTGTAAAATAGTCAGTATTAAAATCTGACATTTAGTATTTTTGTTGTAAAATATATTTGTGTAAATAAAACATTTTAATGTGCTGTGAATATATCAAGTCTGAGTCTTTTATCGGGGAAGGCGGATTGGGCTGATGAGTCCCTAGAAGGACGAACGGCCGTTCCCAATTCCTTCGGATAATTGATTCAGAAAGGCAATTTACTTATTCCTGTGCTGTTCTTTTCTTTTCTTGTTTTGATTTGTTAATATATTTGTGTTTAATTTTATTTATTTTGAAATATAAGAAAATATTATTTTTTTAATTAATAATTTTGTTTAATTTTCAATTTTGACTTAAGTTTGTTCAATTTGGTAAAATTGAGTTTTGATTATAAGTTCTTATATCCACGCGCAACAATGAAAGGAGAGATTAAGAGGATTATGGTAAGGTTGTGAGAATTTCGAACAATTGAAAGAAAGAATCGTTTTGGAAGTTACAAAAGAAGACAGACATGGAAAATACGTCTGTCGACCTACTCTGATTTATGTGTAAAATACGTTCGGAGGAGATAAAAATTTAAAATCCTATTTGAAGTCAGAGTTCCATATCTTACAAAATAAGATAAGGTTTATGAGCAGCAGAAAAGAAGAACTGGCATCATCAATTAACCTAACTGGATTAATCTGAAACGGCAAGAAGAGATGTCAGGATTAACCATATTGAGGGTCATGTATAGGTTCGATAAATCAAAGATAAATTATTTGTAAACAAAATTTCTTAAAATAAGAAACAACGACAGCACTGGAATAAATAAATTGCCTTTCTGATTCAATTATCGGAAGGAATCGGGAACGGCCGTTTCGTCCTGCAAGGGACTCATCAGCCCGATCCGCCTTCCCCGATAAAAGACCCAGAAAGGCAAGATCTTAAGTGAAGGCCACCGTCACACCTGGCAGTGACCCCTGAAGAACAAAAAAACAACAACAATAAATGTGCTGATTTGCACAACAAAAAAACCTTTTCCTAATAAATGATAGGAATTGAAGGCTGTTGCTAGAAATTTATCCAGTGACTCATGAACAATAGAAAGGACCGTCTAGGACATTATTAGCATTTAAGGGAGATGGATATCAACAAAAACCGATGTTCAAAAGTCAATGGAAGCATGGAAAGCCAAGAAGCAAGTCGACTCATCTAAAGGTAGGTGGCTTATTTTTTATTATAAACTGTTTAAAACATAGAACCATTGAAATTAAGACGAATTATCTAATGAAACGATTGGGAAGCATATAGTTGATATCGTATTCAAGGAAAGACATATTGTTGTTGTTTTTTTATAGTTTTTAAGAAAATTCCAGATTAAAATGCATTCTTTTTCCGGGTAGCGGATGGACATAGGGGGGACCAAAATATTAGTCTACAATGTTTGTAGTAATTTAACTTAATTGATATAGGGGACGTAATTGTTAGAGTCGAGAGGATAGTTTCTGTTTGTTCCGGAGAAAGGTGTAGGGAATGAAAAGTTGTTAATTGAGAGTTAATATCCTCATTACACCAGGAAACTACACCCCCCCTTTTTTTTTTTCTTTTGAAGATAATTTATGTAAGAAAATTCAGCATAATTTAAAGTTGGTCAAAGAAATGAGCAAATTATATAGAGGAGGAGGTGCAAATGTGGAAGCATGAGGGTAATGTGGAACATCCAGTATCTGGCTTGTAGAGTGTTGTGCTGTAGTGGAATGAGCGGCAAATAGTTTTAGTTGTTTATCTTTATCCCAGGAGAAGCGCTGGCAGTCAGAGGATCAGTGGATGTGGTGTAGTGCGTCAAGTTACGTTGGCAAGTTTTTCAAAACTTTTGAGAGGCAAGTTTCATTATGCAGTCTATCTGTCTCCTAGGTAACATAATTAATATCATGCAATTCATAAAGGGACGTGTATAGAAGATTCTGACGGTTTTAAATCAAATCTAAACCAAGAGTTTCGTAGCATAATTTTGTCAAATTCAAAATGGCTAATGTGTGGGTAATGTGGAAACATGCACTTGTGGGTTTTGTAGAAATGTTTCCACAATACCCAATCGGATGTAATGTTTCTAATGTGCTAAGCATTTTTTATTCAGATGCCACGGAAGCACATTGGTGGGAAGCCAAAAGCCATTTTGAAGAAGTGGGATGCAGAAAACATGATTAAGGCTGTAATAGCCGTTAGGAAAAAAAAAGAAGGGATTAAGAAGAGCAGTTAAAGAGTTCAAAGTGCCTCAGACGACACTTCGGAGATTTGCACGTTCTAATATGTCACTTGAAGATTGTGTTTCATTTGTATTAGAAACATATATATAAAATAGTTGCTAAAATAGTTTTACTTAATTCAAAATCCTTAATCTATACTTAATCTATAATCCTTAATCTACAATTTTAGAGTGTTTCCACATTACCCACACTTTTTGTAGTTTCCTAAAAATGTTGTACAATCACAAAACTAATTTTTACTCTTTTAACTTTTTATATTTATTAGTATTATTATTACATGAAAGAGAGTACAAGGTAAGTTTAGGTAAATTTTCAGTAAAATAAAACAAAAACAAAAACATATATATTAAAAAAACAAAGTGGGTATCCACATTTGCACCATCTCCTATACTAAATAATCTATCTTTCATTAGGAAGAGGTTATTAGTTGTGCAAGTTAGCACAACATTTATTATTGTTTTTCTTGTTCTTCGGGGGTCACTGCCAGGTGTGACGGTGGCCTTCATATATCATCTTGCCTTTCTGGGTCTTTTATCGGGGAAGGCGGAGATCGGGCTGATGAGTCCCCTGTAGGACGAAACGGCCGTTCCTGATTCCTTCCCGATAATCGAATCAGAAAGGCAATTTGTTTAAGTTTGTGTCGATCTTGTTTCTTAGTTTTATTTAGTCTAATGAGCAAATTCTTTATCCAAAACAGATTTTAATGGTATCAGATTTGACTGTTACGAGCTAAATAGTTGATAGTATTGTAGAAGTTTTATAGTATTTTTTAAAGTATTTACATTCATATTTTCAAAGTTAAGAAACAAGAATAATTACGGGTTTTACATTACTATTTTTTTTTCCTTTCATAAAAACTGCTATGTAAACACTAATTTTCTTTCTCAAAGACAAAATCGATAAATATTAGTTTTATTTTCTTTGTTTTGTTTTTTTCTAAAATAAAGTTAAATCGAACTTTTTTTATATAGCCTACCGGGTGTAACAGGATTGTGGTTTAACTGGAAATGATATCAACTTTGGAATCTTAAATGGAACACCGTGTATATTTAGACATATTTAAATTCTACTCGAAATTCGGCATTCAACTATGTATCACTTGCACATGTTTGGCGATCACTGGGTTGGAACCAATGGACCAGTATCGTGACAACCTAGATCACCAGACCTGGCGGTATTAGATTTTTTTTCATCTTCCCTCACCTGAAAAATATTGTTTATTCGAGATCACCTACAACATTAGCTGATCTACAGAATAGAGTACGAGCAACGATAGCGAATGTAACTCTCAATTGAATAATGTTATGCCGGAAGTAATTGAACGAGCCCAGTTATGCAGGGACACTCATGGTGGAGACTTCGAGCAACTTGTATGATCCAATTTATTTCTTTTCTACGTAGCTGTCATTGTAATGAATATTTGTTTATAGTTCTTTATCATTCAATAAAGTACAGGAATAGATAGCCACGTTTGTTTTTCCAGATTCCTCGTACATAACACATTCGAACGAAACTTGTGCAACTGATACATTGTTGAATTCCAAATTTCGAGTAGAATTTAAATACAGTAAAACCTCGTTAAGTCGTCACTCAAGGGATCGAACATTTTTGACGACTTAAGCGGAGTGACGACTTAAGCGGAGTGGGCATTTTTGAAAAAAAAAACCAAAAAAAAAAAAAACCACTGAAATTCAATACTTTTATAAATTGCTGTAGCATTCGGTGAGAAAAACAAGATTTTCAGAAATCAATACATGCAAATGAATGAGTGGAAAATAAAAAAAAACAACACATTTTATACTTACCACATTTTATTTTCTTTTACTGGCATTAAAATAATCCAACAGTGTTGATTGATGAAGGTGCTGATGACTGGTAACAATTCGAAACACTTTGTAATGAAATGGAACTCCAACTTTTGTGCACATAGTTAATCGTATCTAAAACCGAAACTTCTAGCTTTTCGTTCCTATCCAAGACTTTTATCATGTCCTTTACAAGCATTTTTTTGTACTTTCGTTTAAAGTCAAGAATTATCCCTTGATCTAAAGGCTGAAGAAGTGCAGTTACATTTGGAGGAAGAAAAACAATTTCGATCGCTTTTAAATTTTCGGGGCTTACTCGCTATGAAATAAAATCACACTCAGTAGCGGTGAAGAAAAACGTCTAATCTTGACAAGAGTTGCAGCGAGAAAAGTGAATTTCCCACGTGAAAATTCCCCGTAAAGGCTAGGCTTTCTTAGAGTGAAGGGGCGGGGCTGAAAAGATAGCAGGCAAAATTGAGAATAAAGATGCTTTTCGCCATTTTTGAGGGTGACGAGTTATCCGGAGTAGAATTAAATTTGGTGACGAGTAAAAGAGGGTTATTTTACATTATTGTCTATGAGACCTTGTCGGGACCAAAGGAAAACGACGACTTAAACGGAGTGACGACTTATCCGGGTGACGACTTAACGAGGTTTTACTGTATGTCGAAATATACAGGGTGTTCCGTTTAAGATTGCAAAATTAATGCCGGTTAAACCGAAAAGGATATTTCAAAAAGGAATACAGTGTTTTCCATATTCTTTAATGTTTCATTACTGTGCCTAATCGCATTGAACTACAAGGATACATAAGAAACATATTTGATGTGTACCACAATCCTGTTACACCTGGTGTATAATAACGAAATTGTTTAATAGGAACATGTAATATTAAAGTTTTTACATCTCTTATAAAGATACCGATTTTCAATCATACAGTACCTCACAATAATATATCAAGGAATAGATGATTTTACATCACAGGAAGATGGAAGCTGGTTATGATGTAGACCGGTTATGATCAATTTTGTCTGTGGCATGCTTGCTCAGCAAATTAGCTTTTCGAATATTTCTTAATGGAATGACTAAATAACAGAAATACTGAAACCAAACCTCTATTTAAACCAAATTCTTCCACAATCTTCTTTCTTTCCATATCAAAAATATTAGATAGAAACACACTCTTCCATACATTGCATTAGTATTAAAATATTTATTAAAATACTAATAAGGGAGACAAATTTTCAGGAACTGTACATATTCCTTTTTTCAAGTCAATAATATAGGTATAACAGAATTAAGAATTAAGAATTAATAAACCAATGCTGCCAAGCTTATTCTTAATTCTGTTATACCTATATTATTGACTTGAAAAAAGGAATATGTACAGTTCCTGAAAATTTGTCTCCCTTATTAGTATTTTAATAAATATTTTAATACTAATGCAATGTATGGAAGAGTGTGTTTCTATCAAACCTCTATTTGTTTATCTAATTTAGATGAGCGAAGCGAGTCTCTCCATTCTCAACTAGATCACATTTTGTGAACCGTTTTATTCAAAATCTACAGTAGCTAGAAATATGAAATTTTGCTTGCCCATAGAGAAGTGCACAATCATAATTTCAACACTTAAAACTGTAAATTTTAAAAGAATTATTTGTTTCTAAAAACTTGGAAAAAGTCATAAGAAAAGTTATAAAGAACCATTAGTTCTTAAACCTCAACAAAAATTTGTAATTTCTAATAATCTTAAAGTGTCGTATTCATTGTGCGAGTCTTTTTTAGACACCTTCAATCTTAATATGTATAAATATTTATTATACAAATTTTCGGAAATGATATTAACATTTTCTACTCAAAGTCCGGCATTTTGCTAGTATTACCAAAATTTCGTGGGTTGTTAGAAAGAGTAAGGAAACATTCATATTCTGAAGGGTGTCGGATGTAGTGTGTTTCGTTCCAGTATTAGAATGATGTAAAACAAAATAATGTATATTAAACAGTTATGATAAACATATAAAAATATCTTAATATATGTGTGCAACTAGATAAATATATAAGCAAATATAAAATCTTCTTTTCCTTGCATAAGTGTTCTATTCCTTGCAGCAGATTCAAAGGGCTTTTCTTTTCACAATATGCGAATCCCTAGAAGTTTTCTGTTAATATCCTGGAAAAGATACTGAGGAGGCTTCCCATTTGCCTTCCTCAGCAACTCTATAGACTGTGGACATATTGAACATGCTCTACGTTAAAGTGAAGGTTATTTACGTATCGCTTTTGCATTAAAGGACTTAACGAAAACTTAACGTCTACCACCTTCTATTTGCACAATTCTTTTCTACTAATTCGTTGATGCTTTACAACTTTCTCATTATTTATTTTCGTAGTTTCCGAGATAGGGTTACTAAATTCCTCATTGTGATCCTAAGGGCGCTGCCATCAGTCTCATCTCATAGTGCATAGTCCACTTTCCCAGAGGCGTCACTAGGGAGGTGCTGGGGGTGCGCACCGCACCGAGTGACACCGTCACAAGGGATGGCACCAAAATGCAAAATATTACTGCCTATTATTCTGTCAAAAAAAGTAAGGTGACCAACCGTCCTCCTTTTGAATGTGAAGTTTATAATCTGTTTTTTTGGTTGAACAGATATTTTTACAAGGTTATGAGCTACCGCACTAGGTGACACCAACCCTAGTGATGCAACTGGAGCCGCGTTCAAAATGCTGTTATATATTATATATATATATATATATATTAAATCTTCGTAATATTTTAAACACCGTGCCCATTCTTTTCAATGCAGATTCCTTCAATATAAACTCATAAGCTCTACTAATTGCTTTTCAATATCACTTACACTTTTTTAACATTTAATGTAAGTAACATTAAATTTGGTGAAGTAGAACTAAGTGCCCTATATTTGAATGGAAAGTTAAAATATATAGGATATTTGTTTAAAGTTTGTCCGAAGCCCAATATTCTGTTAAAATACTACTGCAAAGGGATCTAAGAATTTTCCATCTATAGAGATTGCATTTATCCGCCAACGTAATCTTACGCAGATTATATAAGAAATCAGTGTAGTAGCAAGGGTGGTGCGGTTGATGCCCCCGCGCCATATCAATGAAATATAAATTTATACTTGCTGAAATTTATAATTTGCTTTTATATATTTTAATAATTTCCTGCTTAATAAAGAAAGAATTGATATGAAACAATGCATTAGTTTATTTTGATATGAATTACATGTCCGTAACATCAATAAAAAGATTGAAGAGGTTCAGCCAAAATTACTTCGCACTAGGCGTCAAATGGAATTAATTCTGTGTTGTAAGAAATGATACTACTCCTTGAATTCTAATTCTTTCAAGATGAATGCTATTGTAAAGTAGTCCTTTATTGAATGAATAACCACTAAATCTCAAGCAAGAATTGAAATAGAAAAGCAACAGACCTCCAACTAAATTTATATTCATTGTTTCTTGAGGTCCATCAATGTGTCAATTTCAAAATCTAACTATGTTAGCGAATGAATTTTAGAATTGTTGTTATTTAACATTGCAAGTATGGCTTTGAATTGATGAACTTTAGTTAGAACAGACTTCAAAAGTAACATTTGTTAAATGACATCTTAAATTTGTTAAGCTATTTTCTTCCTCTGATAATACATGAATCTGCTGAAAAGTAACTCGATGAGAAGACTGAATATGGAGGCTACAATTCCAAAAACAATCAGTAAAATGGGAGCCAGAAAGCATTGGATGTTTCCTGACTGACTTTGTATAGCATTACAAGACTGTTTGCTGCTAGTTTTATAGGTATTACCAATCTTCTGAAGTAATCCAGATTGTTTTAACCTGTTGAAACTAAAAATAAAAAAAAAGTATTATGTGATAAATATAAAACGAAGCACAAACATTCATACGTAAATTTAGTAAGCAGCCTTTAGAAATAATAAAATAATATGTTTCTAAATCGAATATTTATCTTTGGATATGAAAACGAATAAATTGGATATAAAAGTATTATTAGGCTTATGCAATTTTATATATACTTATTACGATTAAGTAGCGTACTTACTATTCGCTGAAGATTCCGAGATATGGCGAATTCTTTTGGAATGGAATGTAACAATCTTCAGGAAAATATTTTCTCGGTAAAACATAAAAATTGCAGTTTTCATTGGCAATATTTACCAATGTGTCTGTCGTATGGATGAAAGCATATTTCTGAGTTAGAACTTTTTTCAACCCTTCTTCAACAGAATTGACTAAATTTTCCGGATTACTAGAAATCCGTTTCCAAGCCTTTTGATACAAACTGCTTTTGCTGTGCTAAAAATAAAGGAAAGAAAGAAAATGTACAGAAATTCGTAGATGGTAAAGAAATCTTCATATAAGCCTCACAACATCCAAAATAAGTTATGACAATTGATAGAAAATAATGTAATATTCCTTCCTAAGTACTTCTGTACCCGTTTGTTTCTGAACAGTGAATATGTAAAGTTAAGGGTTTATAAATACTGTAGTTTAAATCAAATTAAAGAAATCTCAAAATAGAAAATGTAGCTTTAGTTAACTTTTCATTCCCCCATCAAAAAAATTCTTGTTAACTTTATTGTTAATGTTATAAGCTTTGATCTTGGTTTTAGTTTCTGTTAATTCCTAGTTATGTGTGCTTTAGCCTTTCACCAGAAATAGATGATGAATCTAAGCTACGTATAATCTTAGGTATAATCCCGGAGGCCATCACTGTCATAACTTTGCTTATCTAATCCAAAGTTAAAACGGCTCTGTCAAATGATGTCTTTCTATTTGAATTATTTTTAGTAATATGTGTTGAGTATAAATTAAAATAGCCTAAATACAGTTTTCTATTTCTGTTTGTGTTATTTCTTTACGTTTTCAGATTTTAATAAGGCGCATATTAATCTCATTCACCTTCCATCCATAGTCCGTCTGTCCGAAGTCAGGTCCACATTCTATGGAATTCAGTAGAACTGCCAGAACCGCCTGGGAAAGATACTGAGGTGGTTTTCCGGGGCCTTCTCAGAAAACCATTATGGCAAGGCTTCAGGCCGAAGAGAAAGTGAAGAAGAGGCGGACAAACACAGGAAAGGAAATTGAAACAGACAAGCCATGGCCGGGAATCGAACCCGGGTGCCGACACAATGCCCGCACGGCAGACCGCCGTCGAGACCGCTAGGCCATGCCGGCACGGCTCATTCATCTTACAGCTTTCTATTTCATCTTCATTTAAAATTTAATTTTTAGATATACATATCGTCCTTTTGCTTATTATGTTTAATTTTTTGAAACTTTGAAGAAAGGATAGTAATGACAGAAATATTGACTGCAAATAGCACTGACTAAAAAAGCTACAATGGCTATAATTCTAATTTATTTTTAATGAAATAAATTTGTTCTTTCAACTTTTATGGATTTTTCGATAATGCAAAATTCGTTTAAATGCTTAACATGCACAATTTTCGCTAACTCGAGAAAGCTAATCAGTAGGGCAGGTTGAAAATATATTAGTATCAACCAATATATCCATTACTAATATATTTTCACATATAGTACATATATACTAATATATCCATTCACAGCAAAAATATAATTAAATTACCTTCAAAGTTTCTGATACACTGATGGATTTGAGAAGTCCAAGTTGAAATCCGTCGTCTAAAATATCTTCTAAAGTTTTATAACGGATGTTTGTTCCTTGTTGAATCATGGATGAAGTGAAGGTAGATGTGTAACAAATGTTAAGTATCCAGGAAAACACCAACATAGAGACGATTATTGCCACAAAGCTGTAGCTTCTGCATCGAATCGAAACTCCTAGAATACCAGAAATTTGTGTTAGATCCCTTTCATCTTATTTTATTTTAATTCAAAATTAAACAGTTGAAGCTGTTCTTAAAACTAGATTTTCGAGTTATCTGAAGAAACACAATGTGCTTCTGAATCTGATGAATTACATGCCATTTCGATTTCAGTTTTGCGATTATGAATAAGGTGTATTGCAAGATGTCTTATGTGGATTGTAATAAATTCTGTTCTCTTTAGCTATTTTCCTAAGTGAAGCTCATCAGATCATTCAATCTGTGTCGTCCCTTTATAACTTTGAATGCTGACTAGCTCTTTTTGAAACTTATTTAGGAGAAGAGACGAATGTTTCCTGTGTGGATCATTAGTGAGTTATAAACGCTTGATTCTTAGGACAAAAATTCCCATAGAAAAGTCTTAGAACCGGAACATTGGGTTTCTATGATGTCTTAAACAGTGGATATTAAACCTTTTAAATCCTCTTATAACTAAGTGAGCTTTAATATAAATTATTCAAATGTAGAGATTTGAAGTCAATAATTATAAAATTAACTAGCAGCAAAGCCTGTCGGACAATATATAAAAAAATCTGAAAAATCATTTTATTATCAACTATCAAATATAAAGTAAATGTACCGTTTTTTAAACCAGGAAAATCTTCTCAAAAGTCGGGGGTCGTCTTATACGCCGGATGCTGAAACTTATATGGCGAGTATATCCCAAACTTTATATTTTAATTGGAAAAATTGGGGGTCGTCTTATACGCCGAGTCGTCTTATACGCCGGACAATACGGTAATCTAAATACTGTGCTAACTTGTGAACGAAGCTTCTACGGCAACAATGGTTTTGAGTTTCGGAATCAGCGTAAACAACTGAGTAAGTATGCCAAATTTCATTAAAATGGATGCAGTGGTAACAAAATTTTTTGGTTTTGAACGTATGTTTTGTTAGAATTTCAGTTGTCGAGGTCAGTTCCCAAGAATAAAATTTCATGGAAACAACATGGAATTACACAATGAACTAATATTTTCATCCAATTTGAGTACTTTTGATTCAATGGCACCATTGAGAACCGTTGGATCTTAATAACTTAATTATATCGAGTTACAGGCAGACAGACAGACAGACGAACTTAGCCAATTTATATGTATATATTTATATGTATTTGATTCGATTGATGATTTGATTTGAAATTTTTTTTTTAATGTTTATCAGACCTATTTAGGTGTATTTCTTATCTGTACACCAGTAATATAGGTTCTGAGAGTTTAATCTAAAGGATCATTTTCCACCCCAAAAAAAAAAACGAAATACCAACCATATCTAAAGTTTAATTTATCTAAAGAATAATTATTATTTTTGACTCATAACGCCGAAAGGCATTTAAAACTCACCTTTGTGTAATCTAAATACTGCGCTAACTTGTGAACGAAGCTTCTACGGCAAAAATGGTTTTGAGTTTCGAAATCAGTGTAAACAACTGAGTAAGTAGGCCAAATTTCATTAAAATCGGTGCAGTGATAACAAAATTATTTGCTTTTGAACTTATGTTTTGTTAGAATTTCAGTTAAAATTTCATGGAAACAACATGGAATGACAAAATGAACTAATATTTCATCCAATTTGAGTACTCTTGATTCAATGGTACCATTGAGAACCTTGGATCTATCTTAATAGCTTAATTATATCGAGTTACAGACAGACAGACGAAATTAGCAAATTATATAAGTTGATTAATTTTTTTACCATAAAAATCTAGCTCTTAACTCAACTTTCTATGAAGTTAGTAAATATTAAAAAGCGGATTAAATGCTATTAAAATATTCTTACCATGACCAAGTAGAATTGCTTCCACAATCAAAACACAGGATTCTGTTAGAAGCTCGGAGTTCGTAAAATATTTCTTAAAATTCAGCAAACAAACTGCTAATAAACACAGAAGACCTGTGAAAACCCAAATCCACAAATCAAAAGAGTTGGTATAGATGCGAATGAAATCGGAAATTGTAGAAGATTGACCAGAAGCTGGGTTTTTAATAATGAAAGAGTAAGTAAAAGAGTAGAGATGTACTGCAGAGTAATCCACTACTTCTGATCTGCCAGCTGTCTTAGCCAGATTTACAACACTAATATCAGCTTCCTAAATTAAATAAATAAACAGAATGGATTAATTCTTGTTTTAGAAAGGTCTAAGTTTTATGATAATCTAAATATAATGTAATAATTTCAGTTAGAATAATCTAAGACAAAACCAGAAAATGAAACAAATATATTATAAACATCAGTGGTTTGGTTGATAAAGTATTTTTTATTATGACTCGGTAATTTAAAGAAAAGTATCCAGTATTGCTCGGAAACCTAAGAGAACCCAAAAGTTGATATACTGTAGTTCATTGAGTATAATGAATATAGGATGTCATTGTCTGTTCAATTTTATTCTACCTACACCTTTTTCCCAAGTTGATTGTTAAGCCATGCAAGTCGATTTTTGTACATTTTATACGTATACTACGCAACATTTGGTGGCTCTGGGTAAAATATTAAGAAGATGAATAAATGAGTCAAACATGAGTTGACACAACAGTATAAAACACGATGTCTGCTGTACTTTGCTTCTTCGCAACCAAACGAATGACATTTTGAAGCTCATCGTCACGTGTGATGAGAAACGGATATCGTACTCGGCGAGTTCGGCGTATTAGTAGGACCACGATGACGCCCCGAAACACACCCCGAGGCCCATAGTACTTTCCAGGAAGACAATAGCCTGTGTTTTGTAGTCCTCAGCTGGTGTGATTCATTTCTTCTACTTGCCGTAGAGTCAGACAATAACGGCGATCAGGTATTGTCACGAACTCGACCAAACAGCCGGTATTAGTTAACCGTCATTGGATGAAACTTCTCCACGATACAGCGAGACCAACGTAGCACCCTAGACGTTCTAGAAGTTGTTCCAGTTCAGTTACTGAACCTTATCTCATTTATCAGATTTGTCTCCTATAGACTATTACTTCTTCAAGCACCTGGGCACTTTTCTAATGTTACACAATCAAAAATCAATTGAAATCGCATTGCAAGAGTTTCTTGTGTCTCGTAGCTCGAGATTTTTGTCATGACGGCGTACAGAAATTTGTATCTCGTTGCCAAAAGTGTATTGCTGCTGATGGTATTTATTTTGATTTATACACTTCATTTGGCACCGAGTTGCGAGTTTATGAAGTTTCCAACCATTTTCCGACATATCTGCAAGAACCTGATATATAGCAATGATATAACATTTCTCGCAGACTCAGAGAATAATTTACCGATATTGCTTTGTAAATTTAAATAAATTGAACTAAATTCAACATTGTAATTTTAGTAAATAGAATAAAATATTGAGCTACATCAAAAGAGTCTATAAATACAAATAAAAAACTGATGAAATACGTTACGAAATTCAACAATTTATCAATTGAATGCTTCTCCCTACTCGAGTACGGTGATTTCCGTGTCCAGATAAAACTTGATTCATCACTACACAATTCATTGTCAGTCCAAAGCCGCCAATGCCCCTTTATCACTAAAACGAAGGCACCGATGGTAGAGTGTTAATGGCAGACATTGCAGGGGATGCCGGGAATGCTGGTGTCGTTGTGCAAATCACCTCGCAATCGTGTGGATAGATACAGAAGTTTCTAGTGAGGCCGCTACATGTCTACGGACGGTGGACAGGGGCACCCTTGGATCGGTTGGCGCCTATCGGATTCTCTCTTCTGGTAGCCTGCCCAAGATTTCGAGCACCTACTGTGAAACTATAAGTGTATAACTTACTGTCATATTGTTAACATAGGGCAAAGAATCATGTTGTCAACCTTACTTGTTGTCTTTTATTTCTGAACCTTAGTGTAGCTTCTAGCCGTTCGGATGGCGTTTGCGGACATACGTTTCACTGTGAAAACCGTTTGTTTTTCTATTCCTGCCGTACCTTTAAAGTTTGTACAGGAAAGTTTGAGTCACCTTGTATATATTGGTAATAAATAAAATGAATTGTCCTAAGAGATATTAAAACAAAGAAATTCAAGATTAGGCTAAATTGACTTTTTTACTTAACTAACTCGTACATTTAATGTCGAACCACAGCTAGTTTTTAAACTTACCTTTCGGTGAAGGATCCCCACTATTCCATCCCATGTAGAATCATTCACTAACTTTCCATAGTGGTGTTGTACTCCAGGGACAAATTCAAAACTATTTAGTAAACAGAAATTATGATGAAATAACAGTTTAAAAAACTCGAAACAAAATTGAAAAAAGAATAAGAATAATTCTGGTACTGTTTAGCAGTAAGTAAACAATTTACGCAAAAGGTTTTTTTGCAAAATTACTTTCAATGATCAAATCAAGAGAATTTGCAATGTTCTGATAAGTAATTTTGCTCAGATAAGTCGCTTGACTATGAGACGCAGTCTAGGATGAAATTCTGATCAATTCATCTGGTCTGTCTGGAGGCTGATGAATTATCTAGAGAAGACCTCGTTAGTGCTCTTACTCTTTGCGTTGCTTCTACGAGGTTCATTCAAGTTATAACACCTCCGATTTTTTTTTTTCTCAGAACTGGAAACACTTGGAAATTTGCGGTTTGTTTTAAAATAAGCGGACACTCTTTGTCATTGTGATACAGAAATGGCAGCGCCGTACGGCTCACAGAACCTTAGTGGCAGCGGCGAGAGTGAGCGACTGTTTGTGATACTTAAAATGGCGACGTTTTCATTACAAGATCAGCGTGTAATCATTTGTTTTCTCCATTTGCGTGGTGCGACAGTTCAAAGAAGCCAGAACGTCGTGTGACAACAAACCAAGACAATCTCGGCCTCGCACAAGCCGGTCTGAAAGACTCGATCGAGCGAGTGGTGAAAGTTGTTTTGGAAGATCGCCGAATGAGTGTGTAACAGATCGCCTCCAAAGTTGGCATTTCCGTGGGATCTGCGCACGCAATCCTACATGACGACCTGAAAATGCAAAAAGTGTCTTCCAGGTGGGTGCCACGAATGCTGACGGACGACATCAAGGCTGCACGCGTGGCATGTTGCCAGGCAATGTTGACGCGTGATGACGGCATGAAGGGGACTTTCTTTACATCGATTGTGACAATGGATGAGACATGGATGTGGTTTTTCAACCCTGAAACGAAGCGCCAGTCTGCTCAATGGAAGCACACAGATTCACCGCCACCAAAAAAATTTTGGGAAAGCACCAGTGCCGAAAAAATGATGAGGCCATGTTCTGGGACAGCGATGAAATAATCCTTATTCAATGCGTTCCAAAAGGCACTACGGTGACAGGTGCATCCTACGAAGATGTTTTGAAGAAGAAGATCCTTCCAGCATTGTGTGAAAAACGGCCGGAGAAGGCTGCACGTGTGCTCTTTCACCATGACAACGCACCAGCGCATCGGGCGAACGTGACGCAGCAGTTTCTTCATGAAAACAACTTTGAAGTGATTTCTCATGCTCCTCTACTCACCTGACCTGGCTCCTAGCGACTTTTGGCTGTTTCCAACGATGAAAGACATTCTCCGTGGCCGCACATTCACTAGCCGTGCCGCTATTGCATCAGCGATTTTCCAGTGGTCAAAACAAACTCCTAAAGAAGCGTTCGCAGTGGCCATGGAATCATGGCGTAGACGTTGTGAAAAATGTGTACGGCTGCAGGGAGATTACGTGGAGAAGTGACACAAGTTTCATAGTTCTAGTGGGATTAGTGAGAAAAAAAATTGAAGGTGTTGTAACTTGAATGCACCTCGTATAACAAGAGCTCGGCGACATCAACAGCCTGCCTAAAACGTTTGCTCCCATTGAGAAAATAATACTGGAAATCAGCTGATCCAACTAGAAGCTGAAAATAATTCAGTTAGTTAAAGAACATGCATCCGTCGTATTTAAATCAATAAGGTTTTTCGCCATTATAGTTTACTTTTTTCAGATATAAAAAATGAATGACTAATGCATGATTAAAGACTCTAGAATTAAAAATCCTCAAATAATTAAGATTGAATCGAAAGTTACTTTAAATTCAGAAGAAATGTATCACTTAAATACTGTTTCTCCTAAAGATACGAAAATCTTAGTAGAAAAAAACTAAATTTAATGCTAATTGTGGAAGAAATTAAGAAAAAAAATTATAAAAAAGTACAGGAATTTACCTTTTTAATTTTATTTTATATTTGAAAAAAATGATTTGGCTAAAACATTCAAAGTTTTTTAATAGGTTAAATGAAATAATTAGGAAATATTTTTAAACCAGTTGTAATCTTACATCAACAGTTCATATAAAATTTTAAAGAGAAGTTTAAAAAAGTGTGGAAGAAAATCAGAGTAGATAGTATTTATATTATTGAGGTTCTTCATTGGCTGTAGAAGATTGGATAGAAAAATAAAAATAAAAACTATCCAAAGAGTACATCGGATCAGATTAAGCCATACCAAAGAAAGAAGTGACTTGTCAGGTGTAAAAATGAACCAAGTTATAGGATTAACGTGTCGACCAAGTTATGGAATTCCTATATCATTGGGAGAGGTGGATAAGTAAAAGTATATTATTTTTTACATCGTTACCCATTATAGACATTCTAATAATATGGAGAAAGAAACTAAAAAGAAAGTCAAATCCGAAAATCGTTTTCTCATTCATAAATGAAATGATTTATGTATGTAATATAATATAAACTCTTACCTAAAATTCATAGCTTTTTGAAGATCGTGAAAAATCTCCCCAAAGAATCCTGACATCTTTATTGTTTTATTTGGTAAAATTTCCATGTTGGTCCAAGGTTCGTCCTTTCAACAAAAAACAGAAATAGAATACTTAAATCTCCAAATCTTGAAATTGCTTTTTAAGAATTACACAAGAAATAATACTTTACTTCAAAAACTCATACCCGATATTTCGTCCTAATTTAACATTCGGACTTACTCATGGTTTTAAATACAAATGAAAAGAAGAAAAATGATTCTAAATTTAACAAAATAAAATATTCAACAACTGAAAAACATCAAAACTGTGTAAACAAACTCAAACCTTTGTTAAAAAGCAAATAAAGTTAAATAATAATAATAACATCAAACCTTTGTTAAAAATAAAATAATGTTAATTAATAATAACAATAATAATTTATTAACATTATGTAAAGATATTTTTTTTTTACCACGATTGCTGTGTAAACTTGAGCTTATCTCGCCCATTGTTTCATGTATAGTAGCTACTTGTTTACGGTGAAACACGGTTATAACGTGATCCAAGGGTCCAAAGAATATTACTCCTTATAGCTGTTACTCGTTCATATGTGTTACACTTTCTGTTACCCACTATTTTTCTCATATACATCAAAAATAGATACGTACTTATGAAGAAGTGACAAAAAGGACAATAAATAAGTTACAGGTACTCCTCACTTTACGACCTAGCTTCTTAACGACCACTCGCACTAACGACCTCCGGCCTTGAAGGTAAAATTTCTATTTCATCGTCGTCATCTCTCTTTCCTGGATCCTCTACAGCTCCAGATAACCAAATAAACAAATGATAATATGTACATAGGCATGTCTTTTTATGAATAAATTTGCAGTTTGTTGCATAATTTTTATAATTTTATAATTTTACAACGATCCTATATTCCCGGCGCAAGCTCCTCGCTTAACGACCACGTCGCTTAACGACGTAGCCGTCAGAATGGAACTTGGTCGTGCAGTTACAATGAACCTTTACAATGAGCAGTTAATTCGGTTTGTTTATCAACAGTCTATATATTTTATAAAGAAAAATAATTTTGCTTTTAAAAAGTATATAATATAGCCTATTATTATTTTTAAAGAAGTATTCACTAAAACTAAAAGAAGGATTTTTAAAGAAGTCATATATTTTAATTTTATTTTAAGTTGAAGTTTAAGTATATTGTTTTTCGTTTGACTAAGATGCAATTGAAATTCGGTATCAATGTCATTTGCTTCATAAAACAATTCAAGAGTTTTTATAGCAATTTATGCCTCTGTGCTTAACATACCATACATTAACTTGACATCGCCACCATCTTCTTCCTCGCTGTCTTCTTCGACACTTTTTCCTCTAACAGCCTCAAGAATGTCCTCATCGATCGGCCTTTCGGCAGTCACATGTTATTCACGGCCTCATAATCTTCCACAAATTCCAGCTCATGTTTCTTCAAAACCTTTGGAACAGAATAATTTCATCGTTTTCCTCTGTGGCTTCATCAACTTCTCTGAGCTTTACACCAGCCTTCTTAAAGAGTTTCTAATTCTGGTGATCTCACCATATCTCATGCCACATTCATGAATCGGCAGAAGATTTGCTGATTCTATCCAACTTTCTCAACTCCCGATATTGCTTTAACGGTGATATATTGCTCATAAAATTCGATATGTCATTTCAAACCAATCTTCTCTGCTCTCAACAGCCGAGATCTTGTTATATCCGTGTTCATTATAAATGAGTTCAACCGTATATGAGAGTTTTATATATGTATAAAACTTTGTCTTATTTACTTTTTATTAGTCATATGCAGACTCTTCATTCCAAGGGAATTTTTCACAGCTTATTTTCTACCCTATTATAACAAACTTAAATCTTATGTTAAAAGTGATTTACGACAAACAGCTTTTTATAATTAAAATGAATCAGAATATCGAGCTAATCACATGATTGAATATATCTGTCCTCAAATAGTATTCTAGTGAATATCTACTGTAGTAAATTTCTGTCACTATTTCTACTGAAAAGATTTGAAGTTCTAATTAAAACGTTCAGTTCTTTTTGTGTTGTATAAAATTTCATATTTTGTGAAATGCAGTTATCATTTTCTGCTTTCTAATTTATTATACTGAAGTATTGTAATACTAATTTTGTAAAGTATCGAGTTGCTCAACTCTGAAGAAAGCTTCTCATACATAATTTTAATGATATAATTTGGAAACCATCAGGAAACTGTGATAAATCTTAAGAACACGTAAGAAGTAAAGCAACTAATATGCATAAATATTCCCTATTCTATATTATATTGAAGTATTAGAATATATCTGTGACTAATAAGAAGGAGACATGCTGATGTTTTTTTTTTATGGATATTGAAACCTACAAATCACTTCTAGCCTATATACTTTAAATCCTCGTCTTTAAATTCTCAGTTTTATAATAAGACTATAAACAACGGAATTCCTAATTCATCTTTTCTTGTTGTCCATATATTGAAATTTAAATAGAAAACGAAAATATACTGCTTACGTGAAATATTGCTGCTCTCAGGGTTATGCCTCCTAAATAATTCAACTGATTAGGATATTCTGGCAATTCAATATAAGTGGGATAATGAAAATAACCTAAAGTTTGTTTTTGAAAGCCATAACTTGAACGAAAATCCAATTTCTCTATTGTGTAATTTGAAGATATCTAGAAAAGGAAAATTTAATAAGGTTGGCATTAAAAATAATTTAGCATTTATATAACTTAAGTCCATACTTCTTCCTAATATCGTTTCTTCTTATCATATTAAAAGTTCCAAAACATCTTCAACCCATAAATATACAAAAAAAATTATATGTTTATTTACAAATTTTCGGAAAGAGTTCTTCTTTCTTTGTCAAGCTTCAAATAACAAAGAATTTACAGAAACAATAAGTTTTTTATATATTTATGAGGTGAAGATGTCTTGAAACTTACAATTTAGCATTTAACTCAGAATTAACATTTGTTGCAAGAACGAAGGTTCCTGCATAATGATAATGAAAAAGAATATTAATTCAAAAAAATCGTTTTTTTTCTTTATTTTTGTTTTATTATTTTCACCACTGAATATCAGTGATAGAACTTTGAAGCCGGGGATTAAGTATCCTAAATGCATTGCAAAATTCTAAAACAGTGAAAAAATAAATCTTGCTAGAAGGGGTTCTTGAGAGAACGAAATCTGGTAAACAACGAGGTCAGCTAATGAGGTCTTCTTCCCATTGACAAGAAGAATAAAAAATATGGGCAGCAGTGTCGTATTGAAAAATATCTAGTCTGCTACTAGGGAATTATATAGAAAAATCGTTGTTATAGCATGATTGTCCATTTAGTACTCAGTATACAATTTCACTTATATCAGTCGAGAAAAATCTTTCATAATTTTTAAACATGAATTACAAAGAGAAAGTAATCATGGAATTTTCTGCTAAGGGACAGTTAACAGGGTTTTGTAACCCTTTTTTAGAATGAGATCGCAATACATGTATATCGGGCCTTTTTAAAGGTGGAAACGTAAACTGAAAACAACCCTCCAAAAGAGGGAGCTAGTTTTTCGCGTAATGAAACAGCAAAGGAAAATGCGATAGATGGAATAAATAATAAAACTCTGAGTATTGCAGTAAATTTCATTTGATTATTAGTGGAATATGTTCAATTTTGAAATTAATATGATCTCACTCTGGCGAGTGAGTTCTGGCGAAACTAATAATAGGTGATTCTGGCGAGAATTCGGAAAAAAATTCGTTTTTTGCATTATTCATTCCATGTCTGGTCTGTTGTGATCTCGGTACAGATCAGTCGGAGTTCAGACACTTTCTTAGATATGATTCAGTAAGAAAGAATTTGTTGATTCTTCTGGGAGTGAGAAAAATATTTAGTTCTTGAATTTATCTGGTAATGTTGGCAATATGTGGATTGATGTATTCAACTGGATTCTTACATTTATTTCGCTAAAAACTGGATAAATAATGGATTTACATTATTTTCAATTTATTATTAGGCTGTTGTAGCCCTTTCACAAACACGGAAACACGAATGCTTCTAGTGAAGCTTTATTAATGAATGTGAATAATATTTTCTTGTCATTCGAGATGACACTTCTCACTAGTATATTCCCGGCATAATGTAACATTTGCTATTTGTCTTTTCCTGGACGTCATCCAAGATGGGTTCACTTTGTTTGGCTTTCAGATATACTCAAAACAAAACAAAACAAAACAAAACAAAAACTTTGTACTATTCTTTTACTATTCCCTAAAGATTTAATCGGTTTTATTAAACATCGTGTCTTACCATACTGTCAAATCATTTTGCTTTTATTGTTGTTCATTAAATTTTCTATTGTTATCATTTAATTCGTGCCAGTTTTTAGTTACGATTGTTTTGCAAAAGATTTGATTTTTAACGTTTAGACGATAGGCTAATCGTGCACTGTAACTAACCTGTGAAATTTTATGCTGAGGTGTTATCTCCACAATAATGCTACGATAAAATACATCTTTCAACTGTTTTTGTAAAATTAAAGTAACATCAGAAAATCCGTTACTTAAAAATAGCCAAGAAATTGACTGGGAAAATAAATGCAATTCCTTTGCCTGAAACAAACCAGTAAGAAATAATTCATGAATCAAATTGCAGTGTTTGGTTATTATTGTCAAATATAGAAATTCTTATTTGGTTAATCAAAGATATTAACAGACCTAACCTCAACTTCATTATTCTAGACATTTAAATCTGGACTCTTCAAATAAAGAAGTTAAATTAAGTTTTTTTTAAATTCTTTTTTAATTCAGGTGAAAAAATTACTAACTTAAGAAAAATCAAAATGTAACACTTTAGTTACTAAAAATATCCATTTACCCAAGAGCGCCTTCCAATGTTCAGACAGATTTCTGCTTTATTTGGTTTTTAATTGAGGAGCTTAGTTTCAAAACCCGCCATCTCCAAAATTAAATTTTGGAAATGGTGGGGTTTGATAAAGCATTCTCGCATTGGACATGGCGGGCTTTGAAACAGCATTCGTATCGAAATCGTATCCGCAATATATTGTTATGGCGGTTTTTGAAGTTAGACTTAGCAAAAAGTCCATTGACTCTGAATTTGCAATTTTTGGAGGTGGCGGGTTTTGAAACTAAGCTTCTCAATTCTATCCTAATCCTGAACCTGCTCTAAAACTTGAAGTAATAAGTTAGCCAATCACTTAAATTCGGCTTAACAGAATTTAAGACAGATAATTAGTACAGTGGAACCTCGCTATTCGTACACAATCCGTTCCAGGAGGCAGTTCGAATGGCGATTTGTACGAATGGCGAATCATTTTTTCACGTAAGATATAATGTAAATTGGATTAATACGTTCCAGACCCACAGATGATTGCTTATATAAACCTTTGTAATAATATGTTGAGCCTAAAATAAATAAAAAACTATCAATAAATATATAGGCCTCTATTATTATTTCTTTCTTTTTCAGTATAGACGATATGGTTGATTTCGCCATGCCATACTTAGTTGCCAGGTCAGAGACACGAGTTCCACTTTCAAACTTCGCAAAGATTTCTTTTTTTCAATTCAATTGTCGTTCTCACTGCTTTCCTTTTAGCCTTAATTGAATCAGTAATCTTTTTTAGATCCATGGCTGCATTATTTGTAACAAAAATAACAAAAAATAACATAAAATATCACAAAGTTTCACGAAGCTGGCGTGGATGATGCATAGCGTACGGAAGCTAGCACGATACTGAACTGAAGCGACCGCATAGCGCCGCCAGTACCGAGATCACGCTGTCCGAATCGCGAGCAAGCGTACGAATGGCGAGTTCAATTTTACTTGAAAAAGTTGTACGAATAGCGAGTTGTACGAATAGAGAGGCGGGCGAATGGCGGGGTTCCACTGTAATTCTGCCTTTTACTTAAAAAAAAAAATGCACTGTTACATATTTTAATAAAAATAACAAATTCAGCTTTTAAGCCTAATGAACATCAAAATAAAATCTTACAAAGCTTATGTCAACTAGTAGTTTCTTTGCTTTTTTTTATAACTGTTCTTATTTTGTTTCAATCTATGATCTGCTCTTAAGATTGTAGTCAAATGAACTTTTAAGTTAAAGAAACTTTTTATACGAGAGTTATTTCAAAAGTTTTGCACACTGCGCATACGCGGCTCAAAGGATAATGTAATCATTTCGATTATTGCGCCATCTTTTAGTCATACTTCAGCCTATAACTTTATGTGTACGTTTGCTTGCTAACGTATCCAACGTTTGTAGAAACTGCCTCTTGAAATGGAAAAAGAAAGTGCATTAGGGCTGCCACCGATCTGATAAAAGATTAAGCTGACGATGATTAAGTCTTGCGACAAAAATGGAGTAATAACAACAAATAGAGTTCCTAAGTGGACCAGTGTATGTTCGGCATACTATAGAAGGTTTCTGCAAGGTGTTTTGCGCCCAAAACTTCGACAGAAAGACCCAACATGCTCGTAGCTGGTGTCCTCATTGTGCAAGATAACGTGAGGCCACAGTTGAATGTAGATTAAGAGACATTCTAGAAAAGTATGGATGGGAAGTGCCACCTGCCGTACAGTCCTGACACCAACCCTTCACACTTTGACTTGTTTCCAAAACTGAAGAAATCACTCCGCGAGAAGAGATTCTGCACCATTGAGGATGTTTCTGTTGAAATGGCAGCAACAATGAAGCTGCCCTGACGGGAATGCCACAGCTGCTTAAACGATGGGCAGGTGTTACAAAGAAAAATGGAGATTACTTTGAAGGTCTGTAACTGTATTTTATAAAATAAATTATTCTATAAAAGAAAAAGCCTGCAGTCTGCAAAACTTTTGAACTGAACATTGTAGAATTCAAATCTGAGAATGTTTCGATATGTGAACTTTCGTTTTCTACATCAAGATAAAAGTTTGAGGTTTTCGATACAATATTTTGGAAGGAAATTTCTTTTCGTTCCAAAATATTGTATCGAAAACCTCAAGTTTTTACTTCTTAAAATATCTGGAAATGAAAAATCTTAGTATCCGGAAATGAAGGAACTACAGTTGATGATTCAATCATAAAATTAAAAGCATCTTTCCGATTTTTTTTTATCACGGTGTGAGCTCCATGAAATTATGAAATAATAAAACTTATATGTTAAATAAGTTAAAACAATAATAAAACTTGTATGTTAAATTTGCTTTAATTTTAAAAGAAAAGTAAAAAACGCATTTACTTGCAAAATAAGACTGTGAATGCAGGAATATTGACATATAATAATAGCATGTTTAAATTCTTTTGTTATGAAGTGATCAAAGAGGGAATCTCTTAAGGCTGTTTCATCCAGAAATCGAATCACTGATATCATTGCATCTGAACTGAAATACTTGTAAATGTCTTTGATACCTATTAAAAAGTACAGTCAGATAAAAGTAATTGATATCATAATAAGACAATAACAAATTCATATATTAAATAATCTTTACATCTTAGTAATCTTCAACTAAAACTTTAATCACTCATAATATTTCGTTTTTTCATATCGAAAAAGCTTCATCAGATGATTTGGGATAGGGATATGACCCTATTCATTACCTATAGAATTCATTACAAAAGGAATTAGATACGTAGTTTTGATTTCGTAACAAATGATATGTGATATACATACAAAGCTTTAGTTTAAGTCTTTACAAGAGAATTTGAAAGCATTGAAATATAAATAATGATTTAATATATATGATATGTTGATTACAGGTACAATGCTCAAGTAAAAGTCTTTATAAAAGGAATGTAAAATCATTTAAAATACAATAATAAAATATAGCAATTAAATAGTTTGTTACAAGAATATTTTTGTGTTTTTTATACATTTTTTGAATTTACTAAGGGTGAAACTACTGACTTTTAAGAGTTTTTCTTTGTTTATACATGGAAAAGTATTAATTATACAAGATTCAATCATAAACCTATTAATTTCTTCAGGAATATGAAATAATATGTTTACCATAGGTTCAGGATTATGTTTATTTTCTTGGCAGTGACTGCCTAATCAGATATACCATGTTTATTATTGTTAAATACTCTTACGTGCTCTAAGACCCTTTCTTTTAAAGTATGGCCCATGCTCCCAAGTATACCTTCTCAAAACCTCTGCATTTTAGTTTATACATGACACCCATTGTATTCATAATATTATGGGGAGTATCATTTTTGTTTTTCTTTATTAACTGGTTACCTTTATAGAGTATTATTTGGATTTCATTCTTTTTACATAATTCCTTTATTGATTTTTGTACCTTAGTACCTAAAGGTAATTTCATTAAGTTTCTGTATGTACTACCTTATCGAGGAGAAATTAAGTATTCTTAAGAACTCTGTTATCTGTGGCAAGTTCTCTGATTATAATTTAAGAATTCAAATAAACTGCCCCTTTCAGAGAAATCATGTTGAACAGGTCCATCAGAATGACTGAAGTGTGCATAGTTTGTTTGATTTCTCCCTCCATTGTAATTGAAAAGATAGTATTTATTTCAGTTGCCACGACGAATCATCCGCAATATCTATATATGTTTCTTTAGACTTTACGAACGGTTTTTCAAAAAACAAAAAACAAAACAAAAAAACTTTCCATTCTAATTCTCATAAATAGTTGTGATTTGGTTAGGCTAAATAAATGAATCAGAGGATCTGTTGCAACAAAAGAATATGACTTGTACATCATAAAATTGAATGCACATGGATACCAGAGATATTTCGTGATTAGCGCCAATTTTATAATTAATTTGTAATCTGTGGATTCTTAAAAAAAAATTATTTTTAATACTAGATTATTTATATTTTACAAAATAATAATAAAAAAATGTATTGGAGAATACTACATCGTTACGATACATTGCTGGCCATTAAAAGTATAACATCACGAAAGACGCATTTTGATGAACCCGAAATTTTCGAGATGCAAAGATCATGGAAGCACATGTAAATGATTAGAAGCGCAGCACAAATGCAAATAATGTGAGCCAGTAATGTCCCCTGGAAGCAAAATAACAGAGGAGAATAGAAAGTCGGTTTGCGGCAATGGAATTGTTTGCTCGCCGTTTTTGTGTACAGACGGCTTCTTCAGTAAGCTTCGTCGAAGAATACGGCAGCCATAGGAGCAGGTTTCAGATTATGATCGTGGGAGAATTGTGACATATCGATACTGTGGATTATCCTTCCGAGAAATTGATGCTCGTATTGGACGAAAGGCGGCCACAGTGATGTCAATACGGAATGGGTGAGTCGAGGAGCGAGGAACTCGCCGATGTGAAGGATCCCAAAGGCTCGTCACACCACCGAACGAGAGGACAGACATCTTGTGCTCACGGCTGTTACGGATCGTAAAGCCACATCACAAACCCTAGCTCAAGAATTAGGGTGTGTTGCACATCAACCAGTCTTCCGCACTTACCTTTCGAAGTCGTCTGCAGGCACATCAGGGAATTTTAGCAAGGCGCCAATTGCTTCGGCTACGTTTGGCTGTACATCATAGGGATCTGCGGCTGCAGTGGTGCCTAGAACGTCGCTCATAGAGGGATGAATGGCATGATATCGTTTTTTCCTCTGAATCCCGCTTCTGTCTGCATGATCACGTTGACGTCGCATTGGTGTCTGTAGGCACCGCGACTAAAGACTGAGTGATTCCTGCATTATGCATCGCTGTACTGGTCTAGCATCTAGCGTTACAGTAAGGGGTGCTATTGAATTCCAGACCCGCTCGCGTCTAGTACGAATTCCCCATACATTGAATAGCTACCGTTACATCTCTGAGGTGTTGGAGCCTGTTGTTGTCCCGTATTTTCAGGGCCTGCCTGGGCCACTTACCAACAGGACAATATGCGACCGCACTGGCACGTAATGTCCAACAACCTGGATGGTTGCCATGTTTAACTTCTTCTGTGGCCCGCGCGTTCACCTGTCTACTACTCAACACGATCGCACAACGACTGACACACCACAGACCATCCGCGATTAAAGCAGATATAACATTGGGACTGTTTCGAAACCGTACGGACTGACATATTCCAAATGCATATCAAATGCTTCTTCCTCTCTCTGTCGGACCATTCCTCTCTCTGTAGCAGACGTTATTGCCGCTCATGGTGGCTACACGAGATACTGATTTCTTTATGTTCCGCAAGTTGCACAGAGCAGTAATTTTAATCGTTTAATCGTTGTACCATAAGCTATCTGTAAATTAATATGGCTTTGTAGCGCTTGTCTTCCGTAGTGTTGCACTTTTAATGACTAGCAGTGTATATTGTACAAATTAATCACTTGTCAAAGATGACCACCAATAATGTTTGAATAAGTTTCTTATTAATGAGACAGAAAGACCGATAGATCGGGGTTATAGATTAGCTATAATTAATTGTAACTTTCTAATAACTGAAATTATATATATTAATGCGGTCATATTTCATGCAGTATAGCTATATGAACTTTAACAGAAGGGCTAATATTTCATAAGTTATTCTTTAGATAAATTAATAATGAATGTATATGTCGAGATACACAAACGCATTTCTTGTCTTCATTTAATCTATTGCATCAATAAATGGGCTGATTTAGTCTTAATTATCGACAGGACAGCAATGAAGTACAGCTAAATAAAAAATAGATGCTATAAATTTAAGTCGAACCTTAAAAACTGATTCATGACATTTGATTTAATATTTTTTTTTTGACCACAAAATATAGAAATGTAAAACAACTTATGGTTCGCAAATAAATCGTATTTAATTAAGATTTCCAAAAAATATTTTATTGATTCATAAGGATGAAAATAAAACCATTCTTAATGAAAGAGATTTTTAGTTTTCGTGAAGTACATTAATATATAATGGAAAGACTTACTTGAATCAGTAATTATCGCAACTTTATTCCACTTCCATTGGTGGATGATGCAGGATATTAAAACATAATCCGATGTTTTCAATGATAATAAATTTATGGATTGAAAGTCATTGTGTACACAGTATGATTCTAGAAACCTCGAAATAATTGATCCACTGATGGATATTACGATTCCTTCCAATCCTAAAAATTGTAAATAAAATAGAATTTATGGAATTGTAAATGGAATGCATAAGGGAATTATAAGCCTCAAGATATAACACAAAGTGTTCGGGGACAATTGCTTCGCGTTTTTTTCGATATCATCAGCCAGGGATAAACGATTATAAGAAAAAGTGTACCTCCGTTAATTAATTAAATCTTAAAACTAGGCTGTTGGGTTTAGAAGTAACCACTTCTTGCTGATGATCGCCAAAAAGAGTGAAATAGCAGTTAGTGGATGGTATCTAAGCTTCACTTGATCGTATTTCTTGATATTTATTACTTTCCTAAATCGTGTTTAAAAAATTTGTTTATTACCAGCATTAAAGTAGGCATATGAATTTTGCTATTTTTAAAATTTAATATTTGTTTTACAATACTAAAAATTAAATTTTTATTTTATATTTATTGATAAATATAAAATAAATATATTTATTTATTGATTTTATTTATTTTATATTTATTTTATTTATTTAATATTTATTAATATGTTTATTTCGTTATATGATTCTTATGGAACACATTACTTCGGGTTAATCAATCAAAAATTAATATTCCCCCACTTTTGGATCCTATGAGATGCCGCATTGCTGATTTTCCCTGATTAGGGCTGTTTTTCTTGAAAAATATCGAATCAAATATCTCAATTTCACTACAGGATACCTGCAGTCTGTCTATGGTTGAGGCATATTTTTTTATGGGCGACAAGTTGTATCTTAGATGTAAGTTTTATCTTGTAAGAACCACTTCTACCGAAAACTGACTGTGGGTAAATAATAATTAAAATATCAATAATAACAGCATCAAACACACGTAGATGCTAACTGTTATTCGTGAGATCATAGTAAAAATGTTAAGGTTGCAGCATCGGGGAAATATGAACGACGGAACCCAAATTACGCCGGATAAGATAGAACCGAATTACTAATAAGTGACAATCAACTTAATAAAGGAAAGTAGTGATCTTCAGATTTCTAGTTTTCTAATTTTCGTCAATATAGAGAAATTTTTCGGATATAATATTAGGAAATCTTGATCTCAAAATACTGAGAGAAAACCTTTTTTTTTGGCGGAATAGGCATGTTTTAATTTTCATGTCGTATTTACGCCATATTTTTAATTGTGTAAATCATAAGAGAATACGTACAAGATGTTTTTAAGTCATAGAAACGACTGTTACTGCTCTTTATTAATTTTTTTACATTAATTTTTTTATAGACATTAAATTTAACAATTTATAAAGTTCTTTTCTGCTTTGTATGTTATTCGTATCGTACACAGGGGTAACTCGTCCACCATTTATAGAATTGAAATTGAAACTTGTCGTTTCAGCAAAGACCATTGTTTTTCTCAATCTGGAACCGATGATCGATGAAAGAATCTTTATCCAAAATTCAGTCATTGAGTGCTCATTAATGTATTTAAAACATATTAAGTATTTTTATCAAGCATTTACATACACTACTGAAGTTGTTAATCATAATCTAATTTCTAAGAAATATCGTTGGGGGTACCAGTTTTCGAATGCTTGCGTAGTTAAGATCCCACAAAAAGTTGATTTAAAAAAAAAAATAGCTGTTCAATCATTAAGGAGCATTACAAAGTTTATAACAGTCTTTGATAATTAGCTAGCTACTGTGAAATATTAAAGTTAAGGTGATCCCGCTTTCAATACAGACATATTGTGTAATTGGTATTCATTTAAATAAAATGACTGAATTTGTACGTAAGATAGATGGAAACAATTTGATATCTCAGTATGCAAATTTATTGAATATTAAAATTTGTATAAAATATTTGCATAAAATGCAAATTTATGAATATTAAAAGACAAAAAAATTGTTAATATTCATTAACAACGGTTGCTGACAGAATCATTATGAATGGACAGATCATAATGATTCTATCAGCAACCGATGTAATCGATTACTTAATGATGACAGATAATAACTTCTAACCGGAAACCAAAAAATTAAATAGAACAACGCCATTGAAAAAGCTTTTTATTTAAATAAAACTCAGCTCACTGAATAATAAAACAAATGTTTTGAACTGGAGAAGAAAAATCTTAGAAACGATAACTAAAGAAAAGAGCAGAATTTAAACAAAAATCAAACAATAAGAAACGAAAAATCTATTTCTGAAGTGAATTTTTGAAGTTTACGACGAAAGTTGGAGAGAAAGAATTTTTCTTCGCTTTCAGTATGATACGATGGAGTCTAAAAAAAAAACCAAAAAAACAAAACAAAACAATACAACAACAACAACAAAAATACTCGCAAATGAATAAGGAATCACTGAACTGTTTTTAGATTTTTCGATACCGGGAATCCAGAACAGCTGTTTCAGGTTTCCTAACTTTCATCAGCTGGATTCTGATACTGGGCGAAGTTTCTACTGATTAGCTTTGTCCTCGTGTTCCATATTTCCTCTCTAGTCGATTGCAGCACAGTTAAATAGTGCCCTCTAGCACTGATGGTTGCCGTTAGCGTACATACAATCACAGAAGAAAAAGGTTTGTCTTGGTGTTCCTTATCTAACATTACAAATTGTATAATGAGTTTTGATAAACTCTGTATAGCTGTAATGCAATAAATTACAATGGAACAAATATATTACGAATGAAATATCAGTTGCTTAATTACTGGCAGAAATAACTGAAAAAGTTGAAACAGCAAAGAAATCGTCTTCGTAGGCAGGTACATGTTGCAACCGGTCCTGCCTGTGGACGATGTAGCTTATACTCATCCTCGTGCTTCGTTATCTTTGCGTAAAGTATGGGCAACTCGAAATCTTATTTTAAATTTCTATGGATTTTTTTACATAACTCGGGATCTACGTAGATCAGTCTGTATAAGTAGGGGACTGTCTTCATAATCGGCAGACCAGTTTTCAAAGCTTGGAAAAAGTGCGAAAGAAAGAAAAAAAAATGAAAAATTTAAGAATAAAAGAACAGTTTGGAAACCATTGTAAACATGAAAATTAAACAACAAAACCATTTTTTTTGATGTATTACATATATATATTTTGCGGTTGGACTGTATACCCTTACTTATTAATCCAATTTGCAAGCAACATTGTAGAGATCTTCTTTTTAAGAAGCTAAACTTCTATTAACGTTTCAGCTATTACGCAAATTAGTTTTTGAGTTGCCTTAACTGACGGACGAACGAACAAAAGGAATTTACTTAACATTTAAGTTTAAAAGCAATATAACATAATCGTTTTTCTCAGATATTCACTAAATGGTATTGCAAAAATCAAGCTTACAAAATTAAGGTTTAATAAATAAGAACTAAGTAATTAAGTAGCAATTAATGTTTTAAAAAGCAATATACAGTGTACTTACTATTTTTAAACGTCGTCATATCTCTTATATAGACGTTCCAAATTGAAACATTTCTATTAAGATTATTTATCCATTGATGAACTTGTTTCATTTCGATTTCATGTAGATAGTTTATTTCAATAACAGCTCCTATAATGATTTATTATTTAATTATTATTACTATTCCAACTAACATCATTAGATAAGTAACTATTGGTGAATTGGAGCGAAGCGGCTTTTCAAAGATTTTCAATGACAAATAATTATTTACCTTGAAATTATTACAAATTTCAAACTCTAACAAAATTATACTAAATAAGTATCTATAAATAATTTTGTATTTTAACTAGGAAAATAAAGCTCATCAAATCATTCAGAATGTGTGTATATGTCCATTTCCTCCCCTTCCAATAATTTTCGAACAGCTGTATAAATCTTTTTGAAATTTTTGCTTGCCTGTTTCAGAACAAGAGACTATCGAATTTTTGTATATGATTTTTTTCAGTGCGAGTCCTTCAAAAAATTAGGGCATGAAGGTGATACAAATTTCCTTAAAAAACCCCGGAAACAATCATGTCTAATAATGCTTACTAAGTATTTCATTAATTTCTTTAGAAAATGGGAAACTTTTCTATAAATAATCAACAAAAAGTACAGAGTGTCTACAAATGATTGGAGTGGTTTCATGAATGTACTGTGGGTGTATTATTTAACATATTATCAAAAAAATTAGAGACATAGAGAATCTTTCCCAAGTTTTTGTTCTATTTTAAAGATGCTTGATATGTGAACCGCTAGTGACTCTACACACATCAACTCTGTAATCAAGTTCGTCACTCACTCGATATAGTATGTCCCTGTCAATTCAAGCAAAGTCATTGCAGATGCGAATCCGCAGTTCTGGCAGATCAGCCGGTAATGGCGGCACAATCACTGTATCTTTCACAGATCTCCGTAAAAAAAAAAAAAAAGTCAAAAAGGGGTTAAGTCAGGGGAGCGTGGAGGCCATGGCAGCAGTGCGGGATCATGATTTCATCGGTTTCGCAGTGACAGTTCAAAAAGTCACGAAAGTCGTGATGGAAATGTGGCGGAGCATTTCTTGTTGGAAAATGAAGTGCTTTCTGTCTGTCTCTAGCCTCCAATAAAAATTAAAAAATATATAAATTTTTTTTGGTTTTAAGTTCTTCAAGCTCTTCTTATGATATAAAGAGAAGTATTAAATGATTGATGAAAACTACAAGTAAAAAAAAAGGTAAAATTTATTTTAACAATGAATAACAATAAGTTTGAAGAACTTAATACGCTTTCTTTAAAATGTTATTTCTAAAACTTCTTATTTTTTTTTTTCTGGAGAAGATTCATTGGAAACGATTTCAAATATAAAAGTGACATCATTCCCAGTCCTCGAATATGCATATCACATTTCAAGAAGATTCATCCAACAGTTATTTGAAAGGGAAGGGAAAATAAACACAAATTGATTGATTTGATGACCCCACTTCCTATCTCAAAAGTTGTCTAAAAAATATTAATTTTTGGCATTCAATAAGATTATAAAAATCAAAAATCAAATACTAAACAATCCAATGTGGGCCCGGTAGCCGAGTGGGTAAGGGCGCTTGGCTGCGGGTTGGAGGTGGCGGGATCGATTCCCGGCCTCGGCGGAGGACGGGAATTTTTCCACGCTTTTTTCTCCTCCAAACGGGCCCTAGGGTCTACCCAGCCCTCTATAGAATGGGTACCGGGTTTCTTTCCCGGTAGTTAAAGGCGGGCGAGCGACGGGCCGACACCCCGTCCTCAACTTTGTCCCGTAGGTTCTGAACACTGGAGCCTACCCTCCAGCTGCATTGCGCGGTCCTCTGGGCCTGATCGCACCTTTAACCTTTAAACAATCCAATGAAATCAGTACTATTAATAAATAAACAATAGAAATTTTTTAAAAAAAAATAGGAAAGTGGTTTTTTGTGCAATCAAATTCGGATTGCAAAGGCGTTCTTTGTCAGTGATGTTTTATCTCTGTAGAATGCCGTAAGCGCGTGAGGAGCTTCAATGACAAAATCTCGAGAAATTTTGATAAGTAAGGTTTAACTACGTGACGTCAGGAAAATTTACGTATATTATGAAACGTGTTTTTTTTTTTTAAATTCAATTTTTAAAGAATTACGAAACGTGTATTTAATATTTTTTTTTCTTTTTAAGGGCCAGTTCAAAATTTAACAATCTTTATAAGAAGTTGGACAAATTTTCTTACATTACTGTATTTAAAGGGCTGAATAATAAGCACTCACCTATTTGAGATTCTTGTGCAGAAATCGTACAAAATATAACAATTATTAAGAATATATTTTTCATCGCATAAGCAAAGAATGTTGAGGAGAGGATTTAGGAAGCTAAAGAAAATATATATTACATACATTTTTAAACAATTATTATTGTTATTAATTATTATCACTATCTATTTTTATCAATGCTTACATTTTAATTTAATCTAAGTATTTATTAATCAGAGATTTAATAACCTAATAGATCATTGATGTACAATTAGTTCAATTAAAAAAATATAAGATTTATTTGGAATTATTTTCAGATCGAGGTGAATGTGTATTATCTTTAAGATTTAAAAAGTATAAGATATAAAAGTAAGATCATTTTAATATCAATATTTGAACAATACTGAAAAGTTAATTTTAAAGATCTTACTTTCTTGTGAAGAAATTATTGTAAGGCTGTACATTCTAATACAACCAGCCATTCTTGGTTTCTTTACTGTGTTCTCTGCTATCTTGATATTGAATGTCTTAAAGAATGCACTTCTGAACATTGAGGTGGTGAGAAGGAAAAAGAAAACATATTTTTACTAAAAAAACCAACAGATAAAAATTTCAGAGCAACTCTGTAATTACTGCATAATATATGACTAGACTTCGAGTGTTTTTGTAGACAGGCAGAAAGATCTGCTTTATTCTAGAAGATTACCTGAATCGATCGTTTATGGCAGTTCCTAAAAATGCAAAATTACAGCTTTTCAAAATAGTAAATGTACAATAATGAAATATTAACTGCACTTAATCATTAGATTCTCATCTAACGGTAATGTAAATCTATCAAAACTGTTGTTTTTTTATGTATATCTGTTTATAATTGGAGATTATAACAGTATTTCCTTTAGCAGGAGAAATTGTCGTTCGATTCGCTCCACAAAACAAAACAAAAGAAAAAACAAAAACAAAACCAGCTTCTGCTATTAATCCTTCCCTCTGATAATTTTCAGAATGAAAATGGACGATTACAAGGAACATGAAAGCGTGACCTACTTGTGAAAATGATCAAGTGAAAAGATAGAAGGGAAAATTAACGTGTATGTAAAGCTTAATTTATTGGATCACAAACGGGTAGGTTATTTACCCAATGAAGCTACTGTCTTCATTGTCTTCATTTTTTTTAACAATTAAACAGTTGATTAAAAGAAAAAATATACCGTCTATCTTAATATGTCCACATTGCAATTCCGTAAATACTCGTACACATACTCGTGTATTCGTATTTAGAGACATTTAAGAAACTGGTGACTTGACTTTTCACATTTTCGTCGTTATATCTTTCGATGGAATGGTGTCTTACTTTTTTTAAAGATCTCTGACACAGTAAGATCTTGAGGCATCAAACTTTGCTCCTTCCGTTTAGATGTTATTTATTTCTTTATATTGATTTTTATTTTCCTTGAAAAGCTCAAATTCTTCTACTTTAGCTTTTAGAATAGATAATAATACATCGCACGGATTTTTGTATTTTCAAGGCTTCTCCTAAGTGTTTTAAAAGTCAGTTCAATCAATTGAGAAGATGTTTTACATAAAGTGTAAAAACGCAAAACAAACAAACAAACAAATAAACAAAATGTTCTTTTAAGTATTCTGACATACAAGAAAAACTTTGACACATATCCAGTTTATGCATAGGTCCTTCTTTCGTTAAGATTACCGCAACACGACGGGCTCTACGAGCTCTCTGAAGTACTATGTAGATAGTGTACACTATGCCTCTCAATAGAGGTCCACATTTCCCTAATATTCGCCGGTAATGAATCTAGCACTGATGGCACGTTGAACCTTGTTCCGCATATGTTCTATTGGATTCAAATCCGGCGAACGATTGCGACATGTCATGACGACAAATTCACAGGAATGTTCCTCCAGCCACAATTTGGTGACCGCGGACTTTGCAATGGCGCATTGTCCTGCTAAAAAAGTCCGCTCCTCTCTGAGCAAATGCATGACATGAACGGGTGCAAATGATCAGCAAGGATGGTTATATAGCGTCCGGTGGTCAGTGATGTCTGCATATGTATCCGAGTCCTCATGCATGCCAACTGAAAAATATCCCATACCATAACATAGCCATCGTCGGCCTGGATTGTCCCTTGGCATGAGGGAGTCATTGTCTCGTGAGGTTTTCTCCAAAGGTGTCCATCGTCCATCTGCCCGAAACAGTTGGAAACGTTACTCATCGGACCAAGCTACACTTTTCCAGTCGTCTTGCGTCCAGTGGCGGTGTTTACGAACCCAAGTGAGGCGCAGAGCCCTGTGTTGACTGGGACCAGAGTAAGTATCAGCTCCTTTATCTAAGAGAAGATTGTTGAAAGAATGTTGCCCTGTCCGTACGCTGATGTCAAATGTGGCCCCAGCATTGAATTGTTTTGTTATTTGGTGCAATGCCCCATAGGGGTCGACTGTTACAATGCCTGCCAGACGACGCTGTCTACGATCATCTTCAGCCGTTGTGGTGTAACGCTGGATATCTTTCTGATGTTTACACGAGGTACACCCTTGACATTGTTGCACGTGAAAATCCAAATTTCGTGTTGATTTCATAGATGGGATCAACCCATCTCTCTGACGCCTACTATCACGCCTCGTTCAAAGTCGCTTATATCGTATACGCTGCCATCGTTACTGCGAATTATACTACAATTGATTGCAGAAGTAGCCGCCTTTATATGTACTTCAATTGCGGAAAATGCTATTTAGTATAGGCGTATGGTGATATGTATTGGAAATGGAAGTGACTGTCTCAGTTTTTCTGATGTTATCCGAGTACTTTCCCCAATAAAGAATTGCTGAAAGAAATGACATTCTTCAAAATAACAATTACTCTAAAAAATGAATTAAACGTTAATGATAAAAAAATAAAACTGAAAAGACTAAAGATAAAAATAATGAAATCTAATAAGGAAAGATATAAAAATTAAATTATCATGTACTTTCCTCTATTAATCGAACAAATATTATCCCTATTTAAATATAAATACGAGTTATAATGTAAGATTGTTAATTAGTAAAATTTGGAAAAAAACCAGCAATATGGAAAAGTTAAAAAAAAACTTATCAAAAATTTTAGATATAACTAGTTTTTTATAAATTCTTGAAGAAGTCAATTTTCTTCCTAAGCCGACATTTAAACGGTATTGAATGATTTTGAATAAAATTTACCGTTTGCTGATGAGTAATAATAATTTTGAAGCAGTTCTACCGTTCATTTACTTTAGCTGATGAGTAATAATAATTTTGAAGCAGTTCTACCGTTCATTTACTTTAGCTGATGAGTAATAATAATTTTGAAGCAGTTTTAATAAGAGCGAAACGATTGTTTTGCTGATTTCAGATGGAAGGCACCAACTGTGTAAGTTTTACCGCAATTCGCATCATCTATAGTTTGTGCAGATCTTCGCATTGAAATAAACTAGTTTACTTGTGATTTGTCACCAATCAATAAATTGATTGATTGATCAGTAATTTAGTAAAATCATTATTGATTTATGTATGTTATCGATGTTTTTCACTTTTATTATCTACTTTAATGTCTACTTATTCGTAGTAAACAACAATTAATCTACGCCGTAACACTACGTTGCTTTGTAAATTAGGAAAAAAAGAGGAATTGAGGTGAGATAGGTTATTCTAGAACATACAGAGTTATAAATTTTGTTTTTCAATCCTACACTGTTACTTTTCTCTTATCTATCTTTCGCTTTTCTTTTTTATGGTAATACTTGAGGAATGAATTTTAGAATGAATAAATAATGGCTTCCTATAACTGTTTCGACATTAACTTAACGTTAAAAATAAGTTTTTAATGTTATCGATGTCACCATAGGAAAACTTATGAGTAATGAGTTTCAATAAGTTCTTTAAATTGAGAAAAATTGTTTCAAATCTTCTGAATGTTGTGGAATCGTACGTCGAAAGGGCCGCAGAGAGGAATCGTGAAAGAATTATGAACTACGAATTACTAAATTTATAAAAATTAGTAGACTTCAAAAGTTTTGCTCATTTTATTGATTAGGTAATTGGATTTCAGGATTTTGAAGTCTAATAAAAATTAAGTACGTATATTTTTTTAAGTTGATAAGTTTGATTATTATTAGAATTTTGATATCACTTTAATTCTTCCGATGGCGGGGGATGCAAAGGCTGCTGCGATCAAAACATATTGAAAGGGCTTAAATCGAAAGAGCGAAATGAAGGGCTTAAATTAGAAAGTGAAGAGATCATTGTGTAAATTCACATTTAAAATTTAACAAGTGCATACCATTATTTATATTTGAATAATATTTTTTATTTATTTATTTATTTATGTTTAATGATTATTTTGAGTAAGATCTTAATATATTTATTTCGTAATTTTTAATAAATATATTACAATTATCTTTACAATTATTTTAGTATTTTAGTATTTTAGTATTATCTTTACAATTTAGCGCAACTTTTCCTAAAAAAATGTTACGTATTAAGAATTTCTGAAAGCGACACATAATCAATTAACACGTACACACAAGTACACACGTATTGTGTGTTTATTGGTTTGACAGCGTCACGTGTCGCTTTCCGAAATTCATAACTTTTTTAATAACTTTTTTTTTTTAGGTTATAATTATAAAGTTAATATATTAGATTAGATTAGTAGATTAGTAACTTTTTACTATATAGCATCTCCTGTAAGATAGCGGAAAGCAACTTTACACCAAAGAATTGGAAAGCGGATAAAGAACATTTACAAAGGATGTTCCTATACTAATTACTCGTTCTCAGAGACCTTTGTATGCTAGAAAACAGAGACCTCCAGGGATGCGCCTTCCAGTGTAATAGTTATCGTTTCCTAATCAATACTAGAGGTGGTAAAATGTCTTTGGTTCCAGGCTTCGGATTTATCGATTTTTTTATTTTAAGTGTGCTGAAACTTAAAAATGGAAAAACCCTAATGTCGCCAATAAGTATGCGTTTCTGACCATATCTATGCATGAATCAACTTTGAGTTTTTCACATTCATGAAATTTCAAAAATCAATAATAATCAAATTCATTGAGATTGGTTGAAAATTAAGCCCCATTTTAATTTTCCACAAACATTTCACAAGTTGTACACTTAAAAAAATATTTTCTCTGCTTTCGGTTACAAAAATTAAAAAAAAAAAAAAAAGAACCTTGTTAAGAAATGTTACTTTTATTGCTACTATTCTTCCACTTTTTTACTTCTGATTTCTTACTTTGTAATAATTTTAAGAAAATTTCAATTTATTAATTAACATAGTAACATAAAAATAAAATGAAAAGAAATTTAACGTGCCAGATGATTCAAAGAATTGAGTAAGCAAACGAAGGCACAACGCTACAAGAAAGGATTCGTACCCTGAGTTGTCATCGGGAAGAGAGTGGAACGGAGCGTTTCGTCCTTTTTAGGACCCATCTGCCAGCCAAACTCCACCGATGACAGACTCAGAAGGTGCGAGGGGTTAGCTTTCCCGGGACTCGCTCCCGAGAGCGGGAATTGCCCCCGAAGAAATCCTAACCAAAAATTAAATAAGAAACAAAAAACAACCATTCCTTGTCCTGCAATCTGCTAGGCGCAAAAGGAATTTAAATATGGCATTAAATCAAAAGTCATGTATTTAAAATAAAAAGAGATTTAACGTGTCCGATGATTCAAAGAATTGAGTAAGCAAACGAAGACACAACGCTACAAGAAAGGATTCGCACCCTGAGTTGTCCCCGAGTCCCGGGAAAGCTAACCCCTCGCACCTTCTGAGTCTGTCATCGGTGGAGTTTGGCTGGCTGATGAGTCCTAAAAAGGACGAAACGGTGCGTCCCAGTCTCTTCCCGATGACAACCTAGGGTGCGAATCTTTCTTGTAGCGTTGTGCCTTCGTTTGCTTACTCAATAAAAATAAAATTTGCTTCATTCTTTCCTTAGAAAGAATCAATATAATAACGATTTAGAAAATACTGTCGGTAGGTTAGCAAATATTAAAAAAACAAAACAAAACATAAGCATTCGGCAATTTAAAAATGTAGAAGGAACCAACGATGTTATTACTGTAATAATCTACTTACCACACGCCCTTGAAAAAAAAAAGGTAGAAGATAGACAGATGCAGCGATTGCCTTACGGAAGTGAATTTAGAACTAAATAGATGTAAAAAAAGTCCATTTGTGCCAGCTTTATTATTTCAGATTACTATCAGACATCCTGCTCATTGGTTGAGATCTTTTATCATTTTTAGATGATCGTTGTTTTTGGATGACAGACATTAAACTATGAAACATAAAAAAATTATGAAACTAATTGTAGCAGTAAATCAACATCGAGGCTTCACATCATAAACAAAATCACCATGTAAACATCATATTTCAAAAGAAAATCATTATATTAGAAATTGAAATGAAAATCATATAATGCTAATAAACAGTAATATTATTGAAAATGAAGATTGTAAGCAATGAATTGATGGCATTATTTTTTTTCAAAAACTTTAAAATAACTCGATATTTGTTTTCAATGATTTTTTTTAGTGTTTTTTTGTGATTACTTAATTAAAACACTTATTTTTTATTTCATGTTTTATAATTGTTTAATATTTATAGTTGAGTTTATTTGTTGACCAGAAATATGAAGTAAACTGTATGCATTTACATATTTCTTGAAGTTTCTTGATGAGAATATCCATTAAAATTAAAAAAATAATAATTAACACACTGGAATATTAATGCCATTAAAATTATTGAAGCAAAATCCCAAGAGCGAAAAAACTGAAAATGAAAAATTATAGAATCGGGAATGTTCTCGTACTCGTAGTAAATCGCTCGAATCGCTGCATCAAGAGTGGCTGTAGCATTTTTATTTTTAATAACATCTTCATTTGTACATCAATTGTAAAAAATTCTGTATGTCAGATAAACATGCAGAATTCTTATTCGAAGAAATATAAGAATTGGTGAAACGACATCAGGAGAACTGTAGATGTATTAATCTTTAGATTTCAAACTTTACCCTGAAAAACGTTAGGCACAAATACAGAAAGCATTCCTCTAATGAAGGAAATCCCTCATACATTGTATAAAAGCTTAGAGTTCATGAATTCTTCATTTAAGTTTATAGATTGACCTGTCTATCTCAGGATCTGAACCCGGAAAGCTCATCTATTAAGTTTTAGAGAAATATTAAAATTCGTCAAACGTTGTCCTTTGATTGAGAAGTGATTTTGTTTGGACAAGAGCTCATTAATAATCTTGAAATTAATATGGTTCTTTGTTCTTGGTGAATAAGAGAAGAGAGCATACTCTTTAAACTAAGCTTACATCTCATTGAGCCTCATTGTCCCAACATCTTGAATTCGCCAAACTGATGTTCTGATAGTTTCTTAGCTAACAAGAAGAGATCACGGCTTTTTATATCGTGAAAATCAATTCCCTTCAGTGAGATGAAAGTACTCGTGCAGTACTTCAAAAATAAATATGGGTTCAGTGGCAACTATCAAGCGTTTTTGAGATATTTGATATTGTTTTCATCGATTTTAGAGCATTATTATTAACTTCTTGTTAGTTTCTTAAGCAAGTGTTCTTATGGTCAGTGGGTTAAAGCTTTCAATAAGAAACAAATGGCGTTTTTTTTTTTTAAACGATTATTAAATAGTTTCTTTTTTTTTCATTTTCTTTTCATTTTTTTCTTAATTTTTCCCCCCTTTTGCTTTCTTTATAGTTTTTTCCTTTTTCTTAATTCATTATATTAGGAATATTAGGTGGAAAAGTAATATACAATTAGAAGCAATCCTCTCTAACTTCTAATATTATTATTATTTATTCTAATATTATTAGTATTTCTAATAAAAATAAGATAAGGAGATTATTATATTTCTAATTGTATATTACTTTTCCATCTAATATTCCTAAAATAATCAGGAAAAAAAATTGAAAAAAAAAGAAAAGAAAAGACGCTTCACCTCTACGAGAATCAAACGCACGATCCTTATATGTATAGACCAACGCTTTAATCCACTCGACCTCAGCAACACAGAAACAAACAGGACGTTAATAAGCTAACAGTGGAAAATTGATGAAAATAATGTCAAATATATCGAAAACGCTTGAGAGTTGGCCCCTCAACCAACATAAATTTTGGAAGTATCCCTTGAGTACTCATATCTCACAAAATGGAATTGATTTTCGCGATGTACAGGCCGTGACCTCTCTTTGGAAGAAGATATTCTGGTATACAATTTCCCTAATCATTGTATTTTCATCTCGGTAATAGCACAATTAAGCCATTTTTTTTAACACAGTGTAAGTTATTGAACAAACTACTAATTGAATTCAAATAAAACAAAACAATAAAAATATTGTTCTGTTTTATTTACCCAGTCCCTGTAGTCAAAATTTTATTTTATCCTCGCTGTTGTAACAGCAAAAATAAGTCATGGACTCAATACATAAATATAGATTTTTTGTATTATTTCTTCTTAATTTTAATAAAATACGATGATGCTAGATAAGATATTGTTAATCATTCAAAATATCTATGTCGAGGACTGTCTGTGTAGATATATATTTCTTAGTTATTTGTCAGTTTAAATACAAATTAGTCCTGATAGTTTATTATCAACGCGATACTTTATAATATACTGTTCTAGATTTTACTTCAAGCGAGGATTGAGATAGATAAAACTGAACGATTTCGAACTGCCCTATACATACAGCATGATATAATGCATCACGCTATCGATGCAGTGTGTCGCAGCCATTGCTTTCTATATCAATTGTTGGATAGACCGAATGATGTTTGCGAAAATAATGCTGTTATGGGAAGGATACATCTTTGTATTTAAAGACGTCAAAATGTCTACAGTGCAGAACAGTGCTGCGACAAATAATTGACTATTAATAAGGGTACCATTAGTCACATAATCTGCCGAAACCGTCATCTCGACATCCAGACCAAAGCTACTGTCAAAACAAGAACCGAGACAGATGAGTAAGCCGACCGTCAGCTACCATATGGCAGATCAGGGCGACGACGCTTACACGAGATAACACTTACACCTAACAGGTTAGGAGCATCCAAACGGATCGTGGGACGCGTTATCCCAAACAATACAGGGTTCACAAAGCACGTGGTCAGAATCTCAACGAACAGAATAACCAGGTTCATTTCACCAATGCAAGAAAACTGTACGAACTACTACTCACACATGACCGGTAGCAGTAGGTCGTCCTATTGGATGAAGCATGAGTGTACTTGGACAATGCCAATCAATTCAGGACGATTTGTTACCGGCACATCCGAGAGAAAGTAAGAGCAGACTTCGTGCGGGAATGCAAAGAGAAGTTCTCCAAAGGTTTCATGATTGTGCTTGTCGCAGCCTCCCACTGATCAGAGTGGCCACTAATGCCAAGGTAAATGCTACATACTACAAAGGGACTGTGATGGAGCCAATCTTCGTTACCTATGGCAGACAGCGTTAGGCCACGACGCTCGATATGTGAACATTCATATGGACAAGACATCCTGTCTTATTGCAAATTTCTCGGTCCACTACAACTAGTTAAAGGCGCGTAAGACCGGGATTCAAGTCGTTCCTTTTAGATACATACCCGTTAAGTCATCTGATGCCTCTCCAATGGGTTTATCAGATCCATGATTGGACGATGTGCACTTCCTACCCTAGCTAGCCTATGGAAGTCCAATTAGATGTGTGGAACACAATCCCCCATCAATACTTCTTCAGAAGCCTCCTGTAATGAGAAACTACGAGCAGTGCTGTAGTCCATAACTGTGGTCGTCACATCGAGTACCATCGCTGATGGAGGAAGATTTTATCTCTGTAACATGAGGTCCCAAACTTGTTCAATTTTTATCTGCCTCAATCCTTTATATTAAACGGGCTAGTTTTGTTGTGTAGACTTGTTTAACGAATTTGATATCTTAGTGATTCTTAACTAAAGATCAAAACATTGCGTTCTTAAGTAACTCAAAAATCAATTCATTGACTGAGATCAAAAGTAATACTTAGAAACCTCTTAGCTAAACTGCGTTTCATACAACAATTTCTAAAAATGAGCGGCAGAATTAATTCAGTAGAGGACTTTATTGTCTTGAGTAATCTTATCAATATTTCTTTCTAAGGATCCAAACACTTTAGCATCTGAAAATGACAAATTTATTTCAGATAACAGCATTGTTGATTACATTTTATTACTAAAACTTTCAATTTTTAAGCTTTTTTTAGCTGTAATGCTTATGTCAAATCTTATAAAGAAATCTAAAAATATTTTTTAAATCTAGAAGCTTGTGTTTCAACTATTAAACTAAATCTTTGATAGTTATAGTTGAAGATTTAAAATTTATTTGTTCTTAAACGCGACTAGTTATTTGTTTTTAATTTTTGTCAGGCATATGATGTAATTACAATTAATTGGACACAATCATCTGAAATACAAGTATGTTTTAACACAAGCACATTTTCAGCTCTCAAAATGTTAGTAAACTTTCCATCCACAAATGCTAATTGATTTGTTGGAACTGTGAGGAAATATAGCAATTTTCAAACTTCTGGCGAAAGAACATTTGTAATCATGTTAAGGAAGTTTCTTATGTCCAGTAATACATCATGTTGTTAATACATAACTCAAATACACAACAGAGCAAGGAAGCAGCAATTCCAAAAACAATCACTAAAATAGGAACAAGAAAACACTGAATGTTTCCGGATTGGCTTCGGATATTGTTGCAAGACTGTTTAGTCATTTTGTATTGGTTTTTAGTAATCCTTTGTAAAATTCCGGATTCTTTGAATTTGCTGAAACTAAACAAAAAAAGTCAACATTAATAAATTATTAAAATGTTTTATTTTTATTAAATAATGTTAAGCATTAATTTTGAAAAGAATCTACTGTATTATCGAATCTGATTATTGCATTCTAATCAGAAAGAATGGTAAACAAAATTTATAAATCTCTGAATGTGAGATTATTGTTTTAGTGATAATTATTTCACTAACAAAAATAAATCATTGGATTTACTGAGGTACGTCTTCGTACACTTAATCTATGATACAAAGTTCTATGTATGCTTTTATATTGGACAGAAACAAAGAAGTCGAACAAGAACGAATAAACAAATTAAACGTTGTTATTATGATACTAAATGATTAGAAAAGTTGAAAGCTTTCTGGTACATTTGCATATTGCTGCATATTCACTGCGTTTTTACTTAGCGATTTTGCTGTCTAAATAACGGTATTCTGCTGTATATATTCCAATTAAAATTTTTCTTTTTTTTGCTTCTTAATATCGTGCAACTTCAAAGATGATTTAGAGAATCATACTTAAGGTAATGATGAGCAAAAAGTAATTTAGGATTCTAAATGTTCAGTTCCATTATCATTGTAACGCTATCAGTGTCTTTAATCTCATTTTTTGTTTAGTTTCTGCTTCCGTAATTGCAGTTAGGAAATACATTTATCGAGTCGATTGACAATAAAGAGAAAAATAAAAGAAAAAAAATATAAATGATTCATTGGCATTTTCTTCTAACTTTTTTCTTTAACTGTTTTTCTTTTTCCGTACTTAACATTTTTTATTCTTATAGCTTAAGTACAGGAAAAAGAAAAAATGTTAAAAGAAAATGTCAAAGAATCATTTCTTTTTTTTTCCTTTGGAAATCGCTAAGTCATTTAGCAGTAAGAAGATAGTATTTCCCCCACCCCCCCTCATATTTTTCTTATTATTCTCCCATTGCTCTTTTCTTCTTCAGCACAGTCCTTTTCACTTGTATTAAAGAATAAAGGTATTTTTATAACGAAATCGTAATCTCTGACTTCTAAAATATTGTAATAGAATTAGAGTAGATCCACCTATATTTAGTATATTTAAATTTCGACCAGTAGAAATTGAAGATTCTACTTTTTTTCTAGTCAAAATTTGATCCTCAGGAATTAATCGTATTTCACATATTATAACTGAAAAAGAGAAAGTACCAGTTTAGAAAAGGATATTACAGATTTACTGGAGTCTTTTTAAAAACATTTAATAAGCGTGATATAAAGAAAAGATCTTAAGTCGTCTAATCACCGCCTAATAACCTTTTCGACATTCTTTCATTTCAATAATGGCTGTAACATACAACGGTGAATGGTGTCGTAGATAGTCATGCCAGCTCGGTATATTAACAACATGGAGTTTGGAACCGATGGAAGGAGGCTATATAAAGTTAAAAAGTATTTATAAAACAGGGATTTAATTTCAAATAAATAACGACAAGTTACATTCTCAAAAGCATTTATTACCATGAATTTTCTCTTCACATTTCTACCAGCGCCATTGTTCCCCCTGGTGGCGAAATTTTGAACTCTTTCTTTTCTTAGAAATCAAAACCCCATGGTCTAAATAAAGTTAACACCAAATTAGGTGGAGTTTGGCCCAATAGGTTTTTGGTAATTGGGCTCTAAACATTTCTTTAATTATGGCTACCCTTATTTTGACTACATTGAATTACTCTGCTTGCAATCTAATGTATCAACAAGGCATTGAACGTGTCCATCCATTACCAAGATAAACATGGAGATGGACTCCATGAAGCAAGCAGCTGTTGTCGAGTTGTCCAATGTGCAGTCAGAGTGTCATCATACACACTGCAGCAAAGCAATCGATTTTGATAGACTTACCAAACCAGACCAACAATTTTACCTACACATTTATAAACAAAAAAAAATTGTAATTACTTTAAATGAATATCAACTTACTATTGATTAAAAATTCCAAGATATAGCGAATTCTTTTGGAATGGAATGTAGCAATCTTCGGGTAAATATTTTCTCGGTAGAACAAAAAAATTACAGTTATTACGTGCGATGTCCAGTAAGGTGTCAGTCAAATGGATGAAAGCATACTTCTGTGTCAGCACTTTTTCCAGTCCTTCTTCCACGGAATTCACCAAATTGCCAGGATGGCTGGAGATCCTTTTCCAAACCATTTGAAACAATCTGTATTTGCTTTTCTGAAAGAGAAAAATAAATGAGAATTGTGATTTCTTACTATGAAATTTTACTTGTCTTTGAGGAATTAATTTGTGAAAATTGTTTTTGTGTTTACGACAGATTTAACTTCGCAATTCTTTCGAAACATTAACCACTCATTAGTTACAATCATTTTTGTAACTAATCATTTTTACCAATTAATCATTTTTAATTGATATAAACAAGTATTCAATAAAAATGTATCCAAAAAACTGAAAATGAATTTGAAATTAATTCTCTATTCATTTCGTCATTTCCTAATTCTCAGGAAGCCGAAAATTGGCAGAATTCTTCCTTAGGTTATACTTGGAAATAGTAAGCTATAGGGATTGTAATTAACCACTCCGAAAGTGTTGAAAAGGGGTGTTTCTCTAAATGAGCGCTACATTTGCCCCTGGTGGTGAAAATTGGAACTAGAATATTTTTATGCCTAATTCTCTTCCTCATCCTCTCCTTAGTGAACACGAAATTTGATATTAGTGTTCTTTGTCAAAATCGAAAAGATATGAATTCAATAAAGGCCTAATCACAACCATAGTAATAAACTTTACTTTAACAAAAAAAAAAAAATACGAAGGGGCAAATTTTCAGTCTTTACGGCGACTTCTTTATCGAGCCAAAAATCCAAACTAAAAATATCAAAACAGAAAATAAAACATGAATACGTAACAAAAAAAACATACTGTAGCATTAGGGAAATACAAGCACAACAATTTTAAAGGAAAATAAAATAACAAATGAAATTATTACAATAATGTAAGTGCCTACTAAAATTTAATACAATGTTGTGCATTATTTAAATGGAAAGTTGTCTTTCTTGCCAAAGATATAAAGATATTACAATAGTAATATTTTGATTTCCATTGATGCAATCTAAAATATAGACATCTCGAATACATCCGAGCTTCTATAATTTTCCTCTTTTGATCATCAGATTCAAAATAAAGATTTTGAAATTCCTTTACAAAGATTTATGACAAAATATCCTTTAAAATATCCTCTGTGTTCGTTCAGAAATACATGAAGCTTTCTTATACATATCCTTTTGTTACATATTCATGCTTTCTTTGTTGTTTTTGGCATTTTTATTTGAAATTTTGGCTTGATAAAGAAGTCGCCATAAAGACTGAAAATTTGCCGCTTTCTAATACTTTTTTTTCCGTATTTTTTGATATGTATTAGACGAATTTTCGATATTAGGATTGTAAGGGGTGTAAACGGGAGGGCGGAAAACTTTTCTGAAGGGTAAGCAAATTTCCGAAACCGCTTGCGTTGGAAACAGGAAATTTGAAGAAGAATGAACAGGAAAGTGTTCTTTGTCGAAATCCTTAGGGATCGAATTTTAAATAACGAACCCTAAGGGATATAAACGGGGGAAGGAGGAGGGGATGCGGAAACTTTGTTGGCGCATACTTCTACGGGATTTTCGGATTGCAAAATAATATAACTTTAATTTGTAATGATCACGCGATCTTTTACCAACTGGGGAAAGTTTGAAGTGATATGGGTGTGGAGAAGGGGAGAAAGGGGTGTTAAGTCTTGTATTCTCCGATCTCGATATTAATTTGATATCTAGGGATCTCGAGATTTACAGGGTCTATCTGAAATGTGCTGCCAAACTTAAAGGTTGTATTCAATCATGCAAACAACGAATAAATGTCATACAAACATGGGTCTGGAGATGCATTATTTCCAAGATATGAACGATGAAACGATAGAGAGGTGTTGGCGTTATCCTGACTGTTGGATTGGAAGAGGGGGACCAATAGCATGGCCTGCTCGTTTCCCTGATTTAAACCCTTTGGACTTTTTCGTATAAGGTTATCTTAAGGCATTAGTGTACACCACACCGGTACCTGACACCCATGCACTGCATGATCGCATAGTGGATGAGTGCCACACAACTTGACGTGCACCTGGCATCTTCGACCGTGTTCGGCACTCGATGGAACGACGTCGTGTTGGGTGCATTGCGGCCGGTGGAGGACATTTCGAGCACTTTCTGTGAAACTGAGCGACTGTACGGCCAACACCGCTGTATTGTTGCATCTTTCATATCTTGGTAATAAAGCATTTCCAGACCCATGATTATATGACTTTTATTCGTTGTTTTGCAGAATTGAATACTATCTTTAAGTTTGGCAGCACATTTCAGATACACCCTGTATAAAATACTAATATAGCATTAGTTTTTGCCAGTCACGTGATTTTTTTACCAACTGGAAACTTTAGAAGTGATCTCACAATTTCAATTTCTTTCTCATCCACATCAGGACACCTGTTTTTTTGTAACTCGTACGAAGAGCAGGTATTTCAGCTAGTTAAAATAAATGAAACATTTCTTACAGCATTCTTAACTATCAAAAGGTGAGGTTTGAATCAAAATCCTTTCAATTCAGATTTGAATCTTTTCATTTTAATTTTTTCGCACATCAATTCTCTCACATTCATTCATTTTACAAATTTATTATTTTCATCCCATCCACCCTTGTTTTCCTTCATTTTGGATTTTTCAGTGTATCTTTTATATTCATCTCATACCATTCATTATGTTTTTCGTTTTATTTAATACTCTTTTTTTTTTAATATAAGCACATTTCAATTAATCTATTACCATTTAATCCTTTCCTAAACTAATGTGTTTTTCAACATTTCGACTCGATCATTCAAAACGTTTCATCTTTTTTCTGTTATTGGTCATAAAACACACAAAAATTGTCGTCCTACCCTTGTTCATTGCTTTCCCCCAATCTTAAGTTTTGGTTCGATTTCTGTTTAGGTGTTCTAGAGAACCACCAGTATATGTGACCGAAAAATCTGAGTTTAATTCGTAATTTTTAATTTTTTTTTATGCCTTTTTGTTTTTAAATGACTCACACAATTTAAACACTAATCTTTTCAAATCATCACAAGTTAAGATCATTTCAAATCATTTTATTTTTTTACTGATAAAAAGTTTAGTAAATAGTTTAACAGATCTTGAAACGTTAGATATGAAAACTTTAAATATGTCAGAATTATAATTCCTTAATATTTTATATAATTTCAAAACAATCAATGTTTCAATATACGATCATGTTTTGTAATGTTCTGTCATTATCTTTCAAAGAAAAACCTAATTCCAATACTTTGATCTTAGGTATTTTTTTTATTACAGCTTGTGTTGATTTTTTTAAAATTACAATCCTACAAATGATAAATGAATGTTGTTTATAAATTATTATAATCAGTAAGAAGGATTTTCTTCGATTTCTGTTAAGTTCAACTGATTTTCTAGATTCTACATTAGATTTTTTAGTGACTTTATAATCGTGTCTTGAAACAGTGACTGTTAAATAATACTAAATAATATTAAATAAACTGAATTTCAGTAATCAAGAAAAAATACTTCTAATAAGAATATTGCTACGCAAAATTGCGCTATCGTATTGAAATTTCTGATTATTATCTGAAGTAATAAAAAAGATGTGATGATTTGAAATTATCTCGATCCCAATCTCAATGTTAGTGGAATTCATTTTTTTAAAGATCGTTAGAAAAGTCAATACTTTTTACCTTCAAGGTTTCTACCAAACTGATTGATTTCAGAAGCCCAATTTGGTATCCATTATCTAATACGTCTTCCAGTGATTTAAAAGGAATGTTAGTGTCTTGCAATGTTATGGCTGAGGTAAATGTAGATGTATAGAAGATATTAATGATCCCGGAAAACAAGAGCAAAGTGATGAAAACTAACATAAACGAATTGCTTCTGTGCGGAATAGAAACTCCTAAAATAAAAAAAGGATATTTTTACTTTTTGATTTAATTCTTTTTTAAGTTTCGTTTCTTATCGAAATGAGGAGAGATAAATTTATATACCTTATATTGCTTAGCCAACACTACTAATAAATTAATGGATAAAATGTACTAGCATAGAGAGAAAGAAAGAGATTTTACAATTTTGACTGATTTCGTTTTCCTCAGGTTGATAATTTATTGATTGTAATAATGAAAATGAATTCTTTACAATTACCTAAATGTTTATGGAATTTTTAAGATAATTCTAATTCAAGGATAAACAGTTACGAAAATATTACTATTCTGACAATGAAAACTTTAACTATCCCTGCAAACTTTAGATGGCAAATAATTTAGATCTATGAAATAATCTTTGGAGAATTCTAGATTTCTGTTTAAATTATTCGATAAATTTGTACTTAATTTTTTGATGATGATGGAGGAAAAAAATCATTCGACAAAAAAAAAAATATAAATTTTGTAAATAGAAGTTATTTATAAACAAAAACAAAAATACAATAATAAAATTATCAGTACCTTTTAAATAAAGATCCATATACTGTATATTTATTGAATAAAATAAGTATTTCAGAATATTTGAATTTCTTTTATCATTCTGAAGAAAGTGAAAAAGATATTCAAGAATCTATTTATGTAATAATTATATGACCATTTATACAAAAAAGAGAGCAATCGTAGGTTACTGTTTCCAGTATTTTTTAAAACTTTTTATTTACAATCGTAGGTAATAATACTTATTTGTGCTTAGAATCTTTTGTGAATCTATTAATAGTTTTTTTTTATAATTTCCTGTTCTACACTCCATGTCAGGTTTCTGTCATTATTAGGTGGACAACAAACTTCTAAAAGAGTTTTTGTTTACGTTGGAATATGTGCTGAAAAGTAAAAACGTTTATATGTAAAGTAAAATGTCTATCTCTAAGGTACGGAGATTAGCTACCTCTGATAAAGAGTCTAAGAAAGACATCTACTTAAATAGAAAGTAGACGATAAGATGATAAATTGTCATTAAAGGGAAATGCCTGTAGGAAAAGGACATTACTAGTAATATCGTTTACTTTATTTCACAGTCACTGAAATCCAACATTCCATTTAATTACATACTGCAATTCCCACACATATTAAGATTAGATACATAAAATCTATGAACATATCTTACCTTGTCGCACTAGAATTGCTTCCACCATCAGAATCGACGGTTCTTTGGTGAACAAAAAGTTTTTAAAATATTTAAAGCAATTCATCACGCAAACTGCTAACAAGCAGAGGAGACCTATATAAGCCCAACTCCATGAATGAAAAGATTGCGTGTAGATGGGAAGGAAATCTGAAATCTTTGTGGACTGACCAGACACTGGATTTTTAATAACGATAGAGTGAGTAATGGAGTAGAGATGAATCCTTGAGTAATCCACTATTGGATATCTTGCGGGGGTCATTGCTAGATTAATAACGCTTAAATCAACCTCCTGAAAGATAAGAAATTGTTTAATTAGTTACTCTGGAATTTTTAATCTTTCAACCCATTTATTTTTTTTATAATTTAAGTAACTTACAATTTAATCACAATATTTGTACAATATTTAATCTGGACAAGATAATTTAAAATTTGACTATTTTTGTCAATAGAATTTGTTAGGAGAAAATCTTCTACCGAATATTGACTGGGGGATTTAAGAGAAGCACTGAAATTTGAGGTTCTTTTTAATACGTAAACATAATCTTTAGTGGCCTTCAGGATTAAGCAAATATTCTCCTTTTCTAGTTCTATTATATTTTCAAGTTCTATTATATGATGGGAATTTCTTTTGATAAAAAGAAATAAAAAGTAAGAAAACTTCAAATGTAAATTTAATTTTTGAATCTTTAATAATTAATAAAATCAGCGCATTACAAGCAAGAAATGCAAAGTGGACTATTTTAACTAAATTTCTTATTTCTTTATATTTTTAATCTTATTTACTTTATCTTACTTCTCTTACTTTTTTTAATCTTTAATTCATATTGAAAAATATTTGTAAAAAATGATGAATTTTTGGTTATTGGTTATTGGTCATTCCGTTTTGGTTATTGTTGGTCAATTCCATAAGGTTTTGAAACCATAACTTTTTTTTTTGGTTGTTGGGTGATCACCCTATTTCCAAACATCAATAAAACGTTATTTCAAAAATCAAAATTCCAAGACCTAGGCGGCATCTAAATTGTTCTTCAAAATCTTGTTCAATACTAAATAAGGATCTAATAAATTTGATAAAAGATATTATCCTTAACGTTTTATCACAGAATTGACATTTTTCTTTATTAGCACTGCAGACTCATCTAATAAATTACGTATTAGATATCACTAGGTATAATATAAATAATTGATTGAACTTACCTGTCGAAATAACATTCCAACTATTCCATTCCAGGTAGAATCATTCTGTAGCATTCCGTATTCAGATTTTTCTCCAACTACGAATTTCAAGCTGTTAAAGAAATAAAAGCTTTTGAATAAAAGGTAAATAGAAACGAACAATAATGAATGGTATCAGAATTTTGATAGCTTTAATAAATAGTTAATGTTTCAATATGATAACCAACTACCACATTTATACAAATGAAAACATAGTGACGGGACTGTGCTGCTAATTTGTGAGTAGTTTCTTTTAGTTCGCTTTGCCAAATGAATGGCAATTATTTTGTTGTCCAATTCTTGTTTTTTTCTACTGTTGTCTTTCTGTATATGAAAACTCAGAATTTTGATTAAACTTGGATAAAACCTGATAATTCGAAATGAGGAATCGTATCTTCCGGAATTCCTTTGTATTTCAAAAATGCAAAGAAACAGGATATTTACTATGTTTTCCTTTTCTTTAAAAAATTATAACAATATGAAATTTCACTATTTAATAATTTAATAAGTAGTATTTAATTTGAGAAATTTCAGATAAAGTTCTTTCTGCGTGAATTTTAGCATTGAAAATGTGATTCTGAATAAATCTTATCATTGGAAATGTCTTCCAGCATTAATGTTAGCATTGGAAATGTCAAAAGCGAGGTCATGATTCCCTGTCTGGAAGTTTTTGGAACATCTCAAAGAAATCTTGTGTTGAGTATGAATTTCATTAATTAATTTGCTAAATATATCATTATTATTATAGTTTGGCTTGATTTAACCATTCACACTGGAATCTACTCTTCATGGAAAACAAGTTAGTTGTCTCCAAGAAATAAATTAGAAAAACAAATTCAGTGTGAAAGTGAATAAATAGATCTTAAGCCAGCCCAGTGTCTGAAACGAATTAAACACTTCAAAATAATAGGAATTAACAGAAAATATTATTTCATTTGATTATTAGAGGAATGCAAGCAAGCTGCCTGAATACTCTAGCACTGTATAATTTCAGAAGTATGATATCAAATTCAGAGAAAGATTTTTCAATTAAATCTCAGATAAAATAAAGAAATATGTAAAATAATAATTAAGCATGACGAGGATATTTAGAATTTTTCTCATTGCTTTCTAACTTAAAGCAGTTATTTTTAACTAACATTACTTGAAATATTTCCTGTATTTTAAAAGAATTATTTTTGTTAATATAACGATGTATATTTTGTATATTTTTGCTATGATTAATGTTGTTTTTCTCATTTAAATTAAGCTCCCCTCTACATAACCAAAACAAAACTAATGTTGTATTTTAGAATTGCTAAAAATAAAGAAATACCTTACCTAAAGTTCATAGCTTTCTGAAGATTGAGAAAAATATTCCCGAACAATCCTGACATCCTCACAGTCTTATTTGGTAAAATTTCCATGTTTGTCCATGGCGGATCCTTCAATGATGTAAAATAAAGAAAAACAAAAATGAATATTCTTCATCAACAGCATTCTTCGACAATTTTTTTATTTTTATTTTTTATCTTCATCTTTGTCAACGTTTCACAGATTCTGTAGAAATAATCTTTAGAACATCTGTTGTCTACATTTCACTGTTTTAATTATAAAGACTTCTCTCTGGATCTTGACGCATCATTTTAGTTGGTGCTGCGGCGAATTTTGTTTTAACAAGGGAAGTGCGTGACCTCGAACGCTGAGAACCGCACGAAAATGTGCTTAGAATATAAATCGCTCATGCCAAAAACAGTGTTATGAATCATTCTCATGCAAAACTGCTCGTTTTACCATGAGAGACATTTCAATGATCATCTATTGAAGGTCCAAGAGAGGAACTTTGGTAACGCGAAGAAACAAAATATCGATATAATAGGACCAAAAACACACACATTTCAATGTCGTGAAATTGTCATTTCAATGCCATGAAAGATGGCCTCCTACAGCAGGTATATTATTCACACAATTAGATTAAGTACTTGTTAGTGCAGGTACAATATGCCACCGTCGGATGGCTAGCAGACAACAGCTGAGTTTTGCATGAGAATGACTCATACCATTGCTTTTGAGATGAGCGATTAATATTCTACGCACATTTTCGTGCGGTTCTCAGAGTTCGAGGTGACGCATTTCGCTTGTAAGTCACTGTCAAGCGACAAAACCTTCAAATTTGAAAGTGGCAACAGCTTCAGAAAACAGTTTCAGTTGAATCAAGCTAAAACTTCTTTCTGGGTGGTTTCCTCTTTGGATTCAAGTTATATTTTTAAAACACTTCTGAAGTGCCTTCCATAGTCAACATGGTTCATCCCCAATGAGGTTCTAAGTAACTCTACAACGTTTAAAATCAGAGGTCAATCAATATGAAGTTTTAGACCGAGCCAATAAAAACACGTTTAGATCGGAGACAACCACAAGTGAATACTAAACTAATTTAAAAAAAAAAAACTATATTGACACAGGCAACACAGCTCATAGATGTTCTGAAGATATCTATAGAACATTGATCTAGAAGATCATGAAGAAATACGGTTTGACATGAAAAAATGCTAGTCGAAAACTGCTATCATATTTAGATAAATTGATTTCCATTGAAATAGTATTTGTTAAATAATTGAAATACTTTCAAAATTACTTAGATAAATTTTGAAAAAGTCGTGAATATTGCAAAGTTGAAATTCAAAATAAAGGCTGTTAGGTAATATTTAATGACATAATATCTAATTCAGTTTATTGCAATATTGGTCAGATGTTTTGACACTAGGTAAAAAGCTCCTTTTTTTCTAACTTAATATGAAATTTAATACGACAGTGTTACATTTCTTATTAGCACATCTTTGCCTATGGAAGAACGAACAGCTACACAGTATCATCCTCTGTAAATGTACTACAGCCTGTTCTCATTACCAAGATATTCTTCAGAATCATGAGCGCAAATCATGAGTTTCTAGGCTAGTGGTAGGCAAGTTCCAATCGTTATTCCCAATTTTTTTTAGAAGGCTTGATCGTTTACCATGTGATTTTCACCTATGGGACTCAATGAATTTGCCATCTACAGCTGATGATAGTTTTTTACAATTATATAAGGTTACCTTTCTAATGTCTTTCTGAAACTGGTTTATATGTTTCTATCTTGTTGAACAAATGGCTGAACATTTTGGGATCTTCAAGAAAAAAGTATCCAAAACTTCTTTGTAGTATTTTTATATACAGTAAAACTAGGTCTTTATAAAAAAAAAGGATTTTTTTAATCTCCTTGGTTTCTCATCATTCTTAGAAATATATAAAGATAAGCATCATTTGATCTAGTTTGTTAAGACAGTCTGAACAGGTTAGTTAAAATACTTTTAATATAGGAGGATGAATGTTAAGTGGTAAGCTTATGCAATTCAGTATGAGAGCCTGTTAATATTTCATGTAAATGGGATCTAAAGTTCTTAAAAAGTTCCAATGCACAGTAAATGAAAGAATTATTATCTTAAGAAGTTAAAATTTCTTTTAAGTCTGTGGTTGAAAAAATACTATTTTTTAATTTCCATTCATGCAGTTTTCCTTATTATTTTTCAACTAAAATATTAATTGTCACTAAATGGCTTACTAAATCATGAAAAAAGTTGGAAATTAAAACATTATTATATAGCTGCCTAAAGATGGAATGATATCACATTTACTACTGATATTACGTTAACGAATTTTTTATATTAAAATTCCAAATTAATTTAAAATCTTTTAATTTTGAGATTTTGTTAAAGGATTTTATTAGTAAAAATAGTTTTAATTTAAAGAATGAAAAATCCTGGTTACTAAGATTTCTCACAGATTGCTAAGCTTCCTAATACTGAATTTATGCTGGATCCATATCTGGACTATGATGGAAACTGTGACTCAAACATAGAAATAACAAAGAAATAAAATTCTGTCCATGCAAAGTCCTTGACAACAGAAGTCCGTGGCAATGAAATAGTAAAGGGAAAAAAAAAATAGATTGAAATTGATTCACATACTCAAAATGATTTCTGAAATATCATTATTAAATTGACCTCGTTTTACTTACACCAAGAAAATAATGACTTCTGTTTCGAACTGTATTTGTAGTCTACCTATCCTATTCAAAAATATGTTTTTGAAAATCAAGTTATTTGTATTTAAGAATTTTTTAAAAAAAATCACCAGACATCATTCTCTTTTGGAGAATAGTCCTAACATGTTGTTCACAAATGAAGATGTTTTAATGAATATACCAATATAATTTTTGTCATGTTAATATGTTGTCTTCAGTTTATAATTGGAACAGACATTGCTGTAGAGTTTTAGTTGGTGATCTGGACTTTATGTATTTCATAAGTTTTGCTTTACAGTAATTGTATTTGATTTTAATAATAATTTGATTTCAAATTAATAATAATTTGATTTGAAATTAATGAAAATTACAGTTTTTACAAATAAAATTCAATAAACACAAATTTTTGGTTTGAAAAAATGTATTAAAGAAATATTAAATACTTAACATTACGGGAACCGGTTTTCAAGCCCTTACAAAGGGCTTTTCGTAGGCCTGAATAAATTTATCAAACCGGTTCCCGTAATGTTAAGTATTTAAAATGTGTTTAATATATTTTTTCTAACAAACATATGTGTTTACCATAAGTCTTCTTAATTCTTCCTCTTCTAGACATTCTATCTATTGAAAAGTCTTCAAATCTTCAAAATAAAACAAAAATAAATGAAAACGAAAAGAAGTCATGTCTTTTCGAAAATTAAGAGATATTTTTTTCAATAAATGTATGGTTTTATACATTTATTTTTGTTTTATTTTGAAGATTTGAAGACTTTTCAAAACATATGTGTTTCTTGAATTTTATTTCAACTTGAATTTTATTAATTATTGTTGACACACGTAAATATCTATCGCAGTTTTTACTAAAGGAAATATTTGCATATAATTGTATAACTTTTTTAAAAAATGTTAAGTTCATAGTTAGATTGTATCAAAAGTTTTAATTAATTTTAGACTTTGCTAGCTAAATATTAACTAAGCATTTTAAGTTAAAATGTTGTTTAAAAAACTCACATGAAATATCGCTGCTCTGAGGATAATCCCATTCAGATTAGTGAAATGAGTGGGATATGGTGGCAACAGAATAGAAGTAGGGTAATGGAAGTATCCTATGGTTTGCTTCTGAATACCACCGGTTGGATGGAAATCGAGTTTCTCTATTGTATAATTTGAAGATCTCTACAAATATACATAAAGAAGGAAAATAAATATTCTGAAAACGAAAGTAAAAATTAGTAAATGATTAAGAGGATAAAGAAAGGAAAAAGATAGAAGAGAAAGTGAGAAAATGGACGTAAGATAAAAAGAAATCTCAAAACACTTAGGAATCATACAAAAGAAAGTGTTAAGAGAAATTATAAATTGCATTGCATTAACAAATTTCACTGTTCTGATGGCAGCTTGTCGGAGCATGAGCAAGCCGTTTCCATTTGATTTGCGCATTCACATCTTTGGTGCTACGATGATCTCCTCCCATTGGTTTACATCATCTTCCTAATTTTTATATTAATTGAAACGATCAGATTTTGTATTCAAGAACATGTTATTTTATTTATAATTCAGTTGAGAACCCCCTGTTTAAAGGAGCGAAACCGGTCCTTTACCAATTTTAATGTGTTAAAAACTTTTTAAATTTATGTTTGTATGTCGGCGTTTATTATTTTCCATTAACGAATTGTATATCAAAATTTATATGAAAAAATCTGTAACAAGGCACAGCAAAAGTACAATAAAATATTATTTTATCATATGCATTAATGTTAGTACATCTATGAAGGTATTTTGAACGAATTCAATGTAAACCTCATTTTTTCTTTAATATAGATACTTTTTAAATATTTCGAAGTCATTGTAACACAATTTCTAAATAGGAAATTCATCTTTTATAGCATTTCAGAAATATATGCTTTGCTAGTACAATTTATTACAGCATTACCTCGAGTTTCGTCTCTTCGCTCTTTCGTCGGCTTTTAATTAGTCTACAATCATATTTCCACATTTCGGCGCGTTTCGATACCACCGTACATCTTATTTCTTTTGTTGTTCAGTCTTTGGATAGTAGTCGTTCGGTGTGTTTTTGAAATTGTCCGCATTCAATCTCAAATTAAAACTATTTATTTTTGTGATTCAAAATGTACTTTTTGTGATTAAGACCTACACTAACTTACTTACTTTTGTGCTTTAATATACTTACAATGGGTCCTAAGTGTAGTGATCAAGGTAAAGAACCCATAAGGTTCTCAATTTATAAAGAAAGTTTAAGCTGTTCAACTTTACACTGAACAAAGCATTTCAAATGCTGAAATAGGTTCCCAACTACGTGTACATTTCACTACAGTAAGTACGGAGTTAAAGAACTAAGCTAAAGTGTTAGAGGAAATTAAAAACTCTACGCCAGTCCATACCAAACTTACTAGAAAGAAGCACTATTTAATTTTACTTACCTACTTTTTATTTATTACTATATTTTATTTATTCTTCTGTTTTTTTCTGTTTATTTACATATTGCACGCATTCATATGTGATAGTTTTAGTTATTTGCGTTTTCGGCTGTCCTAATGCATTTGCAAACTAAATAAGACTATGCTTCGACTTTCCGTTAGTGCTCTGGTGAAAAACCCGTCGAAAGAGATATATTACTGCACTTTTTTTTTAAATAAAATGCTTGAATTTATTAACATATGGAATTAAAATATGTAATTTACAAATTTAACAATATATCTTTCAACTGTAACTTACATGGTAAATTTTGTGCTGAGGAAATGCACTTATAATGTTACTTCGGTAGAATTTATCCTTTACTAGTTCTTGTAAAATCAAGGAAATATTAGAAAGTCCATTGCTTAGAAATAACCAAGAAGTTGAATCAGTAAATAAACTTAGCTGAAAAGCCTAAAAGAAATCATAAATACAGTCATATATTATTATGAATTTACTTAACATTTAACAAAAATTTGTTAAATATCAATAGCAGAAAATAACTGTCCATTCAAAACATTTAATCGAACTTACATCGTTTCGTTTTACCAACAAAAAATCATTTTATGAACATTTTTTTTTTCAAGCATTTTTGTATTAGAATCGTTATTAGTAAAATTTAAACAATCCATTTTTTTTAATTAAAGGTCCATTTAGTTAAGAAAAGTTATTTGGCAACAGAATTAAAATGTTTTATTTTTTTAAATAAAAACTTAAAAAGTTAATGAATGTTTTATTAACTTTTCAATATTTATTTTGAATTACAGTAAGTAGTTTTTAAATTACAGTTATATAGTGAAACGATTCGCATGTTTCACAATCAGTCCTTTTTTTAAATGATGCCTTTTTTTAAAGTAAAGACTTCAGGGAATCATTGCAGGGCTTGCTAGTCGTTCGCCAGGCACCCGAAATACAAGATGGTAATAGGGTGTGAGCCAAGACCGAACAGTGCGGAGAATTCACTGGAGGGTGTGCTCTGTCCGCTCAGAAGCAGAATAGTGCACGTCCACGTTACGATCTGATCCAGGAACACGACCTTTCTGAGAGCTTGAGAGTGTAATCTTTTGTTTTTGGCGTAATGTAAATGTAAACAAAAAGTAAAATGTGGTATAAGTTCAGAATTATAAAGTTTTCTCTCAGAAGCGACGAGGCTTCTTTCTTTGGAGGCTTTATATCTATAAACTGCTCGTTATGAGTTCGCAATTGCTTCTGTTTTGTACTTTGTTTTATAATGAGGCACTGGTTACATCCACTGATAATGTAGCCTTAGGTTATAACAAATCCTAAAAATTCAGAATATGCTGTAGACGGAGAAATGACAAAAAAAAAGTAAAAGAAGCAATAAACTCAGGAAAGGAACATGCTCTGGGATTCGAAAGTAACAGCCTCAAGTCAGGCCTTCACCAAGATCACAAGCCTACGCCTGAGCGGCGTTTCACCTTTTGAATATATAGCATTTTTAAATGATATCAGTTTTCATTATCCTCCTAACTTCATCTATTCTAAACATTCCTATTCTGTGAAAAGCAATTTTAAAATTCCTTATCAGAACAGAACAAAAAAAAAAATAATAAAGAATTAATTGTGTGTATTTTGCCAATATCAGTGAATGTAACGTGGAATAAATTCACGGATACCAGGTCATAGAAATTAGATATTGAGGGTTCATTTTTTACTTTTAGTTGTTAGATTAGGAAATTGTTTCCTGCAAATCTATCTATCTATCTATCTATCTATCTATAGATATATAAAGAAAACATTTTTTTTTCTGCCTGCTACTCCTCCGAAACCTTTATAAGACAGATAAATACAAATAAGATGTTAAATGTTAGGTATAATATTGAGAATGCCTATATTTCATTTTTCATTGAGGTTGGCCAACTGAAAGTGACGTAGGTGAACTTCTAAATCGTTCATTTTAGATGACGAAAATTAAAGATAAGTTGTTCCTCTCATTGAGATGAACTTTTTTACAGGTAATCCGGTCGCGATCAAAGGGTCACGTGACTGAGAAAATGACCTCAGAATACAAGGTCACGTTAGCACTAAAAATTTTATTTGACAGGTTTGTTAGTTAACACAAAACGAAAAATGCAAGCTATTTAACTGACTTTTTTTAAAACTGGAAAATGCGAGAAATCACGAGAAACTCATTTACCAAATTTCAAATTGAGACTTTGGGATTATGTTTGTTTACATTTAACTCACGTGAAGCCTAAAAGGAAAATGGGTGGTTATGCTAAATTGTTTACACTGTCTGCCTTTCAAAATTTCTCAAACAAACATATGAGTTAGATCAGAGGAAGATGATTTCTTCTTTTAACTAAAAATCAGTGCTCGGATAAAACCTGTTTAAGAAACAGGTTCCGTTCGGCAGTTGTTAAGAGGGTACAATAACAACAAAGTCAAATATCTCGTACATCGGGGGGATGGGGGAGGTACGTTGGCCCACGAAGGTGAAATCCGTTTGTCGATCCAACCTTCCGTTCGGGAGTTGTTAGGGGTGGACAAACACGGACGGACAGGAGAAACACAATTGAAACCGATTTTGGTCGCTATCACAATAGCTCTTAAATGGATCGCTAACAATTATAATTAATAAAATCTCATCAATCAATACTTTCAAAACCGGATATGCCTTTGGCTGCCATTTTTATTATTCAAATTGATGTACCCCTTCTGCTTTAATTTGTTCGAAAAGTAATTGAATTCAAGTCATTCTCTTTTTAATGAATTGATTTCAGGTTGAGGTTCTAAATTAATGTTTGTGGATCAGGTAATTTTACAGAGAAGACTTTCTTGAAAGCATTTGCAACAAGTTTTCGTTTGGGTCTTAAGGAACGTGAATTTTTGATCATAATGCTTCCTATGGAGTTTTGGGAAAAAGTAGCTTATAAAAAATAACACACAAGGATCAAAGCTTTCAATCAATGTCATAGAAATTTCTAGTCAGATAGCTTCGTTATCCAAATCTAAATAATTTGCCATGCGAATCTATTTGTTTATATGTTAAAACAAATTACATTTTTCTAAACAACAAGCAATAGGTGTAATACTTCGTCGCACAACTCAGAAATTAAAAATTATCTTCAAATATTACAGGAACTCTGAATTACTTTATGTATTTACATAATTTGCTATATAGAATTTTTTTTTAAATAAAACAATCTAATCTAAATTTCTTTCGGTCTACATGAATAAATACTTTAAGTATGTATACTTGCGAAATAATATTTTGAAGACAGGAATGGCGGCAAACAACAATAACATGCTTCGTTTCCTTTATGAGAACGTGATATGAAAGAAGATCTTTTAAAAATACACCATCCAAAATGCAAAGTACAGTTACGAATGAACTTTGGCCTAGAAACTTGTAAATATGTTTGACATCTACAAAAGAAAAAACAATTTTATCACAAAATTAAATTCATTAAAGAAAAATACCTATATAAGGAAAATCATAAAATTAATGTTAACAATTACAATGTAATGAGAAATGAATAAAGCAATTTAAGGTACACTTTAAAATTTTCTTAGTTTTTTGGGATGGCTTTTAGATACTGTTTGGAGAGAATTAGAGATGAATGTAGGAATAGAACGATGGCGGTCATCAAGTGAAAATTAAAAATGGGGGTTATCGTTAAATTCTTCATTAAGAAATTGAAATGTGCGGGACATGCAGTAAGAAGATGGGCAATAGAAATTCTAAAGATTTGTTAGGAATAAGCAAAGACTAAGAGAAATGTTGTTATGGTAATAATGAAATCTCGTTTTATTAATAGTTAAAAAGCTTTCAGGATGATTTAAGAATGTTTGTACACCTACAGTTCAATTCAGTCTATACTGTATTGGACTCACTTCAAACTTCATTTTAATACTTACCGTATTATTTATTTTTATTCTTATGGGTAAGATATTGTCAAAATATGATTAAATTTAAATTAAACACTTAAATTATCACAATCCCCTCCTGAATTGTGATAAAAATGCTACAAGTTGGAATTTTAGTTTTGTTATATCATTACATAAAAATTTCAATTAACTTTTAAAGTTTCAGGAAAAAAGGGTTTGTTGTTTCGTACAGAACCAACGAAATGAAGAATTGTTATTAATTTTCCTATAAAAAAATTGGTTTTCCAGTCTCATCAAATTTTTAGCTCTTATTGAAATAAGATCAATTTTACTGGATTTTTTTTTTGGTTAAAGGACTTTAGAAAAAGTGTTTTTGAAAACTTAAAAAAAAACCAATTAAGAGAAAGTTAAGGTCTGAATTTTCAAGATCCAACAGCCTAGAAACGGGACCTTGCCTTCAATAAAGTGAAATGGGATGATTAGCCGATGCTCTCCCGCTTTTGACCTTCAGCTAAGACGAAAAATCCTTATTTTACAGAGAATTTTGTGAATCTAGGAACTACTGGTCATAAAAAGAACCACGCCTCCAAAAAATTTCAATTCCTCGGTATACACAGGATCCATTGCGAAATCACTGTTTTGCCGAATGCGCGTACTGTTTATAAAAAAATAAGTTATATGAAATTTCATAATGCTAATGAAAAGTTTAAAGAATCTTATGATCGACTTTACTGCTAGAAATATCTTTCTTAGAAGCCCCTAATTAGATTTTTACGATAATTTTTACAGTTCTAAATGCTGACAAAATTAGGTTGTCTTTGAACAAATTAGGGAAAAAAAATCATTTTACAGTTTTTTTTATAATTTTGTTTACTGTACATTACAAATGTAAGAAACCCTGAAGTCAAAACGAATTTTCGGATTGAAAGGTTCGTGACAGATTAGATAGTAAAATACCTTTGCTTATGGACAAATTTGAATTTATATTTTTTTAAACGATAATTTTTAAACAATAACTAAAATTACCAATCTTAGTTCAAAAATGGAAGTTGAAGTGCATTGAAGTTTATTTTGCAATGACGATTTTGGATTAAAAAAAGCTACAACGTCAAAGACTGTCGAAGAAGGCTTAAGAATCATTAAATGTGGTAAGTATATAACTTATGAATTAAAACTACTGAATTTTTTTATCACATTAAATTCAAATTTATATTGTATTGCAGATCTAAAATCAATGAAAGTGTATTTAAGATTTACTAGCAAAGAATCTGGTTTCTAAAGTTTCTTACAAAATATATGAGAGTATTTGAAGGATTACTTGTTGCAGTAGGTACATTGAATTTTTCTTAAGTTATTCTTAGCATTTGAAGATACCCATGTTAATCACTTAAGTTTCATACAATCTTTGTCTGATTAGATATTAGAAAAGCTACTTACTTGAATCAGTAATTACAACAACCCTTTTCCATTTCCATTGATTTATGACGTGAGATATTAAAACAAAGTCCGATTCTGTCAATGACAGTTCATCTACAGATTCCCAACTGTGATTTGTAAAGTAAGATGCAAGAAACCTCGAAATGGCTGGTCCAGTGTAAGATACTGCACTACTTTGTAGGCCTAAAAGTTTTTATAAAAGTAAAGTAAAACAGATTTTTTTCCTGAATTGAATGGCAAGTACAAAGATTAATTTCTTTTAAAGACCTTAAAAATACTTTTTAATAAAAAAAGAAAAAACAACACACCTTTCATTTATTATAATATAGACTAAAGTAACGAGGATTGTCGGTTACTAATCTTAGATAAAATCAGTCAGAAGAATGTTTTAACAAGAATTAGAATTGAAATACTTTCTAATTGTCTAATTATGTTCTAGCATATAGAAAATATCATCTCCTTCTAATTTCAATTTCAGAAGTTTTGATCGGAATAAATTTATCGTAAGTAAATTAAACAAAATAGTTGTCTAATGAAAAAGACACATTAGCGTGAAATGTAATAAAAAATAAATGCTAATTAAGTATGAATTTGCTGTTGGGTCCTAATTATTTAGTTATTACAGCCCTTTGTTTTAGCTATTTTTAAACTAATTTTGTCCATCTTGTAACAGCAATGCCGTTAACCAACTTAGTACGTATTTCCGCTAGGGTTAATAACTAACATTTTGTTTATCTACAAATTGTTAGTTAATAAAGGTTAGTTTTCCTTATACAGGATGGCGCTTAAGTCTCCATACAGATGATGTTGCCTTTTCATTGACATTAATTTCTATTCTAATTTCTATTCTAGGTTTTAATTGTGCTTGTTTTTGTCTGTGACAGTTTGAAAGATGCCAATGACGTTAGAGGAGAGAATTGAAGTAATCCTGCTTGTGGGCGACAATACGACCCGGCAGGTTGCTCGTTTGTTCAACGAATGGCACCCGGACCGTGATTCCATCACACCTGACACTGTAGATAAGTTGATAGCTAAGTTGAAGGAAACGGGTATTGTTATTATCTGTATGGAGACTTATGCGCAATCCTGTATTATTCAAACAAAATTTCAGAATCCGTCGATACTTAATGGAAGGTGTTTTACGTGTGTTTCAAGTTAACATGGAATGACTGGGTTCTGGCCACCACACACAGTATTATTGTGTTATTGTATTATTATTTATATTTATTATTATTATTTATTTATTATTTCATTTATTATTATTTATTATTTCATTGTATTATTATTTATGTATTTTATTAAAACTGTGTGTGGTGGCCAGAACCCAGTCATTCCAAGTCGATACTTAACTCAGTAATTTTTTATTTATTGTAGAAAATTCTATTTTCAATATATGTCTTACATCTTGTTTACTCATATTTTTTAGAAAAAAAAAATCACATTGTTCAGTCGTGAGATTTAAAAAGATAAATATGTTCCTGTGCAGGCCCTTGGATGATTGGGAGGCTTAGGCTCCCAGCGATCCTCAATCAACGGCCCTAATTGAGATACAATGGTCATTCAAGCACCTGGTCGCCTTTAACCCATGAGAAAGAAATCCGGTACTCATTGACAGAGGGCTGGATAAAACCTAGGATCCCGCTGGACGAGTAAACAACCGAAGGAAAAATCCCCGATGACCACCGGAAATTGAACCCAGTTCCTCCAGTCTGTAACCCAGCGTTTAAACCTCTGGGTTACCGGACCCACAGTGAGGCGTTTAAATTAAATAATTAAGGTCAACTTACTGAACCCAATCCTATCCAGCTACTGCCTTAGAATAAACTACTTATCTACTCTTAAAAGTAATTAAGTCCCTTCAGTTGATTTCTGAAATTGAAGCAGCATCTCTATAATTATTTATCCTAATGCCAATTTCCTTCATTTCGAGTTTATGTTAAATGCTTTTCTCAATGAGAATTCGTGCCAAAGGAAAGATGAGCGTGTTTATATGTAAGTTTTTCATAATAGTTGCTGCAGTAATAACAGTCAGTAATAATTAATTTATTTTTATATTCATTTTGCTGTCAGTTTCATTTTAATATGAACAACATATGGAGAAAAGAAGTTTAACTTACCAATTGTTGGCGAATCTTGTGCAACGATCACACAACTGACAGTAATTATTAAATACAAATTATTCATCGTTGAATGGAACAATGCAGTTGAAGTTTTGGGAGCTAATTGAAAAAAATTAAGGAAATAAAAATTAATATATGCTGTTTGAATGGTTTTTCTATATTAAAATGTAATTACATTATTATTGAAAACAAAAGTTTAATGAAGGTTAAACACATGTTTTTAATGTATTATCATCTACATCTTAAAGAAACTAAAATTTTAATCATTAAAAAATCTTATAATCGAAGATGACAAAATTTAAAGTAAGACACGAAGTGAGAGAGAAAGGGAGTTGTTGACTGAAACTGGACAGCGAATTCTTCTGCTACATTTTATAGACTATAGTCTAAGATTTTTTTTGTTTTAGAGTTATTTATGAAATTTTGACATGTAAAAATAAAAGTTTTCTAAAAAAAAAAAAAAAAAAAACAAAAAAAAAACAAAGTCCCAACATTTAGTAATTGTCTTCCTGAATCGACAATTACATTTTTTTGAAAAATAAGCCATTTAATTCTTGTCAAAATCCCTTTTTTTATAATAAACTATCTTAATTAGCATTTTAAGGCCCAATGGAGGCCGCGTGGTTGGGGTTGTCGCTATGACATCGGCCTCTCACCTCTTGAGTACCGGGTTCGGTTCTCATGTGGGTTTCGTGATGGTGAACGATCCGAGCTGGGCAGGTTTTCTTGGGGTTCTCCCGTTTCCCCTGCACTTCTCCCACCATACTTTCTCAGTCTTTCTCTCAATCCGTCCTTATTTCCGTGGGATAGTACAATAGACCTCCGGTCACAGTGCTTGGCTTCTCTGCCCCTCACATTCACTACATCACATCGCTTAAGGCTCAATGGAGGAAAAATTACAGTTACAACGACAAGCAAAAAAAAAAATCGATGATAATTCGTCTTCAGAATTGTCAGATGATAAATTATTTCTAGTTGAGTTTTGTTAAGCAATGAAGACTTATGGGAAGTTCTTTATCAAGTATAAGCTTCGATAATATCTACCGTATGTACGGTTATAAATTTCCTACGAAAAAATTACCACTAAATCTTCTTTTTTTTCGTATTTATTTGGCTTCCATGTACAGTAGAACCTCGATTATTCGAAACTCTTTTAACGGGAACCTCGTTTAACCGACGTCGTTTTCCTTAATTTTTTTTTTTTTTTTTTTTTTTTTTGTAAATAAACAATATTACTTCAAGGTCATCTTCAATCATACTTACGGCAGATCAAACATCCGTTTAAA
>JAFIDM010000001.1:36037135-36047526 GCA_023159025.1 Thereuonema tuberculata
AAGGTCATCTTCAATCATACTTACGGCAGATCAAACATCCGTTTAAACTAATTTAAGTATGTATCGTATGTCATATAAACATTTACATTGCATTTTCTGACTTGTGTGACATCTATTGAACAAATTTATTGTTTAACATTATAGTAATATAATTAAAAACATCACATTTAGTTATTTTGTGCATGTGTACATGTTTAAAATCCAGTGTTAAATTTTTTACAGTCTCCTGACGGCCATTTTTAAGTGCTCTCTTTTATCCGGAATTTTCGATTTACCGACGGAGGTCCAGTCTCGACCACTTCGGTTAATGCAGGTTCTACTATATGTGCTTTCCGAAATTGCTTGGTCTTTGCGACTGTACCATCTGTGTAAAATCGCTACTTTCTTAAATATTATCTTAAGAATCTCGGTTCAAGTCTCAGTCAATTTGTCTGGTGCAGTAATTTTATATTTACAAAGGCAAAAAAGGATGAATAATGGAACCAACAACAAGAAGTTCATGAAAGAACATAGAGATTACTTTCCTAAAATGTTACTCTTAAATGTTTATTATTTTCTTTTTTTTTTTCCTGAACCAACAACGAAAATACATTTATTTTTAAATTCCTGGGTGTGTGCTCCATCGAGTACTAGGGAGTGAATATTTAGCGTTGGGGGGAGGTAGGGGGTCCATTTTGAAATCCTTGGCGTATCGAGGGGAGATTGATAGGGGTTGTAACCCTTTCATTGCATTCGAAAAGGGAAGAAATTTTAGCATTTCTGCTGTTGAAGGGCTAGATTGTATTGGAAGGATATATATTTCTGTTTTATATATTTTTAACTTTTATGAATTTTATGTGTATTCCAGTATTTTTCTCAATTATTTCAAGTGTAATTCTTTTCCGTTTCTTTTTATTTTTAAATATAATTGATTTAACTTTTAACCGCTTGTTCATTGAAATTTCCCACTGATTTGTTAAACCCTCAACCAATCAACAATTTTTCTTTTGTTAAATTTAATTCGCTCCAATCATCATTTACCCCTTTACTTGCAATTGTCTATTTACAACATGTACTGCCAATTATTCACTAGTTGTCTCAACTACATCCGAAGCTCACACACCACTTAACTATCCCATAACATCCCATGATAATATCATAACTCCTGCCATTCCAAATTTCTGGATAAGCCCATTCTGTGGATGAATGAAGCCAATTAACTGTGTTCCTATTTTAAGTTGGATCTGAACTAAGCCTCGTTCTAAATTTTGAGCCAAAATAACCATCTTGATGGAATTGTGTCCATAATTAAGACTAACTAAGGCTAACATTGAATTTAAATAACAGAAAATTGTTATTGTGTTTTCAGCGACCCTTTGGGAGAAACCACAAGACACAGAAATACAAATAATGTGTCAAATGTTAGGCCTGCTGTTGAGGATGTCTACATTTTGGGTTTCACCGTAAGTCACGACGTAAAGTCAACTTCTAAACCGTTCATTTTAGATGATAAAATAAAAGACTAAGTTGTTCCTTTCATTGAGATGAACTTTTTACAGGTAGCCGGTCGTGATCAAAAGTCATGTGACTCAGAAAATGACCTCAGAATCCAAGGTCACGTGATCACTAAAACTTTATTTGGCAGGTTTACTAGCTAATAAACAAAATTAATTACTAAAAAATGATGACAATTAATCTACAAGTAATGCAAATTTTTCCAGTTTCTGAAAGCCTAATTTCATCCATATTACTTATTATAATTTGCTAAAATTTGATTAATTTTAATCATGTCAAAGCGCACGCATGAAGATTACTAAACGGCTTAACATAAGGTCATCCTATGTAGTCCCATATTTTACGGGATTGTCCCGTTTCTTGAGGTTGTGTCTCAAGTAATTAATTAATTAAAGTAATCAATTTTAAAGTAAGGAATTAAAAGTGAAGGTTTGTTTTAATGAAGTATAATTAGAAAATAAATAAATAAATAAATAAATAAATAAATAAATAAATAAATAAATAAATAAAAACAAAAATCTTGTAAAGTTATTTACGATAACAATGGGTGAGACCAAATTATTTGCAATATTTAAGCAAACTTCAACTCACAGCAGAACAGATAAAAATTGAATATCGGCTATAAGTTACATGTAACTGAAATATCACTTTGAAGTCGCAACTAGTTTTCCAATGACGTAATTATATGGATGATGTTTTTTGTCAATTTCTTACGATTCCCAATCAACGAGATTCTTTTTGCTGATAACAATAACTTATTTTCATATAACATGATATGATTTCCCAACATTGAAACACTACACTAAAATTTTTTAGTGAGATTTCCAAAAAATCACAAGTATATTTTTGTAAAATAAGTTCTAAATATATAGAACAAAAAAGACAAGTAAAATTAATTCGAAACAATCCTTACATGAAAAGTTTTTCTAGTTACTGATCTTACCTTTCTTTTCCGATATCGAATGATGTCTTATCCCGCTTCCTTACCAAATCGGTTCACTAATTATATTGTTTTCGAGGCTACTTTGTTAGAAGGCACTGAACAACATCCGATGGCGGATCCTTTAGTCAATTGCTTTCTTTGTGGACACACCCATCAAATAACTCCAAGCACTCGTAAACAACTCATCGAGTAAAAAGGTTTTTTAAAGTGATTGATAGCAATTCAGGAAGTCATCGATTTTTACCAAGAAAATAAACAAACTTACGGACAATAGCTTCACACAGATTAGTGAAGTTTGTCAGTATTGTATTCATTCGTTTACTCTTTCTCCAAATTTAAGATTACAAAGACAACCAAGATTCAATCTTTTAAGGGAAACCGTTTTGATAATGAAAAAAAAAACACTTTTAATGCAGCATCACAAATTGATATTTATCACAGAAACTACAAAATGTTACTCTTATCTGAAATGAAGGCAAGAAGTTCCTAAGAGAACTATAGATTTACTTTCCTGAAAACGAGGCAATTTTTTTTTATTATTAAGTTTCCTTTGTTGGGGAAATAATATAACACGAAAAGTCTCAGTTTAATTTTAAAAATTTAATATCTTTAATATATTTCATATTTTTAATGCAAAAAACATTACAATTTTTTTTTCTAATTTAAAAATAAAATGCAGTAAATTTTTAAGCTATATAACTTTACTTAATTTTAAATATATCAAAGCAGGAGCAAATTATTGGATTACTATGAATGCATTGTTAAGAAGAAATCGACAGTCAGTCTTTCGGTTTTATTGTCTTTCTGTAGTAATTTTGCAAGAGCTAATGTCTCGACATGGGAAACATTTTCAAGTACAACAAATGAATATTATTTTGTGCTAAAGTATAAATTTAAGAGTGACCCATAATAATAAAAAAAAAAGTACATTAACGAAAGGAAAAATAAGTTTTAAATTCTCAATGTCCTCGGGAATTTTTTTCCTAACTTTTTTTTTAGGAAAAAAATTCAATAGGACATTGAGAAAAACAGATTAAGAGGAAGAACAAAAAAACAAAACAAACCAGGAGATATTCGGATTCGAACTGACAGCCTTCAGCTTATGAGTCCGAGAACTTACCGATCAAGCTATAGCTAACAACTTAAACCATATGGTTGCATTTCTAACACGTAAGCTAGTAGCGGAAAATCAATGAAAACAATGCCAAGTATCTTGAACCAGGAGAGGGGGGGCGTTATCCCCTGAAAATATCCTATTCCTATGTTGTTTGGACCTCTGAACAAGATGGTGAAGTCCGTTAATCGATCAGACCTGCTATTGGGAAGTTGTTAGGAGGCGACCCATTGTTAAATGACAACAATGCCACATATCTCGAACAATAGGGTGGGAGTTCGAGAGTTTCCGTTCGAGAGTTGTTAGGGGTGGACAGACACGTACGGAAGGACAGACAAATATTGCAATAGCTGCCGATTTAGGTCGCTATCACAATACCTTCCAAATGGGCCGCTAAAAATTACATTACCTATCCGCTTACATGGATGCTAAGTTTCAAGAAAATATATTCAGCATTTCAAAAGCTTACTGGAGATCAAACATACATGCAGACACACACACACACATATATATACACACTGTCCGACCACTTTATTTGATACACTTACCAAGTAGCGTGTTGGGCCTCCTCATCTCGAGGCATGGATTCCACAAGATGCTTAAAATATTGTTGAGGTATTGTATACAACAGACATGAGTGTGTCACTCAGTTCCTGAAGATTTGATGGAGATGTAGAAGCGAATAGCCCGTTCCAGCTCATCTCACAAATTTGTAATCAGGCTGATATGCGAGGACTGAGTGGGCCACTGCAGCAAGGAAATGTCATCGTCATGTTCCTGAAACCATCCCATAGTGATGCGGGCTTTATGCACCGGCGCATTATCCTGCTGGAAGTAGCCATCTGCATGAGATTAAACTGTTAATTCATGTTGTTTGCGCCAAATTCTGTCTGTTAACAACATAATCCAGCAGGAACTTCGACTCATTGAACCAACTTTTTTCCCATCGTCGCGTCGATGGCCCAGTGTCGGTGTTGCTTTGCTCACAGAAGACGTGCGCTCCTGTTCTTTACTGATAACAAGGGTACCCGACGAGGCTGTCGGCTGCTGTAGCCAATCTGCGACAGCTTTACTTCTAATGGTGCGTTGCGAGATGAGTGCGACTTGGGCAACTGTGACACATCTTCTGGCTTGAACAATTCTAGACATCCTCCTCCGGCCTCTATCATCAACGAGCGGTTTTCGTCCACAGGAGTGCCGCTGACTCGACGTTTTCTGTTCGTTGCACCATTCCCTAAACACCGTTGATATTGTTGTACGCGAAAAGTCCAGGAGCACTGCCGTCTCTGATACGCTTTGACCAGCATGTCTAGCCCCGACGATCTTGCCACATTCAAACTAGGTTAGATCACTACACTTTCCCATTATCGCTGTGGTTTGCTTTCTCAACTGATGATGGAAGGTATATACTGCTGCATTTATAGCCACAACTGTCCATGCGACTTGCAAATGAGTGGAACGTATCATTTGTGCGCACAGCAAGGGTGTATCTAATAAAGTGGCCGGATAGTGTATATGTAGTACATAAATATACTGGTTTCATGAGGTTCACTTTCTTTCGGATAGTAGGTTCAAAATAAGAAAGCTCTGTCACGTTACTGCATACAATTAATGAATATTTTAAGTAACTCATATTGTGAATTCGGCATCATTGAAATTACTATGATAATAACAAAGTTATTATTTTCTACTTTCAAACTGGATGTTCACTTTATAAAAACATTTCTTATTTGGTAGATCGCGAATCCGCAAAGAGATATAAAAGCTTGTAAAGAAAGCTTATTCACAAAAGAAATCATGTAGATGCTGCAGCTTTATTTTTAATTCTATTACATTTTTTAGTATTAATCTCTGAATAGCACTAGTCAGTCGTTCTGTCTTGTTTTTTTTCTTTTGTTAAGTTGAATGGTTTGGTCGAGTTTGGAAACCTTTGTTTATAAGATCCATTGATGATTTCCATGGTCATTACAATTCATCAATATATCACTTAGCAGAGATTGTTACATTACACTTAATTAGCAAATGTAATTATATAATTTTCATAAAATTCTGTATTCGAATTTGGGAAAAATGATCACAATTTTCTGACAGCATTGTCTAAAATACAACAGTTTTTTGTCTCGTGGAAACGAATCATAAACAACAATGTATTCACAAACCTTATCACATATATAGATTTATCGTGGTACTGTAAAACAAATAATAACTTAGTTTGGCTTCCTGGGAGTGTAAAAGATAAAATAAGCAGAATTACAAAGACTATTTTGCATTTTATACTCTCTTCGTATAACTTAATATGGGTATTAAAGATTGGCTAAAATACATTCTGATATAAATGAGTTGTTTTGATTCTATCGTTTTGACTGACAAGATGTATTCAACAAAATTAATTACAGGGTAATTTATATCTCAGAACAAGTACTTTTTGCATCATATTTATCATCGTAATTGTAGGCTGTAAATTTCATCTAATGCAGTTGTTTTGACGTTTTTCATTTTCCAAGTGGAGACATCGATTCTTTACTATGTTTATCATTCGTATCTCGTCATCGTACAGTTAGTAATTTTACTTATTTTTACTTAAGTTATTTGATGAAATTATTAAATATATTTTGATTGGATTGAAATATAAGCAATCCAACAAATGAAAATGTGCCAAAGGACATAGTAAAATGCCGAATGGGTTTATTGCTGGATTTTCGACACCGAACGTAGATGGCGCCACTGTAGTGTTAAGACGCAGTGATATGTGGCGCTTCGATCGAGTGGAGGAGTAGCAGTCCCGTTTCAGTTCAGGACGTCGTGCTACTGTATCATCCAAACAATTATGATTGAATCTCGCGCTAAGCTCCCCCTCCCCCTCCCCCTCTCCCTCTGACATGTTTACTTCGTTTATGGACAACCCTTTACACCTGAACTCAACAGATGGCGTTACTTTGCTTTTCTATCAAAAGGCCAGCGGTGTCATAGATTTATTTGTTAGTAACAAGTCATCACCGCCGTCTGGTTTTTGAAAGTTAAATCGACCGATGTTTGAGGATTTTAAAGGCCCATTTTAGACATCTTCCGCGTCGATTCCGCAGCTAAAATTTATTTCATTTACTAAACACAATCTATAGAATAGATTTATTCTGCAAAGTTTCATTAAAATCTGAAATTTTAGGGTTCAAGAGGTTTCCTGCTAAGAAGCCCTTTGGTTACTGCTTTATTTGAATAACTGTTACACATGAAAAATTTCAGTTAGCTAAGAAAACTAAATGCTTATTTTTAACTACATTTACAGCTCAAGATCCACGGCGTAGCTATGCAGAATGCATCATTAACATTAGTGTTTGAAGTCATCAGCATTATTATAATATTTTATTTTAAGGGAAGAGGAAGTTAAGATATTTTAAGTAGTGTTAAGTATTAAGATAATTGATTCAGACATTTTAGCCTAATGAGACAGAGAGATAAGAATATGAAAGTTAATATTAAGAATTTGCATGTTTTTAATCTTAGCCAATGATAATGTTACACTCCATGTTAATAAGGTTAAAATTGAAACATAAAACTGAGAAATGAGGACTAATTGTGTAATCGCAATAACCCCTCAAAACTAAAGAACAAAAAAAATAAAAACAGTATGAATGTGGAATACACACACCATGGGCGTCACAATTACCGCTCAAAAGGTATTTGTCCACAAAGGAAGTCCACAGGTGTGAAATCAGCTACATATAATGGTTTATATATATTGTTTTCAAATATATATTTTATCAGTTTTATCATCATTATTTGCAGAGCGTCATGCAAAATAAGCAGTTTTTGTTTTATTTAAAAAAAAAAAAGCAATCCCATAAACAGGCCATGCTGGCCCACGGGAGCGCGGGAGGTAAGGCTCCCAGCGTTTCGAGACCAACAGGACTAGATTGAGGTCGGGTGGTCAGCCTGACGCCCGCCCGCCTTAACTTCCCGGGAAAGAAACCCGGTACCCATTCTACAGAGGGCTGGGTAGACCCTAGGACCCGTTTGGAGGAAAAAGAAGCGTGGAAAAATTCCCGCCCTCCGCCGAAGCCGGGAACCGAACACGCCACCTCCAATCCGCAGCCAAGCGCCCTTACCCACTCGGCTACCGGGCCCACTTTTGTTTTATTTACTACATGTCAATGAAGTTATTGTTTTCTACGTTGAAAGTACATGGTAAAGTATCACAAAACTTCAAATGAAAAAGTACGAAAAACATTGTTTAGAGTAAGTGCTGCTAGAGTAATAATTATCCTTACCTTACATTGGTAACACAAGACTAGAAAATTTCAAATAAATGTCCCTTTATTTTTTTAGAATTAAAGAGAACTAATTTACAAAAAAAAGACCTAGCTTAAGATACCATCCTATTCTTATTATCTTCAGTTGTTTGTATTATTATTGGTTGCCAAGAATTTCATTGTTCGATAAATGCGACGGTTAACTTGACACGTTTCGGAAACGATAGAAATTCCGGCCATTCATTAAATATACATCCTTTCTACATTATCTTCAATAGATTAACGTTGAAGTTATTAAAATTACAGATATAAATCAAGTTAATGTTTTATTAGTTTCCGAGTCGCGAACACTTTAATGGACGATCTTTATAATGGATTCTACCTTTAATTCGTTGCTGGAGTTGATGAGATTGATTATTGAATTTTTTTTAATTGTAGAAGCAATTACTTTAAAATAATAATAATAAAAATATCTCTGCATCGTTCGAATAGATTGTAAATAATAAAAAATTAAGAAGATTATTGAAATTAGAGAACTTAGAGTTCTCTCTATACAGGAGAAATACAGCTAAATTCCAGAGAGCTTTTGAGAATTTATCATACATAAAATTTAGAAAAATGTATTTTACTTGATAAATGCTTCCGAACTGTAGTATTTCTAACATGCAACACGTAAATGATAGTAACAGTTCTGATGTATCAATATATTTACAAATAATGTTGTTTTCTCCAAATGATGTAGCAACTGATAAGAGATACATACTTTGTTTGAATATATCCTTCAGCAATGGTAAGGTTATAGGCATGTGCTTCAACTGTTACCTTATTTCTAAACTGTTTGAAAAGTAAGGATTTGTTGTTCCTGAAGGAGCTCTTAAACAAAGATCTCAATTTGGAAGAACCAAGTAACAGCTTATTAGATAATGAATTGCTTAACATTTAGTTATAATCAATTGCTTCTCGTTTATTTACAGATCTTGGATTACAGATCTTGTTCTACAGAAGCATTCAACAATCTTGAATGTGGCAGACCAAATGGCAGAATTGGGATCCATGTTTATTATAACGATTTCCGAATTTCTCAGATTTGAATCCCATAGAACATAGGAGAACTTCTTTTTGAATCATTCTTGCAGACCAACGGGAAGCAATTCTTATGACCAATTTCCCTGGAACAATGGGGTGTATGTTCTGGAGACCTTAAAGTATTTCAGAGAGAGCGTATTTACTGGATTGCAGAACGAAATGTCAGGAGCCAAAATATATCAATGCATTTTATAAGTTTTTGAAAAAAAATAAGTTTTTTTTCTAAACCTTATTTCATTAAATCTGTTTAAGTATTTTAATAAGTAGATGTACTAATTATGACAATATTTAATTTATTTATAGACGGAATGTAAAAATATGTAAGTAACTGCAAAATTTTACACTATCCTCAAATATTTTTTCCGCAATTTTTTAAATGAATCAAATAATTTTTTTCCTGCAATGATTTTTATGATAATTATTTTTAGAATAGATACTCTTTTTATTATGTCTTATCTAACGTCTGTTGATAAAATAATTTTTATATAATTTTGTTTTTCAGTTTTTCATCTTTTTTTTTAATGTTAATATTTTCATCATGTTATAGTAATCTTAATAGGAAGATTTTTTGTAGGGAATGAAGATTGTTAAATTATTTACTTCATATTATAAAGATCGAAACAATATCGTAAGAAGTGTACGCTTTTATGGTCGACGATCTTATTTCTGGGCACGTCACAAAGATGATTCATGGGAATTTTCTGTATACTTGAAAATGGATCCCGCGTTAATGGGGATTCGAAATGTTATGTTTAATTTTATATTTTTTTTTATTAGTATACAAGTGACTTTATGATCTCCGAATAATACTACTCTAGTGATAAGGTTTGAAATACGTTGAAAATTCTACACGTTTCTTTGGACGAGATTTTCACAGACGTCAAGAGATTATTTGCATCTCATTACGTTCTTGAGTACTTTTCTGTTTTAGGTTGTAAATAAAAAAGCCAACATACAAATAAAAGGATTAAAAAAACATTAACATTAAAAAAACGACATATTTCATTCAGACTTAACTGAACTTAACTGATTCTTTACATGTTCGTTAGAAATGTTGTGATTCATGAGCAAGAATTAATGGATTGGTGATATCTATTATATTGCTACCGAACGTTTTGGCTGGGTTCGGTGGCGCTGGGGGATTGAATGCGACAAGAGCAAGTTTTAAAATAAATCAGAGAATTTATTCAGTAAAGGATAATGCTATCAAGACAGGTCTCACAAATGATGAACTGAGGAATCGATCGAGACTGGTGACTTCTCCTTTCGGGCCGGTCCTGTTTGCCTTCCACGTTCGAGCGGGTCCTGATGGCTTCCACGTTCGGGCCGGTCCTGTTGACTTCTATGTTCGGGCCGGTCCTGATGGCTTCTATGATCGGGCCGGTCCTGCTGGCTTCCACGTCGACTTCGGATTGACTTATCCGGAGTCCCTCTTCGGAGTGCGGGTGAGGACTATCTTCCCCGCAATTGGCTTCTCTTCTTCGGCTACGGTTTGCTTTTACCGGAG
>JAFIDM010000001.1:36047536-36132625 GCA_023159025.1 Thereuonema tuberculata
TTGCTTTTACCGGAGTCCCTCTTCTGAGTGCGGGTGAGGACTATCTTCCCCGCAATTGGCTTCTAACTTCTCCGAGACTGGAGAACCTGTTGTGGCCTCTGCCACCCGACTGAACGTCAGACTTCCTTCTAAATTTCGGAACTGGAGATAGCGTTGTGGCTCCTGCCACCCGACCCACTGTCAGACTGTCCTTGCTTATCTCCGGGGCTGGAGATAGTGTTGTGGCCTCTGCCACCTGGCTGACTGTCTTTCCACAGCTCTGCTGCTGGTTTTAAGGCCGTCAGCTGCCTCGTTCCAACCTCCGGTCTGGTTAACTTCGAACAGGGGAGCCGGGTTGGACGAGGCGATTCTGGACGCGGGGGAGTGACCAAATCGAACGGTAACAATATTACCTCTATCTTTCGCATGCAAAGCAGTGAGGTAATTGTTATCATGACTAGATAGTAGCAGCATGCTGTTACCTAATTGGTTTCTTTCAGAAAAGTCTTCGTATTTACTGATCTGTCAACCTTGAGTTTAATTACTTATAAAAGTTCAGCTGAATGAAACACGTCGTTTTTAGGCTTCTGATACCGTGAAGCCTTATATCTCCGGTTTGTCTGTCTGTCTGTGGACAAGTATCAACTCAGTAATCACGAGGGCTAGAGACTTGATTAGGGTGTCTTGAAAAGGTCTTGCCAAGAGTAGTTCTGAGCCGTAGAGTTGTATCTTTAGCTGGTCGGGCTCCAAGGTAGCGATAGTGATTATTAAGCCAACCACAATGCTTCGCGACGGCTTCTCATACGTTAATGAAGAAAATTATTCAAAAGTTCTTGAATTCAGTCTATTAACAAGGTTTGAGATAAGAATGACAATTATTCCACATAAATAGTGATTTTTCTATATTTTATATAATATAGACAGCAGTAGCTAATTGCATCTTTTTTTAAATTATTAGGGATTCAGTCTATTAACAAGGTTTGAGTTAAGAATGATGATTATTCCAAATAAATAGGGGTGGGTAAGATAGCATTGGGTCCCAAACAGACTCGCGCGCGCATTTTGAAGCCGGGGTGGTCTAGTCACCTTTACGTTCGAATAAACTGCGTCGAGATACTTTCCATACCTGGTGACTATGGAGTCAGAAGCCGTTGCGAAGCATTGTGATTGGTTTACTAATCGCTATCGCTTTCTTGTTTTAATGTTGTAATAACACATTTTTAAATGTGTTGTACTTTTATTTGCATGTTGGCTTTTTTTATTTACAACCTGATTACTTCACACACGTTAAATTTTGTTCGTTTCTTTTAACTTACTTTATTTATCAATTACCAGAATAGAAAGATATCTCTCATGGTAGTTCCAAAATTTGGTAAATTATTTGTTTTAAAGTATTTGATTTGCATTAATATTTTGAGGATTTCATAAGATTTCAATTGCCTTTGCTGCTAGTTGTTCCTTATTTATTTATATTAACTAGTTGACCCGTGCGAATAATTCGCAACAAAAAAAACCATGTTTCAAAAATAATAAACAAATCCAACAGCTGTCGTGCATGTTAGGTAAACAAATAGTCAATAGATGGCGCCTTCTCCTATTTTATAAAAAGGTTGACCCGTGCGAATAATTCGCATGATATCTTGATCAATCACCGAATGGTAATGTGGAAATAAATAAATGAACAATAGATGGAGCGAATAGATTTTCAATAGATTTTTAAAATAAAGTTTTTTAACGAAAATATTAATTTTCAACACTTTTTTTTATTTTTCATCATTAGCAGGCAATGTAATCTTCAAAATGATGTCTCAATCATTGATTTTGATGAAGTATTAAGGGAGATATGGCGTACCGACACAAAAACACCTTTGAGAAATAATATATAAGGATATTTTAGAATTTCAATTTACAGAAAACAAATTCCCCAATGAAAGTTTCTTATTAGAGAGAATAAAATTTTATTTTAGAGGGAATTTTTAGAAAATGATTCTTTAGCGCTTCTTTTGAATTTAGTGAATCTATAGATTTGTATTTCTAAACAGCAAGACAAAATAGCTAATGCTACACCAAAGCAAAAAATTAAAAATGGGACAAAACAACTGTAGATACTCGTTTTAGGTTTTGGCGAAACATCGCAGGTCAGGCCTGAAGACTTCAAGTATTTCATACTGATCTTCTGCAAGTTTCCTGATTCCCGTAGAAGATTGACACTGGAAAGAAAGGAAATATCTTAATAAAATGAAGCTAAAAAGGAGAAGGTAAATGAAAGGTAAATGAAGCTAAAAAGGAGAAAATAAATCATGGTCAGTTCTTTCTAAATGAACATTATTTCGAAATGACTTGGAATGTACATGAAACAGAATCCTGTCCACTTTAGATATTTGCGGGGACAGGCATTTTTATTATGAATTTTTGGCTTGATTAAGAAGTCGCCATAAAAGCTTCGAGAATTGCCTTTGTAATTGTATGTTTCTTTGGTGAAATAAAGTTTAATTAATAGGTTGGATATATCAATGCTTTAGAAATCAAGAGTTTCTATGATCACTGTCAATTAGATAGTTTTATTTCTTCTTATCATATTTTAAGTATATATCTTCCTTTATTAAAAATAAAATTATAAAAAAGTAAAATTAAAATAAAATAAAAATAAAAATGGCGAATTTTCGAGAATTTTCCATAGTTCCAATGCTTTAGATTGGATGAGATTAAGCAACTCAAGAATATTAGGAAAAATATTGTAAAGTCCCAACCAGGAATTTTGTATCAAAACAAGACCTAATTGAAAAACGTTTAATAAAAAAAGCTTCAAGTTTACCTTCTGGAATAGATTTGGAGTAAGGATGCGTTCGCAAAACTGATAAATTATATCAACCAATAATGCAGCCATTCCAAAATTCTTTAATTTGTTGTTATTTCTCTTTTATTTAAAGTCAATAGTTAAGGTGTGAACATAGTATCTGCTTCAAATAAAAGTAATTTACTTAATTTTTGAAATTTGAAACTCTTAGGTTTAAATTTTTATTAACGGATAATTAATTTGACTTACATAACATACTGAATTGGTACTTACTACTTTTTGAAGACGTTAACATAAGGTGATCCCTTTGGAAAAGGAATGCTGGCCTCTCCTTGAAAATAAACTGTAGGCAGAGCAAAAAAAGTGCAGTTTTTTCCAAAGTGTTCTTCAAATGTCCGGGTAACCATGAAAAACCCATATTTCTCTTTGAGTACTTTGTCCAGTCCTTCATCTATTGTATTCACTACATTATCTGGTTGACTCCTCACACGCTGCCAAATCTGATTATTTAATTCGTTTTCTTTGCTATTCTGAAAAAAAAATGAGAAAGAGAGATAACCTTAATATGACTTTAAATTTATTTTACATGAAATAAATAATTCTTAATTTTGTTCGAGTAAATCGAATGAAATTTGCGTTATTTAAATTTTGAAAGCTTATTTCTGTGATAATTCATTATTCTGCATTTTTTTCTATTTTCTCTTTCTATTTTTATATTTCAGATCGTAGTTTCTTGTTTAGAAGTGAAATAGAATGGAAGTCATTTGGAAAAAAAAATATTAAAATAATACCCTGCTGTTAAGTGTAAGAAATGAAATTTTCTTATTCAAAAGTTGAAATCTCAAAATACAAAGCGGCACAGATAGATTAAACATGATTTAATTTCAAGCCAGTATATGAATGTCACTACGACGACTTTCTTTCTGTCTCGAGGCATGCGTAGGAGTCACTATTCCTTGAATCGACCAATCAGCTTTACATAGACTTCTTCAGGAAATGTCTCATCCAGAATGTGGCGCCAAATCAGCTTAGAAGTTGATACAAATATTTTGAAATTCGTAGCCGGTTTGGCGCCACATTCTGGGTAGGACAATTTGCAGTTTTACGCAATAAAAGTTAAAGTGTAAAAAATATTTAAGTATTTAATACAATAACTGAGCTTTTGAATAAGATATAAAGTTCAATCGTAACAAACCAGCGTTACAACATGTTTGGGTCCAATTAAAACAGCAATTTCTGCCATCATCGGATATGAACAATCTGGAGCAGCAGTTGTAACAGCTCTGTTAGGATCTTCCGAAGGATAACATTAGTTGTCTCAATGACTCCATACCAAGTCGTATCGCAGCAAGTATCCAGGCAACGGGCTGCATGACAATACTAAAGGAACTGTAGCCCTGTAGTGTTTTGTTCAAATAAATGGCCCATTTGCTATGATATTGTGATCAGTTCTTTGCAACATCATTCTCATTGCCTATGTAAAGTGTCGTTCCATTTCGACTGCTGCTTCAGGATGCGCTAATTGTTTTTTGTCTATAAGTGTATTTATATACAGAATGTTTTACGGACTTATGTTACAGAAGAATACGGTAGATAGAGGGTACGAAAACAAACAAACAAAGTTTTTATTAAGTAATGTGTGTCCGGTCTTGCACTGATACGGCGCTACAATTGTTTTAGTGTTGTAGTTGATGATCATGCTTAGGAGGTAATTGAGGTCACGTGCCACGGCCTCCACGATCGCCGGATCTAAATCCGATTCACTTTTTCTGTTGGGCCATGTAAAAAGTTCTGTACACCTGCCGATTCAGTCGATGAACTGTGTAAATAAATTTGCGAAGCCTGCAACAGCACCCATAATACACCAGTCAATGTTCCGGCGATGCTAGTAGAACAAAAACATCACTTTGAACATCATCTTTAATGCACAACACTACAAATAGATAGGTGGCAATCGCCCTTCCATGAATGATTGTGTCTACAGCCACAACACTAAAACGACTGTAGCGCCGCGCCGTATTGAACACATATTACTTATTGAAAGCTGTTTGTTTTCGTACTCATATTCTTCTGTAACATACGTTCGGAAACACCCTTTATAATTGCAAAAAAAGTCATTTTATCCATCATCAGAGAACCAAGCATTAGGGTTCAGATGTTCTAATGTGGTTACGTGGAATTAAAGTAATGTAAAATTTATTTTAAAATAATTAAAAAAAAATGATAGAAACAAATTCGATCTGCTTCCGAATATTGGACTCTGAATTCCGAATATATGTGTTTGAAAATAAAATTTACTTTTAATATCTCCAGCAGATTGATAGATTTCAGAAGTCCAATTTGATAGTCTGCCTCCAAGATGTCCTCAGCAGTCTTAAAGGGAACATTGGTCACACGAACAGCTAACAATGACGTTAACATGGACTGATAACTAATATCAATGATGATACAAAACAGTAGGAAAGTTCCGAAGACTATCTTTGAAGATGTTTTAATAGAAAGTTGTGATACACCTAGGAAAAAAATACAAATATATAAATTGGAAAAAAGAATCAATTAAGAATATCACTCTCTTAAATAACGAATCTAATGAAATTTTGATAATTATATATTCTCGGGACTCATTTTTTATGATCGATTTCTGGTATTTTCTTTTCATTTATTTTCTGTGTGTTTTTTTTTTTAAACATAACTTGTTGTTGTAGTTATTCGAAATGGAAAGTATCTTTTTTCCATCATATTTCCAAACGAAACATCCTGGAAAGGATCCCATCTCAATTAATCTAACCTAGTGTTAATTAAAGGGCTAACGTTTTTTTTTCTCCAAATGATAGGTAATAAGTGTCTATTTTTCTGAAACATTATGAGGGGTTAATGATTTGAAGTACACACCAGAAATCGATTATAAAAAAATGGGTTCCGATACTTCCTATGTACCGAAATTTTTTTTATCTTGCTTTCAAAAGAATATCTAACGATATTTTAACTTAAATGTTAATATTATAAATAATTAACTATAAAATTTAATGTGAAAAATATTTGAAAAATTGAACATTTAACCACACACACATGACTAGTTAAAAAAAAGATGACCTTAAATATCCGGTTTTTCTTAATTATTGTCACTAGACAATGCTTTGCAAGTCAAAGCGAAACCGGTTCTGTTTCATGTATTTTTGTGTATGGCGAAACCGGTTCTATTTCATACACATATAGTCGTGTGTGTATAGCTTGTAATTATAAATAATTCCTTACACTTATGTCCGTTGCACTTTTTTAAAGGTTTTCTTTTCGTTATTTGTTAAGAATTTTAAGATTTTTAACAACAAAGATTTTTATTCTCAAGGAAAGAAAGATTAAAATAATGCTTTTTTACAAGATCTTTGCTATATTTCTTATTCTTCACTTGGACTTGATCAAGATCAGTAGTTTTAGTCATAAAAAAATTAAAATCATAATAATAATAGTCATGAAAAAGTTATTTTATGATTTATAAGTTTACGTTGATATTACATTCATTATAAATTTCTGCTTTTTACATCTATTTTACTCTTCCATGATCTATTATCGTCAGTGTTAACAGAAATTCTCCCGGGATAATTTTGTATAAGAGCTCTTTTAGTACTTACGCTTGTGCGGAATAAAAATTTAGAATATGATTACTTTTGTATTTCTTTTCATCATGCTCATGAGTTAGCTTATTTTCTCTATTTCTTATAATTACGTCTAAAGAAAGCTCATTGCAAACTTCAGTTTCTGTGGTAATTTCACATTCTTATCTATACAATTAGCGTAATTAAAAAATCTGTTAAATTGTTTTTGTTTTACAATCCAGATTATTAGAATATCGAAAATACACTGCTCACAAAATTTAGGGGATATTGCGAAATGAATATAATACATCCAAAAAACAGAGGCATTTCAATTTATTTATTAAAAAACATCATCAGAGAAGCAAATGACATGAAAATGGAAGCTGTCTGAATATGCAAATGTGATGGAAAACGTTGATTTGCATGTTTGCCCACAACCCTGTACAAAGAGGCTGGCGCTGCTGGGTTATCTACACTTTCCTGAATCAACAACAAGTGACAGAATCGTTGATTGTCACCTGAAAATGCCCTTGCAACGTGATTTACCTGAATCTGAAGCATGCAGAGTCATAGAGCGTCTTGAAGCTGCCCAATCACAGATGATAGTGGCAGCAGCTGTTGGAACCTCCCAAAGAGTGATTAGCAGACTCTAGAATTTTGCTTCAGATTGACTTTTACAATACGAAGAAGACGAGGGCAGGGCCGCCCATGTGCCACCACTGCAAGAGATGATCGCTACTTGATGCTAGCTCGAAGGAACCGGCGAAGCAATGCCACTGACCTGTGGGGACAGTTTCTCGCTGCTACTGGACGACGGGTGTGTACTCAGACAGAAATCGACTCCGTCACGGTAGACTGTATGCTCGGCGACCAATGGTATGCATTTCGTTAACTGCTGAACATCGCACAACCCGCATAAGGTGGGCTGAAATGTTCCGTCGACCCGTGAAGAGTGGTCCACGATTCTCTTCAGTGACGAATCAAGATTCAGCCTGCAGCCTGACAATCAGGTGCCCTGATCTGGCATGAACATGGAATACGGGAGAATCCACGTTTCGTGCAAGAAAGACATTCCTTTGGTGGAGGTGGAATCATGGTGTGGGGCAGGCATCAACATTGGTGGTCGTACAGATCTCCTTGTTGGTAGAAATGGAACGGCGAATGCTGTAAGATATGGGGATGAAATTCTACAGCCTATAGTGTAACTCTACTCTGGAGCAGTTGGGGCAACTTTCTTTTTATGGACAATAATGCACGCCCTTACCATGCGCATCTCGTCAACAACATGCTGCAAGAGACTGGAATCGAGCGCATGGAATGGCCTTCACATTCTCCAGACCTGAATCCCATCGAGCACAAGGAAGACGTGTTGTCAGTCACCAATCACCTCCCATAACACTTCCTCAGCTGGAAGTTGCTGTGGTGCGGGAGTGGCCACGACTCATATCGGAACTGCTGGAAAATTTGATCCTCTTCCTGTCTCATCGCTCTCAGTGTGATGTAGCAGTCTCAGCTGACCATACACCTTACTGAACAGTCAATGTGCGACACATTTTTCACGTTTGACATACGAATGTTAACCCCCGTCCATGTGTCACATCCTGCTCAATCCCGATAAATGGATTCTGCACCTCATTTGCATATTCAGACAACTTCCATTTTCGTGTCATTTGCTTCTCTGATGATGTTCTTTAATAAATAAACTCAAATGCCTCTGTTTTTTGGGTGTATTATATTCATTTCGCAGTATCCCCATGATATTGCGAGTAGTGTAGTTAAATTTAGTTTCCTTCCATTTCAATAATTTATAATCTAACCAGTTCAGGCAAATGTTTGCGTGAATACGTACTAAACGCAAGCCCTTTACTTGTTTAAATATTTTTAAATGTGAAATAGCAATTATTACAGACTAAAGTTAGTAGTTCTAATAATCTACTTGAATTCAATTTATATTTAATATATCTAGTCATTATGTCTTCTGCTAACCTCAGCAATGGTATACGCAACACTATACTGCTCTGCATTAAGTAAAACACAGCAAACAGTTCAGACTATTGCAGTGAATGAACCACTCCGGGCCTAAAAGGGAATAGGTATCTTTCAGGACCCATGTTCATTATCAAAAAATGTTTCATCTTCACAACCCTAAAAAGTCTAGAAGTTTGTTGTATGTGTTCATTTGCACCCTATTTATCCAAATAAGATTTTTTTCGATTATAGATCATTCTCTTATTTGCAGCTATCAGATAGAATGTTTCTGTTTTATTATCGGCCGTCAGAGAGGAGTCAAAGTCTGATTTAATGCTGTATAATATTACTAGAAGTATTTCTTTGAGAATGACTGGATGGAATCTCAGCAGCATTACGAAGCAACTATTTACAAAAGAAAACTTTTTTTTGCCAATACTAAACAATAGCTGGACTTCAATTAGTCTTTGTCCGTCTGGATTAGAGGTAGATGATATCCTACATGCAGTCCCTGATTATTCAATACCTGCTTCGTACTAGGAACAAGTCGGATACCATTTTTGCCCGAGGATCCTTTGAAGCAACATTTTTTTGTTTATCTACCTTCCCATCTATCTACCAATGTATAGATCCCGTTTCTCTCTCGCTTATGTGATACTGACGTAAAGGTCACGATAGCATCACCAGAGTTGCCGGTTCAGATCATGTGCATTGAAAGATCTTCCATATCTAAGCCAACCAGCAAAATTTTAGCGGCAGACAGCCAAAGGTATAGGAGCTGTGACGGGTCAAAGTTAACATGGCGGTCTATGGGAAATCACTTATAAGTCACTGATATAGACTTATAAGTAGCCTACAACCTTAGATAAGGATGAGACAGACACAGTAAGCAGATATTGATTGAAAAATATTCAGGAAATTGCTATTCATCAGCTTCAAATCAGATACAATCGATGTGAAGTTCAGAGAACAGAGCGTGCGAAAGGCAGATACTCTGTTCACTGACAAGGTAAAGGGTACGATTGCTTCACCGGAGTTGCCGGGCAAGGGGCACCTTTCCTGAAAGCTTGTCCCTGGGCGTTCACTGGCCGAGTTTGCAAGGCAGACGCAGGACAGGAGGAGGAGACGGTCAAGTCCGGGAACAGCTCAGCCTGCCGGACACACTCATAGCATCTCTTTATGCTGCCTCTCACTTCTCTTTTGTCTCTTTGCCTCTCCACATCTCTCTCCTCTCTCACTCACCTTCTTACATTCTCCTCACACCGAAAGGTACTTGTTATATGTTTTCTTATTATATGTTTTTGTGTTGTGTTTAATGTTTTTCCTTAAATGTGCTCACGGTGAACAGACTATCTGCCTTTCGCACGCAGAGTATCTGCCTTTCACTCTGAACTTCACATCGATTGTATCTAATTTGAAGCTGATCAATAACAAGTTCCTGAATATTTTCCAATCAAAATATGCTTATTGTGTCTATCCTTATCTAAGGTTACAGGCTACTTATTAGCCTTTTGCAGTTACTTATAAGTGATTTCCCATAGGCCACCATATTAACTTTGACCCTTCGTCTCTCCTATACCCTTGGCTGTCTGCCGCTAAAATTTTGCTGGTTGACTTCGATATGGAAGATCTTTCGAATGCACATGGTCTGAACCGGCAACTCCGGTGACGCTATCGTGACCTTCACTTATGAGAGAAGCCGAAGCTTTATTACATAGAACCTATTGCTTTTGGACTAACTGCAGACAGTGGTAAAGTCAGAAACTGTTTTATAATACTAGTTTATTATTGCTTTAGGTAGTCGGGAATTTAATTATATATTGGTCGATCTATTTTATAGCAATTTTTTGATGTAATTTATATTTATTTTCATTTCTTTTAATTTTACAGCACTTCATCTTAAATGCATTTAATTTGAAATTTTTCTAGTCTTATTTGGTCTTTGTTCCACATCATAGAATGTCTGACAATGTTTCTGAACACCAGTTCAAGTGCTTCTACGGGTTTTAAACTTTGAAACGATTCAATAATAGATGTTTTACCTCTTTCTCGAAGGAAGCAAAGACGAAAAATGAATGTTTTGTTTAAATGAATATTTAAAACGCTTTAAAAAAAACAAAAAAACAAAAAAACAAAAACAAAACAGGAAATAAAAATTGTACACTGTGTACTAGGCATATCATGATTCTTGTTAAAACTCCAAAACTTTAAAGTATTTTTACATGTAGTTGTTCTTTACGCTAAAATAATTTTCTTTTTATCAAGTTGTCGTTTTCTTTTATGTTGATATTACTTTAGTCCACCAGTTCTATAAAGAAACGAGAAATAATAATTCAATAATTAATATAGTTCTCTTTCCCATATAGTTTCTTTATATCTGCAAACGAAATAAAATTGTTCGTATGTCCCTGGGCTTTCACATGCTAGGGTCAAGTGGTTCGTCCCCTTCATAGGGAGCTTGCTGTAAACTAACCACAATCAGTGGATGTGATCCTTTAATGTCTCCTATTTTCGGAGAGATATGTGTTTTTTGTTTTATCTCCAAATTAATTTAGTTTTCAATTCATTTTTTTTTCTTCTTTCTACAATTTTTGAGAATTACTAATGCATTTGTTTTATCTTATAAATAAAATTGCTACATAAAATAAAAAAAAACTAATTTACAAACCTTGTTGTACCAATGCAGTGAATATTATCCCCAGATATTTCAACACTCCATCGTCATTTTGAATGCATAGAGGGTATTTAGGAGATGCCAAAGTTTGACATAATGTAATAATAATGATTGTGACACCAAACGTAATTAGGCTACAGTTCCAAACCGTTATATGAAATGACTCTGTGTATATACGGAAGGAATTTTCGAATACCCTGTCTTTACTAATTAGAGGATTACGGATTATGATAGAATAACTATAGGAATAAACATGGGTTGTGAAATCAAGAACTTCAGCCCTGTCTGTTGTTATTGAAAGAGGGATCATTCCTATATCTGCCTCCTATAAAGTAACACAATAAAGACATTAAAAGCATTTTAAGAAAATTTAAAATAAAACAAATGTAACGAACCCCATACCATAACTCTTGTCAGCACCATTCTCTTAATAATGTGCTGAGATCTATTGGAAATATAGAGGATGTATGACCTTAAAGAACCAAAACCATACACATATTAATTTTCAGTTCGTAATAACTTCATTTGTAATGCTGTAACACCTTGCGTAATAACAGTGCTGAGATTAGTAATCCGTAATAACTGTATAGTATACTAATTACCATCTCTAATTTAACAAATTTTTACATGTAATTTCTTATTATAAAATTAAAATTGTTTAATTTAGTTGCTATTGACTTCCTATTATGAGAATTTATCGTAACACTAATATTTATACTTGTAATTTTTAGATTTGCATTAAATATTTTTTTTTCCATTTTAACAATGCTGAGTATTCTTTATATAAGCTTCTTTAATATGTCTTGTAAATAATTTACTCTTAGAAATCCTTAATATAACAACACTCCTTATAATTCCAACGATATTTCATCCTTCTTTGCGAAGGACTTCTTCAGGTGATTCCAGAGGACAAGAAACTATTCTTTTTCCTTTACATTTGTTATTTGTAATCCTAATGAAATGTAGAGGAAGAAGAATAAAATATCGTGGGAATTAAAGAAGTTGTTATATTAAGGATTTCTAGAATGCTGAGCATATTTGATTTTCTTGTTTTCTTACTTTTTTTCTGTTCGTTTTTGTCAAAAACATTTTTAGTAGGAATTCTAAAGACATCTAAAATAGATGATCTAATAAGATTATATATGGTCTATGCATTTTTAATACTTCTATCTCTAAGAAATAGTAAAAATAGTAAAAATAGTAAAAATACATTAAGAATATTTTTAGCTGAACAATTCAAAAAGATTACAATAATTACACACAATTTGGTTTTATTTTTATCTTAGAAACTTTTAGCGGCAATTAGAGCTGGACTTCTTGACGGGAGAATGAAACTGTTCAGATGTTATGTTCCAATTTCAAAACTGTTCAGATGTTACGTTCCAATTTCGAAACTGTTCAGATGTTACGTTCCAATTTTATAAAGTAATAATGATAATAATATAGGTGAGATCTTTTGAATAACCTAAATCTTTTGCATTTCACGATATTTTCAAAGAAAAGTTAACTAGTTTCTCTCATTGCAGAAATATAGCCAAAGATTTTTTTTTTTTTAATTTATTATACGGATGAACTAGGATTTTAACTAGACTTCTTAATTTTGACTAAATGATATTGAATCAATGAACAGAAGATCTATAATATTAAGAGACAGGAATCTGTAACAGTTTATTGCTCATTTTGTAATATCTTTTATTTCTCAAGAGACTTCAACTTATTGATAATTTTAGAATGTGTTGTCTTTTTTCTTTGGGGGGGGGGGGGGGAGGTTCTTTTGGAATATTGTGGAAAATATTTGTTAAGAATTATTTTTTTACTTACTTTCTTGACTAGCATTCCAACAATTCCATCCCATGAATTATTTGGCAACAAAGATCCATAAGCAGAATTTTCACCAAATTCAAAATTTTGTTCTATTTTGAAAAAAAAAAAGAGATCAGAAGATATAAAAACAGCATCCTGGGTTATATATCCAGGATGTTGTTTTTATATCTTCTAATCTCTTTTTTTAGAATAAGTTTAGAGTTAAATAAGTTTAGAATGTACATTGAACACTTTACTAATGCTAATTTTTTTGACAAAGACGTTACTAAATATCTTTAAAATATAAAAATATTTTGAAATATTTGTCATCAGTGTAACTTTTTACCAACATAGTTTCTTATAAAAAAGGCAAAACAAACAAACAAACTAGGAGATATTCACAAATAAAAACCATTTCAGGTAAATTCACTTAACGTTTTAATTATTACATTGTTAGATTTGCGCCCACCTTAATGTAATTAATATACATCTTCTGAAGAAGGCCCGAGGCACCGGACCGAAAGATCGAGCAAACCTCACCCCGGAGTTGGAAAACCCCTCAAGCAAGGATCTATACAGTACAAAATCTACATAATTTTTATAATCTACCACAATATATCCTTACTAGTGCCATTCTTGTTGAAATACATAAATAAATAAGGAAAACATTAGTTTTGTGTAAATCACCCTGTATAATAATATAATAACAATACTATATCCGATAATATTGTTATTATGTAATTATGAAATATTGAAATTAAAAAAATAGAAAGTAAGGGAGAGGGAATTGTGAGTTTTAAGTAATATTTCCTTACTTAAATTTAAGATATTTTTGAAGATTCTCCAGTATTTCACTTAAATATCCTGTGGCTTCAATTGAGCCATTCGGTAAAATATTCATTCCTACAAATGGTAAATCCTAGAAAAAAAAAATGGATATCTATCACTAATTATTCTGAAGTCTTCTAAAAGCTTAAAACTGAAGTTTCCTAAATGAAATCACCTAAACTGATTAAAAGATACTATTAATACATAACATTAATATTTTGTAATATACTCTGTAAGCACACCTAAAGAATAATCCGATCATCCTGAAATTGCGCATGAACATTCCTTTATACCACATATGCAAATGATCAAATTTGGAAAAACCAATGAGTGTTTTACCGCGCGTTTCTGCTGCACAAGTAGCAACGTATTAAACAGGTAACAATTGAGGACGGGTTATCTTTTCTCGTTGTCGGCGTTGCAGTTCCCTGGAGACACAACCAAAAATGCCGTTATGATGTTGTCGAAGACCTTATCGCCAATTGGACGACATCGAACGTGGTCGCTTAGTCGAGATGCGTGAAGCTGGATGGTCATACAGAGAAACAGGCCGCCAACTGCACAGTATGGACACTACTGTGCAAAGGTGCTGGCAGCAATGGTTGCTGCAAGGAACTCATCGGCGAAGTGAAGGCTCTGGAAGGCCAAGGTGTACGACTGCAAGGCAAGATCGGATGATTGTGTGACAGGCCCGAACTGTCCAACGGCATCATTGTCCGCTATCCAATGTGCTACAGCCTCTTCCGTATGTTCCACCATGGCACGGCACTTGGCTGAGGTAGGGTTAAGCGCACAGCAGCCTTTACGACGTCTGCCTTTAACCCCACAATAGCGACAGCGTCGTCTGGAATGGTGTCGTAGCCGATCAGCATGGCTGCCAGCTGACTGGCAGCGCATAATGTTCAGTTATGAATCCCGCTTCAGTTTTGTAGCATATAACCATCGGATCCATGTTTGGAGGTGCTGGGACCAGCGGTCCCAAGCACTCTTTGTTTTACATAGCACACCGCCATTACGCCATGTGTTGGTGTGGAATGCTATCTCTTACGACAGCAGATCGCCCCTAGTCATCCTGCGTACAACTGTAATAGCTCAACGATATGTTGCTGACATCCTGAGACCGTTTGCGTTACCCTTCATGGCAGGTCATCCTGGAGCCATTTTCCACCAAGTTAATGTCAGGCCTCTTACGCCTCGCATATCTTTGGAGTGCCTCCGTGCTGTTGGCCAGCATGGTCACTCTTCCTTGGCCAGCAAGGTCACCAGACCTTTCACCAATCGAACATGTATGGGACATGGTAGGCCGCCAGATTCGGGCACCCCAAACATTCGCATATCTGGAGCAACAAGCGCGAAATGCCAGGCAGAATGTTTCGCAGGATGAGATTAGGAATCTTTATCACTCCTTACCTCGACGTATACAAGCATGCAGCGCCACCACGGAGGGAGGGGTTCACCAATTACTGATTTGAACATTCAATGTGCAATTGCTCGCCGGTGATGGGTCCTACATCCTTGAAATTGTAATCATTTAATTACCTGTGATTGAGCCTTACGCATATTTAATTTCAATAAACACAGTAACTTTCTTCATGGTGCTTCCATTTTTTTTTGCAACAGAGTGTACTTAGGAAAACTCTATTAAGAAATAAATTGAAAGGTAACTTAGTTTTCTGTTGATTATTTGATGGAAAAAGCATTGAGGCACCTTTAGACTAGACATTTAGTTAAATGTCTTTTTAAAAAATTGTAAAAAATAAACAAAAAAATCACATAAAAACAACTTATTTTCAACTTAAACAGTGTATATCAAAGTGTGAGGATCTACATAAAAAAGGCTGATTACTTTTGTCTAAAAACCATCTATCCTACAACAACTTTGGTAAATATTAACGATTTACATACAATTAGATTGAATTTTACTAAGAAATTAAATATAATTGGGCTACAATTGCAGATCATTTTGACTATAAGTATTGGGTTGGCCAAAAAGTTCGTTCGGTTTTTAAATAAAAATAAAAGATACATTTTTCGTTGTCACTAATAATTTTATTGAACGACGTGTTCAACTGTTCGTTCCACTACCTTTTTGCCATCTTTCAGACAACTTCATAATATCATCTTCCCACAATTTTTTTATCTTTTTGAGCAAAAAAATGTTCCAGGTGCCTATGGAAAGTCTTCCAGGGAATTGATTTTTTTTCCATTAAGAGGATTTTGGAAAGTCCGAAATAAATGGAAACCCGAAGATGCATTGTCTGGTGAATACAGGGTGAGAATTAGAACTTCCCAGCCAAGCTGTAAAATTCATCAATTTTAATCAGTTTTTGTTTTAATGGACGCTATAGTGACAGCTGTCGCAATACAATCTAACAAAATAGTGTCGAAGGACATTATAGACGCCGAAGAGCTACTAGAGCCAATGTACGAAAAAAACCTAACGAACATTTTGGCCAATCCAATAGCTAACTGACAATCTAACTTAGAGAAGCTACATTTACAAGGTAGAATAATAGTACAGTTTACTTCAAATATTGCTACTCTTAGCTCTAGTTCTTCCATATTAGTGAGGTAAAGCGGTTCTTTTATAAGTTGAAGCTTTCCACTTGATACTGAATATGTTCCGATAAATTGTTCCTTTGTCCAACTCCGAGAAATGGTGAATGTTTGCGGCTGACGTATCTGAAGCGTCAAGGACTCCTTGAAAAAAAATGATTAATTTTAGTAAAATAAAAGATACTTAACGATACTATGGAAATTACAAAAACATTTTTATCATGTCTTAACTGGTGTACTTCTTTCAAGCGGAACAACTTCTACCTAACTTGTAAAATAATGTAAAACAGTTTCATGACTGAATTTCTAATATTTGCATTAGAGGCAGCGTTATACTGTATCAACGCCCTTGCATTGAAAGAATCGATTTTTTTATGTAAGTTAACATTTATATGACAGATGTAACATTTATATCAGCATTTAAGTAATATGAAGACGAAGAATATTTCTTTAAAGTAATAGTTCTGACCAAATTCAACTACGTATGTAATAAGCACGAATTAGGTGTTGGATGAAGATCTTAATTCGACTTCAAAATGATTAAAGTAAATTGCGATAATACCAATCATAAGTATACGATGAAAAATAAAAACTAATACATAAGAAAATTTTCTTGCAGTTATACTGTGATGTTAACAACAATCAAAAAATGTCTATCATTTAAAAATAACTTTAATTTCAAGAATTAGTTGCTTACTAATTACTTAATTAACTAATAAATACTTTGAAACATTGTACTTCATCATTTTAAATCTGATTTTTTTTTCTCCAAATCATTTATAGAATTGATTAATATGTATTTAATTTAAAAAAAAGTTTAAACACTTTTTGATGTTCTTTTAAGCACTTGTATAATTCGTCAAGGCTTTAAGTAAGTTGAATTTTAAAATCGATGATTTCAGGTTTTTTATATTTACAATAAAAATTAATTCGAACACTTTCATATTGTTATGCTCTTAGTTTTTCTCTTAGTTCCTTACTTATTCATCAGCACCAATATACAGTTAGCATCTGTTAGCACAGTATTGATATGTTTATTAATAAATTTAAAAAGATATTAAAGACTTTTAAAGACTAAAATGGCCTAACTTTAAATACAACCAATACTGTCTTCATGTTCTTTCATCAAAAGAATAAAATAATTAACATTTAAAACTTCTCTCTTACTTTTAATGGATCCGCTTTGCAGGAGGTTCAAATATCTAGACATCACTCTCACTCAAGACCTATCCTGGAATTTACACTCACAGCAAATTGCTTACAAAATTTCTAAAAACCTCGGTATCATTAGGAAACTGGGTTTTCTAGCAACTCGGATACTTCAGAATCTGTACTGGTCACTAATCCATTCCAATCTACCTTATGATTATAGTTTGGGGCTTCTCCCTCCAAATTCTATGAAAATATGATTCTTAAGATATAAAAATATTTTCTAAGATTTGTGGATAAGAAACCAAGGCACTATTCTACCTACTATTTGTCCCTTAGGACAAAATACAAAATTATCCCCTTCTACCAAATCTATAAAATATAGTTAACCCAACTCACTCACAAACTATTACATAAGAATCTTTGCTCATCTGTTACTCTAGAAACCAATTCACTCTCTCACCCTTATAAGAAAAACTACTCCGGCCCTACTAATACCTAAAAGCAGCTCCAACTACGAAAAAAGAGCAGTCAGCTTCAAAGCTCCCAATCTTTAGAATAAAGGTCCCCAAGCTATTAAAACCTGTCGTAATCTGGCTCAGCTAAAGACAAAACTAAAGAATCACTTCTCCACACCAAGTAATTTCCCAACCTAAGTTATCAACACTGGAATCAGCTTCTCGCCCTTCCTTCCATGCTTCCCTGTACTTTTCTCGCCCCTTCTCCTCTCTTCGGTCTGAACTAAATGAACATACAAGTTTAATATCAAAATGTAACTCTCCTAAAAATAAATTTATATGAATTATTTTTTAAATGTAAATATTTTAATGAACTCTTATGTATAAGAGTTTCTTACGACTCTTCTGTAAGTTAGAATCATGTTAATAATTCTTCGCTTGTCTTCATGACGGGATCACCCTTAAGGCAACTTAGTATCGCATCTGTAAATTGCTGTATATTTGTAAGAAAAAAACTTATAGGCAATAAATTATTATTATTATTATGTTTCAAACCTTGGGTTTCCCCAGCAAAAACAATATGGCGGGTCAAGGACCAAAGCACATACTGCCAAGTGTAAAGATGTGTGCAAGAATGATTAGGGAATCATTAGGGAATGATTAGGGTAAAGTTATTATTATACAGGACACTACAAAACAATGTGTATCACAGCTGCCAGTTCTTTAGCTGGTGTTGGCCTTCAAACGCATCGAATTCTTCCCAAGAATCTAGGATGTCGTAATGTATCGGCGCAAAATATGTGCTGATCCAAGCAGTGCGGCTTTTTGGAGTTGACCGATGGAGATTTTGTCAATATTTAGATCTTGTAAGTGCTTACCAAGGTTTTTTGGTATAGCACCCAGTGTGCCGATAACCACTGGAACCACCACTGCCGGCTTGTGCCATAATCGTTGAACCTCGATTTTTAGGTCTTGATACCGTGTGATTTTTTCCAGTTCTTTTTCTTCCACTCTACTATCACCAGGTATGGCTATATCAATTAGCCATATCTGTTTCTTTTCTATCACTGTCAAGTTATTATTATTATTATTATTATTATTATTATTATTATTATTATTATTATTATTATTATAGACATTGACAATCAAGTTAACACATTACTGTTTTGATTCAGTTCTAATTTCTACAAAGATTCTAAATTCTTCTGAAGATATGGAATTTTGAAGATTTTACTTTTTGTAAAGTTAGGTGAGTTCTGTAACGTTTTAGACGAACCTTGAAAAGTGAAAACACATATTTTACCTTTAGCTCCAATGATTCATAGGAGATGAGAACTATTGCTTTACTGTAGAATAGAAACCTCATTTCTTTTCCAATAAAAAGATTATTTAGCAATTCTCCAAACCGATGAAATAGAAAAATGGCAGAAACGGATTTTAACAGGGTTTCCATTTTCACAATCTAAAATTGGAAGGATAAAATTCAGCCTTAAATTCAGAAATTAGGTTTTAATTTAACATAAATAAATTAAAATGAAAAAAAAAAGTTTAAAAATCTTAACAAATCTTTGTATCTTTCTACGAATTTTTTTTTTATTTTGAAATACATTTCGCTAGCAAATTATTTATCTTTTCGTTATTCAGAAATTCTAATAGAACTACGCTTTTAAAAGAAACATTTTGAAACTTAGAAACAGAGTTTTTAAATTCTCTAAAAATTAATAAACTCCTACAGCAACACTACGACTCTTTTATCCAGTAAGTGAATGTTCACCATTAGAAAAAAATAAATTAAAAAGTCCCTTTTTTAGAAAGGGTTATTTGGAATGCTTGAAATCAGGCCCCACGTAGCTTTGAGATCTGGCACCTCATGATGATCTGCTTCATTCTCAGTGCTACAAATTTTGAAATTTATACTTTCATATCATAAAAGAAATAGGTCTTTCTTTCACTGTCTTATATATAGAAAGCTTCAGTCTAAGTTCCTATCCAGGGAGGGACCAAAATCTTAAAAATTAGTTTTTGTGGTTCAATATCAAACTTATCTCCCCCCTCCCCCCCGAAATAAAATCAAGTTTTTAGTAAGAAAATAAATATACCTGTTTCAAAAAAGAATAAGATTAGTTAGTCAATAAACGATATCTTAATATTTATTTCGATATATTGTTCCCGACGGGACACTATCATTATAATAATCATGTATTTTAAAAGAAACCTGAAGTATAATGAAATTGGCATTAAATTAAATGAATTCAAATTCACTTTATACCGTAAGCATAGTAATATCTTGTATAACTCGGTTGATTGATTTAGAAAAACTCCCGCGCTGTGGAAAACCATGCTGATCAAAATGTTATTAAAATGGATTATATTGTAATGTGTTCCAGACGATCAGGTATTGGCCCCCAGAAATGAAAAATATCACGGACTTACCTATGATGCACATAGGTAAGTAAGAATTTGCTTATTAAAAGTCACTTTTTTCATGTGTGATAAAGTAGCTATTCCATGTTCTTTTCGTTTTTTGTTATTAATAACAGTTCTCAACGATGGTTCATTCATATCTTTATCACGTGCTATTTTTGCAAATAATGCACTATGTTTGTGAAGCTTTGTAATTATAAGTTTTTGTTCTACTGTTAATCATTATGTTTATTAGGGCCACTATCATGATGGCACTTTCTCTTTCGACTTTTAACTAATTATAATTATTAATTATACATGCTTAAGAGACATAGTAGACTTAACCGTGAGCTGCGCTGTCACGCAATGGCAACTCTGTCTCCGAACCTTACATTTTTTTTTCAAAAGGTTTTTTTATTTTTGAAACATAGCTAACGATTACAACAGCTTTTGGCTTTCAGATGCTTTAAAATATAAACCGCGTTGTAGCAAAACAGCATTATACAAGATATTACTGTACAGGTACTCCTCACTTAACGACCGAGTTCCGTTCCGACGACTATGCAGTTAAATGAATTGGTCGATAAGCGAGGAGCTTGCGCTAGGAATATAGGATCATTGTAAAATTATAAAATTATAAAAATTATGCAACAAACTTCAAATTTATTCATAAAAAGACACGCATATGTACATCTTATTATTTGTTTATTTGGTTATCTGGAGCTGTAGAGGGTCCAGGAAAGAGAGATGACGACGATGAAATAGAAGTTGTACCTTCAAGGGAGGAGGTCGTAATTGCGAGTGGTCGTTAAGCGGATAGGTCGTAAAGTGAGGAGTACCTGTATTCTACTTTACTAAATTTAGTCAATTTAAGTTGGAAGATGCATCTAATTCTCTTGTTTACAATCATTATATTGTAGTATATATATTATAAGAACAGGATGGCATTTTTAGATTAAGTCAAAAAGCTTAAACGCAGCCTTCTTACTATTCCAACTGGAGAAATGAAGTTTATGGACTAAACTATATGTAAAATTCAAGATTGAGAAATTGTAAAAAATTGACCTGTTGGAAATGGTCCCAAAGGCAGTGATATTCACAGTAGATAAATATATAAGTATCCCTCTCTTGTTCTAAATGATATTGCAGCAAAGTTGCAACATTCTTGTTCTTAGCTGCATTAATTACTTTACACAGTAGGTGGCTCCTCGGTAGACTTAATAGTTTCTTGGTTCGATCTAAGGTAGAAGAGATAACCTTAAATAATCTACAACACCAATCCACGAGTTTTAATAAAAAAAGCAAATGCTTTTCACAATATTTAAGAACTTCTAGATTTATTAAAGTACTAAAAGAAGATCTTGAAGCAGTTCCTTCCCCCAACCACATCGGTTTTCTTCTGAATTAAAGATTTCACAATAAATAAAAAGAAAAGGTTTTGATTATTAGAATAATTTTTATATTTTTTGATATTTTGTTAAAGTAAAAACACAATCGGAAATCTTATATCTGTTTGCAGTTTTATTGAAATCATGTTTTTCTATGTTAGTCGTGAAACGGTTATGACGTTTGCTTCTCGTTTTTTGAATTTTTGTTTCTGTAGCATTCATAGCTTCCTTTTGTTATGCTCTTTATTGCTAAAGTTGTTATTATGATACTAAAAATCAACTACTAATATATACCATAGCCTTCGTAGACTATACAACCATTAATCAACGGACCCCCTATTAATGTATCAGAATCAGAAGCTGATATGGGTGTCAGTATGATATAAATCCACCTTTCACCGCTGTCACAGCCTCTACCAAATAATTTGTCTAGAGTTAAAAGCTGATTTAAAACTAATTTGATACTAAGGACACATGGATGAAAACATTATTGAGAATAACTTTAAATACCGGCATTCAAATATGATGCTGCAAACATATTTTACGGATGTGCGTAAAGTAATTTCATACATTTAAACTAGATTGGAAGCACTTAGTTTTGCAAATTTTTCTTGCAGACTTCCGAAAGTAGAAATGTAATGTAGAAAATTAAACATGTACATAAATAAACAAAGGTTCTTGCATCTTCAGCTATCACGTCGGCAATCTGAGGCAGCTGTTTCAATCTCATTAGACTTCTTCAGCTAATTTTACCCTTGATGATAGTTCAGAGTGCTTAACAAAGATGAGCTCCTCGAAGTGGGCCCCAACAAAAACAACAATGACAAATCACCGTGCACAGCACTGTCTGTAATTCTTTATCCCGGCAACCGCCCGGGCTGAAGAGAATTTAACCAACGATAGAGAACCCAAAAAACAATTAATGTAACTAAAATAAATTAACGTGCATGCAAATAGATTGGTTAAAAAATTAAAAATTGTCTGATGTCCACAGATTCTCTATACGATAGCTCAGGGTGCTTTGTCCATTTACGTGCATTTTTAATTTTTATATCAAACTATTTGCATATAGATTAATTTATTTTCTTTATAGAAATATTGTATTTTATATATTTTTTTTTTAATTTTTATTTTGTTTCCTACATATAAAATTCTTTCAATTTACACACACGTTATTGATTTTCAGATTTGCAATCTTATAAAATATTTAAAACTGACAACTCTTTTGATTAGCCTTAGTTTGAATATTGGAAAAAAAATCCCTTTTATAAGAAGAAAAATTCAGTAATTTTTTTTTGTTAAAGAATGCTTTCAACATTAAATAACATTATTAAAAATAAATGAAATGTTCGTATTGGTAATCTATGAAAAATATATATCTTTGTTTTGTATTTTAGCTTACTTTACAATTGGAAAGCGAGACTTATCAAATGAGTGTATATATATTGATGTGTGTACACCCCTCCTAATAATTTTGAACTGCTGAAATCTTCTTGAAACGTGATATGCATCTTCAAACTTTTAAATCTTTTTCAAATGGACCTTGTCAAGAAATTAGCACCAACAGGCGACAAAAATTCACATAGAAAGTATTTGAATCTAACCAATGGATGTTTTTAGTTAATATTTCACTGCCTTAAACAATAAATAATAGTTTGTAAACTGTTGCATATTGTTTGAGAAGATTAAAATTAATCCCTGTCCTCCATTCAAATGTACGACGAATCCTATTCTGTCTTGGCCCAAATATTACCGTATCCATGTATGAACGAAGCGTGGTCATCGCTTATATCACTAAGAAGTGATATGGCCATCACATCTGGAGTTACATTCGGGGGATCCATTATCAATGACAAGCCGATATCTCCTAGTTTGCTACAAGGTACTTTGACAGTAAGCTTCTACGTTGCAAACTTTCTACAGCCAACTGTATTACCTAAGCTGTCATGTTTTCTAGTGGCTCTATACCACCAAGGCAATGCCAGACCTCACATGGCAACACTTTCTCAATAATGCCTCCAATAACGGATTTATATCCTCTAGGTCAGGCAGGCCCCCAGACCTCTCAACAATCGAGCATGTCTGGGTAATGCTTGGTAGCCAATTGCAGCTCTCACGCAATATGACTGAACTAGCCCAACAACTGCAGAATCTGCAACAGGTTATTTGATTCCTTGTCGTAGCATAAATCGCTTTATATCACTGCCAGAGGATAATCTATCTATGTATATCATATGATCGGTTTTTTTTTTTTTTGGTCACTGCTCAAAAGTCCTATTGCAATAAAAATTTAATCATTTCTGTATACAGCTGACTCGCGATAATCCGACATTTGACAGTCCGACACGCTCGGTAATCCGACGCAGGTTGGTTCGAAAACCGATCCGATTGAGGCGGTCACGGAGGTGAAATGCACAATCACTTGCGACAAAAAATAGGAAAAAAAACAAAAATCCTGTACTATTCAATAATATTAATATTCAATATTAATACCTGTATTTACTTTCTAATATATATCTTCTGCGACTGTTATATTCGAAATATATTCCAATTATTTAATCTAACTTTGATGTTTAATTTTCTGTTAAACAACTTTTTACAACATATTTTTAGAATGTGTACCTAAGGAAAGGAATGCATCATTATGGGCCTATATATTTATATATTTTTTTTTCATACTCTAAGTAAATTAGTAAGAATAGACTAGTTGCAAATTATCAGTAACTTAGCTCAAAACTAAACATAAACATCAGTATAGTTTACTGAGATCAGAGAAGAGGGTCAGCAGGAAGGGCGGCAAATCTGGCATAGCCCCTAAGCAAAGTGTAAATCCGTCTCTGGTTATGTCGGCTGCAAACACTTTGATACGTTGGTGTGAGGAGAGGGAACTCGACTATGAGAACATGTTAATGTTAAAAGATATTGAAGAAAAAGCCATGACAGACTTTTTACATAAGAAGAAACAAAAAATGATTACAGATTTTTTTAAGGCGTAAATATGTATGTATTTTTATTTTTATTTTTATTTTAAGACATAAATACAGCAATAAATTAGTATTACATAGATACGTATTCATCAACCATTAAAAAATCAACCTTTGGTAATCCGACATTTTTGATAATCCGACACCCTCTCGGTCCCGTAACTGCCGAATTACCGCGAGTCAACTGTATTTACATATTGATTACGTGCGAAGCTTAATGACCATTGAACACTTTCTTCGGGTTGTGCAATTTTTTTGAACAGAATTTGTAAGAGAAACCATCAGCACATATTTGATAACTTTGTTAATGAAATAATTCCACATGTATTCTAAAAAATTTTTTATCAAATATATTGACTTAGATGACAACAATGTAAAATAAAATAATAACAAACATTTATGACCAGTTACATCAAAAATTTACCAGTAATTATGACATTAGTGAGACGCCAGTTTTCAATGATGAGTGGAATAAGTTGAACAAAACCTTCATTGAATGAAACATATTTTATGTCAGAATGTAACGAAAAAGAATAAATCCATTGGGAGATTTCAGATCCAGCGAAGGAAACAATTGCATCTGGTCTAGAGACGATATCTTAAAAAGAAAAACAAACTAAAATTCACTATAAAAGCTTTCTCATACTAATTACAGCTAAGAAGCAAGACAAACAAAAGTACACGATTGATTGATTTGTTAGTAACATATTTTATTTCACGATTAGTCATATATTAAGCAATGGATTATTTTTCATTAAGTCTTATGATTAGTAGTTTATCCGAATAAAATTTATAAGAGGTTTACTTTATAGGTATATCCTGCAAATAATGATCAATCAGTGCTATAAAATATTGTTTCCTTTTCCATTAGATAAATTAATGTCTTCAATATTTGTTATTATTAAGGTTTGTCTTAAATCATGAATAAAACTCAAGAGATAATGTGAAATTTTTCTATTCCAGAGGAATTGTGAAAATATTTTAACTCCGTAGCCGTAAGCCTACATCCCAATTCGCTGCTTCGATATAAAAGCTATTTTTGCAACTTGTAAATCCCTTCTTGAAGCTATCCGAAGCGAGTCGTGATACGTGTGTTGGATGATATTAAATTGAACCCCCACTTTAAGCATGGGTTCGGAACTGTAGAGTATTAAGTTGCTGACAAGTCCTCTGGATTAGGTAAATCCTTCATTCACGTTGTATTCTTGATGATTTACTTTTCTTTAAGAGATAAGATAGATTGCCATTTTGGAAACAAATTGAATTGAGAATAAATATATAAATTAGATGATGGCCTGTAACAAATAGCAAAGAAAATTGCTCTTTTATTGCAGAAGAAACAAAATGCGCTGATTAAAGATCAGGGGCCATCAAAGTTGCCACCAAAATACATATCTAAGAACAGAATTATCAAAAAATTATAAGAATTAGTGCATGGAATAAATGAAATTGCTATCGGATTGATTTGGAATAAGATGATTTTTTAAAATTATTCGCATAGATCGTAGAGGAGCTAAAATTTTTAAACATTCTGAGAATTTGATAAGAATTCTGATTAAAATTACTGGAAGCATTGGAAATTAAAGGTCATATCACAAAGACAGGCATTGGGAAGGAATGACTCTGAAGGACAAAAGGTTGCCCAGAAACATCATTTGGAGACATCGAGGAAGATGAGATTGCCAACAATATTTACTCATCTATTCTTTTCACTATTGATATTGAAAAAACGATTAGTAATTTTGTAAAGAAATATGGAAGGAAGAAATCGTTAACGATCTCGCAAACGACAATTGTTAATCTTCATTTAAACTCGAATTAATTCAAGCATGAGATCAGATTAAACTCAGATTTACTCAAAAGTTTAATCTGGTCTTTGGTTTGGCTTAGGTTTGTATATAAGTTCTTTGATTTAAATAAAAAAACAAAAGCATGACAAAAAATGATTTAAATTTACTTACTTTTATTAATACCCAATGCATGTTTCTGAAATGCTGCTACTTCCAAATATGCAATTTCAGAAGTGTTAGAAGCTAATTGCCACTTATCTATTTCATTTCTTTCTTCTTTAGGAAGGTTTTTTTCAATAACAACTAAATTAAATAGAATTAAGTTTGGAGGTACATTAGTTTATTTACTAATAAAAAGATTTGGAAAAACAGAAAAAAATTAAAACTTTAAATTTACTATTGCAATTTTGTTTCTTGGTTTTTACCAATCTTTTCTAAATTCGATAAATTTGGAAGATATCAAAATCCATTACGTTTTACAAGATAAGAATCATATATTAATTAACATTCATCATCATTTAGTCCTTCAGTCCAGAGACTGGTGGGAGATAGCACAACTATTTCGCCAAGCAGTTCTGTCTTCTGCATATCTCTTTAAGGTATCGTAGTCCTCAGCTCCCACGTTTTCGCAGATTTGTCTGATGAATAATAATCTAGGTCTTCCCCTCTTCTTCTTTCGCAAGGTTCTTCCCTCAAATATTGTCATTAGAAGGATATATTGACGAAAGAGGCTTCCCATCGATTTCAATATTCTCTTTTTGATGCTATTGAGTAGTTTTCTGTCTTCTTCTATTTATTTCTTCTCTCATTGCATTTCTTCTCTGTCCAGCTTATCCTTAATACTTTCCTCCAGCACCCCATCTCAAAAGATTCAACATGTTTCTCGTCTTGTGTCAACATAGACCATATTTCTGATACATACAACGCAAACGATCACAGAAATGTTTTAACGAATCTTTTCCTTATCTTTTCAATGAAATGCAATTACCTTAACTGTTTCCTTACCTGAAATAACTTTTTCAATGAAATTTAGAATGAATTAATTAGTTAAGATATTTTTTTATTGACTCATTTGTACGTTAACAATATCTTAACTTACCAATTGTTGATATAACAATCTTGTTAACTGTACCAAAATGCAACAAATGTGAACTTTGAGCTTTTGTTTTTTGCAACATTCGTAGAATTTGCAACATCAAAATCAAAATTTTGTAAAAACATTTCGTACAATCCTAATGATCAGAAAACTTTCTTGTATCAAGAGAAATAACTCAGAATTTTTGTAAATATCTATTGTTGTAATAAAAATTATAATACAATTAACATTTTAGTTAATCAGAATTGAATCGAGCTGTGGAATATTGGAAGAAATCAACTTAACGAAGAAATTTGTTAGTATTTTCAAGCATATTTCATTAATATGTGAGTGAAGGTGATGGAGCAATGCACAAAATATTACTCAATGCGATATTATGGTGTAATGGATTGCACTGGTTTTCTCGTGTTAAAGTGGGGTTCATGTTGTTGTTACGCTTATTTGCATTTCGAAAATGTCTCAGATGAAAACGACGGTATCCTAGATAATCTATTAATACTTCAGATATGATCTTAAACGATAGTGGAAAATTTGTTAAGTTCCGATTTTCGGCTGGTGCAGATAATTTACGAAAACCTATACCATTAACATAATAGAATAAGCTGACAGTAATGAAAGCAATAAGCGTAAATTCTTCTTATAGTAGCTTATATTATAGTGAAAGAGGGTTCGCTGATTAAATAACAAAAGCGACAGTAAAAAAAGAGTGAGCATTTTATGAATCGCAAGAAGGATTCATTCGTAGAAAGGCACACTGATAAATATATATTCACCTATAATTTCTTGCCCGTTCACTAGTCAGCTTTTCATTTCATCCAGTGAAAAATTGAAATGTGTCGCATTAAACCGTAATTCAGTACAACAATTCATTCTAAAGTGTTGTATTAAGATTCATTGTTAACTTAAATATACTTAGGCTATATTTATCCAAATGTACTTATCAGTGAAAGAATTTTTCTTCCTATCAACTCTTTTTTCAAAGCCCAAAACTGACATTTTTTGTTAGTTTTAGAAATTAAATCATGGAGTTGAATGAACTGGCTAAGTTTAAAGAAAGGTAATTTGCAAGACGAACAGATAATAAAAATTAAATAGTTAAAATAATTTTTTAGTAAAGTCAAAAAGGTAATCATCGTAAGCACAGTGTTGCCTCAAAATAAAAAATGAACAATAAAAAACTCATGAATTAAAAATTGGTGAGAAAATTCATGTGCCGGCATAAAAATTCAAACTGCGCATTTGAATTATCAATAGTTATTAATAGTTATTAGCCTCAGTACGGAGATCTTGTCGTTTTACTGGTGACTGCTCCTGGCTGATGATCGCCAAAGACCGTGAAACGGCTGTTCCAGGATGTCACTTGGTAAACAAGTTGGTCTCACCCATTGTTGGTTGAAAACTATGTCTACTCAAATATTAAACTTACCTATTTTTGATGTAATTCCTTGAGCTGTTATGATTTCAATGAAAATAATAATAAATAGTTGAATAGTTTGCCACGTCGTCATCATTAAAAGAGTCACTGCTTCAAACGGGATTTTTTTTTAATTTTATCTTAAAAATTAAAAATGGAAGGGAATTAAATTAAAATAAAGATGAAGTATAAATTCATAAAAATTCTTGAAAGTTAAGCTAACATTCAGCTTTCGTTAATCGTGTGAAATAAATGTGTGAAATAAATGTAGATGCTTGTCATTTGAATCAAGCAATATTCATTTCGTACAGCATTTTTAGTGATTTCTACCATTGTTTATTGTATCAAAGTCGTGATAGTAATTGACCGTTTAAATCAGAAAATTGATAAAAATAATTTTTTATTTCTGAATCAATAACTTACAATTCCGTTGAAAATAATAATATTCCTAGCAATTTATCCTAATAATGAATAAAATAGTTTCGTAATCAAGTTTTAATAACTACATATAACTATGTTAAATTCATGTAATAAATAATATATATATATCTGTGGATCCAGTATTGAAGAATATATGATATATCTTTTTTAATTATCTATTAATTTCTAATTATTCTATTAAATGATTATTTTAACAACAACAATAACAAATTAATAATCGTTATTCCACAAAGTTTGCAATAATAATCGTAGGATTTATCTAACTAGTTTTAATAAGAGGAATTAATACAATAACAGAAAATAAAATATGAAAAAAAATACAAAAATAAAAATTCTTATGCACTAATACAATGCATCTTCTCTGTCTACTAAATCTTCAATGCATGGGAAACGAATACAGTAGAGCGTGGATAATCCGGACGTCAAAAATCCGGAGCGTCGATAATCCGGATTCAATTCCGGTGAATAAGAAAGCTCAAAAATCAATAACAGATTTTTTTAAGTGCTCTGACAATGTATAAACATGTATATTCTTTCATTAAAATACATTATAAGTTCATATTAATTAATGGTTTTATTTATCTGCTCCAATTGTTTAACCATTAAAGTGAATTATTAACGGTTTTAGCAAGTTTTCTTTTTGTTATGAACTCAAACGACCTTTTTTGGTTCTTTTCGAAAATCCGGATATTTTGATAATCCGGACAGGGTCCGGTCACAATTAATCCGGATTATCGACGCTCAACTGTAGTTCTCTAATTGTGGCATGTGGGTATTTTTTCAATAACATTTTAAATTTCAGTTTTAGGCTTTTCAATGGTTGTTCGAAGAATGTCAAACCCATTCAGATGAATCAGCAATTTCCTATGATAAAAATAGTCTCAGTTTTCCAGTATTGTCGTTGCAGACAAACACTAATTTTCACAAATTAAAGAATATTTATTTATAAATATAATATTTATAGTTTATATGATGCACACTATTGTTTTTTATACTAAAATATAATTTTAAAATTATAATTCTGCCATAAGTGAAGTTATTTGAAAATATGTATAGTACATACCTATTGGAATGAAATTGTTATTTTGACATAGCAAATGTAGCAATTTAAAATAAATTATAATAATCATCGGAAACACAGTGGTGCCTTAAAAGAAAAAAGAAAAATAAATTATAATATTTTGAGTCCTTTTGAAAAAATTGCAAAAAGACAAATGAAACAAGTTGTCAACATGTTACGAAAAAAAATCATTTAATTTTAGGGTAGACGCTATTTTTTTTAACATATAAAAAGTAATTTTAATCTAAAATTTAAAAAAATATTAGCCTCATGAATAATACATAACGGTGATCTTATAAAGTATGCGATCAATAAGATAATTTGGTTTGACGAGAGATAATATAATATAATAAAATTTTAACATTTTAATAATTCCAGAATGATACAATAATTTAGGGTATTTTCATATAATCGAAAAAGGTTGAGTCTTGTTCTGTAACTTCAGTAAAGGATAAAACATTCATAATTCTCGACTCCTTTTGAGAATTTGGAAAACATTCGAATAAAAATACCAAGTTACCAATAAAGAAACCAATCACCAAAATTTGGTTTCAATATTTTAAGTAATGTAGATCAATGAAAAGGCAAACAATTTTTCTAAGTACATGTTAAAACAGTGAGTCAGCTAACCAACTGGTAAGATGGTTGTCTGCGGGTTGAAGTAGCCGAATTCATTTTCATCTGATGTCAGGGATATTTCCAAGCTTAATTCTCCTGCAGATGATCCTAGGATCCACCCATCTGAAGAATATGAATAGCCTACATCTTTCCAAACGTTTAAACCACACGATACAAACTTAGTCAACTTACTCCATATTTTGAGGGTTTTGTCGTTTCCCAAATATGTTTCACTTTTGAAAGCAGATACAAATTGCAGAAGTGGAATCAAAAGTTAGCAATGTAGTCGATTCAGTAGAATAAGAGTTGGTTTCAATGGCTAATTTTTTTCCTTGTAAGCTATTCTTCTTAACAAGAGGCGCAAACTTAGACCACATATCCGAATAAACCGGAATACCCCTTAGAAGACAGTCCATCTTATATCCGCTGAAGGGAGAAGCACAAAGAAAAAGATAGTGATTCATCCTAACTTGCTCGATATCAAACTCTTATCGCTACATACACTTAAGAGCTTAACTTAATTAACGATAGTCTCCGATTTATGTAGTCCTGATCTACATAGATCCGGCACTAAGTAGAAAATCCGTAGAGAATGTTATACGGAGGGTTGATTCACGTTTATTCGGTCGATTGTGATCATGTCATAGACTTAGCAGAACCCTTTTCTCCTCCACCGGTTATTTTCATTGGGGTGCCCCTGCATTCTGGCAATGGCTCTGCATCGCAGTTTCCATTGAAGAAGGCTGCGTTGGAGGTAGACAAGGGGATCTACTCCTCGTTGCTAGTTTTCCAAAGTTCTTCTACTGTTTTCGGTCGTCGTGTTCCCAGAGCCCGTTTAAGTAATCCGAACCTGCAGAAGTCCATTGGAGATGCATCGCGGGATTTTATAGGAATCATACTATATGGGATTGCTCGTATTCCGGTTTCAGTCGCCATATTGGCCATATACAGCAGGGTCGCTCTAGCTGTATGGCTCGACGCCTTGTCCTGATGAATCCACACTTTCCTTTTGTCGCTTCCGTATAATGTGGGAATATCGTCATGATGCAAGGGTTCCAGGACATGCTCTCGGTAAAAGGCAGCATTAATCTTAACCTTTGCAGGTGTCTTCCTCAGCGGCAACTTTCGTCTAGCTGTAACCCACAACAATTATGAATCCTCTCGAAAAGCTTTCTTTGCACTCGGATCGTCCTTTGGCGTCAAAATGGATGATAAAATATTGCCCTTGACTTCTTGGTATCACTAAGATAGATCCATGCCTTGTCCAAAGTAGTGACGACTTCCATTTTTCTCCCGATAAGTGGTGCTCGTAAAGCTTTCGGCTGTTGGTCTTCCTTTCAGCAACGTGTCGAGGAAGTAGACGATGAACGCGAACTTTTCTAATTGCAGATGCTTTTTTTTTCTAATTTATGATCCTTTTCTAATTGCAGATCACGCCTACTTTTCCGTTCAACCGTTGGCTGAGAAACTCCTACAGCCTGGGCAACCGCCCTTTGGATGCTAAGGTTCTCGCCGACAATCATAGCCTTCACTTTCTTAATAACGTTAGGAGTTGCTGCCGGTCGTGGGTGTTGTTTTCGAGCCTGTGGCTTATCCGGCTCTAGGCTGATGAGTTTCATACGACTTCCTGCTATTACCCGGTTGACAGTGGACTTGCAAACATGAAAATTTTGGCATTTGAGCATGTTCACAATTTTTGAAGCGGCATATTTAGCATCGGAAGGTCAACTATGTACCCTTCCCACCAATTTGGGAATTTTGGCGGCATATTTACAATGCAACACAATTCCAGCTACCAGATAATGAATTACAGGCTTATGAGCTCTGATTCGAACGCAACAACGCTGCGTCACGTGCACGTGCGAGATAGCGCGCGCCCTTGAAATCGACCGAATAAACGTGAATCAACCCTCCGTATTAGTTCTAATTATGCGACCAACTGACAATAAATTGAATTAAAAAAATTTACAAATTAAAAATAATAACAGTTTTGTTATTACAAGTCCCCGAAACTGTTATTATTTTTAATTATTTTTATTTGTAAATTTTTTAATTCAATTTATTGTATAGTTGGTCGCCTAATTAGAGCATTTAAATCTAAAATTACACCAATCAGAATGTTATATTAGTATTTGTGCAATTTATTATTTGTGCATGCTGGTGGAAAGCATGCATCTGATGGAAAAGCAAAGGGCGAGTCATCTAGTAATTTAATGTTCATGCTGTTACGTCTTTGTGATACACTTGCATAAGGTATGTTCCGACTTACCTAAGGTTTTGTGGAACGACCCAAATACATAAGGCGGGGAGCGTCTGTATTACGAAAAATACCAAACCGGAATGGAAACGTTATCTGGTAAAACGTTACCTTGAGATGTAAAGAAAAGCAAAAAAATCAGCTGGCATTTAACAAAATTTCGTAGAGACAAATTCTAGATTTTGATACAAAGCTACATTGTGACCTTATTGTAAGTAGATCTGAATAAATAATGAAAGACTGATGCCAATTGAGTTCCTCTTCTCAAATTTTTTATATCATCAAATAAATAAATGAACTGCTTGTGTCTCATTAAGGATATGTCAAGTGAACCATCAATGTTAAGAAATTGCAGACATCTCTCTCACAGAAAGTACTATATTGATGTTGTCATATCAACAAATGTCATCAGTATTCTTTTCTATATTTTCAAGGCGATTCTATTTTTCAGATGATTTCATCGTTCATTATAATTTCATGTTTAATAAATATTAATGAATTGTCAATATTAGTAAATTTTCTCCTTCATACAATAATAATCATAAGAATTCGACCACAGCAAATATTATTAACGAAACTTTAAAATATGAATATAACATTTCAACCGAAATGTAGGCTGAAAGAATTTCATGTTTACACAGAAATAAATTAGTAATAAATATTAATATTTAACTACTTAATTTTATTCTGAAATTACTGTGGGAATTGGCTTGGGATTGTATTGAAGAGGGACCTCTACAGTTGCAACAGTCGGGAAATGTATAAGGAAAAAAACTGACTAAAAAAAGGACAAATGAAAAAAATTCAAACTATTAGGGAATTATTGTATTGACAAGACTTCTATAACTCCATGAATTAATTTTGAAGCTATTATATTAGCAATGGTTACCTATGAATATATGTTACATACTTCAATTTCATAATCTATCGTACGTATATGCAGTTTTACACCATGTGATCAAATTATTATGATCGTCAACCGAAAGAAGATAGTTCCCCTTTCTCGGGCAATATAAATAAATACACGATGCGTTCTGGAAGATAGCTGGAGACAGCGGCTTATCGTCAGTCTCCCTCTTTACTTGGTTTCTGTCGAACTCAAAGATGCTGAATGGGTTTCGAAACAGGCGATCGAAAGTCAATTAGCTGCAATTCATCCTCGTGCTCGACCCAACCATTTACGAAAATCCATGTGGCAAGTCATGGCGAATTATCCTGTTGGAACATATCTTCGCCTCTATATATTAAAAACCTTTTTTAAAACAAATCAATTCATAGCTTTGGTAATAAACACAAAACCAAGAGACCTATACAATTTGAAATCTATTAAATACCTGCTTTGTTAAACATGACAGTAGCACTTATTGGCGCTCAAACCTCATTGTGTCAAATATTCAAGCAGTACAATTTCCACAAAGGCCTCGTCCGTACATCACTGGCATATAAATGGCCTTCCATGAGAGTTGTTGACGCTCAAGCATTCAAAGTGACCAGGAACCGCAAGACTAGGTAGCTTTATCACTAGGTAGAAATATCATATTCTTTCTCAGCATACTTGTTAACTCTACACAGAATCTAATTTTGTCTGATTGCCACTATTTTCCTGACCCGGCCAATGAACACTAAACTCGGAAATGGTTTGGACCGGAAGCCGGATTTTCCGTAAACCTCCAGGCATATACTCATGAGGTTTCAATAAGGTATGATTTAAGGTCTTCCGACTCCCGGTTTGAATGTGGAGAATATCACACATATATTCAGACGCTCGCGGATATGGGAATCCTAACAGTTTTCCCCTGTATGGCGTCTTTAAAAAGTTCCGAAAATGGAACAGCAGGTGTCAACATAACAACAATATAATGTAAATTTTTACTTCATCCTTTCAACCAAATTTATTTCTTTTGTTGATAACATTGAACACTTATTGTTCAGACGTGTCAGTATTCTACTTCAATATTAGATTAGAAAAAACATTGACAAATATATTCATCAGTATTACGATTAACTTATCAACTTCCAAGTATAAACTAAGCACGTATACCCTTTTTAAGTAAACAGTGGAAGAAACAGACTTTCCCGAATCAAACAGACAAGCTGTCCTTTTATGCATTACCATTTACGAGATAGAACCTCATTGAAACTTTTAATAATTAAATGTTGTTGGTCTTATTTCTATTGCATCGTTTAAATAAATCGATTTTGGCGGTGAGTGGATGAGCAAACTTTTTTTGAAGGATACTTCTACGGGGTTTTCGGAATAGATGTAGATTTGTAATGAGATCAGATAATTGTACTTCATATTGATAAGAATTGATTTTATAAAATGTCTTTAATTATTGTAACATAATATGTCTGTATCGTGCAAACCAGTGAATGTAAAATGGAAGTTAATCTTTGTTATTTAAAAAAGGCTTGAAAAAGCGGGAAGATAGTATTCTCCGCAAAATATCACCATTAATAAAATGAAATTTATCCGTAGATGGAGTTTTTTAATTTAGATCAGATAATTTTGAATTTTTTTTTTCTACCAACCGGTAAAGTTTCGAAGTGATCTCACAATTGCAATTTCTTCATCCACATCAGGACATTTGTTTTTTTGTAAACCATACGAAGAACGGGTCTTTCAGTTGATATAATATAATGGAAAAACTAATAAATACAATGGAATTGGATCTATACTTTTCTTAAACATATTTCAGATACTAATTAATGACTTACTAATTTTGGTTTTATCTCTCAAACGGACGCTATTAGTATTGCCATGTGTGTATCTGTAACCTGCCGCCCAAAGCAGGATTCGGATCCTCATATGAGTCTCATAGCTCTCTGGACAGTCTATTCCCGTTCGTGGCCACTGATTGGATTACGGAACTAGTGGTAATTTGCCAAATTTGGAATCTATCAACAATGAATCGACTATAACTTTCTCTATCCAATGCGACGACTTCCGATTACGCTTCGCTGAGAACACTTAGGCGTTAACATCTCTCCTGCATCCTCATTTGTATGGCAGTGGTATACTGAGAACGTCATGATGGAAGTTGAACTTAATTACAAAGGTTTGAATAAATGAATTCCAATTAATAATAGTGTCATTTTTAACAATGCAAGAGTTGTTAGATTGTGGAATCGCGTGCCTTTGTTTACTATAAATCTGAAGTTTATAATCTGAAGAGCTACTACCTATGTAATCACTTCTTAGTGTAAATTGTACATAAGTCACTCGCTTAGTTTTATTTCAATAAAGTTTAAGAATACAATTATTTTTCATTTAATATATACATATTGTTTCTTTAACTACATACCTTATCCACCTGCGTTTCCTGCTTAAGTGAGGTTGGCCTTGTTTGGTTTGACGATTTATGATTAATGTACTGACAACAACTCAATAAATTGATTTTCTTACCTAAAGGTCAATCATCGCAAATCCATTTTCAGTCTTTCAAATGAACTCATTCTAAATTTTCAGAAATTAAAATAAACAAGAAGTTTTTGAAAAAACTGAAAGTCTACTTTCCTTAAAACATTACCCTTAAAATTTCCTTTTTTTTTATAAAAAAAAAGAAGAAAATATACAAAAAAAAAAAGAAAAAAAAGATATAATTTAAATCTTTTATTTTAGTAATCTTTTTCGAAATTTTCAATTTCGGCAAAAAGTAATTGAATGGTCATTAGTTCGTTGCTTAATTTCAATTTAAAGTTCGCCGAATTAATGGATTAGCCAAAAGAATTAGAATAGATTGGTAGACATCATTTATTTTTGGTTCTAATGCTTATCTATCGTAATTATTGTTAGCTTCGCACTCTAACTTCTAGCTAAGGACTCACTCACACCAAAATTTCAAATTTAAAAAATTAGATCATCTCTTATCCTCAAATAGCCATAGTGAGCTTGAAAGCAATCCATCCACCGTTCATTATGTAGTTTAGACCATCTAGGTGGAAAAAATTCAAATTTCTACTTGGCCTGATGTTTTCAACTTGGCTTGTTTTCTATTTCGATTGTAGGATGTCTATAGCGTTTTAGAGTGGAGTTAGTTTCTCTAATTATCACCAGAGGTAGGAGCAGCATGCGTCGAAACATGTTGTGACTTGAACGTATATGACACAGCTATGACTCCGTCGTCTCAGTAAAGCGAGTTCGCTTGATCTGTGCGTATCCAAGCCACATTTAAAGCGTAACGTATCTTGAAAGTGTAATTCCCACGATTTTTCCAAGTTCTTAGTTCCTGTAGCATTAAAAAAGGTGCTTTCGTCGGCCTGCAGAAGCTTCTGAAAAGGTGATTAATTTGTTTTTGCAAAAAGTCATTGCATCAGTTTTTCGAAGTTTTCAGTGCAGACTTTTACCGAGTTTCGCTTTGTGGCTATGTAATTTTTAAAGCTAGTTCTATTGGTCAGCAGAATCTTGAAAGAAGTTTTGCGAATATTTGAGAACTGATTTGTTTTTTCATTTTGTACAGAATGACACCTTCGATTTCCCGGAGGGCACTTAATGAGATATGGATTGCAAATCCTAAAGAGTCGAAGTTAGAAAGCTGTGATTAGAAATGTTTTGCAAGAAAAATATATTCTGCAGTAAAGTGCTTAAAAACTAAAATGAAAAATTTCTGCATGAAAGTTAGTAAATGGGTTCTTTCTTGGCTTAATAAAAACATTATTTTTTCTGAAGATGTCTTTACGGCTGTTCCAAGTACAACAGGTACTCCCAAGATTAGACCTGGCCAGCCAAGAAAGCCTTTCAGTGCTTGTGGTCTTAGACTAAAAAAATAAAAGTACAACAACCAGCGAATCAACCTCCTGCAATCAACCAGCGAAGAGCTGAGTGTGGCTACAGAAATGCAGTTAAGAAAGGAAGGAAAAACATTTTGCAGCAATTGTTAAAGACTCTCAATTGTATCTTCGAAAAAAGCTATTAAGAAGGTCCATGCTTCAAAAGTCAGTCTCCTTATCATCTGAACAATCGCTTGCATTAATGGTAGATACTAATTTGTCTACTTGTCAATGCCATCGCGAGCATTAAAAAGCTTAAATTGCATATTACATCGACCTTATCAGGGGTTAAGGAAGCCAAGAAGTTGTGTCATTCACAAGTATTATCATAACGCCAATATTAGAGGAAATATCTCTGCAGACATTCATTGATCACACAGTTTCCGGAGTATGTCAAATTGAAGAAATCAGCGAGAAATTGCGTGTGCTTAAAGCTTCTGCTTGCAACTGATTACGAAATGAGGGTGTGATGGATAAGAGCAGAATAGATACAAACGGAACTTTTCCGATGAACAATACAGTGATGAAAGCCTATTTAGTATTTCTTTGGTTCATTTACTAATTTTATTGGGTTAGACGATTCGAGATCCCATCTTCCACTAGGTTCTGCCTCCCTATCAAATTTCTGTTCGGCAAAGAATCGGTCGATTTAGTTACCACAGAAGTTGGTAAGATAAACAGCAAATAAAAACACTTACCCTCATGCCCACCAAAATCACACTGGACGATTTGCAAATTACTACAATGCTGACTTTGATATGTAGACGGCATGGTGGACGGCAAAGTTTGTAATGCAGTATCATGTTCTTCCTGTGAGGGGCGAAATCCAGGGAAATGAATAATTTAAATGTTATCTCAAGAAAACAAGTGAAAACAGAATTCCCCTTCACTCTTAGATCAGGCTGTTCGAATGCATTCTCCACATTTCGTACCGACTAGAAATTGAAACATGGCAAGCAAGGGGCTCTTAAAATAAATAAAAGGTTTCTTAGAAGAAGAAAGAATTTCAGGAAAAGTTCATACATAAGCCTTTTAATTGACATGCCTAAGCAGCAAGGTGGCATTACATATAACGGAAACTGCCTGCATTTGTTTGTAGAAACCCCGAGAAGGCTGCATAGATAACTGGAGTGAACATGGACTTGATTAAGCATTTAAGAGCTATCCTCGAATGTATAAATTGTGACCAGAAAATTAATTTAGATAAATTTGAAAAATTCATCGAAGAGACCCAGAACCTCTACCTCCTACACTACAATTGATATCCTACACCTGAAAGACTCCATAAAATTTTATTTAAGAGACATTATTGCAACGTATATTTTGCCTATTGTGAATCTCCGTAATAGGTCCAGGCAGACAGGAGTAAACACAATAAGCAGTATAGAGAACTGTTCACAAGGAAGACTTCTAGAAGGGACACGAATACAGACTTTCTGAACGGACTGCTCATTACATCAGATGCTTTTATAGAAAATTTGGCGTCTCCAAAAAATCAAACGAAGAAAAATGATTTAAAGAAATGAATAATTAGTTAGAAATCGATGCATCATTAGCATCAGAAAGAGACTATTCCGAGGAATCACCCGATGAGAGCAATATCTTCAGTGATTCCAAATAATTTTTTGAAAAATATACTTTATATTAACAATATTTTGTTTCGTTTCTGTTTCCTAACACGTGTATTCTTTAGTTTTTTATTATCTCATTCTTGAGTTTTTTGTACTATGAAAAATGCTGTAAAGTTTTATTTTTATTTTATTACCTTCAATACATATTGACGGAATGTCACTGTACATGCCATTGCCATACTGTATATTAAAAACCTTGTTAAATTTCTTTTTTTCTATTTTATTATTTTTGTACTAAGATGCAATATAATTTAATATATACTCTATCTTTAATATATACTATACTATATTTAGTTGCAATCAGAATTTTTCCCACCAAGATTGCCAGAATTTCGCTCTGTGCACCGGTTCAAAAGTTATTAAATTTGGAAGATGGGTAAATTTGATAAACAGATAAGAATATCAGATAGGGATATTAAGTGCTTGTTCCAACCTAATATTCTTCAGGGTCAGAAGACAGAATATTTCCAAGAATAAGTCGGTGCTTTTTTTTGAAAGGAAAGTGTGAAAACCAATGGACTTGATGGAGTAACTTTTTGGGAGCATTGCTCTTCTAATTCAGAGGGTTCTATGATATTAATGCTGAGAAATATTTGAAAATGCAGAAATTAAACTGAGCATTGGTAATCGTTACATAATAATTAACTTTTTTTCTTTCTTTGATGTTTTGTTTTCAACTGTTTTTCAGAAAAGCGAATTGTTATGGATTTGTAGGAGTTGGATAACTTCATTCCTTTAGGATGTTATGGCTTCTAATAGGACCTAATATGGATTAAAATAATAATGTAACAATATGGAATAAAGATAACAAAACTATGTTTTATTTTATTTTCCGTTAAAAATATATAATGTTGAGGATTTTCCAAATACACTGATTAACATAAAACTTTGCACACCAAGGAAAAAACGCGAAAGTAAGTAAATAGACTTCTAATACAAGATGCCTTTACCATCGTTTATTGTGCAAAACTATGTTAACACAAAACTCCGAGAAAATTAGAGACCTTACAAGATCAGAGTAGTTTATCATCCCCATGCAGAGAAATAGCCCGAAGCTATGCTATGTGAAACCGCTTTCCGGCTGCGATCATGAGCCCAATGTAAACTCTCCCTGCTCTTAATTCCCCTCTAGTACTGCTGCTGGACTGCTACTGATCGAGACTATTTGGTGACTTTATGCACCCTTGTGTGAAGCCAACATTCCGTTATTTCTGAATCTTAGAAATCCGAATTACAGAAATTATTATATTATATTATTATTATATTATATTATATTATATTATTATTATATTATATTATATTATATTATATTATTATTATATTATATTATATTATATTATATTATATATACACCGTTTACTTTAACTCCCTAAGTTAACTTGTTGGTTATTTTCTATCAAATCAAACAGCAATAATGGTATTGGTAGAAAGAATTAAATTTAAGCATGATAAGGAAAGGATAAGAACAGAAGAAAAAGAGTTGTTAGTCGTTTCTGAAGCTGCTTTTTTTTATCTCATGATTATAATTATTCGAAACTATAATTATTTCCACTGATTTCTACAGGATCTGGATGGTAAGAGTAATTCGTATTCGGCAGCCATTTTGCAATTAACAAAAAAATCGTTTCATTCCTAAACGTAGTTCTAATTCGCGCCTTCATTTATTCCATGATATATCTTAAAATATGCTATTTTTACTGTAAAATTTTACTTATGCTGTACAAAAAAATAATCATTACTTTAAAAATATTTTTCCATTTAAAAACCATTTACAAAAAATTAATCTGTACAACTAATCATTAAAGTTTTGGCAGAGATGTGCAAAGTAATTAATTTACAGAAAGTAACATTTATATCATGAGGAAAACAAAGCTCAAATTACATAAATATTGAAAATAAAATATGTATTGTTTTATTCGTTATTACTTTTTATTTCTTATTTCTTTGTTTCTTTTGTAACTACGATGTCTACATTTATACAACATTTCCTCTTACATCTCCTTTTTACGTAAAAATACCTACTCATTACTACGATATTTCATAGTCTCTTTATTTTCCTGCTTCTTCAGGCAAAAAACTACCGTTATTAATTGAATTATTTTAGGCATCTGTATCTACATATAAAAGTCAAAGTTCGTATGTTTGTATGTTCTCACTTTTGTATTGTATTTAATTTTATACCTTTTGATTGATCAAAACCAAATTTTGCATAAATACTCTTTAAGTCACCCCCAAGGGGGTGAAATCTGAAATAGCAACACATATGTACCTAGTGGCGACAACGGAAACTTCACAAATGTTGTTCTGCAACAATTGTAACAATTGGGGAAGGTTTGATATATAATAGGGTTGTAGGAAGGGTGAGAACCAGGATTCTCCATCCCTAAGGATAAAATGTACGAGGCGTGTTTAAGTAAGTACCGTTTTCAAATAAAACCAAAACTAGTAAAGATAGTGTCAAAATTTTTTTTTATATTTTATTCCTGAAACATTATTTCAACATAAACCGTTTATCACTGAGAAACTCTTTCAGGAAGCACATTTGTGGAACTTCCAATGACAAAATGGAAATCCTGCATCGCCTGTCTGCAGGAATTTTGACATCAACTGCGCGTACCAAATCATCTGTGATTACAGAAGGTCGCCCCTTCTGTAATCCTTGTTTCATCATGAACATTGCCACAGCCATCTGTGAACAATCTCACCCTTTTACGCACTTTGCTGGCTCTCATTCCATTAGGGCCCGTACACAGGAAGAGTTTCTCGGTGGTAAACGGTTGGAAACAGACGAAGAGGAGAAAACAGCGGTTGAATCCTGGTTGTCTTCACCGGCGGCTGATTGCTATGACATCGGCATACAAAAACTGATATATCGCTGTGATACGTGTTTAAACAAACAAGGAAATTATGTTGAAAAATAGCTTAATGTTTCAGAAATAAAATATAAAAATTTTTTTGACGCTATCTTTACTAGTTTTGGTTTTATTGCAAAACGGTACTTACTTAAAAAACACGCCTCGTATATTAAGTATCTGTTGTTTAAAATAATTCACTAACGGTAGTTTGGAGATCTGGGGGCACGGCAGTGCCCCCGCCAAGACGAGCCGAAGGCAGGAAGGGCACTACGTACCTTTTCTGGAAGTGTTTCGTCGCATTTTCGAACCCTCATAGCTTCGGCCTAGATAATACTAGAGAGCTCAAATTTTCAGGATGTGATGCAGTTACCAGACTAATGAAGTACGCTAAGTTTCGTTTATTTAGCTTTTATACTTTGGATTTTATTACCTAAAATACGTCGATTCCGTCACTCACTCACTGACTGACTGATTCATGATCATCAAAACCTCTAGGGTACTTCCTGAAGTCCTAGAAAGCTGAAATTTGGTATGCAGGTTAGGATTAGCACACAAACAACAACAAAATTAAGAAATCCGTAACTTTCACATTCCAACCCCTCATAAAGGGGGGGTCTGGTTATGTATTATCGAACCCTCATAGCTTCGGCCTGGATAATACTAGAGAGCTCAAATTTTCAGGATAAGATGCAGTTACCATACTAATGAAATACGCTAAGTTTCATTTATCTAGCTTTTATACTTTGGATTTTATTAAGATCTGAAATATGTCGTACCCTCACTGCTTCGGCCTAAATAATACTGTGTAACAATGTGATTTCTTACAAAAGTGCAAACAGCTTGTATATACAAGTTGACCAATAGAAAAACAGAAAAGTAGGGTATTGAAAAAAAATCCATTTTCTAAATAATCTTAAAACTACAAAAGATTTCATGTAAAATAAGATGCCAAGACTCACATACTCATAACGCTTTCACTGTTAAAAAGTTATCAGATCTCATCTTACAAAAAGAAATGAAATCCCACCCAAAACATTTTATGTAAAATAAGGGGTTGCCAAGACTCGCATGCTCATAACGCTTTCACTGTTAAAAAGTTATCAGATCTCATCCTACAAAAAGAAATGAAATCCCACCCAAAACACTTCGTGTAAAATAAGTTGCCAAGACTCACATGCTCATAATGCTTTCAATGTTAAAAAGATATGAGATCTCATGTAGAGCCAAGCCCCTAACTCTACGAGGCCTAACTCTACAAGCCCTAACTCTAAAAACCGTATATCTTGGTCAAAAAGTATGGTTTGGCCGTTTCATGGAACTATTTCATCTCACCTAAAACATTTCATGTAAAATACGTTGCCAAGATGCTCATAACGCTTTCACTGTTAAAAAGTTATCAGATTCATATAGTGCCAAGCCCCTCACTATACATGCCTAACTCTAAAAACCCTACTATCTTGGTCAAAAAGTGTGCCTTGGCATACTCCATATCCTTTACATAACTCCATGGGATTGTCTGTGTGACAGCCACGAAACGGCCAAGGCATTCTTTTTGACCAAGATATAGGGTTTTTAGAGTTAGGGCTTGTAGAGTTAGGCCTCGTAGAGTTAGGGGCTTGGCTCTACATGAGATCTCATATCTTTTAAACATTGAAAGCATTATGAGCATGTGAGTCTTGGCAACTTATTTTACACGAAGTGTTTTGGGTGGGATGTATTTTTCCCGAAGAAGCGGAACAATAAAGAGCATGCGATATATCGTAGTACCTACTCATTAGTAGGTGTTTTTATTAGGAAAAGTTATATACATGTCGAATTTCTCATAAAAGTATGGATTTAACTTTTTTATTGCTAACACAATAGATGATTTACTCTATACAAAATGGAAAAGGAAGCTAACTTGACTTTATTCTTAAACTACAGTATAGATAACGCTCCTTGTCTTAAGTATTATATTATATTCTTACTTTTTACTTAAACCACAATTGAGCATAATTTTTTTATTTTTTTTATTTTACAAAATTAATTTAACATTTTTACAAATGTTATCTTAAGCACAAAGTTAAGAATTGCTTAAAGTATTTATAAAAGAAAAGTAAATATTTTAAAAAGGAAACCTTCATTAGAAAAGTTTCTGAAATTGAGCAATAATTATTAATCGGGATGTCACAAGTGACCCCTGAAAATTAAAAAGAAGCAAAATTAAAAACAATAAATGCAAAAAAGCTTCCTATTTTTCATGAATATACGATTTCGTTTCTTGTTTTATTCTCCATTTATTGTTTTTAATTTATTTATCTATTTTTGGATTGTTTGCGGTCAACACCTTACTGATATGATGTGATTAGTAGGATGAAGTTCAAATAATCAGTGAGAAATTAGCAACCATTCAGGCTGCCACAGAGACTGGGAACACGAATGGTTGCTTACAAGACTAATGGTTAACTAATGGTTGCACACAAGAGGTCATTAATTAAGGAACCATTTATTTCAATTCCTTTCAGCATTGGCAGTGCTTGATATTTGTCTTGTTTCACTTTCAATACATCTTCGTAGCAAAATAGCACATTAGAGTGCTTTGGGTTGCATTTGTATTATATTACTTCAATCCAGTCTATGTGATTGAATCAGCAGTGATCTGTAAAGTTGAATATCAGTGATATAGGCGAGATGAGACGAAGTGCAGCAGACTCTACAATGTAGTAGCAATGTTCTGACATAATTTATTTCTAATTTTTAAATGCTTTATGTAAAACGAAAAAAATACAAACACTGTTTTCATTAAACTTGCGGTTTCTTGTATTTTTATTTTTTTTGATGTTTCTCAAGATGGAGAAAAGCCAAAATGAGTTAATTTTTTTTATTTGATTTGTTAAAATTTATTGATAGTATCGCAATTTCTGCAGATTTTACAGACTTTTGTAGATTCCAAAAAGATGTGTGTTTAACTTGTAGGAAATATAAAATTTGAATGGGACCATCTCACTAAGTCTTTAGAAACCTTTTCTTTTTGTAATGCATCGATATATTTGTAGTTCAAAACAGCAAGAGAATATGGCTAATCCTATACCAAAGGAAAGAAGTAAGAATGGAACACAACAACTGTAGATACTTGTGGTAGTTTTTGCAGAGACATAACAGGTTGCGGCTGAGGTCTTCAAATATTTACTGCTGATCTTCTGCAAGTTTCCCGTTTCTCGTAGAATACTGACACTGAAATACAAAGGAATAATTTATTAGAATAAAGCAATTTCATTTTACTCCAACATTATAAGTAACAATCAAAGATAATAAATTACAGTAACTTTTTCCCCCACTAGACTTTACTGGGGATATATATTGAGTTGAACTGAAAATTCGTTCTGATTTTCCTCATTCATACAATCGTGCCACTGAACAGCTAAGAATGGCTTGCTTCGACTTGATTGCTCAATACATAGTTAAAATGTAAATTCTTTTTATTCTCTTAATGTTGAATTTGGAGTAAACGAAAGTGAAAAAAGGAAGAAATTCACTGTCCTTGAGAAATCTCAGGAAATGCATTTTAGAATCAAACAAAATTCTCAAAAATTTTAGATTCACTAATTGTCTAAGATATCGGATATGATTAACATTTATAGGAAGATTCCAGAGCATTTAGAAATACAGGAAGGGCCTAAAGTCACTTTACCATTTCAAAATTAAATAATGTTTTGCTATTATATATTATTTTATTTTTCTTTCAGTTTCTAAAAACAGAAGCTTGGGAAATTTATGATGGGAAAAATGTACGATGAAACAACGCGTAAAACTAATTGAATTTTACTTTGAACATCACCGCTCATTGTTGTTACCCAGAGAATATAGGATACATGAGTCATTTTCATCAAATTGAGACATTTTGTGCTTCCTGCTATTTTAAAATAAACACTCGTTCTTTTAAATATCCCCACAAAAAGAAATCTAGAGCTGTGGGATGAGGGAAACGCGCTGGCCAATGAAAATAAGAATTTATTTCGAAAATGTGCCTTACCAGCTGCATGAACTCTGGCTGAATGGGCAGTTGCCCATTCTTACTGCCTCCACATTCTAGGTGTATTCTGCACAGCAGGAAGTATAGATTGTTTCAAATTTGATGAAAATGACGCATGTACGGTCTATGGTTCAGAACAATGGAGTGCTGATGTTCAAAATAAAATTCAGTAAATTTTACGCTTGTTACGTGATAGATTTTTCCATCATATATTTCAGAAGCTTCTATTTTTATAATCTGAAAGAAAAATAATGTAATATATAAATATGGAAAAAGTTATTTAATTTTTAAATGGTAACGTGACTTTTGCCCTACCCTACACATTTACTGCATTTAATTAATCCAAACAGGTAAAAAAAAAGATATTATTTCACAATATTTCCATATGAATTAGCAAAAGGATGTGCAATAAGAATGAACATTCGCAAACCATTTTTCCACGGAGTGATGAACTCAACTCTTAAAAGGAATTTATAGTGCGTACTAATGAAACAAAATTCCCAGAATCCAGTTCGTGGTTTGCAAATGAGCATTCTTGTTTTGTCTTGACTTTTGTGTTAGTGTAAATATCTGATTTTTAACATTAAAGGAAAATGTTAATTCTTAATCTGTATTACTTTCTTTCTGCAAATCCAACTAATAGAAATAAGGTGTACATTCCCTTAACTTCAATTTAAATAAGTTTAATTATACGTTGTTACTTACTACTTTTTGAAGACATTAACATACGGTGATCCCTTTGGAAAAGGAATGTAGGCCTCTCCAGGAAAATAAGGAGTGGGCAAAGCAAAAAAAGTGCAATTTTTCCCAAATTGCTTTTCAAATGTCTGAGTAACCATGAAAAATCCATATTTCTCTTTAAGAACTTTGTCCAGGCCTTCTTCCATTGAATCCACTAGATTGTCTGGTCGACTCCTCATACGTTGCCAAATCTGATAGTTTAATTCGTTCTCTTTACTATTCTGAAATACGATGGAACATTAGGGAAATCATTAGATATTTGTATTTCAAGTTTACTTACATGAAAAATTTAAGAGCAAAGTTTGAGTTTTGTGTAATGAAATATGTTTTAAAATATCTTTTATTTAATAACATAATCACACACTTTTCTCTCTGACCTCTACCTTAGTTTTTTGTTTAGTTTAAGGCTGATTTCTTTTAATTTTCTACATCATTTTATGTTATTTACATCATGTTACTTACATTTATATTACTACTCACATAATAACATAATAAATGTGGCTACTCTATAAAAAGTAATTCAGATAATAATAAATTTAGATAAGATAAGTCTTTGATGCTGTACTCAACAATATCTGATTGATTTTAAGATTTACTTTAAATAGGAAATACTGTATATTTACATTCTATGCATTGACTTAAGAAGGTTTCAAAATAAAAATTACTTTCAGTATTTCTAGCAAATTGATAGATTTCAGAACTCCGATTTGGTATCCTGCATCCAAAATATCCACCACGTTTTTGAAGGGAACTTTGGTCACCTGAACTGCCAGCAATGACGTTAACATTGATTTATAACTGGCATGAATGATGGCACAAAACAGTACAAAGAATACGAAAACAATTTTTGAAGACGTTTTGAGTGAAAATTGCGATACACCTAAAAAAGAAAACAGAGAAATGTAATTATGAATTATTTTGTTTTGTTAAATCGTTATCAATTGTTGGTATTCTTTGGACTACAAAAAGATGGATAAAAAAGTATTGTATTAATCATTTAAACGTTAGTGGTTTAGATAATTCTTTTCATCTACTTTCTTTTGTATCAAAATTAAAGATTAAGGTTTTTAAACCAAGAAAATATGATCACTGAACAAAAAATTCATTAAACCCAGCAATTTCTCCAGTACAGTGTAACATACATTGTGGCACACTGCTGATGTATACTCCACAAAAATCCATTTCTCCTTCCAAGGCATTCCGTCTTTTAGAATGTGACAGTTACCAGTCATCTAACGCCTATGTCTATAGCGTTCAGACCACTGCAAGCAGTTCTACCAGAGAGCGTCGATCTCCTCCGAAGCAGTAACTCCACGAAAAGAAATTGCCAGTAACTCCACGAAAATTTTTTTTGGAAATTTAATTGATAATTTACATCAATCTCATCAACAGCATGAAAATTGCATTTTTCGCGGCGTAGTTTTGAATCAAAGTCCAGTAGTTAATTACAAACCAGGCTTTGCTCTTCATCAACTGAAACGTTGAGACATTTATCACTTATGAAATACCATATTAAGTTAGAGAAGTGAGGGTCAAATATATTATTATGTTATGAGAAAGTGAACTGTCTTTATCATCTCTCACAACAACTATAAGCTTTTGGCACAGCCTTTGGCACAATAATACGTGATTGTAAAACTGAGCAATGTTGATGATGAGTTTCCAAATTCTTGTTTTGCTCAAGCTATCTGAAGTCATTCTCAGAAATGATATTTGGCGATAGACTTTTCTATCACTGATTTACGTCATTTAGAATAAATTTTGTAATTATAATTTTTCCTCGAAAAAATCTCTCTGAATGTAACTCTCTAGGCATGATTTATGATAAGTTTCAAAGAAACAATTTTGATATTATATTTTTTAAGTCAGTTAATTTATGGTTCTACAATTCCAATAATTGGAATTTAATTTATAACATTAAACAAATTTCTAATATAACGGAAGTAGAAAGTTGTTACAAACCTTGTTGTACTAAAGCAGTAAATATGATCCTGAAATATTTGGACATTCCGTTGTCGTTCTGAATGCATAAAGGGTATTTAGGAGTTGCTAAAGTCTGACATAAGCCAATAATAATAACTGTGATGATAAACATCATTAGGCTACAGTTCCAAACTGTCATATTAAACGACGCTGTGTAAATCCTGAAGGAACTTTCAAATCCTTGCTCTTTACCAAATAGAGGGTTACGAATTATGATAGAATAGCTATAGGTATAAACATAGGTAGTAAAATCAAGAACTTTAGCCCTATCCGGGGTCGTTGCTAGGGGAATAATTCCTATATCAGCTTCCTATAATCGAAAACGAAAAAGAAATTTAAAAAAAATTCAAGCAAAATTCAAAAATCCATATAGATGTGCAGACATTTATTATATGCATTTATCGGCACAAGAAATTTGAAAACGTTAGCTTTTAATTATTCATTTGTCTTAATATTAAGACATTGGTCTGTGATAATTGAAATCACAATATACTAATTGTACAAGGAAAACACTGTTAAGGAAAATAAATTTGCATCGATATAAGAAGGAATTAATTTCTAACATAGGGAAAATATTTTACATGTATTTGCAGTAGAATAATATGAAACGCATATTATCAAAAGACTGTCAATAGCTGCTGCTAGATAATTCGATATTCAGCTCACCTAGTAATGCAAACAATATTATATGTATTAAAAGGTTCAACAAACTTTCATATTTTTCACATCGAACTGTTGATTGTTAAGAGGCAAGTTTTATTTTAATTCAATTGAAATTCTTAGGAATAATCTGAAATTAAGTATATACCATCAAGCAGCATAGTCTCGAATGTGGAGAACATTGGGCCTTTATTTCGAATTAAGGTGATATTTGATATTCAGGATAGAACAATAGCCTTGTTATAAAAACCCAAGGAATATCTTTTTAATTATTTTATTGACTTCCCTATTATGATGCAATTTTAATTTTAATTAAAAAATAAATTAAAATTAAAATTTTTATCTTTACCTAATTAAATGCAAGGTATACGTTTACCTTAGCAGACATGTAACCCTAGATGCTAGTAATTTACAAACTTATATTAATGATTTTGCATTTTTAAGGAATTAACCTGGGTTAATTTTTCATTAGTAATAACCTTTATGACTAATAAATTTATGACTTTAGTAATAACCTTTATTTTTATACTAAATATCTTTATTAATATATAAAAAAGATGTCTTAATCACTTAACACATAGCTCGTATCAAACTTTCTTTACTTACTTTTCTAGCTAGGATGCCAGCAATTCCATCCCATGAATTATTTGGCAACAAGGAGCCATAAGCAGATTTTTCACCCACTACGAATTTTGTTCTATGAGAGAAAATAAAAACAAAAACGCCTAATATTCTAATAACTTTAATAAATTATCAATAATTATTATTTTCAAATCTGTTGACAGATATTGAGATATAATATCCTACAATATTGTTTTATTTTACTTAAAAAAGAAGATAACTTAATTAGGAAATAAATGTTAAGGATTATTTATGAAATGCAGCTTACTTCTTCCTTAGAAAAACGATGAAAAATACATAGATATATTTACTTACTTAAACTTGAGATAGTTTTGAATATTCATCAATATATCTCCTGAATATTCTGTGGCTTCGATTGAACCGTTTGGTAAAATTTTCATTCCTGTATAGGGTGAATCCTAGATAAAATAATTTGATATTTATTATCAAATGAAATTACTAAATATCAAAGCAAAACACTTGCAGAAATTTACAATTACTTAAAGCATTCGCTTAGCAGTGGAAGATCGGATATCGTTTGTAATTAGTACATATTATCTAATCTAATATACATATTTTTTGAAGAATTGATTCATAAGACCATAAAGCAACATGAATAAATACTGTTATGTAAATGCATTCACTAAAAATATCTATTTGTTTTATCTAAAAATATTTGTGTTGTTTCCCTACTGAAGTAAATAGACAAATCTATTCAGAATCTATATTTTTGTTCAATTCTTAGATATGTTTTCTATACGAAATTTTAAGCTGTTAATTTTCTTAAAAGCTAATGTAAAATTTTTAAAGATATGATATTACTTTAGATTAGATATCTTTCAGTACGAAAAAAAAAAAAAAAAAAAAAGCAAAAAAAAAAAATTGCGTTTATTTAGGCCTATTCATTTAAATTATGAAGTTCATTTGTAAAGGAAAAGTTGAAGTGGAAATTATAATTTTTTTGACGAGAATTACTGTATTTGAGAAATAACTTCTATAGAAGTCATATCGTTTATTAATAAAGTGCCTTCAGAAATCTAAAATAAACTTATGTTTAATTTCTCTAAGTTTATGCTAACCATTGAGATAGCGATGGTAATTTAGTAATGATTATAACTGCTTTCAAAGCAATTGATCCGGGTTCAATTGCAGGTTATCGGAATTACTTCATTGTAGACCTCTATAGAATTGGTATCAGGTATCTTTACAGGTGTTTCTAGAAGGATGAGCGTTGGATTAACCACACTACCTCATCTCAGTTCCGGGTCAATGAAACTTTGGGAGTTTTTTACCTCCAGCTTCACAATGGGCCATTAAAAAAATACACTGTGAGATACACTTACCAACCTATTAAAATGCCATTAGTTAACCGCAGCTAAATCGTCTCCAACAGTTGTTGATCCCTCAAGTTTATGTTCTTTTTGCTTTGTTTTAATTGTTTCACATTAGGCTAAAGTTGTATTTGAAAGGTGCTGAAAATGATTTATTTGGAAATTTCAATTGTAAAACTGTGTAGTCGTCATATGTTTGATTTGCTACACTTTTAATACATATTTGCTTGATTCCTGTTGCATGTTCATTTCTGTCAGCTGAATCATTTGTTAGGAAAATTTCTTGTCCAATGAGTTTTTAGATAATACTATAGTGATAGATGCCAGTAAATACAGCATTATTTCATTAACAGAAGAAATAAAGTGAATTTCACTGATAACTTCTGAAAATTGAGATCTATGATTTCATTCTTCAATGCGTTGTTATAGTGTGCCCAATACTACAAATAAAGCCAAAGCCTCACCAGCATCATTTCACCCTAGCAAATTTGGTACTAATACTTGAAACGACTAAACAAACCCAATCTCCAACTAAAAAAATGTGATCAATTCAAACAAAGTCAGATAGATAGTGACACTCTAGAAATTATTTGTAATCCCAAAGAAACAGTAGACGAAGAAGAATAGTTTCTTGTCCTCTGTTACCACCTAATGAAGCCCATCGCAAAGAAGGATGAAATATTGTGGAAATTAAAGAAGTTGTTTTTATTATGAATTTCTAGAGTGTAAAGTCAGATAGAATTCTATTAAGGTAATCATACCTTATCTTAATCATATTTTCAGTAGCAAATGTGATTAAGATAAAACTATTCCTGAAATTGACCAAATATTACACGCAAAGCTAGCTATAAAGTAGTGATACGTATGATAAACAAAAGTAATATATTTTACTTCAAATATTGCGACTCGCAGCTCGATTCCTTCCATATTTGTGATATAAAGAGGTTCTTCTATAAGTTGAAGGATTCCATTTGATACTGAATAAGTTCCAATGGATTCTTTTCTTGCCCCAGTCTGGGAAGTTCTGTGTGGTTGCAGTTGATCGATCTGAAGAGTCAAGGGATGCTTGAGAAGAAAAAAAAAACTATTTTAATAGTAAGAAGGATTTAACTATACTAAAAAATACTATAATAAACTAACTATACTTAAAAAAATTATTAAATGATTTTCCTAGTGTCTTTATCATCTTATAATTTTCACTACTATTGAACAAATAATAAATCAAAAATCTATATAAAGTTGATAGAACATATATAAAAATTTCAGAATTGATTTACAACGACTATTTAGGATTTTCTGATTGAATTTAATAAATTCATTTAACTAAGGAGTGTATAAACATGATCGTATTCCATTTCAGGAGTTACAAGGACAGTTAGTTACAACCAGAATAGGATTAGACAGACTGAAAAGCTGATCAGAGTGCAGCTACGGTAGGGGGACCAAAATTCTGAGATTTTGTTTTTAAGCAATTTTAAAAAATAGCATTGCGGTAGTGTAACTCTATTACATAAAAAAGAATTCAAAAATCTCAGAAAAAAAAAATTGGGTACAGTTTTGATTTACTTTCCTTGTATGAAGGAGAAATATTTCTTCGCGGGGAAAGAGGTTCGAGTTTCTTTGATGAGTTGTGAAATTCATTGACAATTCAGTTGTTTCACTATACGAAAGGTCGCATTCTCTTGATTCGATTTTTAGATCTGATGTTGTGATAGATACATTCGGTTTCCTATGTATTTTTATAACTATATACTATGTTGACCATCTTTTTCTACTAGACTACTTCACATTATGTTTTGATTAGTTAGTAGCAAGTGCTAAGAAGAGCTTAGATCTTTCTATTTCTTACATTAAAAATGAGAATTTAATTAAAACTCATTATTTGCTGCGTTAAGTTGATATGAAATGATAAGAAGTGTCCACGACTTTAATGTTTTTGTGTACTTTATATTAATGACTCATCTTTGTGTAAAAATAATAAATTGTATATAAATTGTATTTGTACAAAAATAATTGCTTTAATCATAGCAGTAGTAGATTTCAAAGTAGATTGTTTGTTTAAAGCAAAGTGAATTTTATAACGATTTAACATTAAAAAGATTTCATATTAAAAACAAATATGTTTAACAAATATGCTCGATATCAGCATAGATAGGGTAAAGTTAATTGTAATGTAAGATTTATAAAATAAAGGGTGAAACCAAATTGTATACTAAATGACATCCTATTACAGCTGTTTCACGCTAATAAGGTGATCATCAGCTAGGAGCAGTCATCAGTAAACAACCAGGTCTCGTTACTCCGGCCTATATGAGAAAACGTCGGAATCAATGTGGAACCCGAAAAGCTAAAACAAATAATAAAAACTCGCCAAAAGGATAAATTGCGAGAAAATTCATGTGCACGCTAGGATGTCATTTAGTATACAATTTGGTATCACCCTTTATTTTATTAATCTTTACCTGCGCAAGTATGCGCTAAAAAAATCATAGAGGCCACGTGAAGCGTGCACATGAATTTTCTCGCAATTTATCCTTTTGGCGAGTTTTTTTATTGCTTGTTTTAGCTTTTCGGGTTCCACATTTATTCCGACGTAAGATTTAGGAAAAGTATATTTTAAAAATATATTTTTACTCTTACGTATATTGTAATATTAAATTTAAGTAATACAGAGTGGTATTAGAAGAATTAAAATTCCATCATTCTTCTAAGACAGTATTTTGTATATTGCTTAACGTATATTGATTAAGACATATCTCAAATGGAAGTGCAACTGGCCAAATTTCATGTGCGTCACTCAATGTGCTGACCTCTTGTCACCCGACACCTATCCAAGCTACAGGTAATTTCTGTCAGAATCGACGAAGCATGTCCGGTGGTAATGACCTCCACAGCATGGGTGACACCATGGGACTTCTTCCTTGGGGGTAAGAGAAAGACAACATGTGTGTCTCCTAAGTCCCAGATTCATCAGCTTTTTCAAGTTATGGATCACCATCGCGCCGGACATGTTTCATCGAGTATAACAGGAATTAGACAACCGATTGGAGATATGCAAAGTAACGAAAGGTGAGCACATTGATGGACTGAGTTAGGAACATCAAAATTGGACAGTTGCAATTCGATTTCAGAGATGTCAAGACTTATTCGTTAAGCAATGTAGAAACACACGTATTGAAACCACACCATTCTTCTATGCTCACCCTGTATAACAATTTAGAGCTCATCAATATTCACCTAATCACACTATACAGGCTTATTTATTCTTTATAGCTAATATAATCTAAAAGAACTTAGAAATGAGTATTATAAATATTCAAATTAAATTATCTAAAAAGTAAGCATCATTTTAAATAATGCCTTTACTTCTAACTCCTTTTGAGGATATACTTTTTGCTTAGCCCTGAAACCTTTAAGACAACCTTCTGAAGCTAAAGAAAATAAACATTAACTATAAACATTACCCTCAGATCCATTGATTCATAAGAAACGAGAACAACTACTGTGCTATAGATGAGAAACCGCATTTCTATTCCTGTGAACAGCTTATTCAGCAGCTCTGAGAAACGATGAAACAGGAAGATGCCGGAAATAGATTTCAATACGTATTCCATTTTCAAAATCTGTATTTGTAAAGAAAAATTCATTCTTAAACTAAAAAAATCTTGAAAATTTTGTTGAAGTAGTTTTAAAGATTTAAGATAAAAAAAATCGTTAAGATTAATTTTTTTGAGCTCTAGCTTTTTATTAGAGATCCAATACATAAAGCGGAAAGGGAGGAGCTCTTACGAAGATTCTCTCCGTCTGAATATCCGTCGCTATCTCTAGAGCCCAAACTACAGGGTGGCCCGTAAGTCTGGAACCATTGGGTGTAATGCGGCGGAGCACCGTTCTGTTAAAACCAGGTTGGGAAATCCTCTTCTGGGTTTAAGATTGATGGTAATTCTTCTTCCTGGAACAATGTCAAGTATGTTTCCAGTCAGTCTGCTGAAAAAAGAAAGAAGGGGCCGATAATTCGATCCTTCCATATCCCACACCAAAACATGAGACTATCGTCACCTTGTGCTTTGGGAGCATGCATCCAATTGGGGTGTTGTGATGACCAGTAACGTGTTTTTTGTTTATTCACCTCCTCGTTTACGTAAAAATTGGCCTCGTCACTAAACAGGATAGTAAATGGAAAAGGGGGATTAATCTCATGTTGTTGCAGAGCTCAACGCACAATGTGACTCTCCGATCGGAATCATCCTCACTTAATATTTGTAACAACTGCATCTTGTACGGATGCCATTTACTGCTTTTCAGAATATGGTAGATGGACTTTTTGGTACCCTAGTCTCTGCGGATAATCTGCGTAGGGACTTCTTAGAACATTTAGAGAACTCTACCAGGACATTAGAAGTTGTTTGTTCATCTGTTGATGTCCTCGGTGGCCCGCTGCGAGGTTTGTCTACCACAGATCCCGTCTCCTTGAAATTTACATACTTGACAATGCTTCAGGAGGAAGCATTACCATCAATCTTTCTCAACCTGGTTTCAACAGAACAGTGATCCGTAGTACCCTATGGGTCCAGACTCATGGGACATCCTATATAAGTCGGTCAGACATGAGTGATAACTTAAGGGAAAGCATCTTCCATAGCAAATGGCCGAAATTTTTCAGGATAATCTGTTTTAATAATTAATATTTTGCAGAACTAATAGATAGAATTTAAATGTTACAGAAGACTGGAAGTTGTCAAGGAGATAACAAGAAAATTATAAAAGAATATAAAAATGACACAGAACTTAAAAATATCTGATTTCCTTGCTAAGTGTTTCAAATTTTTCAGTTAGTAATAAAGCCAGTAATAAGACCAGTAATAAGGCCAGTGAAAAGCGTCCAAATTGTGAAATGAGTGAATCAGAAAAGTGTTTGAAATGTTTATTTATTTGAAAGCAATGTTGAAAGCTATGTTGAAAGCTATGTTGACAAGGATGCTCTAACCTATGTAAGAATGGATCGGATCTATTATAATCAAATGTTGATTATAAAGAAGATTCACTTCTTCTGTTTTCGAACAGAAATTTTTGCACCTGCACTTGTAAATTTCTCCACACGAAATTTTCAATACAAAAAAGTAGAACACGTATGTCAATTTCCAGGAGGCCAATTCACTGAATCAGTTGTTTGGATGCACATCCTGGAATATTCATGCAGAGATACTGATTTTATGAGATTCAGTCTCAAGCATAGAAAGCCGAAGTAACAACTCAGCCTCACAATTATTTCGGCATATCACGTAATTATATCAGCATAACATTGATCTTGATTCGGATAGTGGATTGGTACGTCTGGTTTCGGATCCGAACAAAGAGATATGTGGTTTTTTTTTCTTTGTTTCGTTCTGTTTCAAAATAAAATTACTAAATCTCATAGATAATAAAAAAAATCTATGGAACCATATTCAGTTTCCACAACAAGTAGACATGTTAGTATTTTGATATAAAGGAATTACAAATTGGCAAATGAGGATGATACTAAAACTACTAAAACCTAGCCTAATAAAACCTAGCCTAATAAAAATGTTAGTTAATGACATGCTCCATAGTTTGCCATCATGGTCAATAAATCTAAGTAAATATTTAATAGTGTTATAATATTCATTTTCCATCCATAATATAAAGAAACTAGAAAAACTGTGCAGTGGGATAATGGAAGATTTTTATAAATCACTTTATATAATATATCCTTTTTTATTTAAAAAAAAAGCATTTATAACTTTTGTAATTTTGATTTCATTATTTTCAAAGGAAATTCTATTTTTTATTATTATTACGATCAGTAAATACTGTATTTATTTTCTATAAAAACATTTTTGTAAGAAACGTTTTAATTACAAATGCTTAAATACAATGCTTAATAAATGTTAAAAATCATCTGATTCTTTTATCCTTTTCAGAGAAAGGTTAAAGAAAAAGAATATGGTAACTTCAATATCTTTACAATACATTGCTTAAGCAATGGAAAAATTTAGGATTAAAGAATTGTAAAAAGTTAACCTGTTGAAATTGGGTCCAAAGGCAATAATATTCACAATAGATAAATATATAATTATCCCATTCTTGTTGTAAATGATATTTCAGTAATGCTGTAACATTCAGTTCCAAAGCTGCATTAATTATATTACAAGACAGCTGCCCTTTCGACAGGTGTCGTAATACTTTTGTTGTCTGATCTACGATAAAAGAGATAATCTTAAATGTTAAAATCAACGAAAATAAAGCTTTGTACAATTGCCCAGTTATGTTGCAATTTTCTTATGTTTATTAAAAATCTTAAAATTAAATGTTCTTCTTTTCCCCCAAGTTTTCACTAATAACTTATAAAATTAAAAAACAATACTTCCAATAAATAAAAGAGGGAAGAATTTCGAGTTTTACATTTTTACATTTCATTTGGATCTTCTTAAAGTGAATAACAATTAACTTGTTTTAGCTTTGCATTTGTTTTAGATATTTTTTACAGTCGTTTGTGTAGTTAGTTATTGTATACGATTCTAGATTTTTCTTTTTTTTTCTTTTTCTAGTATTCGTGGGCTTCTTATGATGTTGAAAACAAAACCATTTATTTTACTGCACCTGAACCATTCAAAGGAATAAAGAATGATTATGACATCTAGTTTTAAAACCAGGCAAGTCATCATCATTATCATCGTGAATCTGATCCCTTCTTGTCATTTAAGCTTAAAAGCTTATCAAAATAAGAGTAATGGTAAATGGAAAAGAGCAAAAGTTGTCTCTCTCCTATTTCTGCAGATGACAAGATTTGTCGACAACACACAACTCTTTCGGTCAGTATGTTTTGATAAAATAGGCCTTTTGCATCTCATCGATTAGCAATAAATTAATTAGCAACTAATGACAGGAGAATAATATAAAATCGTAGAAAAACTTAACATAGAAACATAGTAGTAATACGACCTTATAATTTTAATATATATTTAGCATATATTTTTAGTAAGACCTAAAAGTTGGTGTGTATATGGTGCAGCATACAATCTAATACACTACAATATTCTGTAAAAATTCAGCAATGCTTTATTTTCCATCTATATTTCATCATTCTTTGCGAAAGGCTTCTCCCCCATTAATGTCCTGAAGAAGTCTTTCGCAAAGAAAGATGAAATATAGAGGGAAAATAAAGGAGTGTTTAATTTTTACAGAAGATTGTGATGTATGTATTTGACATTTCGGTCAGCATATAATCTGTTGAATAGCTTTTAGTTTATGAAATAAACTTAAATTAGGCGAGCCTCTTCAGTTTTCAGATTTTAATTTTTATTGTAAAGTCTATAAAATCCAGGTTTTGATATTGCTATCTTTTTTAAAGACATAAGATTATTTCTATAACTATGGTGTTATTTATCTTCAAATCTGAAAATGATAAATGTTTTGATCAATTGCAGTAAGGTTTCTGAGATCTGGAAGAATCGCGTTATCAATTGGATTCTGTTATAGTACGTTTAAAGAAAGATAGTTGTTAGAATATAAAAATTAGTGATGATTATGAAATAATTCTATCTCATAAATAATTAACTTTTAAAAATGCTTCTCATTGAGAAAAGCTGTTTTACCTGTAATGACTATGACATTTATTAAATTCCATTTCTCAATTATAAGAGGAATAAGTTGATGAAAACCCTCATCGAATGAAACATATTTTATTCTGGAATGTAAAGAAAAAGAATACATCCATTCCGAGATTTCAGATCCAGCAAAGGATACAATAGTATCTGGCTTTGAGAGTAAACCTAAAAATATAAAAAGTCAGTACATACAAAATAACAATCCATTCAACATAGAGAATTGGATATTTTATTAATAATAAATTAATTTTTTAGTTTCAGTGTATTAATGGTTATTTTTTTGTAATAGCTATTATAGTTTATTACTCGATAGCATAATTATGTGTGGTTTTTCCTTGAAAAAGAATGGAAAATGGAAACAAAGGGAAAGAACGGAATGTGGTTAGGAATATTCTTTTCACAATTTCATGTTGAAGTTTATTGAATAGTCTTTAGAGCTAGTGAAACTAGCATTAGAGTAAATAAAGATTTCTCTTCTATACTATATAGGATACTATATAGGATAAGTACTTTATTTTGAAATGCTACACGCTGTATGTTAAAGAATAAAATTGACAACAAATTAGAAGATTTCAATAATTTCACTGTTGATTATCACTGAAAATATATAGGAATCTGGATTGAAAAGTCAGATCATTTTGGGCGAACTTGGGATTGAAAGTAGCTGGAAGAAAATCATCTGGAAAACTGAAAATGCTTATAACGATGCTTTTACCAATTTTTTTTTTCATTGTGTGCAGTGTTGACATTATTGACAATAAATTTTGTGAAGCGGAAAAGGATGGAATAAATTAGCAACTAATTTTTAAATACATTAGATTTTTACAGATGTTTTAGAGTTGCTGACGAACACTTAAGGAAATACAGTAAAATATTAGGAGAAATAAACCAGCATAATGTGTAAAAAAAGCTTTTGGGTGGATTTGATTAGAAACTGCTGAAGATCTGAAGTAAGAGAAACCTCAGAAAAGAATAAGTAAGACAGTTTTAAAGATAGAAAACAAAGTGAAATAAGTTTGAGAAAGTAAGTATGACATAGACACGTCAGATAAGATAAATTAAATGGAAAGGGAGGAAAAGATACAGCAAAGGACATAAACGTAGCTGTCTCTATGATAAAGGGATATCTTCTGAAGTAAATACAAGCAAAAGAAAAGCAAGATGATAATTAAATTTTCGCTGGCAACAAGAAGATGTTCTAGCTGCTTCATTACTTTGCTCTTGTTACTATTTTCTTTGTTTTCTATTCCTTATTATGCACAGGGTGTTATCTTACAATAATGGTTTGTTCGGTATTACTATTAAATGTAGTTTTAGTTCCTCCACAATACGCCTTAGGCCTACTACTTTAATATTCTATTTTTATAGTAACGATGAAATCGATGTAAATAAAATTGACTGTCACTTTAGTTGGTTTTGCAATGGTTTTTGGTGCTATTTGGTTTCTTTTTCTAACCCTTTAAGACCCATTGGTTTCATATTGAATTTAAATGAAAACACAATGAAAACCACTTTGAAAAAATTCATTATCTTAAAAACATTGAATATTTTCATTGAATAATAATTATCAAATAATCATTATCATTATCCTACAGAGTTGTTAGAGCTTTTTGATCTCCAAATTCTGATTAAAACTCAAAAATTCAATGCCTATTGACATAGTTGTCGGAAAATCGTGTTTATGATTTTTCTTCTTTACATCAGACGAATCTGCCTAACCATAAAAATGACAAAAAAAATTTTAAATTTTTAAAATAAATTTAAATTATAACATGAAAAATTTTGAAGGAAAATATAGCGATATATTTTTTGAGTACTTTTCAACACTTTTTAAGTCTGCATAAGTAAACTATAAAAAAGGAAAACACCCTTCCAAAGTGATTACTGCAATACTGAAGAGGCTATGTATGTTATAAAGAATCTGTATAAATAAAACAATAAAAACTTACAGACTGTGTATTTTAGAGTTAGTTGTCTTATCTCCACTCTTAAATAATAGGAGTTAACATATAAATTAGGAAGCAAGTGGACCAGTGGTTTTACTATTAAACCACAGTATAAACATTTTAAAATATAATTCTTTTGTAGATTTTTAAATTGTTTTGTAAAGTATAATCTAATAGGAAAAATAAAAACTTTTTTATAAAACTTTTTTTATAAAACTTTTTTTGTTATAAAGCAGTCTTTAATTTATTAAGCCTCAAAAGGTTAATTAAACATTGTAATTTTTAAATTCGATAAATTTCCCTTGAATGGTAATATTTTATTATTTTCTTCATTATTGTTCCACACCTTGCCTATTGAAATTATAATTATTTCTTTTAGAATCGAAGGACCCGAACAAGATTTTCGATGTCTACTAAAAATGTGGAATGAAGCAAAAAACAATGACCATACAGAAGTGCAGTATTTTAAATTAGCTAAAAAAAATAAATCACTTTTTAATTACTAAAAAGTTGTACTAATACAGGCCATGCAGGCCATTGGGTGCGCGGGAGGTTTAGTCGAGATTCTCGCCAACAGGATTATTTCGGGGTCGCATGGTCAGCTCGACCCCCGCCCGCCTTTAACTCCCGGGTACGAAACCCGATACACTTTTTATTAATAAATTATTATTTTTTTGCTCATTAAACTTTCTTTATTATAATTGTCATAAATTTCTCATTAAAAAAGTTTTTATTTTGTTATTTACGTAGAGGCTTTGGCATTTAATATTCCATTTTCTTAATATGGTGGAAATGCGCGGAATTCTTCAATTTATTGTACAGAACTTATCTTTTTTCTGTATATTTTATGTATAGGGTGATTATAATTAAAGTTCAACTTTCAACATGCTGTAAAAAAAAAAAACCAATGCTCAGAATCACTTGAAATTTGAACTCAATATACTCGAAGAAAGGGGAATTGGTATGGCATAAGAAAAAAAATAATTCCAAATGTTAGCAATAGATGGCCCTTTAAGTGTCATAATATGCAAAATAGATGTATCGACATATTGCATTTGTTATAAAAACTCGGGGTACATGGCGTTTTCCTCATATTGCTTTTGAGAAGCTCGCCATGACTCTCTCAATGAAGGATTGCGCTCTGCTTGTGAAGCTCTTTTACAAGAACGGTGACTGTGCGCCAGTACCTCTGAAGAAGTTCCGGACAGTAAAGGGTATGAAAAAAGGCTGTGGTGCGATGTCTGCCAAGGGTCTGGAGAAAATGATAAAGAAATTCGAAGCGATAGGTTCTTTTTGAAGTGAAATCTGGCAGAGGGAGGAAACCAATTGCTTCGACGTCAGTAAAAGATGTGGCCACAGCAGTCCAGGAAGAGACGAGGGGTGGTGTGCAAACGTGGAGTGTACGGGGAATTGCCCAAACTTTGAATATGCCTGTGAGTACGGTGCATAAACTTGTACGAAACATCCTGCATTGCTATCCATACAAAATTACCCATGTTCAGGCGTTGCTTCCTGCTGACCTGCCAGTAAGAGAAAGGTTTGCTCTAGAATTTCGTGCTCGCATAAAAGTGGATTAAGAATGACCATGGTACATTTTGTGGATAGATGAAGCTCAATTCCATCTCCAAGGACATGTCAATACTCAGAATTGCAGAAAATGAGCAACGGCAAATCCGTTCGCACATGAACCAGTATCTCTTCATTCTGCAAAGGTAACTGTGTGGTGCGGGTTGACGCCAGCGTTTATCGTAAGACCATTTTTTTTTCGAGGAGATGGGTGGTGCGGGTCCTGTTACCTGTATCGTCAATGATAAACGCTATGAGAGTCTTTTGCGCAACCACGTCATTCCAACACTTCAACAGCGTGCATGTGTGGGTAGCATCATTTTAAGTAAGATGGCGCTCCTCCCCAATGGCTCTGCAAAGCCAGTGAAACAGCTGCTCAAGAGGCATTTCGGAAATGATAGAATTATCAGCCGTCATTTTCCAATAGCCTGGCCGTCAAGATCATCTGATCTTAATCCTTGTGAGTTCTGGCTGTGGGGTTATCTGATGTTAAAATGTTGTGTTTAGTAGTCCGATTGCAAACTTAGCTGAATTGAAGGCACGCATTGCGCAACACATTCACAACGTGACCCCTGAGACACGACGATCTGTTGTGGAACATGCTGTTTCTCGGTTTCAACTTGTGGCAGAAAAAGGTAGACAGCATATTGAACATGTCTTGCGCAAGTCTCGCGATAATTAAAAACCGATTTCATTGTTGCTTTTTATGCGGTTTTTGGCCTCAGGACAATTAAAAACCGATTTTTCCCATCCGATGTGATACGATCTTGCCGTGGTGGATGGACTTTAAACTAACACTGCCACAACTGTTGAATGACTTGAAAGTCATTTTTTCAGTAAAAACCCGATACACTCTTTGCACATTGAACAGTACAGTTTTATCTAAAATGCAACTCACGCCGTAGCCGTCGATTCAAATGCCACTTGCAGCCGAGTAAATTCTTCGAGTAAATTCAGTTCAAATTTCAGGTCATTCTGAGCAGTGGTTCTTTTTTGCAGCAAGTTGAAAGTTGAACTTTAAGTATAATCACCCTGTATATGTATGTTGTGACGATGGTTAATTGTCAGAGTAAATTTCTAATGCAAATTTCAACTACGGGTAAAGAAAGAACTTCATTAAAATTTGTAATTAATTAACATTGGCTTCAATCATTGAAGGTACAAAAACAATGGCACATGCAAATAGGCTGTCATACATTTAAACAAGAGTCAAAATGCATTCAAATATTCTTTTATAGCAAATGAATAATGACAAAATACTTACTTATTGAACTAAACCTGAAACTTTTACTTACTTTTATGAATACTTAATGCGCTTTTTATAGAAGATGTTATTTCCATACATGTAATTTCTGAAGTATTTAAAGCCAATTGCCACTTTTCTATTTCGTTTCTTTCTTCTTTAGGAGTGTTTTTATCGATAATAACTAAAACAGAATAAAATTAAGCTTCTTTGTACATTTATCCTTCTAACTTTATTTTATATTCAAATGCATGCAAAGATGTTAAAGAATTACAATTATACAGAAAGATATAAAAGGATAGGAAAGGTTACAGAGAAAAATTGAAATTTATTATTGCTGTAAAATAATTTACACTTTTATTTGTTTTCGTGTTAGTTTGTTTTTTTTGTTTTTTTTGGAGGGGAAGGGGACAGCAGTTCTTGATATACGTTTCTAACTTTTAAATAAATAAAACTTATAAATAATAACTTAAAAATTAAGTAAATTTTTACCTAATGCGTAAATGAGATCTTATACCCTAACTTTTAACTGTTCTTCATTTCCAATCCTGTTATTGACAAAAGACAAATTCAAAATTTTTACTAGATAATTAAAAATAACGGAAACTAGATTAGTATTCACTGAATGAAACCGAAACATTCACGGATAACGTTCTGTTTTAAATTTTGAACTAGGACTGTTTTGCGGCATTACACGTATTAGTAAACATCTGTAAGTTTCTCGTAAAATTAAAATATAATTGACTGAATGAAGGTTTGGGATGAAATTTCTAGTCTTAACAAAGCCAGTTTATCTTCAGAGCTGCTCTGTCTTTGACATAACGCAAGATCAGTAGAATTAGTATAATCCGAAAAATTGGTAATTTCAATTGGATGAAAATTTCGGACTGGGTCAATATAATCCGATATATTTATTAATTTAGGATTAACTTTCCAATGTTTTGATTGGTAATAGAATTACGATTAATTTCAGAATTCCTTATACACTTAAAAGTAGCAGTAGGATTACAAGGTTTATTTCACGTCAGCAATAAAATATCTGCAATCCTAATCTTTTATACTTAAAACCGACACATAAGTGATTAGTTCATAACTTTAATTTTGTTCCTGCTTTGTGTTGTCATATTCCAAACTTGATATGAAATTATCGGATTACCAAATAGCAAGGTTTGGTTGTGGTCGTTTATCTTGAAAGATGGCAAAATTTAAATAGTAACTGTCATTTCTTTGGCCTAATCATGTCGGATTTCTTTGGCAACTTCACAACATTCATATCGATTCTCCGAATGAATATCAATACATCAAACATTAGTAGAACCTCACATTCGAACATAGTTTTGCAATCGTTAGAAATATAAAATGTAGCCTTCAGAGTGAATTAAAAAGAATGAATTTTTACCTTTTCCTTGAAGGTGTACTTTCATCCATCTTCTGATAGTCTTCTGTGAATTCCGAACTAAATTCTGTGAATTCCGAACTAAAAACAATAATCAAATATCTCTGCCGCTCGTTCATCGCCGTAATTGTATTTTCCAAAGGTGAAAAATGTTTAATACTGAGTTCACAAATTTTAAGCCATACCCCCTATAAACCCGTGAAGAGATGTCGAATTTTTTATTACTTATTAAACCAATGCTCTAAAAGCTCTAAGAAGCTTGTTGCAAAAAGCTGTTAAAACAACATCAGCATAAAGCTTCGAAGATAGGAAAAAAACATCCCAATGGTGGAAGTTTTTATTGAGTGACCCGATTTCGTTGAAATACAATACTAGCCGAGTTCTTAAGGGTTTCTAGCACCCATAAAAATTTTAGCTCAAACGCTCAAAATGCGTGGCAGTTATCCACGTCACAATTTTGAAGTCACGTCCACTTCTAACACCCGCACCTTAAAAACCTGTGAACAGATTTCGACTTTTTTGTTACTTATTTACAGCCCTAAAAGATCTTAAACGTTTGTGGCAAAGCTCTAAAAACACCGTGAGTATAAGGATCTGAAGATTGGAAAAATCGCCAAAAGGTATATCCTTTGGAAATATACATGTTTCCTTGGAACACACACTGCTCATCTTTTCAGATAGGGGAGAATTTTTCCTTCGAAAAATAAGTAATATCATAAATATTTCCATGCAAGTTGAAATATTCAAGATTTAATCATCCTCTGTTCTTAAAAGGGGAGACAGAAGCAGCCCACAAGAAAAGAGAAGACAGAAGCAACCCAAACGCACACAGTCCATGAGAGCCGTCACTCACTCATACTTCTTCTGATCTCTTATGTGTTATATATTTAACGTGATCACCGGATGACATCAGTACATATTACTTTCGGAATAATCGACCATACGAGGCAAAACATAGATGTTGAGGGAAGGAATCATTATTCGGACTCTAGGGAACCCACGATGAAAGTGGATTTCATCTCAGTATAAGTCTTCCTCAGAGAGGCAAAGTAGAGGCTCATACTTTGCAAATTTCAATTCGCAAGCCTGTAAGAATTCCTCAAATCGATTCACAAAGGGCACCAGTAGCAAATCTATGTCAATATTACTTAAAGCTCACTGCATGTATCCACTCTTCGAAAGGCTTATTTTTCAACTTTTTAATAAAAGAAAGATTAGACTGATAGTCAGTGTAGAAATCTGAAGAAAGTTTGCAGTATGAGATCTATAATGGCCTTTGTACAGTATGAAATAAAAAAAATTACTAATCAAATTATGTAAGTACCATTCGGATGAAGAGAATTTGAATTGATTCAAATTTCACAGAGAAAAAAAACAATGTTTTATTGAACATCTTAATATGAAAACAAAGCTTGACGTGCGGCGAAATAAGTAACAAAGTAAAAGAAAATCCGCACCTGAATAAGAGAAAATAAGAAATTGCCTTTCTGATTTTAGATTATGGGAGGAGTTGGGAACGGCCGTTTTGTCCTTCAACGGACTCATCAGCCCAACCCAGCCTCACCCTAACCACAATCAGAAAGGCAAGATCTTCTTGGTGAAAACCACTGTCAACCTGGCGGTGGTTCTACCCACAATAAAAAACAAGAAATAAAATTGCTGCATCATCCGATGCCAACAACACCTTTGATAGACTGAGAATTTCGAAATTATTTCACCGCAAGTTAAGCTTTGTTTTCATATTAATATGTTTTATTTTGAATCATCTATTCTTGTATTAAATCCTTTTTGCCTACACAGTTCGTAGGAAAAGGTGTTGTTGGCATCGGATGATGCAGCAATTTTATTTCTTGTTTTTATTGTGGGTGGAACCACCGCCAGGTTGACGGTGGTTTTCACCAACAAGATCTTGCCTTTCTGATTGTGGTTAGGGTGAGGCTGGGTTGGTCTGATGAGTCCGTTGAAGGGCGAAACGGCCGTTCCCAACTCCTCCCCATAATCTAAAATCAGAAAGGCAATTTCTTTTTATTTTCTCTTATTCAGGTGCGGATTTTCTTTTACTTTGTTTTATTGAACATCGTTATAATATTAGTATTATGTTGAGCGGCCTCTGGTTGCAGTGCATGATTGATGTACGGCGTAGCATGATTAAAACAAGCCTTCATGTTGTCTTGTGGCAGTTCAATCGAGGTTTGCTGCAACTGATGCTCCAAATGTCGGAAGGTTGATGATCGATGCACTTGATATCCTAGCATGATCCCAGGGAAACATCCAGGGATTGGCTGGTCAAGAAAAGTTTGAATTGCTCGGAAGCACTGCTGATAAACAGGTGTAGTTTGGGCGTGCATCCTGTTGGAAAACTGCTTCTAGCATGGTTTGACAAAGAAGGACAAAACAACGGGTTGCAGGATCTCTTACACATATCGCTGTACATTTAAAACTCCTCGAATCACTATGAGAAGAGATCTGCTATCACAAGAAATGACTTACAATCAGTTTCTCGTAAAGATTGAAGTGACGTCAGAGAACCGTGTAACACATTATTCTGCAGCGAAGAATATAGTTCCGGCGTTCTTGTTATTTCATCCTGAATTTAGAAGATCGAATTTTGGAATCTGGAATGCTTGATAGACTGTGAATAGCCAGTAGTCATTAATTCTTCTGATTCTCTTGTGATCGTACTGTGATTCTTCTGATAGTACGAGCGATACGGACTCATCAATTGGATGTGAAGTTCTCAAAGCGAACAGTGATTAATAAAGCCAAAACAAATCAAAAAAACAAACATTAAATTTATCAAATACAATGGGAAAAAAAATGACTAAAAAAAAATCAAAAAGGAAAAAAAAAAAGCTTCTTTCACTGATTAATTCATTTCTTTTAATCAAAAACGAAAATAAAACGTATCAAATACAATGAAAAAAAATAAACAAACAAAAAATGTATAATAAAATTAAGTAAAAAAAAATAAATAAAGCAAAAAGAAAGAAAAGTAAATAAAAGACAAAAAAAAAATTAAATAAAAAAAAAGAAATCGATCCAACATCCTTGTCTTACAAACTGAATGCTTTATCCATTAGACCACTATGGTCTAGGTATTATTCTGAGTTACGTCACTTCAAGCTTTACAAGAAATAGACTGTAGTTAAAGTACTTTAGTGCAAGTCATAGAAATAATAGAAATAGTTAATTCGCATAGAATTCGACTTGGAGAGATTAAAAGAAATCCGACAAGAGGATGCAAATTTTTAACAGTAATAAGTTTCTGTAGGAATATTGTGAAATCTCTGCAGTCACAACAACCAAATGTGCAGTCATGCAACATTTGTAAGTGTTGAATGAATTGAAACTGATATTCTGTCTTTATAAAATCGAAGCTTAAAGAAAAGCCAAAATAAAATAATTTTACCTTAAATTAAATAAATTAATATACAAATATTTAACTTTGTAGGGTAAGTAAACTTACCTAGTTTAGCTGGAATTCCTTGAGATATTGCAATTGCAATAAAAAGAATAATTAACAACTGAGCAGCTTCCCACGTCATAATCATTAAGAGCCTTAGAGTTCGCAAAGTGAAATCTTTAAGTAAAATAATTTAAAAAGAGAAGTGGATTAATAAACACAAATTGATAAAGAAACTACGTTAAACTGTGTCATTTCGTTATTATTTTGTATTACTTTTGAGGCACGTTAAACTTCTTTGTGAATAAATATTGAAAATGAATAAAAACAACAAAATTTATTTCTAAAGATATGGTTTAATATCTAACTGTCAAAGATTTGTATTGTGAAATAAAAATATCTTGTTGCTAATTGAATCAAGTAATCTACGATTGGCACCAATTTTACTCAAATCGTGGGTGAAGAATTCAGATATACACAAGAATAGAAGCGAGTATTAATTTTCACACTTAAGATATCATAGAGTAATAATAATAATAATAAAATGGCTCAGGATTTGTAGTAGTAAAAAGAAGGTTTGCACGATCTTTTAGAAGTTACAAATAAAACTATTACTAATGGCTGCTTTATATGCGCTCGAAAACTTGTCCAAAACACACTTTAAAATTTGCCAATAGCCTGTTGCCCTTCAATGAAACGGCGTCGTTTTCTGCAGACAAGAGTAGCAGAATTCTGGGAGGACCTGTTTGGTTCTCATTGATAATGCGATTAAATATGGCGTTCGGCGAAGTGACAAAGAGAGTGGTTTCGCTGCTTTAATTTTGCAATCAATAAATAAAAAAGATCTCGAAAGAAGAGAAACTGATGATGAATGGATAGGAAACATAACGGGTATCCAAACTCCAGCGAGCATGAGTTGTTTTTCGAGCAACTACCGGTTTGAAGCAAGTTTTCGCGCACGGGTAAAGCACTCATAAGATTTTTATAAAATAACAAGCTAGCAAAGCACAAAAGAAAATCAAAAGCTGTCGCTATTCAGCTATCATTGATGGGGAGTCTGAGACGGTCGTTTCATCCTCTTTATGGACTCATCAGCCAGACAAACCCCTCGATGAAAATCTGAAATTGTGAAGCCAGGTTTCGGATTCCACTCAGGCTTCCGAAAGGCTTCCCAAAAAACAAAACCAAAATTAAAAGAAAAGAAAAAGTTTCAATTCCTGATCTGCAATTTCTTTACGTACAAAGGAAATTGAAGAAAGCAAAGATTAAGGCAAACTATGTTAATTGAAATAAAATTAACTTGCTCGAAATAATCATAAAGCAGTAAGCCAGCAAGGCATAATTAAAAATCACAAGATTTCAGAGCGAAATCTTTTCAGGGGCGTAATTTTGTGCCTTGCTGTCTTTATTGTTTTAGGATTATTTCGGGCACATTAACTGTATTTCAATCAGTCCCTAATATTTTTTTATTAATAAGTAAGAAACTCCGTTATAATGAAGAAAACTTTTTCTTTACGTTTAGCAAAATTTCCAGAGGATCGAAAACTGACTTTAATCTAATATCACACATCATTTAAAATTTCGATTTTTTGGATTATAATTGTAGTTCAGCTATTAACACTTGCTAAAATTTATCTGTAAATATATCTATGAGAATGCATTCTTCGACGGAACTAACAGATCGCGCAAATTTTAATTGATATAAATTATGTAATTTATAATATTCCGTGTTCTAGTCTTTATTCTTTATTATATAAAGGAGAATGGGCAGATCTGCTCCACCACTTTATAGCGATAACATGTATGCATAGAAAGATCTCCTTAAATAGAACATTTACGACTTGACTTAATTATCAGTCCGTTCGGAGTTATATAATTGTAGATATGACTTACGCTATGTTATGTGGTAAGTGTGTGTTGCAGGGAAGCCGAGCACCGCGACCGCTGATATGACTTATCTAGTTGACATCTTAATTCTCGGATGTATTAATTAATTATCAATTAATAATTATTTTCAGTAACAGTAAATATTACTTTCATTTATTATGTGTAAATAATTTTTATTTCCTTGAAATAAATAATATTAATTATTAATTACGTATAATAATTATTAAAAGTTAATTAAATAATAAATTCGAGAATTACGATGTCAACTAAATAGTCACATCTAGACTAAATAGTCACAACTCCGAACGGACTAATAATTGAGACGAGTCGTAATAATAAAATATGTTCTATTTAAGGAGATCTATCTATACATATATATCTTATCACTACACAGGGTGTAGTGATAAGATATATATCTTCAACTTCCCATAGAATTTTGCCTATTGTCCTTTTAACGTTTCCTATTGAAGAAAACGAAATATCGTGAATAAAGAAAGGAATTTTAAGAAGATATTTTAGTTGTATATCATGATTGAATAAGATTATCGTTTTGGAGACTAGCTTATATAAACATTATTGCTTACTATCTTCACGTGTTAAGATGGACGTAGGAAACACAGACTGAAACGTCCAAAATATGGAAACAGAATGAAAAGGGAATTAATTATGATAGGAGATTGTTCCTTAAAAGGACATAACTTATTCAGTAGGCATAATCTAATTTTTAATGCATGAAAATAGTAATTACCCTTATAAATAATAAATTTTTGCCGACCTACAACACTTAAAAGATCAATATAAAGATTGACAAGACATAACTTGACAATAACTGATAAAATATTTAAAAAAAAAACGATTTTCAGTATTTACAAAATTAATGAGTACAATTTATAGTTACTTTTGTTAGATAATATCGACATATAATCGAAGCAGTTATCAATGTGTTTCATTTTCATTTTCATCAGTTTTTCCAATTCTTGCCTCTAAGTCTAAACCTTGTCTGCGAGTTAAGTATCTTAACAGTGTGTCTTGGACGGTAGAATTTTTTGTAATGATGGTCAATTGTAATAGTATTTCGCATCACTGAACCTTTCTCTTTCAACAAAAAAGTGAAGAACATTTAGAAGCAAAAAGTTTGCAAACAAGTAGTAAACTGACGCTCTTAATGGCGAAAACAATAACCACTCCCACTTGCTCACAAATGGCTTTTATTCTCAAAAAGTTTTGTAAACAAAATCTAGCTTCAGTTTTTACGTGTGCTCAAGTATATGAGAGAAGAACAGAGCCTGACACCAGCATAAAGATAAAAAGACATTAAAAGTCCATAGGTTTCGGCTCAGTATCTATTGAAGATGCTCGTCCTACTGAGGCGAAAGCTACGGAATTTTTTAAGTTGCCTTATCGATATTTTAATTAAAAATTGTTGTAATTTTAATTTTCTTAATATTAAATATTTAATAAGTAATTAAGTAAACAGCCCATGTTTATTGCTTATTTCTTATATTAATAATTTTTATATTAGTAATTTTTAAATTTTGTATACTTTAGTCGTGTTTTTAATTTTTAATTTTAAATGGAGCAAAGTCTTTTAATATTGCGTTTTTGTTTTCAAAATTGTTTCTAAAATTTGCCACTGATGACGTGGTTGATAAGTTTGGTTTTATCACCTTAGAAACAGTGATTTGATCTTTGTATTGGCATTTTCAAATTTCATATCACTGTCCGGCTTTATATGTTAGTAATATAAGTTAATTTTATTCTTATATTCTATTCTGTTCTAAATTTTAAATTGCAAAAGATTGATTGAAATCTTTGCTGCGAAACTCAAAGGCCTTGCTTTAAGTTTTGCCTGTTCGATTATATATATGTATATCTGTAGAAATAACGAACGACACAACAAAAATATTAAGAACTAACAAAAAACTATTCTGTCTTGATTGCAGATCATGTTTTTATTTCTGTATTTGTGGTTATATTTTAAAGAAAATTTGAGAAAAAATTATCTAAATATTTAAAAAATAAATTAAGACTATATATTTTTCCCCCTAAACTTTTTTAACAAAGGTGATTGCCTTGATGTCGGCTATACTCATATCTTGTGTTTTTCTGGAGGAAGGATAAATTACGTCATCTTGTAAGCCGTCAACAGAATTAGAAAGGAATAAGCTTTAGATCTATTATAATCGTCATAATTCAATGACAGAGCTGTTAGAGATAACAAGGAGTTGGAGATAAAAATCAATGATCACAAAAGGGTTCTATTGATTTGCAATAAGATAAAATAGCCATGGCACTGAAGTTGCCAATAGCTTTGGGGTAATGAGGTTCAAAGACACGCAGGCATGTAACGGGTCACCTTAATTTTTTTTTTATCAATCTAAACTAATTTTTATAATGATTTTGTTTATATAATGAAAATAAGATGATAACTCTTTTGGAATATTTTCCAATTTTTCCTTGTTTTAATTAGGATTTGAGAATTTCTTGGAATTCGATTTTTTTTTTTGGTAAAGGTATTTTTAGTAAAGATATTTTTCCTAGAAAATGAAACACATTGATAACTGCTTCGATTATATGTCGATATCATCTAACAAAAGTAACTATAAATTGTACTCATTAATTTTGTAAATCCTGAAAATCGATTTTTTTTTAATATTTTGTTAGTTATTGTCAAGTTATGTCTGTCAATCTTTATATTGATCTTTTAAGTGTTGTAGGTCGGCAAAAATTTATTATTTATAAGGGTAATTACTATTTTCATGCATTAAAAATAGATTAGGCCTACTGAATAAGTTATGTCCTTTTAAGGAACAATCTCCTATCATAATTAATTCCCTTTTCATTCTGTTACCAACCGAGTTCGTAACCCGAGATACCTCTGTACGAGCCAAGACTCTTAAAACACTCCCAGGGGGTTCATAACTTTATCTAATACTCGACCTATCATCTAATAGCCCATCATCTAATTCTAGAAGTATGTATCGAATCAGATACTTGATTTTTTTTACATTATTATAAGTTACATTACACACGTATTGTAATGACGCTTTTATGAAATACTAAATATATCTCCATATTTTTTTTAAATGTTGCAATAAATTTTTAATTTTTCTCAGTGCTAAGTTAGCAAAGCTACAAAAATAATTAAGTAGATATGTAAAAGATATTCTAATAATTTAATTTAATCGAATTGTTTTATTATTATTCTAAATACTAATAATTTATAAGACCGTCATTTTTTATTTTAATTTTCTTTTTTGAACAAGGATCTTTATTCTGTGGTAAAAATAGGCCTATATCATCAACAGAACAGGAGTAAATATTGTAGTAAAAATTTGATATATTTTAAAAAATAAATAATTATCAAACACGAGATAATCAGTGCAAACCGCTTGAATTCACCATTAAGATATACCGTATTTACTCGCGTATTTTACGCACTTTTTTGGAGGAAGAAATCGTTTTGAAATAGGGGTGCGTAAATTTTGAGAGAAATAAAAAAAATCTTCCGAAACAGCAAATTTTCTCCCAGCAACTCGGTTCCCATGTTTCTCTGAAAATAGAATTACACGAACTTTAAAACTGGCCTTGTAACTATTACATTTACAGGTAAGCTTCTGCTTTTCACTCATTTTCGTCACAAATAGCAAACAAGTACACCGATTGCGAAATTTATCACAACCCACAGCTGCAGGAAACGTCAGTCGGGGGGGAGGGGGGGGGGGCTTGTAAGAGAGAGGCGACCTTCACGGAAGCAAACGTTTTATGATCGGGTTTGAAGGCATTTTTAAGACGAGTGTAGTGAGGCCCTTTACCATTATAACTGACCAGTCTACTATTTGACACAGAAAATTATGCGAGAAAAAAAATCCAAAATTTGCCCTTAAAATTTGGGATGCGTAAATTACGGAAGGACGTAAAATACGCGAGTAAATACGGTATCTTAAATATTTTTGTCAACTTAATCTCAAAAATTATTGACTTGTTAGAATAAAAAAAAATAACAAAAATATTCTACGCAGGTACAAAAAAATAAAAATTAAATTCACTAATAAATTCATTAAACTTTTTAATCACTTCTTATTTAGTAAGACTGCAGTTTTAAGTTGAAAGTAAAAAACAAAAATAATTATTCATCCACTCAATGTCGTAGTGTTTCGATTCGATGAATCGTTCCCATAGGCATTATGATAGTTATAGGGTTAAGATGGTATTTGCAGTTCAACAAAGAAAAAAATACACGTTGTTTCATTCTAAATATGGGGAGGGGGATACAAACAAAATGAATGGCTCTTCAAACAAAATAATAAATTTGAAAAATGTCTAGATTTCTTGTTTTTTTTTTTGGTTGCAATGAGAGACATACAAATTCACATACAAATTCTCTCGGTACTCCAATATTCCGTTCTCAGAAAAGTAATGAAATATTTGCTGTGGAACCAAGATCAATGCCTATTTTTTTTTCAAATTATAAAACAAACAAAAAATTAAAAATACACAATAAGTAACTATCTTTAATTTATTCTCTATAAGACTGACGTAAATCATTGCTTCTATTAATGGAGTTTTCTAAAATCGTAAAAAAAAACCGCTTAATTTTAAGTATAAAAGTAAATAAATAAAAGAAATTGATTAATAAACAAATAAGTGATTGGTGCATTGCCCTGCGTTTGCTCTATCAATCGAATAATTGATAGGTTTGGGTTTTTCCTTAACCCAGGAATAAATTTACATATACTTTATAATTAAGAGCAATTACAGTAATTTTTAAATTAATATAAAATTCTAAATTAATTCAAAGCTTATTACTTTTACCTTTAAATATTCATAATCATTCCTTAACCTTCATCAATGACACGAAAGGGTTCTGTTTCTCTACGTGGAAATCTTAAGGCATAATCACTCTATATCATTAGATATTAATTATAATTTACCTTATCCATGTGCATCTCCCTGCTTAAGTGAAGCTGTAGGTTATTTTTGCGTGCCAGTCTATAAAAAAAAAATATATATACGAAATGTGTTTAGCAGTATATCTCTGAGAGCAACTCAATAGAGGGTATCGATTCTCCCACGTGGTGAAACTCATCATGAATTCATTTTGAATGCTTTAGAATGAAATCAGAAGTAATATTTCCGGAGTTAAAATAAATATTTAATGAAATCTTGAAACGTCATTTCTAATGAGTCTTGTTTTAATTAAACATCAAGAACTATATTTGGTTATTTTTTGATTAATACTACTTATTAATGTTATAAGAATCGTATCATTTATTTATTTAATTTATTATAATTTTAAAATGATATTATGTTTTTATTATATATTTAGATATTCTACTTAATAAAACTAAATAATATAAAATTATGATTAATAAAAATATTGTTAAATAATTTACAAAATTAAATAAAAATTAAATAAATAAAATTGCAATTGATGTTATTATTATTATTAGTAGTAGTAGTATTAATAGTAGTAATGGTAGTATAAGGTAATGAAATTTATATTACTAAATTATTGCAAATACAGTAATAAAATTCAGTTAAAAAAATTTTGACTTCTTTTTTCATCATTATTTTCTAATTTTTCAGATTATTAATTCATTTTAATACTACAATAGAAATTCGTAATCTATTTTTAGTAATTATAACATTACCTTATCAGTCTTAAAAACATAAATAAAAATATTTAATATGCTTTAACGCAAATTTTCGTTAAGAATAATAGTCTTTCCTTTATCAAGCTACAGGATGGAATAATAATTTAAAAAATAACAAAACAGGATAACGAACCTTAATTTAACAAAATATCAAAATATGTAACCTCATACAATAGTAAGGAATCATGTCATTGCTAACATATTGATAAACAATTAACCAATAATTTACTAATAACAATAAATACCTAAAAAATCATAACATTACCTATATTGTAACAACAATAAATCCAATAATATAATAATAAATTCAATAATATTAGATAATAAATAAAACTCCCTATGTTAATTTACAAGTTCTTCAAATTTTGTGATTTTGTTTGAATTCAAATTTAGCATTTCTTTAGCTAAATTTACAAATCTCTCGTTAATTTCTATCCCTTCGTTTCTATTTAAATTTTGGCCTCTTGTATTTTTTATGAGAATACTTTCAATTAATTTCCTAGTTATAGTATCTTTTTCGTTGTATAAAGTTTTTACTTACTATTAAGTCTATGTCCACATTTAATACAATGCTCTGTAATTTCTGATCTATCTATTAGACCATTCTTCAAATAATTTTCCATGTTTTATTATGCGTTCTCTGATCGTTCCTTTGCTTTCTCCTATATAGAATTTGTTACAAATGTCACACTCAATTTTGTAGATAATACCCATTTCATTTTTTTTTTTAATTTTTTTTTTTAATTTAGAACATAATATATTTTTCAAATTTTTCCTGTATTCAAATGTGACATCAAAATTGAATTTCTTATATATTTCCTTTAACATGATACTGCTTTTATTTAAGTAAGGTAATATTGTCCTTTTATTTATCTGTTGTCTATTTTAATTCTTTAATATTAAATAATAAATTTAATAATAATTTTAATATAACTTTATTCACAAATTTATCTTCATAACCATTCTTCTTTAAAATTCCATTCATACTCTCTATTTCTTTTTTGTAATACTCTTCTGAACTTGTTACTGCTAAATAAAAGAAAAAAACAATAATTAGTTCTGAGTTCTGGGTCCGTGGCAAGCTTAGAACTTTCACTAAATCTTGTATTTGGTTAGACTATAATCATCTTCACGATTGTTCTTTAGTTACTTGAATCTTGATGATCCTGAAATAATAATATAAATTATTACTCACAGTTTCCGTCTAACTTTCTTGCTCGTGAAATCGTTGGTACTGAAAGAATGACTTAAATCCAAAATGGCGGTGCAGTTCGAACATCTTGTCATTCGTTAATGCATCCATTTTGCGATTATATTACAGGCTACTTGCAATCGTTTTAAAATGAATTAAATATGACCTGCAATAAATATAATCAGAAACTTTTTCTAGTTAACGTAAGTATACTATAATCCTTTCGCACTTCAGTCCAATTGTACAACTTGTATTTCGCTTAAAACACTTCAGTTATTCACTAAATTCGGCATAGCAACTGCCATCACTCGTAGCACATTATTCGTTGATATCACACAACAATTAATTATCACCATATTACAGATAAGAATCAGTTCATGCAGTTTTGTTTTTGTGTTTGTTTTAGCATCATGCATTCGTTGTTATCTGTTCACGACCTTCGTTCATTTTTTCTGAAGAATTTTCACTTCACTTATCTATTTCAAATAATTAATTTCACTTAATAAATTTGCAATGTGAAATATGAAATTATTAACATAACACTAACACAATAACGTCACAGTTAGTGACAGAGTAACTGTCGATTCTGTGGATATAATTGTCTACTATATTTCTTTTTATAAAATTTTCATGCTCGATTTGAAATTAAATAAATGATCACTTTGGAAATCTTTTCGAAAAAGGTTTAGTATCAAATTATTGCCTTTTTTTTGATAAGCAAATAACTAAGAAAACCAGTTTACCAATTTAAAATTTAGTTTTCTTTCTTTCTTTTATTAATCTCCTCAAAAAATTTACTAAACTGACTGATTCGTGCCATACCAAATAATCAAAATATCATCAGCATGGTGTAATACTCAATTTGTAGCATTCAAAAAGTAAAATAATAAACAGGCTTCTACCAGCGTTATGCATTATATCTTGCCCGTACGCCTAAGTAAACAATGTATTCACGCTTAGTCGGCTAAAAATTGCTGCTCTTTCATGGCATCTTCGAATTACAATAATCTAACGTTGAAACTGAACCAATACATTATTTCTTATGCATTCAACTTTTATTTAGATGAAGTAAAGTAAGACTTCAAAATAAGAAACATAATATTCTCTGTCGAATTATACCTTAATTTACCAGTATAGTAATGTTGGACTGCCACAGAAACGTTATTGTAATACAAAAAAATCGTATCATCGCCCTTTCCCGTGAAAAGTCTAAATAGATATAAAAACATTTTTTTTAAATATCGTTAACTCTAGCCTGAAAATAAATGCGAAAAGCACTTTATCATATATATCGTCCTTTGATCAAAAATACGTAATTCATCTTTGCAAAATTAATATAATCGCGCAAGTGTTGGTGCAATATCTACCAATCATTAATATCTCACTTACAATCATTGCAAATATAGAAATACATCTATTAGAAAAAGTGAAGTTCTCATTATTTTTATGATGGGACTCGGATATCTTGACGAGATGATGAGTTGTACTCTAAAGAGGCAAAAATGTTGAGAACCACTGAACTATTCAGTTGAAATTAGCCTGCTTCACGGCGCCGATAATTCAATACCATTAAATTATTAAATAATTTTAGAAAATAAATTTGGTAATTTTCAACTAAAATTCAAAAACGGATACTTAATAAGGGATTTAATTTTCTATTAATTTATAAATGGCCTCTGTCAATAAATATAAAAACAAGAAGTTCGAAGACCTTAAACCTTAATATGATTTGAAAGTAAATGTTAGCTTTTTGTTTTTGTCTTTTTAAAGTTTTCCAAAATTTTAATTTTCAAAATTTCTTTATTGTTTTTTAAAAGTCCTGAAACGACAAAAACGAAAATCGTACATTAATCTTCAAATTTTAATTTCTATTGAGTAGAAACAGTGCACATTTTTCCAATTCCTGAAAAAAATAATAATTAAAACTTCCGATTTATTTAAATTCTTAAATCGGATTAATTTTAATCGCGCCAAACAACCAGCAAATGGATTCATTGTTTAAGATAAAGAGAGATTAATGAACAGAAACAGGATAGAAATCCAGTGTATAGACACCAAAGATTTTCTATGGATACGTGTGTCTCTATCTCGTGCTAATTACTCGAATTGGATCCATTTGAAAAAGATTTCAAATACACTCATGTCCATTAATTAAGGATTATGGCAATTCAGACACATACAGCTATTTATTGGAACCAGTTTGGTTTACATATGTGAGAGACAACTGAAAACGGTAATAAAACACAAGAAACCAACAATCGTGGCTGAAAAAAAAAATGTTAAACTGGAAAAAAGCAAATTTAGTGTCGCACAATTACTGCACGTCTTGGCACAAAAGCAAATTTTAATGTTCTACGGAAACGTTAATATGGAAATGTTCTCTGACAGAAATGCATGCCTTACAGCGATGGGGATAATGTAGACTAGATTATCGATCTGTTTTCTTGAGGAATCGAGTTCCACTTCTGCAACAATGCTGTAAGCAGCTCTTGAAGGGAACGAGGAGATTGATTCCGTCCTGCAGTGCGTCTCCCGAGCATATCCCAAGCTTGTTCAATAGGGTTTAGATGGGGGGCTGACCAGTTTATGCGCCGGGATACCCTCTGTTTCTAGGGACTCATTGACAAGGTCCACTCTATGGGGACATGCATTATATCCATAAACAGGAAAGCAGGTCTCATTGCACCCTTGAAGAGACGGACGTTTTGCTTTATAATCACATCCCGGTATATCTGGCCAGTTACGCTACCTCTATCAAAGACACCGAAATGTGTACGAGAGTCCATCATAATGCCAGCCCATACCAGGATACCAGCACCTCCGAAATGATCTCGTTCAGTGATGTTCCCTTGGTTATATCGATTTTCATGTTTCTCTCAGGTCAAGTGCTGCAGATTACTACGTGTGATATATAATTATGGACATGAGTGTATAAAAGGTAGATCATCCCTAATTCTCGAATACACATACCAAGGGTCAAAACAATTTACTCAGTCGTTCAAAAGTTATTAGGGAGACACAAACGCACAGACTGAATGATTTCGTGAGCCTCAACCTCCTGTTAGAAAGTGGGATAAAAACTAGGAAAAGAAAATGTTATCTTTAAAAGTTTCTTTATATATTTTGATGTGATTGCATTATTAAGATTATATCGTTCATCATTAAGTGTTTGCTTTCAAAAATTAAAACAATGGGCTTTTTTTTTTGTTTTGAAGAAATTTGAATGGGAAGCATTTGCTTATCTTGGACAGGTCGATTCCTTAGGCCTAATGGTCAATATCAAATTAGAGTGCACTTTAATTGTAAATAATGCGTTTCATTTTAGGCTGATGAAAGTGCTATATCACTCTTTATTAATTATCAAATAATTATCTGTTTGATGTTATTTTACCTTTTGAAATGTTCAATATAAACATATTATTAAAGTCACATTACAGCAATCTGTCTTATCCTTTCGTGCCATTTTGAAATTTCCTTCCTGTAGTTCACTATGTTTTATGATTGGCTGACAACAAATTCAATTTTTAACACTTACTTATTACTTACATTGATTTTTTCTTTAAAAAAATAAGGGCAAAAAATTGTTTCCACAAATTAAGCGTTCGCTTGTTAAAAGTCCCAATTAGATCAATTTGTTTTGATGTTGAAGCTGTAATTTCCTGTCAGTTATCGATTGAATAAAGCAGAGGTGGACAACTTCAGATATTTGACAGCCTTAAGACATGAACAAATATTTTACACATGTTTTATTTATTGCCCTATTATCCTCTGTTGATCCCTCACTCAAATCTAGCATTAAAATTAGTATTTAAATTCTGAAAATATATTTTCTCGCCATGAACATTAAATTTATGTTTTAATCCATTAACTCTTATTTCATGCAGTAAATAAATAACTAAATAATACATATGATGATCCATCAGGGTACATAATCAATGGTAATAGTCCGGATACTATTTTTTCTAACATTGTTGCTTCACAAAATTTATATGATCTAAATGTAGATATATATAAATATGTAGATTTTAATTAGTCTCCAAATCATGTGGCTCGAGAGCGCTGCAATGACCAGTTGACTAATTATAGATCAAAACACCAGTCCGACTCTCTCCAGCTTTGTTGCTCTGGAATGAAATGCAGTTCCCATTCACAGAAGGCTGAGAAATTGTAGAGATCCGGCTGGTGAAGAAATATATCCCAGACAATTTCCGACAGTATGAGACTTCTTATTTAATTTTTTTTGGTTGATTGGTAGTGAGCCTGCGGCTTTTTTTTTTTTTTTGATGTTTTTAAAATTTTGAAAAATGGCTTTTCTTTGTCATAAGTTTAATGACCCTTGCCATAGCCCTTACTAGATTATTTGAGTTATTATATCTAATTTTATCTATCAACGTAATTACAGATATTTTCATCCTAACATTAACATTTACGGCAGATATAAAAAAATAATAAAAATAATAATAAATTATATTAAAGAAGGACCAAACACACACAATAAGTAAAATAAAACATAAACACTTCATTAAAAGAACTTCATGACATGTTTCGAGGATCTTTAAACCTCCTCCTCAGATATAAACATAATATAAAGGAAAACTCTGTGGCTCCGAACGTAATATTTAAGCCAGAAAAGAATTTCAACAAATCAATACAATGTAATAATAATTCATTTTTAAGCAAACCTTATTGAAGATAATAGCTGCATTGGTAGCCGCTAATTTGAAGCTTGATGGAATCCCTTATGTTTTTCCTTTGATTAATAGACATATTAGACATCACTTCAGCAATGATCCTATTTGCTGCATTACAATGATTACCAGTCATGATGTGCGTAATCATATTAAAGAAGGACCAAACACACAATAAGTAAAATAAAATATAAACACTTCATTATAAAAACTTCATGACATGTTTCGAGGATCTTTAATCCTCCTCCTCAGATGATAAAAATTAGCAGCTACCAATGCAGCTATTATCTTCAATAAGGTTTGCTTAAAAAATGAATTATTATTACATTGTATTGATTTGTTGAAATTCTTTTCTGGCTTAAATATTATGTTCGGAGCCATAGAGGTTTCCTTTATATTATGTTTATCATCTGAGGAGGATGATTAAGGATCCTCGAAACATGTCATGAAGTTCTTTTAATGAAGTGTTTATATTTTATTTTACTTATTGTGTGTGTTTGATCCTTCTTTAATTTGATGACGCACATCATGACTGGTAATTATTATAATAATAATTAATGCTTACCAATAACTTTTCATTGAAAATATATGAAAATTATTCTTAATTCGATCCAATGATTAACTTTTAAAGAAATACTTCGGCATTAAGGTAATATTTTCCGAATTTCTGAAAGTTAAATTAAATTAAGCAAGGAAAAAAAATCATTAACAGTTAAGATCATTCAAAATTCAGGGCTCACCACAATAGTGAATGTGAGCTGTCTTCGGCAAACAATTAGAGCACTGTAGGGATGTGTTCCTCATCCGATTCAACAGAATATTTGTATTCTTCAAATTTCATCGATGTGTTCAACTCTATACGTCGGGAAGGGTTACCTCATCATTAAATATCTCTGTCGCGCATTCACCGCGTTAAGTATATTTCCCAAAGGTCAACCACCTTGAGATTTTTGAATAGTATTTGTTAATAATATTTTAAGAAGAAAATTTATATTCAGTCATCCGAAATCAAGGTTAGGTTTAGCTGAAAAGTCCAAAATTTACAGAAGTTATCCAAGAAACAACTTTGAGGTCACGTCCAACTTCTAAGCTCCACCCACTAAAAACTCGTAAACAGATGTCGACTTTATTTGTAGTTACACCAATGGCCTAAAAGCTGTAAAATGTTTATGACAAAAGCGGTAAAAACAACGTCGGGATAATGGTTTGAAGATAGGAAAAACATCAAAAAGTTGAATAGGCCGCCATTTTGGAACCGTAGATCCGATTTGGCTGAAATACAATACCAGCCGAGTCCTTAAAGAGTATCTACCATCCATAAAAGTTTTAGCTCAAAAGCTCAAAATTTACGGCAGTTATCACGTCATTACTTTGAGGTCAGGCTCCACTTCAAAGGCCCACCTCCTAAATTTTTTATACTTATTTGTAGTTCAACCAATGTCCTAAAAGCTCTGAAAAGTTTTCTGGCGAAAGTTCTAAAAACAATGTGACTATAAGGTTTTGAAAATAGAAAAAATCGTCAGAAAATATATATATATTTATGTGGGAAGAAGAATTTGAATGGCATATACGTATATTCTTGATCTATGACTGTCTATGACTCCTGATAGGCTTTTATCACAAGGGGTCCGGGGTCATCTGTTCAGGAAGGAGAGACTGCAATAAAATAAAACTTTTATAATTTATCCTAAAATTATAAAATTTATAAAATGAAAATGCGCGGAAGTTTATCAGCCTACTTAATACTGTATTTACAAGATTCTAATAAAATTCTAATTTTAAGATTATTATATTTAAGATTTAATTATATTTAAGATTAAATATAATTTTGAACTATTTATTGTTTTTTTAATATTTACATATTTTAATATTTTATTGCAATAATGCTTTTATTATTATCATTTTTAAATATTTTTAAAGCTGCCAAGTTTATGGAAATTTGTTTAAAAAATTTCTTACCAATCAATGAGATTAATAAGTTTTACCAAATTCAAAACCTCAAATGATTTTTCTTAAACAAAAAAAAAAAGGTTTCTTCAAATTTGATTTGATTTTTTTTAAAAAAAAGCCTATAATAAAATAATATTCTTTTAGACTAATTATGTAACAATTTTTACGGTAGAGTAAAAAAGAAAATAAATAGGAAGATATGGCCTCAGAAAGTTTCATCGACCACGTCAACACGACGATTCATTATGTGAAAATTGATGAGCTACTTGCGTGCTGTGAATTGATAATTATTCTATAGCTTACTTAAAGTTGGTTGGCACAGCAACTGACGGCATTAAGAAGGGCAAGCGCCTATTGATAAATTTGGTGTCACCAGGTGCACACCAAAATACAGACATTACTCATAAACTTATTTTTTAACTGGATATTAGCATTTATGCACTTTACAAATTGTAAGTCTGTCTCATAATACACAGGGTGATTTATAATTATGTTTCTTATTTTATATCCTATAGGTCTCGACAACGTTCTGCAGATGGCTTACGAAAAGGTGTAATGTATCTTTCCGAGTAGAACCCCACATTCACCCAGCATCATTTTGCAATCAGCTCAATTCATGATAGACATTAGTAATAAAATAAAAATAAGTAAATATTTAGTATTAAGTATTATT
>JAFIDM010000001.1:36133025-36198166 GCA_023159025.1 Thereuonema tuberculata
ATATATGATAAGAAGAAGTATGAGTATTATGATAAACTAAATACTTATTTTAATAACAAAAAGTTGAAATGTTATTTACTTATAAATTAAAAACTTACATACCCCATTGATGGATTTATATTTATTTACTGTATTGTAGTCATTATGAAGAAAAGAATCTTTTTTCACCCTGATTAGATTCTGTTATAAATTATTGGAATTTATTATTTATATAAGTCTTGTAAAATTTTTTAAATTTGCATATTCGGAGAGAATGCGTTAAAATTCCTTGGAAGGAATCTCGATGGCCATTCGTGAATTCGTTACGCCATATCCCCATTTAGGCTATCAGTGCTTATCAAAATCCTTGGACTTTTGTTTGATTAACAGTAGAAAATGTTATGAAATGATTCATGAAATACAATTAGGCAACTTAGTTAAGATTTTCTTTGTGAATTGCAATTCTCCATTATTAATCGACTTCGTGCCTTTGGATGGGATGTATTTACTTTGGCGCCACACTAGAGAGCTATGTTCTATTGATAAAAGAAATCGGGACTATCATATACGGTACTCTATCATAGAGGAAATATCTTTTTTTTGGCAACGATACATACTGAGTTCCAAACAGCTTCAGGCATTATCGCTAGCACCAGGACTGTTCGTCGGGAGCTCAAACACGTAAGTTTCCACGGTGTGAGGCCGCTCACAAGCCCAGCATAAGCAATATGAACGTCGGTGCAAAGCGTACCGCCATTGGACTGTGGAACACTGGAAACAAGTATTTTGGAATGATGAATCCTGCTAGACGATCTGCCAGTCCGATGGACGCGGTTTGGCAGATGCCCGGAGAATGCCTACCCGAGTGTATTGTGCTAACTAACAATAAAGTTTGGTGGCGGTGGCATCATGGTTTGAGGTTGTTTCTGTATCAACAGGATAACTGTTCTGTCCATAGAGCGAGGGTTGTGCTGCCGTGGTTTGAATAGTTAAGTGTTGAACTACTGGATTGGCCTTCTTATAGCTCCGATCTGAATCCCTTAGAACACCTCTATGAAGAATTGGAACTTAGTTACGCACCAAGCCCAACCGCCCTTCTTCAGTGGCCGCAGCTCTCATGGATGAATGGAAGGAAATTCTTGCCCACATATTTCAAAGTCTGGTGAAAAGTCTTACCAGACGACTGCAGGTTGTGATTGATGCTGAAGGTGGCCCAAAATCCTATGATGTGCCGTATGACTTTCTGATTGTACAACAGTTGGCGACCGGATATTAATATATTATTCAGTGCATAGAAATTTGTAAATTACATTCAGAAATATTCTTTTAATATCCTACTTATTTTATTTACAGATAATAGAAACAGTGGCGTAGCAAGGGGGGGGGGGGCGGGGGCGGTCCGCCCCGGGCCCCCGCCTGGGAGGGGCCCCACCAGCCAGCCTAGGTTGATTGTTAAATAAGAAATTCCCTTTTTTTATTTTGGTTGTTTTTTGCAGCCAGCCTAGGGGCCCCACCAGACAGCCTTTCCTTTTCCTTTTTTTTTGGTTGTTAAATAGAAAATTTCCTTTTTTTTTCCTCTGGTTCAAATGGAATCAAATTTCTGTACTCATGAAAGTTATCTAAATTTACAAGAGAAAGAAGAAATGTTAAAACTGAGGAATGCAATTGCTTTAAAGTAAAATATTTTAATAATAGTCATTACGAAGTTTAAAATAAGGCAAAGATCATCTTGCGAATAATTTGGCGTACCAAAAGAATAAGGGCTAATAAAGGTTGTAAGCGTCTGCATTGCAGTCGAAAATGGTAGAAAGCTAGCATCTTTATTTTGATCACAAACTTTCCTTCTACCCAGAAAGTGGACAAAGGATTGTGTTGAATCACAATCGCTTCCCAAAAGGCTAAGACAATATTACTCGCCTCCCCCTTTCCAAATTTCTTGGCATGTGTCCGAATATAATTGTGTCGTAGTTTCTAAAAGTGCTTCATACTTTTCAGGTTACATTAACTTACTATATAAACCGTTCTTATAACATAGATCATTTTAAATATATTTCTTCTTTAAAGTCATTTTAAAATTTCATACAACTACAAACGATTTTCACAGAAACCATTGTTCTGCTTTTTCAAGTTCTGAATTTTGCAAAATAAAATAACAATAATAATAAGGTCTAATAAGGTCTATAATAATAATGACATTTGATGATACTTCAGTACTTAATATCTATTCAAGGAAGAACCGATGAAATTAATAAAAAGAAATAAAAACACCTAAATCTGTGTAATTGTTATTGTATAGTAAAAAAAATGAATGATGGCCGCCCTGTTTTTGTGAGATCTGCGCATATATCATCGATTAGTCTGATCAGGCACTTCCGTCTGATTGTAAGACGGACGCCGACATTGTGCGAATCGCTTGTTACTTTGCAAAAGAGCATTGTATTTATAAATAATATATATTTATTTATTTATATAAATACTTATGATTAGCAACTGGTATTGAAATAACGCTAAATAGTCGAGAGAAGTTTTAATTTGGCGTTATCAACATGTCTTTCTCAGTGAAAGCAGACGACGTCGGCCATTGTGACAGGACAACATAATTGATCAGCTACCGGAAGGACTGCGCAGTTCAAACTTCCGCCGGTCATCATTCATTGGGAGGACAATAATACAGTGTAACCTCCTTTAACGGACACCCTGAATAGCGGACACCTCTAATTAGCGAACATTATTGCGGGTCCCAGTCCCTTAAAATAGGACATTCCATGTTATCCACTCGGAATAGCGGACACTCTGAATAGCGGACAGTTATTTTAACTGTAAAAAAAAAAAAAAAAAATTTCTATTAACATTTTGACAAACACATCATGGTTGTACTGTATTTACATCGGTGTCCCATATATTGATATATTGTATCGGTATCCCATGATTCAGTGCACGAATCTGAGGCCCTTGCTGTGCGAATATCAATCCCTCGTAAAGCTATCCTATAAACGTGTTGATTAAATTTAGTGCCAATTAAAATGGCGTCAAAAAGGAAGAGATTGGCACTGAAAGAAAAAATTGATGTTCTTGAAGTTGCTGAAAAAGAAAAAGCTGAGTGTGCGTTGTCTTGCTGAACGTTTAAAGTTGGAAAAAATCAGATAAGTGAACTTTTGAAGGACAAAGATGAGATTAGAAAAAATTCAAATGGTGAATTCAAACAAAAATTCGAAAAATTTGAAGTTTCGTAAAACTGAAAGAAGAAAAATCGACGAAGTGGTCTAAAATGGTTTCTCTCTGCTCGTGCAAAGAACATTTCTATAAGCGGTGTTTTGCTTCAGAGAATTCGGGCAAACTTTACGATTGGACCCGTTTAAGGCATCAAATGGATGGCTAGAAATTAATTTTCTATATGCTGTAATTAATTTTGTCACTATTTTAAGTAAGACAAACGGATTAGCACTCATTTAAAAAGGAATATAGTAACTAATTTGCAATTGTTCATATTCTCTCATATCGCAATGATAATTTAATTAAGATTGTACGTAATTTTTCATTAAATGACATGCTATTAGCTAAAAAATGAAAAAAAGATAGTCCTCCCCAATAGCGGACACCTCCCAATAACGGACGAAACTTCCGGTCCCGTGACTGTCCGTTATTCGGAGGTAACCCTGTACCTGGAATTTTAGTACAAGAATTATTCACGGTAATAATTCAAAATTTAAAGATCCGAATTGACATTAACCCAGATAGATGAGAATTGGGCTGAAATCCAATCTCAACTAGTCCCGATGGTCACTGAATCGTCGGAGCCTATACCTTCGCGCTACCATGAGCAAGCGGAGGCTAGTATGGGAAATACCCATTACTATATCTTACTTTTAGCGTAATGAAAGTAATTTTAAAATAATAATCAATATAGCAGACATTGCATTATCTTAGAGTACCTGAAAAGTTTAGTTATTAAATTTCAATAAGATATTTTAACAATTTTTTATAGTTGACTGTAAAATTATCATGAAGAATACTTATTACACATTAAATTTACATGTAACTTTGCTAGGAGGAATTCACCGATTAAAAGTATTTTACTATTTAATTTCACCAGTTCCATTTCTATTATATAGGCTACATATATATAAATTGTTTAATCAATTAAAACGAGTCATTAAAATCAATAATAGTTGGCTCTTTTTAGATGTACACTGGAAAACACTGCCACCTGGTGTTGAAAAACTGTAAATATATTTTTTTTTTTGCAGTTAATACAGTTGAATATTTAGCTAAATTAAAAATATTGACAAAATAATATCCTTTATAATGCAGTTGGGAAGAAACGTTTTTCCAAATCAATAAGAGAATTCTAAATTGCTTTTCTAGAGTTAAGTGCTTAAACTGTTTCGGGTTTTAAAGCATAGCTGACATTCAATTTATTCTCGAAATGTCAACAGTTATTAAAATTTCCATGCGCTTTTTAATTCTTTTTATTTGCTAAAAAAAATTCACTGAGGCCTGCAGTACGGTGGCAAATGAATTTCCTCGCCAAAATTTTTAATGAGTTTTTTATTGTTTATTTAAGCTTTGGAGACTCCACATTGATTCCGAAGAGTACTTTTTATTGTTTTCTTTCATATCTATTTGGCTACATTTAGCCAAATGTAGTAATTATCAGTAATTTTTAGTGTTTTGTTGAAGATAAAACTTCCTTTCCGTAGATCTTTTTGTTAATACGCTATTGGTAATTTTTATCTAGCACATACCAGAATCAATTTATTCCAGAGCCTCATCAGCAGTTGTTTCGATATCAAAACCTTGTTCTGTATCGGAGAGTTTGCTAATGTAAATTGGAAAGATGCTTCTAAAAAAAAACAGAAAAAGGCAAGCTTTCAAAAAAAGTCCTGGCTTTGGTTGTGCTACATTATTCTTCATAGAATTCAAAAACATCACGTATATCATTCTCACTGTATTAAAAGAAAACAACTTAATCCGTCTCTACAAATCCTCCCCTCCCCTCGAAAAAAAAAGAAGAAATGTTTGAAATGATAAAATACATTCATGTTTCAATTGTATTTCCAGAAGAATATACAGCAACTTGAAAATAAATGCTAAATTCACAAAAAAAAGTAATTTTTCTGCTTACAGCAACTAATATTTAAACCAAAGCTCTAAGTCTGTACAGATGAAAAGTGGTCTACAGTTCCTGATCAATCAAAAAAATTGATTTTGAATAATCAGGCTTTTTCGTTGGTTTTTATTGTTCTTTTATATTCTATTATTTTTACAGGAAAAAATCTTAAAAAATTATAAAACAAACTAGCCTGCTACATCGCTTCGCTCCGGAAGCCTTGTATAAGCAATATAACAAAACGCTTTATTTATTTAGCGAATTACTATCGAGATCGGAGAATATATGACTTCCCAGCCCTTTGTGGCCTTCTCCACACCCCTATCATCTCCAACCTTCCCCAGTTGGTAAAGCATCACGTGATCATTACAACGTATTAATCAACCGTATCGTATATTTATCACCATATACATCACCTAATAGAATTATCAGGTAACTCGCGGTGGTTAACTGAAATCGATCGTCTATTTTATTTGTTTAGTAGATGTTTTAATAATTAAGATGTGCGTGTTCCAATTTTTTATTTATCTGAAGTTCAATCCGCACGCTAAACTATTTTCAATGATTAAGGATGTTTGTTACAATTTACAAACAAACAATCTGTAAGTTAGATTATGAAAAGTTATTTCAATTTTTGAAACTGAAGGAGAAAAAAAAATCCTTCAAAGTCGACATTTACTTAGATCCTTTAATTAATATTAAGAATTTATGTATAGATATGTTCTAATAACTTTTTCATGCCATGAAATTTTTCATGCCATAATTTCAACTTTTTTTCATGCCAATGAAATGAAAATATGTTATTTTTACTATTTCGGGTCTCCTAAATTCTGGATACAAAAATGACGTTGCTGGATCAAAGCCGGAAGAGAGTTCAGCCACCGATGCAAACAGGATGAAAGAATCAGTTGCCTGCTTTACAGAAAAACACAACATTGGAACGTGGAATGTAAGAAGCATGAATCAGGGAAAACTGGATATTGTGAAAAGTGAAATGGAAAGAACCAAATCGGAAATTTTGGGAATAAGTGAGCTCAAGTGGATCGGAAAGGGGCACTTTCAATCAGATGATTACAAGGTTTTCTACTCTGGCAATGATAAAATAAGAAGACACGGAGTAGCAATAATCATTAAGGAGAACATAGCCAATTGTGTTATTGGATACAATCCAGTTAATGATAAAATAATATGTCTAAGAATACAAGGAAAACCACTTAATTTCACAATAATACAAATTTATGCACCTACATCAGCTGCTGAAGAGGAGGATGTTGAGGAATTTTATGATAGTCTGCAGAAAGTAATAGATGATACCCCAAAAAGAGATGTTTTATTTATTTTGGGCGACTGGAATTCAGTAGTTGGAGAGATGGAAACAGATGGTATAACAGGAAGATTTGGTTTAGGAAGTCGTAATGATGCAGGAGCAAGACTAATACAATTTTGCGAAGACAATTCACTGTGGATTGCAAACACTTGGTTTAAACAACATAAAAGAAGACTCTATACATGGACAACGCCCAATGGTCTTCATCGTAATCAAATAGACTACATTATGTGTAAAAGACGGTGGAAAAGTGCAGTCCTTTCAGCAAAAACACTACCAGGAGCAGACTGCGGAAGTGATCATGAATTATTAACGGCAAGAATCCGAATTAAACTTAAAAAGGTCCGCAGATATAGTGCAATAAAAAGATATGATCTGGAAAAAATCCCAAAAACTTTCACATTGAAAGTTGAAGAACGATTCAAAGTTTTAACTACTGATGAAAGAAGTCCTGATGATTTATGGTGCGAAATGAGAGATATCATTATTGAGGAAGCCGATAATTTAATACCAAAAAGTAAAAAGAAAAGGAAGACAAAATGGCTCTCTGATAAAGCAATTAAAATAGCTGAGAAAAGAAGAGAGGAAAAATCCAAGGGCAATTTGCAAGGAGTTAGACAATTAAATGCGGAATTTCAAGGACAAGCAAGAAAAGATAAGGAACTCTATATCAACATGGAATGTCAGAGAATAGAAGATGATAACTGTAAAGGGAGGACAAGAGATCTTTTTAAAAAGATTAGAGATATTACTGGGAAATTCACGCCTAGATTAGGAATAGTGAAAAGCAAAACAGGAAAAGATCTTACAGAGGGCATTGAGATCAAGAAGAGATGGATGGAATATACTGAAGACCTATACAAAAGGGATTCAAATCAAAAAGAAATATTTATTGAAAAAGAGTTTAGCGAAGAACCAATGATAATGGACTCTGAGGTAAGATGGTCAATAAAAGAACTACAAAAAGGGAAAGCACCGGGTACTGATGGAATACCATTAGAACTGATCAGGGAGGCGGGAGAAGAAGCTACTAGAGTACTAGGAGAAGTCTGTCGACAAGTATGGAAGAAGATCTTATGGCCTAAAGATTGGAAAAGATCGGTATACATTCCAATACCAAAAAAAGGAGATGCTAGAGAGTGTTCCAACAACCGCACAATTGCATTGATCCCGCATGCCAGTAAAGTCATGCTTAAAATACTACAAAAAAGACTTGAATATTACATGGAGAGAGAAATGCCAAGAGAACAGGCAGGTTTTAGAAAGGGAAGAGGCACGAGGGATCAGATTGCAAACATGCGATGGATTATGGAGAAATCAAGGGAATTTCAAAAGGATATTTATCTATGCTTTATTGATTACAGCAAAGCTTTCGATTGTGTTGACCATGAAAGACTATGGATTGGATTGAGATCTATGGGGATTCCAGAGCATCTGATACGACTATTAAGAGAACTGTAGCAAGAGGCTACAGTAAGGACTGAGTCTGGTGATACAGAGTGGTTTAACATTGGAAAGGGAGTGAGACAGGGATGCATCCTCTCACCATACTTGTTCAACCTGTACAGCGAACACATTATGAGAAGAGCGGGACTAGAGGAATCAAGGGCTGGTGTGAAGATTGGAGGAATTAAGATTAACAACTTAAGATATGCAGATGATACCACCCTGTTGGCAGAAAATGAAAAAGACATAGAATTTCTTCTAGGCATTGTAAAAGATGAAAGCTTAAAATTTGGACTTAGATTGAACATTAAGAAAACGAAGATCATGACAACAGGAAAAATAGGAGTGCTAAAAATCGGAGATGAGGTGATAGAGAAAGTCTCACACTTTGATTTTCTGGGATCAAGACTGGATGAGGATGGAGGATGCACAGAAGATATAGGGAAAAGAATCTTGTTGGGCCGGCGAGCAATGTCGAACCTGGAGAAAATAATGAAAGACAGAGACATCTCTAAATCTACCAAGATTAGGATTGTGAAAGCAATGGTTTTTCCCGTGATGATGTACGGTTGTGAGAGTTGGACAATGCGAAAGAGGGAAAGAAAGAAAATCGACTCCTTTGAACTCTGGTGCTGGAGAAGACTTCTGAGAGTACCATGGACTGCAAGGAAGACTAACAAATGGGTTTTAGATCTGATTCAACCAATCTATTCGTTGGAAGCATTGATTTTAAGGCAAAAACTATCTTATTTTGGCCACATTATGAGAGCGGATAATTCCATTGAAAAGATAATCATGCTTGGGAAGGTAGAGGGGAAGAGAAGAAGAGGAAGACAACGAAGAAGATGGTTGGAAGATATAAAGGAAGCTACCGGGAATTCTTTGCAACAACTACGATATGCAGCAAATGATAGATCTGTTTGGAGAGCCTTAGTGCATGAGGTCACCAGAAGTCGTAGACGACTTGATGGAACCTAACAACAAAAATTCTTTATCACGTACCGTTTTCTTTGGCTACCGTATTCAATATTTTGGTTAAAAATTTGATGTTTTTTCGTAGTTGTAGTTCGAGTCAAAATTTTACTACACTCAGCGTTCAAAAGTACTCATTTTATTGAAAAGGATGTGCTGATTACTAATAAAATGTCAGAGTTTAAAAACTAAAAATAAGAAATAGAGCAGAATATCAATAACCTGATATCACATTTGTTATTTACATCCTTGTAAAGGATTTTAAAAATTCAGCAGAATATAGTTTTCAATATTATAGTTTGTCCTAATAGATTTTTAATTTTTTTTATAATGTTGGGATTATAATAATAAGTATTTTTCTTAGGTACCTTTGTAAAAAGGAAAGTGTATTACATAAAAAAATAATACACATAAGTGGAATTTTAAAAAAATTCTCAGTTTAAAATTAAAATTCGATCTAAATTTTAAATTATATTTAGAAATTCGATGCAGGTGGAGATTTACCCTTTTCAGCTCATGCCAAAGACGTTCAATAGGATTGAGATCAGGATATTGAGAGGGCCACTGTAGCAAAGGAAAGTTATTATTATTTTTCGTGGAACCATAGTGATTTGGGCTTTTTGTGCCGGCGCATTTTCCTGCTGGAAGTAAACATCTGACTGAGGAAACAATATAAACATGAATGAAAAAACACAAAGAACACGCTTATGCAGTTAAAAAAGGAAACATGCAGTATAATACTGCAATCCACTGTCTAAACAATGGACATATACTTGATATTGCAAATCCCATCGTCTATAGCATTAGGAAGGATGCGTATCTGCGTAAATTTTACGAGTCAGGCATGATTAGGCTTCAACAAGATTTGTGCATGTTAATGTTTTATAATATGGAAGATAAAAATAAGGAAAGATATGGAAAAAAAAACGGTTTATTATGACGCTGCATTGTGGAGTTCGACAGCAGACGGCTTGTACAGATCGGAGCATTACTAAATTTGACGCTAGATGGAGATCCATTTATTCTTTCATCTTAGTCACAATAACGAATCCAACATAGAAGGATTAGACTTTGGGAACGGGAGAGGGAGGGGGGCACACTTGAGAAAGAGAAGGGGACTTGAAACGTACGTACATAGTGCTTTATAGTGTGATCTATTTTTAATGGTTGGTGATTTTATTACGATAGGATGCACTTGATCTGCATCGATGTTTAAGTACTCTGTTGCATTCAGACGTGAATCTATGGATATCGTGAGACCAAACGTGTGCCTGAAAAACATTACCCAGATTATTATACCCGCCTCCATTAGCTTGCACAGTTGTCGTCAAACATGAGGGAGCCATGGGTTCATGTTGTTTTTATCAAATTTTGAATCTTCCATCTGTATGCTGTGCCCACAGAAAGCCTGTTCTCTTATTCCTCATTAATAATAATGTGGTACCCAACGTGGCCGTCGGCTGTTGTAGCCCATTCGTGACAGCATTTCGGTTTCCAGTTGAAGTGGAAAGATGGCAACAGTGGCTTTCTAACATTCCACGGAAAGATTTCGTGCAGATAAAAAAAGTATGTAATAAGTATGAAACATTTCATTTCGGAATATGTCGTAACTAGAGAGTATGTAAATTCTTATTTAACAAAAGATACTGTGCCAACAATTTTGAAGGTTTACTTGTATGTTTAATTGTAAAGCCACCTGTAAAAATAAAAACCCATGAGGATAGACGCCTGCAACATGAAAATCGAGTGGAAAATGAATTTAGTGAATGGTGTGAAAAAGACAAAATGAAGTAGTTTAAGGATTTTAAAATTAACTTAGAGTGAAATAGGAAATTACTTCGAGGGAAATAAATGAAGACATTTTAAGACACCAGAACGTTTTATTGCTATTTATTTGGATGTTACTGATAGCCCTAAAATACTTAAGATGAATCAAAACCTTGAAATTGAAATTATTTATCAGCAGAATCACATAAATAAATGGGAATTTCAATGGATATCTGGAAAAGACAGAAAGAAAGATTGAATTTTGGTCAAAAGTTGAAAACATTTTTACCCATTTTTTGAGTTACGCTAAGCCATTTATTTTCTATAAACATTTCCTCTTGTCCAATAATTATTGTCTTATTCTGGTAGTTCTCTTGGTATTTTTTATTTAATAAGAAAAAAATTAATTAAAATATTAAGTAAATTTTAAAGATTTTATTCTTATTGTTATTATTGTTCAAATAAATTCCTGTGTATTTTCAGCTGTGTATTAAGTCTATTTTTTTTACAAGCACACATCATTAATGTAATTGTGTCATAATGAAAATGATTTAAGGAATATGAAACAGTATTCTATCAGGTTCGAAACCCTACAATGACGATTCGGAGTTAACGAATTCAAAAACTGTTTTTAAGTGTCGGGTGTAATTTTTATTATTCAAAATAGGCTCCCTCTGCATCTATACAATCTTGCCAACGCTGTCTTAGCTTTAAATTCGTTTCTTGCATATATCGTTGATTTGGCGTTACAGGAATCCTTCGATGTCCTTTCTGGGATCACAATCTTGGAGGCATCTCCTGCCCCTCAGATAATTGTCTGTATGTCTGAATTGGTGAAAATCTAATGTCGAAAGGACCGATGATTAAGGCGGATGAGGCAAAATCTCATATCCAAGATTCGTGAAGTTTCCGGCGGGTTTGTTCTGGCTTATGCGGTGCTGCATTATCGTGAAGCAGATTGGGACCTTTCGATTGCACAATGGAGGCTGTCTCTTTCCTAGATTCAGGTGCATTTCAGTCAGTTCTGACACGTATACCTGTGCTGTAATGGCTTGTCCCTTGAGAAGAAAGAATAATTCCAGTCGTGGACTATCAAACAGTTAAAATAATTTTTCATAGATGAAAAGACGGTTTAGGAATTGCTGTCGGTGGCTCTTTCTTATCCAGTCAAGATAATGAGCGCTTCCTATTGTCGTACATTATCCACTTTTCGTCGCAGGCAACAATTCTACCCAAGAATGGCTCTTTATCTTCGCGAAGATGGAGTGAAGAACAAATTGTGTAACTCGTAGCCTTGTTTCCTTCTGAGAGTTCATGAGGTACCCACTTGTTCATCTTCCGCACTTTGCCAAGTTCTTCCAGCGTAAAATTGTTGTGTGAAATACCCCTACTTTCTCAGCCATCTCCTGTGAAGTGTGCCAAACTCAATCAGTTCTTTCACCTCTTTCATGACCACTTTTTCATGGCGCCCTCCAGGAGCTTTCTTTTCGTTGTAATCTCCATAAACGAATTTTTGGAACCAACGCTGCACTGTCCTTTCGCTTCCATGGTCTTCGCTGAAAATACTACATATGTTCCCCTTCGCTTCAGCTGCTGCTAAGCCTTGTAAGAACTCAAAAAGCATCACTTGTCGAATATCAAATGACTCCACATTTTGATTCAACTCACAAAACAGGAAGCAGAATACAGAAAGAACCTCATGACCAGCCGATACCAAATGCAATACGGATGATCCAAGTGAACCGAGAGAACTACAAACCTAAAGTATGCTTTAATATTTAATACATATTTTAATATTTTCAGCGAAGACCATGTTTATCTTTCCAAATTTTTTATCAATTTTGTAAAGGGATTTATTTAAGTTACAAATTCCCCTAATTTTGTTAAGTTTTATAAAATAACTAAATGATTGCCTGTTTTCCTTTGAAAACTTATCTACTTTAATTCGAATTATTTATAATTATTAAAACGACTTTGGAATAAAATAAAAAAAAGACATTAAATTAATTTGTGTAAGACATGAATTTTATAACACAAATTTATCTGCGGGTAAATTTTTTTTTCAGTAAGATTTTTTTTAAATGAAAAAGTTATTTTATATGAAATACTGTACATGGATTTAAATTATGAATTTAAAATCAATTTAAGTAAGAAAGAATATTTGTAAATCAATATTCGATGTTGTGTAGAAGTATCATATATTTTATGCAGGAGAAACGAAAGGTTTTTCCTAACATCTACGTAGGCCTATCTATTATCCATTGTGCGATTTGTAATTTTACTAGAGGGGGTGATGCTTAATTAAAATTTTAAATATGTAATTAAATACATGCCTCCCGTCGTGGGACATAGGGATAGGCCTAACAGATTATTAATTTATTACATCAGGATTTCTTAAAATATCCTTATTTGTTTAGTTATTTATAAAAAATAACATTCTTTGGTCCTGGAAATTCTGAAATTAAAATGTAAAAAAATGAGACTTATATAAATCAGTTAAAGATACGATATGAATGTTGTTCCGGCTGATTTGGTTTTCCTGTTGGTTTATCCACGGCACTATGATGTTTAGACTTGATCCATTGTGTCCCAAACTTTTCTGCATTAAAGCAATGTATTGGAGAACCATTTATTGAGATATACAGCAGATTTGAAAGTGTTGCAATTTGTAACTTGTTCCTTTGATCAGTCAATAAAGATCAGAAGAAATAAAGATAGACAAATTGCTATCCCAGAAAAATACAAATTTTAATTTTGTTTCTGCGAAACTAAGATGCTTAGTTTCCCCCCTACCAAAGAATTAAATTTTTATATAAATTTATTTCCCTTCCTTCTGTGGGAATTAATTATTCCTTGCAGGGATATATCATTCATGTCCAGAGGTTGGGGATGGTCCAAGCAGAGCCGTTTCTAGGTGTTCTGAGCTTCTGACACCCTAGGCGAGAACTGAAAAATACCGCCCCCTCCCTTTCCCCCTCTCCCATCTTTATTGACACCACTCAATACAACAGACACTTGAGAATGACCTGCGAGACAAAAAATGTTCTTGTGTGCACAGGCGCAAGAGGTGGGATATATCAAGTCGCGACATGATCGCGAGATAGCGCATGCGCCTTTTTCCAGAATTCTTTGTTTAATAATTAATAATTTCGCTGTTTGATATATATAATTAATTTTTTCCGCCCTTCGGCCGCCCTACAATCTTGCCGCCCTAGGCGGCCACCTAGTCTTGCCTAATGGTAGAAACGGCCCTGGGTCCAAGCCATTAGGGGGGTGTGTGTGTAAATACCCCCATCCCCCCTAACAATCGCACCCTATATTTATCTGTAAGATAATGCAACTGTTGAAATCCTTCAGTAAAGGAGCTATTCCACTATGAAAACGATAACGACTCACATTGAATAAAAACACTTTTTACAGTAGTTAGAAGTGAAATAAATATCATGATTGCAAATGCTTGATAATGTTGTCCCGATCCAATAGTAAATACAATAGTAAATATTATTCCTGGAATAATAGAGCTCCATATAAATATACATACCGTATTTAAGCGCATAATTTCCCCCATCGCGTATTTTCCCCACCCCAGTTTTTGTAGATTACAAAATTCAATTTTTATTTTTATCGCGTAATTTCCCCACCTCTACTTCAAATTACTGGCGGTCAACTCACGACGACGCGACAATGTACCGTTACTTCCGCATTTCTCTATCCCACGCTACTTTAGGGGAAGATTCCACCCCCACTCCGGTCAGAACAAGAGCAGACGCCTTCTGAATCAATACAACAATTTCGAGTGTTTTGTGAAAACGTGAAGTTCGCGAATAAAGTTAAGATTACTGACACACATTAACAACATGGGTAAAAATAAAGAGTTATACCGCAGAGTTTAAGTTGCGTGTAGTTTTCTTTGCTGAAAAGAATGGTGTGAGAGCAGCAGGCAGAGAAGCAGGCAGAGCAGAAGCAGGCAGAGCAACAGGCCGTGCATGCCTATTGCTTAACTGTACTTTGAAGAAAAAACAAATGTTGAGATGTGATTACTTAAATTTTAAATGTTGCGTGTTAATAAAATTGTTGTTACTTACATTTCTTGCTTTAAAAATCAATTTTTAACATGGTTTTCCTTACACTTTCACCATATTTTTTTTCCTCAAATTGAAAAATATCGCATAATTTCCCCACCCCAGTTTTTGTAGATTACAAAATTCAATTTTTATTTTTATCGCGTATTTTTTTGTCAAAATATTGATGAAAAAAAAAGGGGAAATTATGCGAGTAAATACGGTATTCTCTTTTTTGACTTATCGATTTGTGTAATTTTTATATAGAATATTTACTACAAAAAAGGACTTTCAGCATATCCGATCCGATATACTGATCTGATTCAACAGGAGGAGGTGACATTATTCTTTACTACATTTATTTTGATACTTTGGGCATTTGGAAGTATCTCTTTTTAATTTTCCCGGGATTTGGAATAACTTATCGTATTATTAGCAAAAATACTCGTGCTTTGCGCTGGTTAAAAAAAGAGTTGTTCTGATTGTAGTTGATGATGAAATTGTAATTGTGTGATCACTTTTTTTGTGCGAATCTATATATTTACGTTACTATTGGATCAGGGCAGCACTATCAAACAATTGGAATCATGAGATTTATTTCACTTCTGTCTGCTTCAAAAAAACGTTTTATTCAACTTAAGTATTGACTTACTTTACTGTTAAACCCTCCAATATATATCTCTGCAATAGTGGTTGAATCCCAACCATCGTTTAGACTTCGTTCATAATGAATTGCACAAAAACAATTGTATCGATTTATTAAAACCTCTCCATTACAAAAAACGTTTTCAATAAAAGAAACTAGTAACCTATCTGATATCAATCTTTTAGATCGAAATTTTAATATTAGGCTGTTTGATCCAACAAGAGGAGGTGACCCTATTCTTTACCAACATTTATTTTTATTCTTTCATCATCTAGAAGTATTTATTTGAATTCTCTCCCGATTTGGAATAATTCCTCATTAGTCAACAATTAAGAAAAAAAAAAAACATTTGTAGCTCTAGGAATAAATCACGGCATGCTAACAATTGGTTTATTAGGTTTTTATGTTTAAGTGCATCAAATATTTACAGTTGGTATAGACTTTGATACATGTGCTTATTTTATAGCTGCTTATATAACACTGATCAACATGATTTTTTTCACAAGAAAACTACATAGTGATTCTAGTGTAGTTTTATATACTGAATTCAAATATGTAATCAGATTTTTTCCATCAGGCATAGTTTTTTGGTGAATATAATTTTTATATAATATACTTCTGTTTATTAGGTTGTTTTTATTATAATTCTTGTAAATTATAGAAGTGGTAATTTTATTCAGAATAATTTGGCACCATGCAAACTTATTCATGTTGAAACATGTTCAAATATTGCATTGCTTTAGTAAACAGTTGGCCAGTAGCCAGTATTGAAATTGTAGTGAGCCTGGCAACCCATGTAGTGGTTTTCTGCTATATATTGTTTTTACTTGTAAGTTTTATGAGTTTTATAAACGTTCCAATATGCCAAGAAAGTGTTTAAATCAACCAAACAATTTTTGCAACGTATATGGAGAACTTCCTTTCAAGTCTCAGAGGCGAAATTTCAATCCATTTGTGAAAAAATGCTATGAGCTTTATTTTGGGTGTAAAGCTGATGATTTCGATAAAGACTGAGCCCTAAATGTATGCTGTGTATCATGTGTTAGGCTTCTCACTGAATGGAAAAATGAACCTCATCATATGGTGTTTTCAGTCCTTATGATTTGGAGGGAACAGAAGGATCATTCAACTGACTGTTATTTCTGATTAACTAACATTAAAGAAATTACGTCCAAAACAAAATATACAGTTTTATCCCATTATGGCATCTGCAATGAGACCTGTGCCATATAGTGAAGAGTATCCTGTACCAAAGTGTCCAGATTTCATGACCTTAAGTCAGTGTTTCCCAACCTTTTTTGTGCTGTGCCCCACCTAAAGTATCTAAAGTATGCTATGCTCCACCAAATTAGGTATAACTTCAAAAAGAAAAAAAATTAAAAAACAAAAACAAAAATATCTTTTGGTTATCTTAATAATCAAAAGATATTTGGTTGTTAACCATTTTTGGTTACTTTTCTTAAAGTAACCAAAAATGGTTACTTTCACAACCAAAAAAAACAAACAAACAGCATTGCTCCATTTTCGAATTGCCCCCCTCAACAATCAAATTGCCCCACGTTGGGAAACAGGGTCTTAAGGGATAAGTGCGACTCCGACCCAGCTCATACTGAAACCTAAAGAAAGGAGGAAAGTGACCCTACATTTGAAGCAAGTAGTTCATCAGAACCTCACTTTTTATTTCAAGAAGATCTTAATGATCTTATATGGGATTTAAATTTGTCTAAACAGTCGGCTGAGTTTTTAAGTTCCAGGCTCAAAGATTGGAATCTACTCCAAAAAGATACACGGATATGCGTTTGTCGTAGTAGCAATAGTGATTTAAGTGACTACTTCTCTAAAGAAGGCCATATAGTTTTTTGTAATGTTTGATCAGGCAAAATATAGCCGAAAATCATTATATACAACTTTTTAGTTAAGCCAAAATTAGCCGTATATTTATTATTTAGTGTATCGTGAGTACTAATTCTTTTAAAACTCTAAACACGTGCCACAAAAAAACCCTGCCTGATGGAAAAAATCTGAGAACATATTTGAATTCAGCATGGAAAAGATAATTAGATTCCGTTTATTTAGTTATTGTGAAAAAGAATTTTTTTTTGTAGACCAGTGTAATTATTGCAGTCCCAACAGATATTAAAATTCTCAGATTAGGAACATTTCTTGGCTCAACATTTACTTATGAACAGTCAGGTTGATAATTCTTCATCCAAGAATTATCAAAAAAGTAGGAGATATTATAATTTCAAACCAAATATAAAACGACAATAAATCTATTTTACAAAATAAAATAAAGAAATAAATTCATTACTATCAAATACTTTCTTCTATTAAAATCACGCTGATCTTTATCTGTAGATAAAACTATCAATGCTAGGATTCAAATAGAGCAAGCAAAGAAATACATATTGAGTCCCTCCTATAGAGCATCTCAATCAAAAATATCTTAAACTCTCAAAGTATAATATAAATAACTTAGTTTTTTCAAAATTATTCTTGCGATTTTTGATTGTTAATTGTAAAATTTGTGCAAATTAATGAGTTTGTTTGATCAATTAGGTAAAATACCGGTACAGTGGATGGGTTACATTCCTAAAGTCAATGCATTCTTCATAATACTAATCTAACTTCACGAAGAAGTTCTTCAGCCATCTGAAATTATAGTTGGGTTAAACTTTGTCAACTTTTGCTATAGGATTTCAGCAGGGTTGGGAAGTAACGCTGTTATTAGTAACTGTTACTTTTTGTAGTAATGATCGGTAACGCCGTTACTGTCTTAATTGAGTAACTGTAACTCAGTTACTTGTACAGGGGGGCACAAAAGTTACTAGACCATGTAAAATTGAATAACTTTCTACAATTAATTATTATTTTTTTTTTTACTTTCAGATAATTAAAGTGTAAACCTCGGACTTTAATGATGGAGAAATTCACGACTGCACAACTTGTGAAAATAATCGAATTTTATTTCGAAAATCAACGATGAATTGTGCTAACGGAAAGAGCTTACACTCGTCATTTTGGAGTTAGGAAACCACCTTGTAAACAAACAATACTTAACCTACTCCGGCAGTTTCAAAGTCAGGGGTCTGTAATTTACTACGTGCTAGGATGCTACGTTCTGGGAGGTCATAGGACAACATTTAGCGTGTACGCCAGAGCATTGAAGAAGAGCCGTCAGTGTCAACTCGAAGGCGGTCCCCGCAGCTGCACATGTCTCGAACCTCGCTCCAGCGGATTCAAGGGATACTGCTTGTCTATCCGCATAAGATACAGCTAGTGCAGGCACTAAAGCCAGCAGAATTTTTGAAGGATAATTTCGCGAAACTCAGAAATCAAGTGGCCGTCACGCTCACCTGATTTAACTGCTCCACACTTCTTTCTATGAGGATATTTGAAGGATAGAGTATATATGTATTTGTAACGGAATAACGAAAACGCGTTACTTTTTTTTGTCCATTTTTTGGGGGGGTTTACTTTTACACTAAGCTATTCAAAAGTTTGGGGAGAGCTGTTTCAAAAACGCCATATCAGTTATCGGGACGTAGTGTTGCTCAGATCTTTTCTAAGAAGATTATCTTAGAAAATAAATCCAAATCTCATCTATGATCTTATCCCAGTCATTTTTTGTTTGAATCGTCGACGAAGAAACACCGATTTTTACTAGTCTCTTGAGTGGTTTACTTCAAAATGCAGAAGTAACTGTACATAGTTACTTAGTTAACTTAGTTACTTTTTGGAGAAGTAACTGTAATTTAATTACTTTTCAAAAGTAACTTATCCAACCTTGGATTTCAGCTATTGACTTATTAGCTTTTGATATGAGGGACTTCTGTATCTAAATCAATATGGCACTTATATTCAATAACCTATACCTAATGTATGAGGGACTTAAGATTAGTAATTCTTGAATTAAACCGTAATTATTGTGATTTAATTAAAAACTGTTGTGTGATTTCGAATGGAAGCATTTACCTTTTGGTTGACGTTGACATGAATTACGAACCCAATAGTTCTGTACAAATATTTCTGCACTGTAATTAAAAGGTCAGATATGCTTTCAATATTCTAGTATTAATACGAAATGTAAATGTAGAGAGAACATTTATAAGAAAGTAGATGGAGTAAAACAATTCATTAAAACAACGTACAGTCCGTTTCACATTTCTGTAAAACCATTGTTAGTGCTTACAGTGACACTGATTTATGCTTTGTTTTTATTGGATCACCGCGTTAAGGAATATTGCTAATTAACAATAATTGCTACAGAGATCTAATAGCAAGAAAATATATCTTAGTGTTGTTACTAATCGAGTAACACAAATCAGCAGAAATCTGTTAACAAACGATGAAACTGTTAAGCATTCTTGTGGCATGTATTATTTGTAGTTAACAAAGGCAAGCAAAGCTCCTAATGTACAGCAGCAAGGCTTTATTAAAATGCCTCGTTTGAATTATTACAGTAACACATTTCATATTCGTTCTCAAATTGATCTCTGCAGCCAGGACAAGAATTCCACTGGAAATTTTTTTGTTCTTTTTCTAAATCCACTCGATTGGTGCTATTTCTTATACCCTTATAATGTCTGAAGGTAAGTTTAATTACTTGAAATAAATTAACGGGACATGTTAATGGATTAAAAGATAATTTCATAAGAAAATGGAATAAGAGAATCCGTCAGATTAATTTGAAATATTTCAGATCGATCGTTATTACTACTGATTACTTTAACAAATAGGTTTGTTAATACTAATAGATATTTTGAAATACTTTATTTTAATTCCATTAATTCCGTAAATATCAATTTAAATTTTTATGGAGTAATGAAAAGTTCAGATGAATTAATATAAAGCAAAATATTTAAACTATTTGAAAGTAAATTAGAAAGACCCTATCATAAAAAGAAAATTATTTAGAAATAATAAGAATATCAAGGAGTTTCATTAGTCAATTAATATATACAAATTAAACAGTTGACAATGTATATCTTCATAAATTAAACCATCTATTTGTACCATCTTTACTAAAAAGGAATGTCGTGTATTTTTATAACAGCACACACAAATGAAAATCAACTGATTTCAAGATCTTTAGATCGTTATTTCTGCATACTTAGCAAAATCCCCACAAAAGACCTAGTTTAAGAAGTTTCACTGTTATTTATTCTTTCAAGAGCATTAGAGCTGGGAAGAAAATTCTTTCAGCTAAAAATTTGTTTTTTTATTTTATTTTCTTAACCTAATGAATTGTAGGAAATTTTATTTAACTAGAATTTAAATAAAAGTAATGTTTTCCAGCTCATTTGGCAAATTCTTTGGAAACTATGAAGTTGTCAAACATTTGCATGAATTATTTATATCCTTCCAAAGTCAGTCAGTCTTCATTATAGACAAGACATGTAATGTCTAGCAAGAACTTTTTTGAATATTTGTTAGCAGAGGTTTTATTAGAATGGAAAATCTTTTTAAAAGTTTTACCTATCTATCTAGTTAAAGGAATTTAAATTTGTTGATGTCAAAATCATAAGAGAACTTCATTAATTTTGAATAGACTCATAACGAGTTATAATATTCAAGCTACAAATTACCAGAAAGCATGTTTCGAATCATTTACTCAAAAGAACTAGATGGTTTCCTCGAGATGTCTCATGCATAGTTGATTGACTTGAAAGTCTTGGTTTTTTTTTTGTTTTCCTATAGTATCGTATAGGAAACATTTATTTTAGTATTACTTGCGATATATTTTTATGTATTAAAAATTTTGATTATTTGTTTGTGCGTATTATAATGAATGTTTTTAATTTTCTAAAAAAAACATTGCATTTTTAACTCGGAAAAGCATAAACGATATTTTACGAGATTTGGTATAACTATAAAGGACCTTGTTTAGAAATTATATGTTGGGTCAATTGAAATTATATATTGAATCTGCAGATTAAATACTTAAATGATTCTCGTATATATCTCCTACCTTTTAATTATTTCAGAATATCCAGTCCTTTGATAGGTAAACGAGAAATTCAATTCTGAAAGTAAAGGTATTCACTAATAATAAACTCGAACAAAACATTTAGGATGTTATGAGTTCACGAATCAGTTCTAGAAGGTTTTGAATTGTCACTGTGAATTTTGAATTGAATTGTGGCATTATACGGTCAATTCCTGGAAGCCCTTCATGATTCAAAGTAAATAAAAGTAACATTTTTCGTCATATATATTAAAACCTAGTTCGCAGTCGACTCTGGTTCTTTCAGCTATTCTTTCGCCAAATAAGTCTGAATTTTTTAATTTTTCTGTGCTATGATTGTTCCAATACAAAGCCAAAATTAACTATTTAATTAACTATTAATTAACTATTTAATATAAAGAAGAAACGGTTCCAATTCATTATATAGTTGAAGACAGCTGTTGTCTGTGTTATAAACTTTTAACAAGTTCTATTACAAACTTACAATATGAAATATAAATTGTTTGGTAACGACACGCTATCATATAGTTTAAAAATATTTATTATTTATATATCTTAATACGTTTAAGGATATATTCAAAATTATTTTAGATTAAAATAGCTATTTTATTTGAAACAAAAGTAGACTATGATCATTATTTTTTAATTAAAACTAATTTTTTTTCTTTTTAGTTGCTACAGCTACATTGAGAATGTCTAACATGGAAGTGTTGCCGGGATACAGTGATGAAGTATTGGAAAAATTAGATAAAATGAGGAAAAATTCTGTTTTAACAGATGTTGTTCTCACTTGTTCTGGAAAACAGTTTCCTGTCCATCGGAGTCACTTATCAGCAGCATCTCAATATCTCTTTGATATGTTCAATTCTGGACTGCAAGAATCCACACAAGACAATATAGATTTCACCAGCATGACCCCAATAAGCTTGGAGATCATTCTTGATGTTCTATATACTGGGAAATTGGCTTTGGTGAATGCATGTGATCTTCCTGATCTAATAACAGCCCTCCACATGATGCAGTTGGACAGAGTATACGACCACTACAGGCAATGTTTCATCTCTCTTATCTCCAAAGATAACTTCAAGGTTTACTGGGACACAGGTGAGAGTTTGCATGATGATAAGATCCTAAATTCAGTGTACAATATGATTGAAGACATTTATCAACTACCGGATTTTAAAACTATTGATAATGTGCAACTGCAAAAATTACTGGCGTATCTTAATGGTAAATCTTCTTGTCACGACTTACTTCTAAAAGTAATTCTTCAGGCAGCGCTTTTCAAGGAAGACAGTCAAGCATCGTTCGATGGAATGCTGACATATGTTGACTTCCAAAAACTATCAAATGAATTTCTGAGTACTATTGATAAAAATCCACTGATCAGGAATTCGGCCGTTTTCCATTCACAATGCCATTTGGTTACCCTCCAACGGTTCCAATTTGTATCCAATTTCTCTCAGTATCTAATGAGCCGTCCACTTCTATACATATTAGGTCATGGTGCAAACGGCCAACGTGTGGTTCAGCGCTGTCACATGGGCGAGTGGGAGAATATCATCTTAGAAGACAACATTATTCCAAACTATGCAGTTGTCGTGATCCAGAAGACTTCCATGAAATTTCTTATCATTAACGATGTTGTTGGGCCACTGCAGGTGACATGCTTGGAGTTTGATATGCAGGGACGTAAGATTCGAGAGGAAATTATAAAAGATGACTCAGTTAATCAGATGTTTAACGATAGGGAGGTCACAAACCGACTCCAGTCTGCAGGATTCACAATTGAAAAGTTAAGGAAAATTTCAGATGCGGAGAGTGTGGACAGCCAACCGGAAGATGAAGAGACCTTGAAACTACACAAGTGCTACTTAGTACAGTGTGATGATGGCCTCTTTTCCATTGACCAAGTGGACAAAGATGAAGGGAAGATGGCTTTGGAGATATATGAATCTACCGACAGACATCCGTCAGGTCCCTGGAATCCACGCCTCTCTGTTGACTGGACCAATTTTACATCCAAATGGTTTGCCTATTTTTTGCCACCCAAGTTCATAGTTATCCGATGTTTTCCTGGTCTGAGCCTTTATTACGACCTCACTTCTGCTGGTTCCAATGGCTATGAATTCAAAACTGACAACAATAGCCTGGAGGACGTGGTTTCTCTGGTTAAGAGTGATTGGAATGTTTGTTGTTTGACCGGTGATGGAAGTGTTTTCTTCCAAGACATAAGAGAAAGTACCAGTGAGTGGAAGTTTCTGATCAAATGTCCTTTTGTTTTAGCTGGTTATAATCAGATTATCTTAAATACCAGTGGAGCTTATTAGTGAAGCTCATTCACCATATGAACTTTAAAATGAAGAAATCAGAAAGAAAACAGGCTGAAAAATGAGTTCGAATATTTTGAATGTAAAATATTACAAATTTTAAAATGTATTTGTTCATTATTGTGATTAATGCATTGAACATGGATTACTTAAGTATTAAAAAAAATAATTTATAATTTATTTCTGAAAGTTAAGCCTTTTTTTAATATTACCATCTTGAAAAATCAAGATTTTTTGTAATTTTTTTGTGAAGTTTATATAATTATACAAAGAATTTTAAAATTGTTAAAAATGTAAATAAAAATTCATCATGAAGATGGGTCAAGCTAACAATAGTTGTGATACAAGTGATGTTACTGTGAATTAATTTAATGATGTTATGCATATGTTAATAGTATTTTTGCGAATATAAATTTTATTGTTTGACTTGGACAAATGTATTCAATTTTTTTTAGTATAGCAATCTTTTAGAATCATTCATGGAAGTTTAGAAACAAAAATATTTTTAGTTCATGCTGATCGTACACAAAAACGAAGCGAAAGAATAAAATTAATAAACTATTAAAAAATGACAGCAAAGGACAATCGTTTCATTGAAAAGCAATACAGAAAAAGAAATTTTTATTTTTTAGCACAGACTTAACATTTTTTACTTTTGCAGATTGCAAAAAACGAAATTGCGTAAATATTGCTGAAGACTTTGATTTTCCTAGAAAACTGGAATAATTATGAAATTTATAACTAATATTACTAATTACAAAACTTTTTGCAGTCTTTAGTACAAAACCAAAAACTGTAAATGAATAAAGAAATCCGACCTCAGTTTCTAATAATTATATATTACAAAAACGTTATTCTGTCTGTCGTAATAAGACTTAAGTTTTTTCCAATTTTGTGACCAAACTCAATTTCTCCCAATTTTGAGATAGAACATGTAGACCTTTTTAAGACAAACAAAATGCTACAAAAATCTTTCGAAAAATTTTTTTTGGTTTTTCCAAGATGTCGCCTTTTAAAGGGTAAAATTTTGACAGTTTTCTCAATTTAAGCGAAAAATATAAAATTTGGAAGAGAACATTATATTGAGAAAATGTTGGTATTTGGAAGTAATATCGAGCGGTATATCAGTCATTAACAAATGTTTCTGCGTTCGCAAGATACATGAAAAATGTTTGGCGCTAACCCGCAATACACCTGAGTTTAGCGGAGAAGGCCACAACGGGCTGGGAAGTCGTATATTCTCCGACGATCTCAATATTAATTTGCTAATTTTTTTTTAATGCTATATATGCAAGGGTTACGGAGAGAAGCGATGGAGAGAAGCTAGTTAAAAATAAATGAACTTAAATCGATCCGAACTTTTCATTGTTATCACTACACTTTTTCGTCCTTTCACTTCAAACAGCTCTGACATCTGTATTTGGAGCTTTTGTGATAGTAAAACAGATTCCTCAGAAACAAGGCTATTGAGTAAAAGCGGAAACATTTTCTTTTCTTTATTGTCTCTGACCATTTTCTCTCTACAGATTTACTACAAAAATATGTATAATCAATTCCACAACATCGATCTGGTCACTTCTCCAGTAGTTGATTCTTCCAATTTAGAGCTTGATGATTAAAAGTTTGATGATTGATTTTTTAAGAAATATTTTTCCAGAAAAATGAATGGGAAATAGTGGGATGTAGAACATAAAATTATATTTATGATGCAATTTTTAAATAAATACAAAATATAAAGTAGAAAAGATAAAAATATATTTAAAAATCCAAACAATATTTTAACATTAACGAGGAAATTTCTGAAGGAAGTGAAAGGTGTTTTTTTTTTTTTTTATTTCATTGGTGAGAACAGTTCTAAAGAAAAGCTTCTATTATGATATCCATTGAACAGAAACAATCTTTTTTTATTAATTCAACGTCTTAACAAATGTTTAGTGAGCTGTTCAATTCAGTCTTAGTCAAAATATCTTTACTTAAAATACACCACATTGCTCTGCTGAAGCTAAATGGAAATTCGTTGTTTACCGTCAACGAGAATTAAGGTAGGTTGCCCAAATAAGGCCCACCTAACGTTTAAAGATTTTTTATATTTCTACTGCAAGAGTGAAAATTCTGAAAACTGTCTTGAAAGGTAGTTTAAGGTGTGCTGTTATGAAAAAGTGAATTTAGAATTAGTGGCATTTGAAATTCTTTCTGTAATAACAGTTTTGAAAATATAACTGAAGGGCCTTATTAGGAGCCCCTGTTCCAAATAAGGCCCACTACTCAGTCACAGGCAAAATCGCCCACAGGGACAAGAGCTTGGCAGTGAAAACAGCCAATTTCCAACATTTAGTTCTGACTAAATATTAAGCTACAAATTAATAATTAATTAGTAATTAATTTATAAAATTGTGAATTTAAAACTAGCTTTGATGATTTTTGTTATTTTTTTTCTCATTATATATAATTACTTTGTTATAGAATGGAGGGCCTTATTTGGAGCGCCCTGTTAATCCACACTTTCATGCAATGTTTTACTAAAAAGTATTTGAATGCACGTCAACTGGAAAATATCAAATACAGTATCTCATTCTACTCATTACACACTTTAAAATGACATAAAACATGTTTATGTATATTAAGTTGCCAAAAAATGCAGATTTATCAAATTAAGTTGAAATAGTAACGACAAAAGCCTCGGGCAACTTTTACTGTTCAACTGAAACAAACATGGAAATTATTCACTTCAACAGACCTAATTTTTGGTGTAGCCGCTAGAAGCCAGGACCTGTCTGAAACATAACTAACTAATCTTGGTAAATTGTCAACATTCTATTAATAAAACGAAGGATGGGCCTTATTTGAAACCGGGCCCTTATTTGGGCAACCTACCTTACATTGTTTGGATTCTAAATGATTTCATTTTTACTATAATTTTTGTCCCTTGAAGAGAAATTGTCTTAATAGGAATCCAGACAGATTTTTTTTCACTACTGCTCATTACAAATATTTCGGAGTAATTTCAAATGCTTTGTAAACTTGCGGAAACTTGATAAATATTTCCAACTAAAATACAATACTTTTCCAAACTTCTTTTACTTCACAGACTAAAACCTAACCTAAGGAAACTGTAAGTCCACACACACACAGCACGCTTGTCTACGGCGCTGATGATGCATTGTCATATTTCTAGATTTTTATTAATCATTTATTAATTTAAAATTTTTAATGAATAATAAAAAATGAGTTACTTATAAATAAAGAAAAGTTTAACAACCTTAATTCATAGGAGTTAAAACGTCTCGAGGATTTGAAATGTATAGTAAACTGAAGAATGAATTGGACACAGAATTCAAGATAGAACTAGATAAATGGTGGATGGAACAAAAAGGAAGATCAGATTTAGCATAATAAGAAAATGAAAGTCATAAGTAAAAAGAATAAACAAATACAAGCCCGCACCATCCAAGATAGGGGAGGAAATCATATCTCAGATCCAGATAGAAAAAATAAGAGATGGGAGGAATATGTAGGAGAACTGTGTAAAGAGGGGATAAATAGTAAAATTGAAAAGGAAAAAAAAAGTCTTAAAGAAGAAAAAAAAGATGGAATTGAAGAAAACACTCCTAGATATAACAAGAGACGAATTTAAGGAAGCGATGCGATCAAAGGTGCCGGATGTAGATGACTTGCCCATTGAATTATTTAAGGCCAGTGGAAAATAACTAAAAGATTGATTGTTTAATTTAGTAAATGGATGCTATAGTGAAGGAACATGGCCAAATGAACATACAATCTCACTGATCATTCTATTCCAAAAAAAAACCAACGCAACAGAATGTGGTAACTATAGAAGCATAAGCTTAATAACACATGCATCCAAGATGTTGTTGAAAATTGTAATGAAGAGAATGGAACAAAACCTTGAGGATAACATGGAGAACCAACATGGATTCAGAAAAGGAAAGGGAACTAGAGAAGCAATAGGAACACTTAGATTTCTGGCGGAAAGGATGATTGATGTGAGACGTTCTCTTTTTGTCTGTTTTATTGATTATGAAAACGCATTTGACCGAGTTCCATGGAATAAAGTATTTGGTTTACTTGAGAAGATCGCTATGAAGATGTTATATTATTATTTTTTATATAATCAAACTGATTGAAGACCTAATATAATATTAATGTAATATTACACAATTATTAACTATTATTGAGAACAGTATAAGCTGATAGAACTAGAAAAGTTTGTCCACATCATCTTCTTTTACAAGTGCAATCCAAAAAAAAAAAGTTTCTATGTCCACCTATTCCGAAATGGATCTACGTCAACGTCATTTGCCAATATTTTATCTAAATTTGAGACGTAATAATTCCATGTTATTCTCTTCATCTCCATATCTAAGAGAAGCCAAAATACTTTGTTGTTTCGATGAAATTTGTAAACGTTTGTAGCTACACCAGCCTCCAACCCGTCCAAAGACGGCAGTATGAAAAGCATTAAAATATCAAGGTAAAAAATATATGTAGATATGCAATACTTACTGTAATTAAGTCTCTTTTTGAAAAAAATGTAAAAATTTAATGTTAGGTTGTCAAAGAAGCTATAAAATTAGACTTATTAGTTTTGAAAATTGATTAACAGACCAGCGGCTCAGTAAGCATTTCTTACAATTAAATGATCTTCGAATTGAAGTTTTTAGTAAAGTACAGAGGTTTCATTAGTTATACTCGATTTCACTTCTATACAGTGTGTTTTGTATTGCCAGATGTTTTAAACAATCTTTATAAGTCCAGATCTTCTCAGTATATCGATAACTATCATAGGGCAATTTAACTGACAGGCTTAGAGTTAGACATGAAGGAACATAAAATTCCACTGGACCTAACAAAAGATGAGTCAGTTAATGAGATACAGTGGAACCCCGCCATTCGTCCGCCTCGCTATTCGTACAATTCGTTATTCGTCCAACTTTTTCAAGTAAAATTGAACTCGCCATTCGTACGCTTGCTCGCGATTCGGACAGCGTGACCTTGTTACTGGCCGCCCCACGCGGTCGCTTCAGTTCAGTCTCGTGCCAGCTTCCGTATGCTAAGCATCATCCACGCAAGCTTCATGAAACTTTGTGATATTTTATTGTTATTTTTTGTTATTTTTATTAAAAATAGTGCAGCCATGGGTCCAATAAAGATTACTGATTCAACTAAGCCTAAAAGGAAAGCAGTGAGAACGACAATTTAATTGAAAAAAGAACTCGTTGCGAAGTTTGAAAGTGGAACTCGTGTGTCTGACCTGGCAACTCAGTATGGCATGGCGAAATCAACCATATCGTCTATACTGAAAAAGAAAGACATAATAAGAGAGGCCTATATATTTATTGTTTTCATATTTTAAATGTATTTTAAGCTTAAAGTATTATTATGAAGGTTTAAATAAGCAATCATCTCTGGGTTCTGGAACGGATTAATCCAATTTACATTATATCTTATGTGAAAAAATGATTCGCCATTCGTACAAATCGCCATTCGAACTGCCTCCTGGAACGGATTGTGTACGAATAGCGGGGTTCCACTGTATTTACGATCAGAAATTCACACCGACAATTAGATCTACCCTGGAGCACAGATAGAAAGATCCTGAGAAACTTAATTAATTTTTTTCCATACAAAATCAGTCACAGACAAGAACTGCTTCCAGGCGACAAGGAGAAACAACTCACTTTTGCATTGACTTTTCTGGCCAGGATGGAGTTGATACGTCGTAGCCATGCGACATCCTATAGAGCGAAGAAGCACACTTTTATTTGAATGGCACTGTGAACATCCAAAATTGCTGTGTGGGGGCCAAGGAAAATCCACATGTTTTCCAGGAAATGCTTCGGCCTACGCCCATGGGCGGATTTACGGGGGTGCTAGGGGGTGCGCCGCACCCCCAGATTTTTGGGATGATAATTTTTTTACAGATAAATAAAAATGTTTTCTATTATAATAATTTTATTAATTATTAATTTAGGCCTAAAAACGGAACATTTAAATTGGATTTTTGGTGTTTGAATTTGGTATACAAATACCTCATACCTTCCGGTGAGCTCGAACCCCCAGATATCATGACCTAAATCCGCCCATGCCTACGCCCAAGTTTACAGTCTGGTATGGGTTCACATCCAACTTTATCCCGAGTCCTTATTTTTTTGAAGAAATTACTGCTGATTATCCTCAGAATGTTCCGTGACTGCGGCTAGATATCGTGACATGTTCCAGAACTTTGTTATTCCCCAGCAGCAGGAAGTACAGTGTCTTCATTCAATTCCTTTACGCAAGATGGTGCAACTCCTCATATTGGAAGGTTCGTGCAAACTTTGTTGCGTCAACACTTTACCAATGATCGAGTAATTAGTCGCATGTTTCCTACTGCCTGGCCACCACGTTCTTCTCACCTAACTCCATTAGATTTTTGGTTGTGGGGATACCTAAAGGATGTGGTGTATCGGGAGTAAATGCAAAATTAGCAGAACTAAAAGACAGTATCACCATAATTGTGTGAACGTTTTCCGTTCCTATAGGCCTATCTGTAAAAGCGGCCTCTAGCGGACGCTTTTGTAACTATTTTTTTTTTTTTTTTGTAGAATCGTTGAATAAAAGCGCATCCTTTGAATATTGTGTACTTTTGGGGTCTCCGACTATTGGTTGCAGCTACAGAATGCTCTAAATAGTCCAACTTTAATTATAACCACCTTGTAAAACGACATTGATTCTATTCAACAAAATGCCACAAATAAGAAATTAACAAAAATAATAAATTTATTACTATAAATTCTTTCTTCCATGAAAATCATGCTGATCTTTGTACATGGATAAAATAAGAATGCTAAATTCAAAAAGAGTAAGCGAAGAAATAGATATTGAGTCCCTCCTATAGAGCATCTCAAGCAAGAATATCTTATCTTGATATAAATGATCTAATGAAAACAAACAATGAAAACATCTTGCCCTCTTATGAACAGAATTTAAACTTGGTTTTTATCAACATAGTTCTTCTGATTTTTGATTGTTAACTCAATGAATTGTTCAAATTAAAAGGTTTGGTTGACCAGTTAGGTACGATATCAGTACAGTGTATGTGTTACATTCCTAAAGCCATTGCCTTCATCATAATACGAATCTAACTTAAGTTCGACAGCTCTCTGAATAATGATATCAAATTGGGAATATTCGAATAATGTTTGATAACTTAACTGTAGCTATAGGATTTCAGCTATTCACGTATTAATATTACATGTAAGACGCTTCTAACTCAATGCGGCACTCATATTCAACAACGTATACTTAATGTATCAGTAGCTTAAGATTAGAAAGTCTTGAATTAAATCGCAATTGTAGTGTTTTAACGAGAAAGTGTTGATTAACGAACCTCTGATAGTTCTGCAGTATAGTTCTGCTGTAAAAAAAATAATTGAATGGACATAAAAGACGGACAGGAATAGTTATTTGACTTAGTTATAATGTTTAACTATTGTAATACATTTGAGAAGTGCAATGCAAAGGGAAGATATTGCTTTTGTATTCTAGCCTTTCTACTAACTGTAAATATAGAGAAAACTTTCAAAAAAAAGTAGACATAATAGAACAATTCATTAAAGGAACAGTACGTTTCAGATTTCTGTAAGACTATTGTTAGTGTTTACAATGTCAATGATTTATGCTTTGTTTTTATTGTATTGTCGAGTTAATAAATAGTGCTCATTAACAATAATTGCTATAGAGATCTAATAGAAACAACAGTATCGTTACTAATCGGGTAACAATGATCAGCAGAAATCTCATAAAACAAAAGGAAAACTGTTAAGCATTCCTGTGACATTTGTTATTTGCATTTAACAAAGTCATTAAAGCTCCTAATGTACAGTAGCAAGGCTTTATTAAAATGCTTCGTTTGAATTATTACAGTAACACATTTCATATTCGTTCTCAATTTGGTCTCTGCAGCCAGAACAAAAATTCCAGTGAAAATTTTTTTGTGGAAATGTTTTTGTTATTGACTCGATTGGTGCTATTTCTTATGTCTTAAGGTAAGTTTAATTACTTTAAAATAAATTAAGGGGCATTAACGAATTAAAAGAATATAAAACGTTAAATTTTAGAAATAATTTCATTTTTAGATGGATTGAGAGAAGCTTCCAGAGTAATTTGAAGTATTTCAGATCGATCTTTGTTAATACTGATTACTTTTATAAATTAATTAATTTCTACTTTTATAATACTAATATATATTTTGAAATATGCTATTTTAATTCCAATAATTCCGTAAATATCCATTTAAATTTTTAAGGAATTATTAGAAATTCAGTTGAATTAATATACGGAAAGATATTGAAACAATCTGTATGTAACAAGTAATCAAAACAAAGATATATAAATATCATTAAAAAACTATATTTTAAGGTGTCGAAAAATCAATGTAAGACAGTGAAAATTTTTCAGCTGTTAGCCTTCCTCATTTCTGAATTTTTATACTGTGTTGGTTTCTCAGATAACTAATCGCATGTTGGTAGGAAAGTCCATTATTAATATTGAATGTACTACTAAGCGATTAGAATGCCGAATTAATTAACATAAATAATATTTAAAATGTATGAGTTTAGATAAAAAGAGTATTTTTCAGCCATCAAGTGGATACGGGACACCTACAAATTGTCCACGGAATGAAGAAGTAGAAACCAGATATCGCTGCTTATTAAAGAAGCATTCCTGATAGCAACCACACCCACCATTAATAATAGACTTCCCTACCAACTTGGGAAACCGACGTAGTTGAAAATTTCGGAACTGAGGAAGGCTAACAACCGCAACGTTTTCATTGTAATTTACTGATTTTTCGACGCATTAAAATAGTTTTTTAATTAGAATTATATATATGTGTTTTGATTAACAGTTATATTACTTCTACACAGCCATTTGGAAATCTATAAATAAATTAGAAAGATCCTCTCTGATGAAAAGAAAATTGCTTAGGAAACGAAAAGAATTTCAAGTAGTTCTATATGTTTTCCTTACAGTAAACATTTACAAATTATACCATCTTTGCTAGAAATGAATGTCGTACTTTCATAAAGACACAGAAATAAAAGTCAACTTAGGTCAAGAATTTTAGCAAGTTATTTTCTGCATATTTAGGAAAAACCATCACAAGAGACCTAGTTTAAGAAGTTTTATTATTATTTATTATTATTACTGCTGGGAAGTAATGTAAGAAAATCCTTTCAGCTAAGAATTTTTTTTATATTTTTTTAACTTAATGATTATTAAAGTAATGTTTTTCAGTTACTTTGACAATTTCTTTGAAAACTATGAAGTTGGGCAAATAATATTTGCATGAAAGATTTCTAGTCGTTATAGACACTCGCTTTTCTTTACAGGTATGAAACGTAATTTCTAGCAAGAAGTTTAGTGAAGGTGTTGGTTAGGAGAGCATGTATTGGAAGGGAAAAGTTTTGCCAAAACAAATTACACTTATTGATAACGAAATCATAGGACAACTTCGTTAATTTTCGAATAGACGCAAATTGAGTGTAGCATTCAAGCTACAAATTACAAAATTAAAGTTTCAAATCGTTTGCTCAAAAAGAACTAATGTTTCCTTGAGATTTCTGATGCATAGCTGATGGACGTTAGTCAGAATTATGAAAAGTTTTTATTTTTATTTTTTATAGATGCATAAGAATGTTATACCAGATTTTCCTAAAACTACAAAGGGTCTTATATCGTTATAAATATGTTGCTTTTTTTGTGCAGATTAGATATTGAACTGATTCTCAGGTCTTTTTCTGTCTCCTAACTTTTAATTATTTTAGAATATCCAGTCCTTTGATAGGTAGAAAAGAAATTCAATTCTGAAATCAAAGAAAAAAATCGTTGGCATTCACTGGTAATAAAAAAAGGAAACAAAAAATTTAGAAAGTTATAAGTTCACGAATAACTGATTGAAGTTTGGAATTACGAATAAACTCTCTGTGGCGTTATATGGTTAATTCCTACAAACCTAGTTCGCACATTCGACTCTGGTACTTTCCCAATTTAATTTCAGTGAGAAATGGTTAAAAGAAGCCATATATCCTTCCGCCTAATCCCATGAATTTTTCTTGTTTATTCCTGTCCTGTGATTGTTCGATAACAAAACAAAAATTAACTATTTAATTTAATAAAGAAATACAGATTCTTATTCATTCTGTACTTCAAGACAGCTGTTTTCTATGACAAAAGTTTTTAACAAGTATTATTGTAAACTACAATATGAAATATTTAGTGGCGCACTTAAAACCGACCCCATAAGGTTTCCAGGTATATTTTGGTTCTGAAAATGGGCACTATCTAACGCAATCGCTCCTATTCATGTTATCGGTACATTACTGCCGGTATATTTTTATTATCATGTTCAGAGTAGATGTTGAAAGTGGCCGCCATCAGCCTTGATGCATTTCTCCGCCCACCGCATAATGTTCAGAAATACACTCCTCAATTCTGTGACCATAATGCAGACGATCTCTTGCTGTATGTTTGTTTTCAATTGATCCAAGGTACGAGGGTTGTTGTGGTGTACTTTACATTTCATCAACCCTCAGAGATAAAAGTCACAGGATGATAAGCAGGGAGAACAGGGTGGCCAGAGAGTTTTACTTGCAGCAGTGAAGTCCTTGTGAATGCGAGCAAGAGAACTTTGCGAAGTTTGGCAAGTTTGGCTCCACCTTCTTAAAAAACGCATACTCTCAAGCTATTTGTAAATCAGTAGATAAGCTGACGAACACTAAACAACACTCAACAGCGCAAGTGCGACTGTAGCGAACAATATCCGCAGCGGATATCATAACATGTCTAAGCGAATATACAACATATACCTTGAAACCTATTGGGAACGGTTTTATGTGAGCCACCATGAATATACTGTCTGGTCACCACAAGTTTACCTGGTGTTTAAAGATATCAATAGATGTAATCTTAATATAACGGTAAATATAAAATAATTTTAGATTCGAGTTGCTGTTTGGTAGTGAATGACAAATATACACCACGGGGCAAAAGATGATAATACTAGATATTTTTTTTTATATTTTTTTTTCTTTTTAGCTTCTACAGTTAAATTTACAATGTCTCAACTGGAAGTGTTGCCGGGATACAGTGATGAAGTATTGGAAAAATTAGATAAAATGAGGAAAGATGCTGTTTTAACAGATGTTGTTCTTACTTGTTCTGGAAAACAGTTCCTTGCCCATCGGAGTCACTTATCAGCAGCATCTCAATATCTCTTTGATATGTTCAATTCTGGACTGCAAGAATCCACACAAGACAATATAGATTTCACCAGCATGACCCCAATAAGCTTGGAGATCATTCTTGATGTTCTGTATACTGGGAAATTGGTTTTGGTGAATGCATGTGATCTTCCTGATCTGATAACAGCCCTCCACATGATGCAGTTGGACAGAGTATATGACCACTACAGGCAATGTTTCATCTCTCTTATCTCCAAAGATAACTTCAAGGTCTACTGGGACACAGGTGAGAGTTTGCATGATGATAAGATCCTAAATGCTGTGTATAACATCATTGAAGACATTTATCAACTACCGGATTTTAAAACTATTGATAATGAGCAACTGCAAAAATTACTGGCATATCTTAATGGTAAATCAGCTTGTCACGACTTACTTCTAAAAGTAATTCTTCAGGCAGCGCTTTTCAAGGAAGACAGTCAAGCATCATTCGATGGAATGCTGACATATATTGACTTCCAAAAACTATCAAATGAATTTCTGAGTACTATTGATAAAAATCAACTGATCAGGAATTCGGTGGTTTTCCATTCACAATGCCATTTGGTTACCCTACAACGGTTCCAATTTGTATCCACTTTCTCTCAGTATCTAACGAGAGTTCCACTTCTATACATATTCGGTCATGATGCTAACGGCCAACGCGTGGTTCAGCGCTGTCACATGGGCGAGTGGGAGAATATCATCTTAGAAGACAACATTATTCCAAACTATGCAGTTGTCGTGATCCAGAAGACCTCCATGAAATTTCTTATCATTAACGATGTTGTTGGACCACTGCAGGTGACATGCTTAGAGTTTGACATGCAGGGACATAAGATTCGAGAGGAAATTATAAAAGATGACTCAGTTAATCAGATGTTTAACGATAGGGAAGTCACAAACCGACTCCAGTCAGCCGGATTCACAATGGAAAAGTTAAGCAAAAACTCAGATGCAGATAGTGTAGACAAACAACCGGACGATGAAGAGACCTTTAAACTACACAAGTACTACTTAATACAGAGTGACGATAGCCTCTTTTCCATTAACCAAGTGGGCAAAGATGAAGGGAAGATGGCTTTGGAGATATATGAATCTACAAGCAGACATCCGGCAGGTCCATGGAATCTACGCTTTGTTGTTGACTGGACCAATTTTACATCCAAATGGTTTGCCTATTTTTGTCCACCCAATTTCATAGTCATCCGATGTTTTCCTGGTCTAAGCTTTTATTACGACCTGACTTCTGCTGGTTCCAATATCTTTGAATTCAAAGATGACAACAACAGAATCGAGGACGTGGTTTCTCTGGCTAAGAGTGATTGGAATGTTTGTTGTTTGACTGGTGATGGCAGCATTTTCTTCCAAGACATAAGAGAAAGTACCAGTGAATGGAAGTTTCTCATCAAATGTCCTTTTGTTTTAGCTTGTTATTATCAGATTATCTTAAATTCCAGTGGATTTAATTAGTGGAGCTCATCCACCATGTTCAAGAAATCAGAAAGAAAACATAGGTTGAAAAATGAGTTCGAATATTTTGCATTTAAAATATTAAAAATTGTAAAATATATTTGTTGATTGTTGTGATGAATACAAGCAACACTAATTACTTAGGTATCAAAGATAATTATATTTTCTTTCTGAAAATTATTGGTGTTATTTTTTGCATTGATTTTTTTTTTAAATTTATATTATTCTTTTGAGATTATTCAATCTGGTGAAAATTTGAATAAAAATGCGTTATGATGTTTGATCAAGTTAACAATAGTTGTGATACAAGTGATTTTAATGTGAAATTAATTTCATTATGTGATGTTATTTGTATTCTTGTATTTTTATGAATATAAATGGTGTTTGATTGACTTGACAAATGTATTCCAATTTGTTTAGTATATTAATCCTTTTGAATTATTGATATTTACAAATATGAAAATATTCTATAGTTCAAGTTGCTTGTAAAAAAAAACGAAGGAAGAGGAGGTCTAAAATTCTTCAATTCATAAGCTTCAATGAAAAAAATGGCAGAGCAAAGGGTGTTACAGAATTATTTAGAAGAAAAGAAAAAGAAAATAAAATTTTTGAGCACATTACATTTTTTATTTTACAGATTATAAAATAACGAAACTTCGCATACATTGCAAAAGACAGTGCAAAAACAGCAATAATTAAATTCATAATGAGTATTACATATTACAAAACTTTTTAAATGTTGTGTAACCTTTACAACAAAAGAAAAAACTGGAAATCACTGAATAAATCCGGTATCAGTTTCTAATAATTAAAAATAAATGGACTGAAATGGATTTGAATTTGTCTTTGTTAGCACTATTCTTTTTTATTCTTTCACTTCTTACTTCTTGGACACTTTTCGAAGATACTCTCTTATTTGGAGCTTTTATGATAGTAAACCTATTTTCTCGGAAACAAGGCTGTGGAGTAGAAGCTGAAACACTTTTATTTTTCTTTAAAATCTCTTTATATTTTCTTTTAGCGATTTACTACAAATATATCTAATCAATTCCACAACATGGATGTGATCACTACTGATCTGATGGTAAAGGCATGATTGTAATTCAACTTTTGATGATGAGTTTTGACAATCCATCTTTCCTGAAAATGATTGGAAAATACGTAGAAAATAAATTTATATATTTGATGGAATTTTTTAAATAAGCACAAAATTCTACACTATAAAGAAAAAAAATTATTTAAAATTCCAAACAATATTTTAGCATGAAGAGAAATTCCTGAAAGCTGTGATTTTTTTTTCTTTTAAAGGTGTTTTTTATTTTCTTTGTATTTTAAATTCGAGAGAACAATCCTAAAGAAAAGCCTCTGTTATTATGATATCCATCGAACAGAAACAGTATTTTTCCTAAAATTCGAATTCGTACGTTTAGTGAGCTGTCCAATTTAGTCTAATCGAAATATCTTTAAATAAAATATACCACACTGCTCTGTCGGATTCAATGGAAATTTATTGTTTACCTTCAAGAGATTTATATTGTTTGAATTCTAAATGATTTCATCTTACTATAATTTTTGTCACTTTGACGAGAAATTGTTTTAATAGGAATCAAAGCAGAAATTTTTTCACTATTGCATTTTAAAGCCAATTACAAAGATTTGGAAATAATTTGAATTGCTTTGAAAACTTATGGAAAATTGATAAATCCACTGCTGGAAAATGAAAAATAATACACATGAAGCACACATGAAAAATAACACACATTGTCCCCGGAGAATGAAATTTTATTCACGCATTCTGTAGATCGTACACTGTATATGATCATGTAATACGTCTATGTACAGTGGCTACAGTATGTGTCAACCATGCCTGTGCTAAAGACCATGCCTGAGTACCCTCCAGAAGCAATGCAGGCTTGCACTCTCGCATGGAGATGATCGTAGAGCTGCCAAATGTCGTCCTGGAGAATGTAGAGCCACTCACAATTCCACCTGGTTACGCAGAAGGTTTGTCGCCGATGTTGCAGACTCGGCCTGACGCCGTCCAATGGAGCTCCACACAGGTTCAATTGGGTACAGGTCAGATGGTCGTGCTGGCCAGGGTAGTTGACGAACGCCTGGAAGAGCTCTTTGCGTTGCACGAGCGATGTGTGGGCGAATATTGTTCTGTTGGAAGAGCGCATCTATCTGATGTTCGAATGGCAACAGAACGGGTTGAATGAAGATCTGAATGTACGCTGCACTGCTCTACGTTCCCTGTAAGATAACCAGAGGCGAATGGTCATTGTAGGCTATGGTTCCCTACATTATGATACCAGGCGTTGGTCCTGTGTTAAACTGCCGTATACATTGTGGCTGCTACCGTTCACCTGTTCAACGCCGCACGCGGAAACAACCATAACTAGAGTCGAGGCAGAACCTGCTCTCATCAGTGAACACAATGCTGAGCCATTCATCCCTCCAGGTGCTTCCAGGTGCTTCTTTCCCGACACCACTGGACACCGCTGGCCGCACATTGGTGAGGCGTGAGGAGCAGTCTGGCGAATGGCACCAGTGATGTAGCCCAGCTTCCAGCACACGGTTGCAGATGGTCTTGGCTGCGCTCCGGTTGCGACACTAGTCCTAATCTGTGCAGCGGTTGTCTTTCGGTCCGCGATTCGTAAGATGCGGTGGTTCTCGTGTGCATTCGTCTTTGCCGTCCGGAACCAGACTAACGACCATCTACACCTTCCTAGGACCACCTGCGCGAACTGTGATGCACAGCGGACACTTCAAGTCTATTGTGTTGAGCGATTCTCCGGAACCACTACCCGGCCTTCCACGCTCAAACTCCCTTAAATACCACACTGTGTTCGCCTACGCCGTCCTGATATCTCTACAATGTTCAACCACTTTGGCGCGCAGTACAGTGCTGGAAACTGCTGACCCCTCTTGCGGCAGATCAGCAGCTGTTGATAGGGATTGTCCATGGCCAGTACACACTTCCTAATTCTTCCATAGCGCTGCACTTTTGATCATCGAATTTACTGCTGTCTACTAGTACCACACGTAAATTCCCATCCCATTCATTTAACTTTCATTTCCTTAGGGGTGTTATTTTTTCATTTTCCAATAGTCCAAAAAAAAAAAAAAAAGAAAAAAGACGGAAATATTCTAAACTGTTTTACTTTTATTCCTTAGATTAGGTTTTAATCTAAGGAAACCGAAGCCTAATCTAAGGAAATATTATCTCCACACACACATCGCTCGCTTGCCTCGGTTATGCATCGATTCTTCATTGTCATATTTCCAGATTTAATCATTTATTAACGTAAAATTTTTAATGGAGAATAAAAAATAAACTACTAATAAAATAAGAAAAACACTTCCCTCAATTCACAGGAAAAAAGAAATGAAAATAATTAAGATTAGAAAAAATTAAGAATAAAAATAAATCCTTACATTAGGATAATAGAAATGCCTGTAATACTGAATATATTTATTTTTCTTAAATATGTTTACTTTTCTTTTCACTGTAAATTCTTAGTTTCAAGCCGTTTGAGTTTTATTTTCCAATAACAAGGTTTAGGTTCTCTTTATTTTTAAACTCAAAAATCTCTTTTTTTTTTTTTTGCTTTTAGCTGTTTTATTATTTTTTAACTTTTCGTAATATTTTCTATATACCGTTTTCGTAATATTTCTTTAGTTTTACAGATAAAAATTGAAAGGAACATTTCTGTGAATACGATATAATATTTTAGGAAATAATTGTAAATAAACTTGTGTTACATTTCTAAATTAAATTAAAATGAAACAAGAGTATGGATCCCCGGTTATCAATATCTTCAGAATATAAAATAAAAATAAAAATAAAAGGAAGAAATTTTTTTAGAAATTTTCGCTTTCTATCAGGTAGTTAACTTCCAAACGAAGTAGGAGGATGGGGCAGTGGTTCATACGTTGATTATCTTACTGTATTTTTATTTGTTTATCGATATAGAAATAACAACGTCATTATAAAATGTTTGTATATTAATAAAATATTGAAAAATAATTTAATATTTACAATGCTTAAGATTTCGATAGGATCACTCAGAGAAACAGGAGATAAGTTCACAAACTATTCGCTCTCATGATTCCTTCATACTATTTCCCTCATACTATGGGTGCGTCTATAAATGATAACCATGGGTGGTTACTACCACTCCGGTTATGGTTGTCATGTGACTGATTATGCTGACGTAGGAGCCTGATTATTCCACAACACTTCCTTTTGTAGACGGCACGGTTACAAAATGGCTCACGTTGTTAAGTGAATCTGTTGTTAGAAATTGAATCAAGTTCAAAAGCCATCTTGAACTAAAACAAAGAAGTAAAAATTAAATGACTGACTTTTAAGCAACTTGGCCAGGTTAAAAAAATTAGTTTCAATGGTAATGTGATTGTTTCATTAATGACAAATAACTAAAAATAAAATAACTATACTATCATGACACATAACCAAGTAAAAAAAAAAGAAAGAAGAAAATTAATGGCCATAAATGTTTTTTTTTTTTTTAGTTCGCCTCGTGTATGTATATGAAACTATGAAGTGAGATAAAATATTCTTTTAATTTAATCGTTGAGTAATAAGCAACTCTGTAATGTAAAATAGAACCGTAATATAAAATGCGTCCATTGTTTTGTCTGCTTGGAATGCTGTCGGCTGCTACGAATGGCGTAACCCATCTCTGAGCCTGGTTACAACTAGGTAACCGCGGTTATTAGTTTATAGACGCGATTGATGGTTAGCTGGAGTGACCGGTTGACTTTATAGACGGCGTCGTTACAAGGTTACGATTTTTACTATTATTGTGAACCACAAAATATCTTTTGTTTCACTTTCATTCTCTCGTTCATTCTGTACTCATTCAAGACGTACAATGGAGATCTTGGGAACACCCGTAAAGAGACCTCGGGAATTTGATTGGAATTATAGGTTTGATTGGAATTTACAAACGAGTAAATGATACTAAAAGTGTTAATAGTCAGATGGCTGGGAGTTGTTTTATCAATGGATTCCTAGCCATTGTGGTATTGTTGTACACGAAATTGCAGATAGATTGGATAAGAAGGATTGCAAAATGGATCAGTCATTCATTGAGATGACTTTTGAGAATGTTTATAGAATTATTAATATTGTTTTTAAAAATGTTGTTGCTGACCAACATAAGCTATGACACTTCGAAGACGATGACAACTTATATTGAAAAAAACACGTTTATTTGTAGCAAAGACAAGTGAAATAAATACCAAGATTCCAATTGTTTGAAAGGGCTGTCCCGATCTGATAGTAAAGTAAAAGCATGGATTCCTGGAATAATAGAGCATTCGCATGACTTCATGTATTTAGTTTTCTCCTATTTGATGAATTGATCTAAATATTTCTTATATATTTACTACAAAAATGACTCTCAACATGAGTGCGTGATTTTAAAACGGCTTAGGATCCGTTCGATTTGTCACGAACTGCAAAACAATTGCATCGAAGAAATAAAACCTACAAATAACCTAAACGGTTTTCAATGAAAGTAAACAATAACCTATTAGATTTCAACTCTTAGATCAATTTTTTTAGATTCTTTGATCTAAAAGTGAGCAACAGTATTTGCAATTTGTGTAAACGTTATAATACGTGCTTATTTTATAGCTTCTACTGAAATTATTGCGGTCCAAATTCGAATTAAAATTTTCAGATGATTAACCACAATTCATCGCTCAAAATTTACGTATGAAGTTCCCTCTGATGAGCACTGAGCTCTTTAATGAGGATATCAACCTATCAAACAAAAAAAAAAAAAATAGGAATTAGCCTAATTTCAAACCAAATATAAAAAGACAAGAAATATATTCTTCAAAACGTCATAAATAAAGAAATTAACAGAAATAAATTTATTGCTATTTTTTTTTTCTTCTCTGAAAATAATGCTTAGCTTTATATACCGACTAGCAAAATACCCCTTCATAATAATGATGTTGATGAGAAAGAAATTGAAATTGTGAGATCACTTCGAAAATTCACAGTTGATACAAAAATCACGTGATAGGTACAAAGTAGTGTTATATTTGAATTTTGTAACTCGACATTCCTAGATATGAAATTAAGATCGAGATCGGAGAATAGAAGACTTACCATCCGTTTTTCCTCTTGTCCAGAGCCCTATCACTTCAAACTTTCCCACGTTCATAAAAACTCATGTAATCATTAAGAATCTATATCTGTCTCTAAAACCTCGTAGAAGTATCCTTCAGCAATGTTTGCATATACTCTCATCGCATTCCGTTTACACCCCATAGTACTAGTTTTTGCCTCCAGGTTAATATGTGGCGTTATTTTGCACAACAACATTTTATAATCAATTGTCGGCACCTGATTAATCTGTGGCGCTTTCAAGAAAGTTGGCCTCCCCTTTTACACCCCTTATGACGCCAATAACGAAAATTTGTCGAATATATGTCTTTTTGATTTTTGCAAAGAACACTCATGTCAAATTTCTTGTTTCTAGCTCAAACCGTTTCCGAGATATGCAATAACCTTCAAGAAACTTCCTCCTCCCTCCCGTAGTTTTAAATATCCTTTGTTAGTGAGCGCCTAAGTCATATGGGAAAACCCATCCGGAAAGGTCAGCGGTTTTTGCAGTCCGTTGATTTATCTGAATCTCTCACAATGTAATGTAAATACTCAAATGAAAACAAACCTAATTCACCAATTTGCCCTTCTTATGAACATAATTATCACTTGGTTTTATGAACTTAATTCTTCCGATTTTTGATTGATAATTGCATGAATTGTGCAAATTAACAAATTTGGTTGACTAGTTAGGTAAGCTATCGCTATGGTATAAGTGTTGTATTCCCAATGCGATTGAATTCCATTGAATATGAATGTAATTAAGCGAGACAGTTCGACAGCTTTCTAGCAATGGTTGGGTAAGTAAAGTCAAACTAGGGATATTCGAAAAACGTTTCATAAACTTAACTTTAGCTACAGGATTTACATGATCTAATCAGTGTTACATTCATATTCAATAATCTATATCTATATCTATATCAGCAACTTAAGATTAGTTTGTCTTGAATTAAATCGCAATTACAATGTTGTTTGATTTCGATTGGAAGCATTTACCTTGGGATACTGCTGAACTAAAAATAATCAGAATTAAAGCCTTATACTATAGTTCTGCTGTATTCTAAATAAAAAGTAAATGAATGGCCACAAAAGACTGACAATCGTAGTTATCTTGTCTTAGTTATAATGTTTAACTAGTTGTACACATTGCTCCAATGTATTTCAAAGGACAGATATTGCGTCTATATTCTAGCCTTAATACTAAATGTAAGTGTATAGAGAACGTCATTATAAAGAAGATGGAGTACAACAATTCATTAAAAGAACGAACATTCCGTTTCAGACTATTGTTAGGGCTAATAGTGGCACTAAGTTATGCTTTGTTTTTGTTGGAACGTCGCGGAAAGAAATAATGATAATCCTTATATATTATTTCTCAAAGGTGTTTTTGTGTCGTTACGGCATATTTCCATTAAGACTTTATTAACATCAATGATTGAGACATCATTTTGAAGATTATGTTCCCCGCTAATGACGAAAAATAAACCAATTGTTTAAAATTAATGTTTTCGTTAAAAAAAACTTTATTTTGAAAACCTTTTTATAAAAATGTAGACACGCTTTAACAGAAGCGTGTTATCTTTCGAAAGCGAAACAAAATTTTAAATAATGCTGTAGCGTCGTAACTTCAAATATATCCTTTTTTGAATAAAAATGCACTTTAAAAAGATATTTCATCGTTTATTTAATAAGAACAGATAAAAAAACAAACAAAGATTTATATTTTACTAAAAATAAACGACTTATTACAATAAAAAAACATAAAAATTTGTCAACTTCTCATATATTATTTCTCAAAGGTGCTTTTTTTTTGTTTTGTTTTTTTATATCACTTAATACTTCATCAAAATCAATGATTGAGATATTTTGAAGATTACAGTCACCGCTAATGACGAAAAATAAACAAATGGTTTAAATTAATGTTTTCGTTAAAAAACTTTATATAAAAACCTTTTTATAAAAATGTAGAAGGCGTCATATCTATTGACAATCTATTCATTTATTTATTTCCACATTACCATTCGGTGACTGATCAAGATACCATGCGAATTATTCGCTCGGGTCAACCTTTTTATAAGAATGTAGAAGGCGCCATCTATTGACAATGGGTTTAACTAATATGCACGACACCTGTTGGATTTGTTTATTATTTCTCAAAAGTAGTTTTTTGTTGTGAATTATTCGCACGGGTCAGCTAGTTAACAATAATTGCAACAGAGGTCTAATAGCAAGAAAATATATCTGAGTGTCATTACTAATCGGGTAACAAAAATCAGCAGAACTCTGTTAACAAAAGATAGAAAACTGTTAGGCATTCTTGTGGCATTTGTTATTTGCCGTTAACAAAGACAAGCAAAGCTCCAATGTACAGCAGCAAGGCTTTATTAAAATGCTTCGTTTGAATTATTACAGTAACACATTTCATATTCGTTCTCAATTTGGTCTCTGCAGCCAGAACAAGAATTTCAGAGGGAATTTTTTTATTCTTTATCTAAGCCCACTCGATCAGTGCTATTTCTTATAATGGCTGAAGGTCAGTTTAATTACTTGAACTAAATTAAGGGGTTTAAAAGAATATAAAAGGTTTAAAATTTTAGAAATAATTTCATAAGGAAATGGAATGAGAGAAGCTCTCAGAATAATTGAAATATTTCAGATCGGTCTTAGTTAATACTGACTTCTTTTATAACTTTATTTGTTAATACTATTATAAATTTTGAAATATGTTATTTTAATTCCATTAATTTCAAAAATATTCATTTATATTTTTATGGAGTAATTAAAAATTCAGCTCAATTAATATAAGGAAAAATATTTAAACTATCTGTAAATAAATTAGAAAGACCACCTCTTATAAAAAAAAAAATGTTTAGGAAACGATAAGAATATCGAGTAGTTCTGTTAGTCAATTAATATATATATAAATAAATATATATACAAATTAACTGGCTAACATGTATATTTTCTTAAATTGAGCGTTTTGTCTAAACTTTACAACACGATACCACCAATCAGCGACGTGTCAAGGATAGATTCGTTTTCCATTTTACCACTTCTGCTAAAGGATACATCATTTCTATCAATTGGGTAAAAGTAATATCCATCGTATGCACTCAAGCTGTGTGTGTGACGATTGGCTTTACGTTAGATAAGTTGAGGTTACATCCACTTCAGGATGTTTATATTGAAAAAATTTTAAAAATATTACGCGTAGGTAATTCAGCTATAACATACACATATTATCTGCTATCTTGAAAATAGTGCAAATACCGCTATCTTTTCCGAAATCGAAATAAAAGTCGGCTGACACCATGTTATTACGCTTTTAACACAAAATTTATATCACCTTTGATTGAAATGAATATCGCGTTTTATGTATTTTCATTAAAACAAACACAAATGAAATTCAACTTTTGTCAAGAAGTTATTTTCTGCATACTTAGCAAAAAAAAAAAACCCACGATCTTAATGATCTATGGAAATTCATTTAATTAAGATTTAAATAACGAAAGTAATGTTTCAGATTTCATTTGGCAATTTCTTGAAAACTATTATGTTTGCTAAATAAAGTTTGCATGAAAGATTTGTAGTTCTTCCAAAGAAATCGGTCTTCATTAGACAAGAAATGTAATGTATATCATGAACTTTTTTGAATGTGTTAGGTAGTATTGATTGGAATGGAACATTTTTATGAAAATTTTACCTATATCTACTGTAGTTAAAGGAAATTATAATTTCTTTATGTCAAAATAATGAGATAGCTTCATTGGTTTTTGAATGGAGCTAAATGAGTTATGATAATCAACTTATAAGTACTTATTCCATATTTCTTCCTAATTTCTTCTCTTCTGGAATTATAGTTTTTCTTTATTCTTGATGTATTTTAATAAGATATATTTAATGTATTTAAAATCTTTATTTGATTTGATTGTAAAGAATTTGATTGTTTTTAGTTTTTAAAAAGATCATACTGCATTTCTAAATCGAAGGTGCATAAGAAGCAATGTTATACCAGATTTTGAAAAACTGTAAAGGTCCTTGTATGGAAACTATATGTTGGTTCTTTCTGCAGATTGATTCTCATATATCTAACAACTTTTAATATTTTAAGAATATCTATCTATATCTATAGGTAGAAATAAATTCATGTCTGAAATTAAAGAAAAACTCAAAAAATGGATTGTAATAGTAATTTCTTTATTAAAATTATTTTTTTTTATTTCTACAGCTACATTTAGAATGTCTCAACTGGAAGTGTTGCCGGAATACTGTGATGAAGTATTGGAAAAAAAAGATAAAATGAGGAAAGATTCTATTTTAACAGATGTTGTTCTCACTTGTTCTGGAAAACAGTTCCCTGCCCATCGGAGTCACTTATCAGCAGCATCTCAATATCTCTTTGATATGTTCAATTCTGGACTGCTAGAGTCGAAAGAATGCGTTGTAGATTTCCCCAGCATGAGCCCAATAAGTCTTGAGATCATTCTTAATGTTCTATATACTGGGAAGTTGGCTTTGGTGAATGCATGTGATCTTCCTGATCTGATAATAGCCCTCCACATGATGCAGTTGGACAGAGTGTATGACCACTACAGGCAGTGTTTCATCTCTCTTATCTCCAAAGATAACTTCAAGGTCTACTGGGACACAGGTGAGAGTTTACATGATGACAAGATCCTAAATGCTGTGTATAACATCATTGAAGACATTTATCAACTGCCGGAATTTAAAAATATTAATAATGAGCATCTGCAAAAATTACTGGCACATCTTAATGGTAAATCAGCTTGTCACGACTTAATTCTAAAAGTAATTCTTCAGGCAGCGCTTTTCAAGGAAGACAGTCAAGCATCATTCGATGGAATGCTGACATATATTGACTTCCAAAAACTATCAAATGAAGTTTTGAGTACTATTGATAAAAATCCACTGATCAGGAATTCGGCGGTTTTCCATTCACAATGTCATTTAGTTACCCTACAACGGTTCCAATTTGTATCCAATTTCTCTCAGTATCTAATGAGAGTTCCACTTCTATACATATTTGGCCATTACGCTAACGGCCAACGCGTGGTTCAGCGTTGTCACATGGGCGAATGGGAGAATATCATCTTAGAAGACACCATTGTTCCAAACTATGCAGTTGTCGTGATACGGAAGAACTCCATGAATTTTTTTATCACTAACGATGTTGTTGGGCCACTGCAGATGACACGCTTAGAGTTTGACATGCTAGGACATAAGATTCGAGAGGAAATTATAAAAGATGACTTAGTGAATGAGATTTTTAACGATAGGGAGGTCACAAACCGATTCGCGTCAGCAGGATTCACAATGGAAAAGTTAATCAAGAACTTAGATGCAGATAGTGTGGACAAACAACCGGAAGATGAAGAGACCTTGAAACTTAAGTGCTACTTAATACAGTGTGACGATCGCCTCTTTTCTATTGAGCAAGTGGGCAAAGATGAAGGGAAGATGGCTTTGGAGATATATGAATCTATAAACAGTTATCCGGCAGGTCCCTGGAATCGACGCCTCTCTGTTGACTGGACCAATTTTACACCCAAATGGTTTGCCTATTTTTTGCCACCCAAGTTCATAGTTATCCGATGTTTTCCTGGTCTGAGCCTTTATTACGACCTCACTTCTGTTGGTTCCAATGTCTATGAATTCAAAGATGATAACAATAGCCTGGAGGACGTGGTTTCTCTGGTTAAGAGTGATTGGAATGTTTGTTGTTTGACTGGTGATGGAAGCATTTTCTTCCAAGACATAAGAGAAAGTACCAGTGAGTGGAAGTTTCTCATCAAATGTCCTTTTGTTTTAGCTGGATATTATCAGATTATCTTAAATACCACTGGAGCTTATTAGTGGAGCTCTTCCACCATGTGAACTTAAAATTTCTTATATGTATTAGTTGATGTTTGTGATTAATACAAGCAACACGGATTACTTAGTTATAAAAGATAATTGATATTTTCTTTCTGGAAGTTATGACGTTTCTTTAGTATTACCATCTTCTACTGAAACATCTAATAAGAGTTAATTTTTGCAATGATTTTTTTAAAATTTATATTATTATTTTGAGATTATTCAAATTGGTAAAAATTTGATTAAAAATACAGTATTAAATTCGATCAAGTTCACAATAGTTGTAATACAAGTGATGGTAATGTGAAATTAATTTCATGATGTGATATTAATTGTATTCATGTATTTTTATAGATATAAATGGCGTTTGATTGACTTAACAAATGTATTCCAATTTTTTTAGTATAGTAATCCTTTTGAATCGTTAATAGCTTCATGGAAGTTTACAAGTATAAAAATATTCTATAGTTCAAGTTGCTCGGAAAAAAAAAGAAGAGGAAGAATAAAATTCTTTAAATTTCGTAAGCTAAAATAAAAAAAATTGCTGAGCCAAGGGTGTTACAGAATTATTTAGAAGAAATAAAGAAAAAGAAAGTAAAATGTATTAGGACACGAGGTGTGCCCCGTGGTGTGACCCGCGTTAAATTCGACCATTCTTGGTAATGTTCGGTTCTCGTCGTGTGGCGAAGCCGACCGCCTTCGCCGCCGCACCCGTTAGTTGACGTTTGTGTTTACTACTACGTTCCTATTAGTCGTTGCGTGGTGTTATATACCCTGTAAACTTCCTCAATAAACGGGCTATCTAACGCAAAAAGAATTATTCAAATCGGACTAGTAGTTCCTGAGATTACAGCGTTCAAACATATAAACTCTTTAGCTTTATATGAGGAATTTTAAGCCATACAAGCCTAACCCCCAACAAGGAAATTATTGGGGAAATGGATTGAAACGCTTGGGGGTCGTGTACAATAAAATAATAAACACTTTGCTGCTGTAATTTATATAGCTAATTTTCTTTAATACATAAATTACAGCAGGAAAGTGTATAAATTTTTTTTTTGTACAATACCACCAAACGTTTCAAATCATTTCCCCAATAATTTTCTGCTTGAGGGTTAGGCTAGTATGGCTTAAAACCCCTCATATATTAGTATAAGATTACATTTTTTAATTTTACAGATTACAAAATAATGAAATTTCGCATACATTGCTAAAGACAGTGCAAAAACTGCATTAATTCAATTCATAATGATTATTACATATTACAAAATTTTGTAAATGTCGCAACCTTTATGACAAAAGAAAAAACTGGAAATCAATGAATAAATCCGGTCTCAGTTTCTAATAATTAAAAATAAATGAACTGAAATGGATTCGAGATTGTCTCTGTTAGCACTATTCTTTTGGATTCTTTCACTTCTTACTTCTTGGACACTTTTACGAAGATACTCTCTTATTTGGAGCTTTTATGATAGTAAAACCTATTTTCTCGGAAACAAGGCTGTGGAGTAGAAGCTGAAACACTTTATTTTTCTTTAAGATCTCTTTATATTTTCTTTTAGCGATTTACTACAAATATATCTAATCAATTCCACAACATGGATCTGATCACTACTGATCTGATGGTAAAGGCATGATTGTAATTCAACTTTTGATGATGAGTTTTGATAATCCATTTTTCCTGAAAATGATTGGAAAATACGTGGAAATTTAGTTATATATTTGATGCAATTTTTTAAATAAGCACAAAATTCTACATTATAAAGAAAAAAATGTATTTAAAATTCCAAACAATATTTTTGCATGAAGAGAAATGTAGAGAAAAAACATTTTATTTTTGTTTAGGATCTCTCACTATTTTCTCTTAGAAATTTACTACAAAAGATCAATTCCACAACATCGATCTGATCACTACTTCTGTAGGTAAAATTCATGGTTGCAATTCAGCTTTTGATGACGAGTTTTGATAATCCATTATAAGAAAATAAAAGAAAATTATAAGAAAATAAACTATAATGCAATTTTTTAAATAAACACAAAATTCTAAATTATAAAGAAAGAAAGTATTTAAAAATCCAAACAATATTTTAATATTTAAAGAGAAGTTCCTGAAAGCTATGGTTTTTTAATTTTAAATGTGTTTTTTTATTTTCTTTAGTATTGTTCTCTCGAAGAAAAGCCTCTGTTATTATGATATCCATGGAAACAGTATTTTTCCTGAAAATTCGAATTCGTACGTTAAGTGAGGTGTCCAATTCAGTGTAATCGAAATATCTTTAAATAAAATATACCAGATTCCGGTTTTGGACTTCAATGGAAATTTATTGTTTACCTTCAAGAGATTTATATTGTTTGAATTCTAAATGATTTCATCTTACTATAATTTGACGAGAAATTGTTTTAATAGGAATCAAGGCAGAGATTTTTTCACTAGTGCATTTTAAAGCCTATTACAAAGATTTGGAAAATTGAACGTGGGCGGAAAATTGATAAATCCGCTGCTGGAAAATGAAAAATAACACACTGAAGCCATGGTCCCCGGAGAATGAAATTTTATTCGCACATTCTGTAGGTCGTACACTGTGCATGATCATATACTATGTCTACGTACGAGGTAATACGCCTATGTACAGAGGATACAGTATGTGTGAAAGACCATACCTGTGTACCCTCCTCCAGCAGCAATGCAGGACTGGAGGCGATCGTAGAGTTGCCAAATGTCATTCTGCAGTCAACACTTCGAGTGAATGTCAACATTTCATTTCAAGTCCAACGTGTTGAGCGATTCCCCGGAACCACCACCCGGCATTCCACATTCAAATTCCTTTAACTGCACACAGTGTTCTCGTCTGCGCCGTTCTTCTCGTCTACAGCGTTCACCACCACTTTGGCGGGCAGTACGGTGCTGGAAACAGCCGACCACTTTTCTGGCAGGTCAGCAAACTGCTGATAGGGGCTCGGATTGTTCATGGCGAGTAGACACTTCCTAATTCTTTCATAGCGCTGCGCTTTTGATCATCGAATTTATTGCCCTCTACCAGTACCACACGTAAATACAGTGCTTCCCATTCATTTCCTTCCGGGTTTTCATTTTTCATTTTCCAACAGTTTAAAAAAAATGAAAGAAGGAAATTTTCCAAACTCTTTTACTTTTATTCCTTAGATTAGGTTTTAATCTAAGGAAACCGAAGCCTAATTTAAGGAAATATTACCTCCACACACATCGCTCGCTTGCCTCGGTGTTGCATGGATTCTTCATTGTGGTATCGAATTCGAGATTTCTTTTTTTAGATTTCTTTTCTTAACGTAAAATTTTTAATGGAGAATAAAAAATAAACTCCTTATAAGAAAAATTTAGTGGCCTCGATTCACAGGAAAAAGAAATGGAAACAATTAAAATTAGAAAAAATTAAGAATAAAAATAAATCCATACATTTGGATAATAGAAACGCCTAATATACTGAATATTATTATTTTCTGAAATATGTTTTCCTTTCTTTTCACTGTAAATTCTTAGTTTCAAGCCGTTTGATTTTAATTTTCCAATAATAATCTTCAGGTTTTCTCTTATTTTTAAACTCAAAAACCCTTTTTTTTTTTGCTTTTAGCTGATTTACTAATTTTTATGGCTTTTTAATAATATTTTCTAAACATTGTTTTCGTAATATTTCTTAGTTTTGTAGAAAAAATTGAAAGGAACATTTCTTTGAATATGATATAATAGTTTAGGAAATAATCTATACTACTATTATATCTATACTACTATTATAAAGCTGAAGAGTTTGTGTGTTTGAACTACCAGTCCGATTTGAAAAATTCTTTTTGCATTAGATAGCTCGTTTATCGAGCAAGGTTATAGGCTGTGTCAACATCAGGCAACGACCAATAGGACCGGAGCAGTAAACATAAACGTCAACCACTCTGGCAAACTGTCGGGTGCGGCGGAGGCGACAGCGCGCTGGATCGGGAGCGGGTTGTATGTTTCCACATAATTTCCAGATGGTATTGAAAGCTAATGAGATGCACTTAGTTATGTACACATAATGTGTATAAAACAGATATGTTTATCACAATTTAACGCGGATGAAACCGCGGGGCAACGTTAGTTATAAATAAACTTGTATTACATTTCTAATTTAAATTAGAATGAAACAAGAGCATGAATCTCCGGTTTTCAAAATAGTCAGAATATAAAAGGAAAATAAAAATAAAACGAAGAATTTTTTTTTAGAAATTTTCAGTTAGTTTTTAACCTCTGTGAACTTTTTACAGTATGACTCTCAACATGAGTGCTTGATTTTAAGATGTTTTAGGCTCCGTTCGATCTGTTATGAACTGCAAAACAATTATATCGAAGAAATAAAACCTATAAATTACCTAAACGGTTTTCAATGAAACTAACAATAACCTTTTAAATCGATTTTTTTTTTTTAGATTCTTTGATCAAATAGTGACCATACTGGTGACCATATTGGTGAACCTTATTGTTTGCCAACATTTATTTGATTCTTTGGTCATCTAGAAGTATATATTTTAATTCTCCCCGGATTTGGAATAATTTCTCATATTACTAGTCAACAATCATATTACTAGATCATATTACTAGTCAACTATCAGGAAAAAAGGAGAGCTCTAGCTCATTTGGAGCTCTAGGGTTAATTTATGCTCTGTATGCAATTAAGTTTATTAGGTTTTATTGTTTGAGCCCAAAACATATTCGTATTTGCAATTTGTATAGACATTATAATATGTGCTTATTTTACAACTTCTACTGTAATTATTGCTGTCCCATTTACTTATGACGTTCCCTCTTATGATTTCTTTGACGGGGATATCAACCTATCAAAAAACAAAAAATAGGAATTAGTCTAATTTGCAACCAAATATAAAAAGACAAGAAATATATTTTTTAAAACGTGATAAATAAAGAAATTAACAGAAATAAATTGATTGCTATACAGAGCCGTTTCTAAGTGTTCTGCCACCCTAGGCAAGAACTGAAAAATGCCGCCCCCTCTCTTTCAAATGCCGCCCCCACCAAAAAAAAAAAAAAAAAAAAAATCTTCAATTCAACAACCAAAAAAAAAACCGCAATCTTATTTTAACAATCAAAAAAAAAAACCGAATCCGTCCTTCGGCCGCCCTAAAATCTTGCCGCCCTAGGCGGCCGCCTAGTCTTGCCTAATGGTAGAAACGGCCCTGTTGCTATACATTCTTTTGTTCCATGAAAATTATGCTTATCTTTATATACTGACTAGCAAAATACCCGTTCAGATTAATGATGTTGATGAGAAAGAAATTGAAATTGTGAGTTCATTTAGAAATTTCCCTGTTGATACAAAAATCACATGATATAAAGTAGTATTTTATTTGAATTTTAGCTCGAGATTCTTATATATCAAAGTTACGACGAGATCGGAGAATAGAAGACTTACCACTCCTTTCTCCTCTTGTCCAGAGCCCTATCACTTCGAACTTTCCCTCGTTCATAAAAACTCATGTAATCATTACGAATTATATGTGTCTCTAAAACCCCGTAAAAGTATCGTTCAGCAGTGTTAGCATATCCTCTCACCGCCCTTCCGTTGACACCCAATAGTTCTAGTTTTTGCCTCCAGGTTAATATGTGGCGTTATTTTGCACAACAACATTTTAGTTGCAATTGTCGGCACCTGGTTAATCGGGTGTTAGGACTTCTGTTTATGCTTTATTTTTGTTGGATCGTCACGATAAGGAATAGTGCTAATTAACAACAATTGCTACAGAGGTCTAATAGCAAGAAAATATATCTGAGTGTCATTACTAATCGGGTAACAAAAGTCAGCAGAACTCTGTTAACAAAACATAGGAAACTGTTAGACATTCTTGTGGCATTTGTTATTTGCCGTTAACAAAGACAAGCAAAGCTCCAATGTTCTGCAGCAAGGCTTTATTAAAATGCTTCATTTGAATTATTGCAGTAACACATTTCATATTCTTTCTTAATTTTGGTCTCTGCAGCCAAAACAAGAATTTCAGTGGGAATTTTTTTATTCTTTATCTAAACCCACTCGATCAGTGCTATTTCTCATAATGGCTGAAGGTAAGTTTAATTACTTGAACTAAATTAAGGGGTTTAAAAGAATATAAAAGGTTTAAAATTTTAGAAATAATTTCGTAAGGAAATGGAATGATAGAAGCTCTCATATTAATTTGAAATATTTCAGATCGGTGTTAGTTAATACTGATTACTTTTGTAAATTGATTTGTTAATACTATCATAAAGTTTGAAATATGTTATTTTAATTCCAATAATTCCGAAAATATCCATTTATATTTTTATGGTGAAATTAAAAATTCAGCTGAAATAATATAAGGAAAAATATTTAAACTATCTATAAATAAATTAGAAAGACCCTCTCTGATAAAAAAAAAATATTTAGGAAACGATTAAATATCGAGTTGTTTAGTCAATTTATATACAAATTAACTAGCTAACAATGTATATTTTCTTATATTAAACATTTAAGCTAAACTTTACCACCAATCAGCGACATTTCATAGATATATCTGGTTGCCTTTTTAACACTTCCGCTAAAGGATACATCATTTCTATCAGTAGAGTAAAAGTATTTTTCATACATTTTCTGCCATCCTGAAAATAGTGGAAATACCGCCATCTTTTTCGAACTTAGAAAAATAGTCCAACGTCCTCTGGCACAACAAAACTATTATGTTGGCTAAATAATATTTGCATGAAAGATTTGTAGTCCTTCCAAACAAGTCGGTCTTCATTAAATATTAGAAACGTAATGTCTAGCATGAACTTTTAAAACTTCGTATATTATCTGCATATTATAATGAATGTTTTTAGTTTTTAAAAAAAACAAACTGCATTTTTAAATCGAAGATGCATAAGAAGCAATGTTATATCAGATTTGGTAAAACTATAAAGTCCTTGTAGGACACTGTATGTTGGTTCTTTCTGCTAATTGATTCTCATGTACATCTTGTAACTTTTAATAATTTCTGAATATGTATCTCTGTTAAAGGTAGAAAATAAATTCATTTCTGAAATTAAAGAAAAACTCATTGCACTCACCAATAATAAAGAACGCAAAGAAACCATTCAGGTTTTATAAGTTCACGAATCACTAGTAGAAGTCTTGAATTCCGACAAAACACCTTCTGGCATTATACGGTTAATTCCAAGAAGTTCTTCATACTTCAAAGTAATATAAGGAATATTTTTCATTATATATTTCAAAACATAGTTCGCACTTTACTCTGGCCGCCAAATAACTTCGAATTATTCTAATTTTTTCTGTGCTATGATTGTTCGATAAGAAAACCAAAATTAACTATTCAATTTAATAAACAAATAAAGGTTCCTATTCATTCTCTAGTTCAAGACAGCTGTTTTCTGTATAATAAAAAGTTGTATTAAGTTCTATTAGAAACAAACAAGCTCAATAGGAAATATAAAAAGTTTGGTCAGGCCACACTATCATTGGAGTTTCAAAATATCTACATATATTGAAAACTTCAGGTAACAATATATTCAAAAATTATTTTATTTTAGAATAACTATTTGGTAACTGAAACAGAAATATATACCATGAAACCAAAATAGATTGTAATAGTAATTTCTTTATTAAAATTATTTTTTTTTATTTCTATAGCTACATTTAGAATGTCTCAACTGGAAGTGTTGCCGGAATACAGCGATGAAATACTGGAAAAAATGGATAAAATGAGGAAAGATTCTATTTTAACAGATGTTGTTCTCATTTGTTCTGGAAAACAGTTCCCTGCCCATCGGAGTCACTTAGCAGCAGCATCTCAATATCTCTTTGATATGTTCAATTCTGTACTGCGAGAATCCACACAAGACAATATAGATTTCATCAGCATGACCCCAATAAGCCTAGAGATCATTCTTGATGTTCTATATACTGGGAAGTTAGCTTCGGTGAACGCCTGTGATCTTCCTGATCTGATTATAGCCCTCCACATGATGCAGTTGGACAGAGTGTATGACCACTACAGGCAGGAGTTCATCTCTCTTATCTCCAAAGATAACTTCAAGGTCTACTGGGACACAGGTGAGAGTTTGCATGATGAAAAGATCCTAAATGCTGTGTATAACATCATTGAAGACATTTATCAACTGCCGGATTTTAAAACTATTGATAATGAGCAACTGGAAAAATTACTGGCATATCTTAATGGTAAATCAGCTTGTCACGACTTAATTCTAAAAGTAATTCTTCAGGCAGCGCTTTTCAAGGAAGACAGTCAAACATCGTTTGATGGAATGCTGACATTTATTGACTGCCAGAAACTATCAAATAAATTTCTGAGTACAATTGATAAATATCCACTGATCAGGAATTCGGCCTTTTTCCATTCACAATGCCATTTAGTTACCCTTCAACGGTTCCAATTTGTATCCAATTTCTCTCAGTATCTAATGAGATTGCCACTTCTATACTTATTCGGTCATGACGCTAACGGCCAACGTGTGGTTCAGCGCTGTCACATGGGCGAGTGGGAGAATATCATCTTAGATGACACCATTGTTCCAAACTATGCAGTTGTCGTGATCCAGAAGACTTCCATGAAATTTATTATCCTTAGCGTTGATGTTGGGCCGACATGCTTAGAGTTTAACATGCTAGGACATAAGATTCGAGAGGAAATTATAAAAGATGACTCAGTGAATGAGATTTTTTACGATAGGGAGGTCACAAACCGACTCCAGTCAGCAGGATTCATAATGGAAAAGTTAAGCAAGAACTCTTATGCAGATAGTGTGGACAACCAACCGGAAGATGAAAAGACCTTGAAACTATGCAAGTGCTACTTAATACAGTGTGACGATCGCCTCTTTTCCATTGACCAAGTTGACAAAGATGAAGGGAAGATGGCTTTGGAGATATATGAAGTTATAGGCAGATATCCCTGGAATCTACTCCTCTCTGTTGACTGGACCAATTTTACATCCAAATGGTTTGCCTACTTTTTGCCACCCAATTTCTTAGTCATCCGATGTTTTCCTGGTCTAAGCCTTTATTACGACCTCACTTCTGCTGGTTCCAATATCTTTGAATTCAAAGATGACAACAATAGCCTGGAGGATGTGGTTTCTCTGGTTAAGAGTGATTGGAATGTTTGTTGTTTGACCGGTGATGGAAGCATTTTCTTCCAAGACATAAGAGAAAGTACCAGTGAGTGGAAGTTTCTCATCAAATGTCCTTTTGTTTTAGCTGGATATTATCAGATTATCTTAAATACTAGTGGAGATTTTTCTCCATTAAATTTTCAAATTAAGGAATCAGTATAAAATGATAGGCTGAAAAAATGCGTTTGAATGTTTCGAATTTTGAATATTAAATTTTAAAATGTATTTGTTCAGAATCGTGTTTACTATAAGCAATTTGAATTAACTAATTATCAAAGATATATCTTGAAAATTTCAGTGAATTTATAATTTATTTCTGAAATTCAAGTACTTATTTAGAATTACCATTATCCACTGAAAAAAAAAATGTCTTATTAAGTTATTTTTGGAATTTTTATTTCGAAATTAATCTAATTATATTGAGAATATTAAAAATGGTAAAAATAAAAATAAAAATTTGTGATGAAAGTTGAATGAAGTGACAATAGTCGTGATACTATTGATGTTTACTGTGAAATCAATTTATAGTTTTGATGCAGATGTTAGTTGTATTCTTGTATTTGGTTCTTGTCTGTTGTGTGTGAATATAAATGACTGATTGGTTGATAACCGTATTCCAATGTTTTTAGTTTGGTAATCCTTTTGAATCAATAATAGCTTCATGGATGTTTCGAAGCATAAAAAGATTGTATAGTTGTTGCTTATCGTAAGAAAAAATGAAAAAGGAAGAGAAAGAATAACAATTCATAATCTGTATCAAAAAAAAATGGCAGAGCTAGGGGTGTTAGGGAATTATTTGGATGAAATAAAGAAAAATTAAAATAAAATTTATTAGTATACATTCAATTTTTGTTACTTTTGTACATTGGAAATTAACGAAACTTCTTGTATATTGCTGAAGACTTTTCTCTAGAAAACTAACAGTTATGAAATTCGTTATTATTATTACTAATCACAAAACTTATATCGGAGCTTATATAATAAAACGAAAAAAACTGTAAATCAATAAATAATTCCGATTTTACTTACTAAAAATAAATGGATTTATCACTTCAAACAGCTCTGACATCTGTATTTGGAGCTTTTGTGATAGTAAAACAGATTCCTCAGAAACAAGGCTATTGAGTAAAAGCGGAAACATTTTCTTTTCTTTATTGTCTCTCACTACTTTCTCGATAGATTTATAGATTTTTATCAGAAAAATATCTAATTAATTGGACAACATCGAACTGGTAACTTTTCGTGTAGGTTAAGTTCATGCTTGCAATTTAGATTTTGATGATCTTTTAAATTAAATTTTGAATATTGATTTTCCAAGGGAAAATAAGTAGAAAATAAATTTATATATTTGAAGCAATTTTTAAATAAATACAAAATTCTACTTTATAAAAGAAAAAAATGCTTATAAATAATAATCGAACAATATTTTTAACATTAACGAAAGTTCTTGAAGGAACCGATAGCTGGTTTTTTTTTTTTTTTTAAAATATCGTTTTTTTTATTTGCTTTGTATTTTAACCTAGTGAGAACAAGTTTAAAGAAAAAGTCTCTCTCATTATAATATCCGTCGAACAGAAAAATTTTTTTTAGCTGATTCTTAGGACTAAGTTCTGCTGGACTTCAATGGAAATTCGTTTTTTGCTGATACTTATAATTATAAATTATATTATAAAAACGATACTTCTAAATGATTTGACCTTACTATAATCTTTCTCAGCTTCACGAAAAATTTCCACATAAATGATTTTGATTTTTTCAACACTACATGGTAGAGTCTATTACAAATATTTGGAATTAATTTGAAATGTTTTTAAAACTTTCCAATTAAAAGACGAAAATTTTCCGGACTGTATTAACTTTTAGGTCTAAAACCTAACGTAAGGAAACTGAAGCCGATATCGTGTGATCAGATCTTCACGATTCTCCATAAACATTGCTCGCTTGCCTATGGCCCTCCATCGATGGGGCATTGTCAATTATTAGTTGTAAGACATTTAAGTTATACTGACAAAATTTAGAATTTTTTGCTTTTATTAGTTTAGTAATTTTTTGACTATTAATAATATTTTCTAAATAGAAATAAAATGTAAGTATAAATAAATAAATGAATATAAATATTTTCGTAATATTTCTTTAGTTTTATGTATGAAATTTAAAAATACCATTTCCATGGATGTGAAAAGCAAATCTCAATGGATAAGATTTTTTAGGAAATGATAAATAAAATAGTATTAAATTCTAATTTAAATTTAATTAGAATGAAACAAAGATATGAATGCCTAGTTTCGATTATCTGCAAAATATGATAAATAAATAAATAAATAAATAAATAAATAAATAAATAAATAAAGAAAGAAAGAAAGAAAAATTGTTTTTTTTATTTAGAAATTTTTGCTTTCTTTACAGACAGTTTTTAACCTCATTGAACCTCAAATGAAGTGGGAGGGAACAACTTTAATTATAGTATCTGATGTAATGACTATTGATTTATTGTAGTTCTAAAACTTTAACAGCAAAGATAAAAAAATTTTTGTCTTGAAATATTGAAAATAATTTAAAATTGAGAACTCCTAAGATTTCGATAGGATTACGCAGATAAACATGAGATAGGGCGGTGGTGCTCAAAAAAATATGGCTTTTGACGAAATGATAGAAACTGTTACATTAAATACGTTTATGAGAAAAATGTGATTGGAGAAGAGTTTATTTAATGAAAGCTTCTTCCCATTGCCGAGAGGTATTAGAGATTTTTAACAGCAAGAAACATTCAATATTGACAACAGAAGTTAATCCACTGTTAAGGTTAGCAGTGAATTTTACTGCGTACTTCTTTATCCAATGAAATCTAAAAATCCAATCAAAATTTTGGAGAAACAGGTTGTAAAAGCAAAATCTGTCTACATCTTCGTTTGCAAACGCTAGCCAAAATGAAAAACTAGCTACTACTTTCACTCTTCCAAAACGGATTGAAGTTACAGTAAAACCCCGATTATCCGAGCCCCTATTATCCGAGTTTCCGCTTTAACCGACCTATCAAACAATTTTAGGATTTTTTTTTCGCAAATTAATCTTCGTTCCTCTAGTCATATGGCCCCCTGCCTGGAATCGGGGAATGATTTCGACACCAACAATCCTGGGTTATCCTTAAAAAATGCCGAAACATTGCTTCAGAAAAACGCAAAAGTAACGTAAAACAAAAAACAATTAAGGAGATTTTTAAGTAAAAGAACTCTTTCAATATGAATTGTATGTGGTGTATCTATATAATTTTTTAATTTGTTAAAATATACATTTAAACCCTAGTCGATTTATTTTATTTACAATTTTCGGTTTAACCGAGTTTTTCGGTTATCCGAGTTAGTCTTGATCCACATTAACTCGGATAATCGGGACTCTACTGTAATTGTATTAAATATTTCCATATTTCCTCTACATCTGAGACGTAATAGTATGTAACTCTTAATTCATTTTGAAATACTTTGTTGTTTCGATGAAATTTGTAATATTTGAGGCTACCCCAGCCTCCAACCAGTCCAGAGACGGCTGTATTAAAAGATAAATGAAAATATGAAGATACAAAAAATAAGTAATAAGCGATATTTATTGTACTTTCTGGAATTAAAGTCTCGTATGTAGTTCTTTTAAAATTTTATTTTTATTAAATAAAATGTAATGCATATTCCTCTGTATAGTAGTCACTCAAGCTTTTAAAATAGACTTATTAGTATTGAAAGTTGATTAATTTAGAACAACAGTCCAATAAACATTATTTTAAATAAACATTTTTTGAATTGAAGTGTTTAAACAAATGTACCCTAGTTATAGTGATCTGACTTCTACTCAGTTTTTGTCCTGCCAGAAATTGTAGACAATCTCCATGAATCCAAAAGTTCACAGTACATCGATAAGTGCCTATAGTCCTATCAAATTGTAGTTTTACCAGGAAAGTTTTGAGGTAGTTTTAATTTCTTCCATCTCTATGTTTTTTGGGGCGCTGAATGCGAATCTGAGGTTTGCGAACAAAATTTCGTGACGCAACATTAAAAAATATGCCAAAAAAAGGTGAAAAATCTCATGTTTTGGCGGTATTATCCTTATAACTCGAAAACTAACAACTTTTCGTAAATAACCTTCCGATTCAAAATGAAAGTACATAAAATTTCCTACAAATTTCACTATTCAGGTTTTTTTTCTCCGACGAACCGTTCGGACGCAAGCGCTAATTGAAAATTGGCGTACTTTGACGGTCTCCGTAAAAACCCACGTTTTCAACTCCACAACTCTATTTATTATTAAAGGCTGGCAATTAGGGAATTCCTCCCAGTTCTCTGCACATACCTTAGTTAGATCGTATATGTAACGGTACAGGTCAGTTTTTCACAAATTACATAATATTAAAGTTATTTAATGAAGTCCGAAATTGTACACAGTCAGTTATAGAAAAGATAAAATTCCAAAGAAAAATCTTAAAATATTATGACAAATTATTATATTATATTACATATGATTATATAGTACATTATTTTATGAGCAAAAATTATATTAGCCGTTGTCGTTTAGAGGGTCCTGGATGAGGTTCGTCGAATGCGGCGGGTCCTGCCACAATTATTCTATGTAATCTTATGTAATATAATATAATAATTTGTCATAATTTTTCAAGATTTTTCTTTGGAATTTTTACCTTTTCGATAACTGACTTTGTACAATTTCGGACTTCATTAAATGAATTTAACATTCTATTATTTGTGATAACATGATCTGTACCGTTACATATACATATGTCAGACAAATGTATTGTCTTATGGCATCAATACAATCAACGATTATGTTTATGCTCTGAGGTTGTCTGTCTTTATTACATTTAATACGTCTTTGGAAAAGTGGTTTTGGAAAAAACTTTGATTCAGTGCTTAGATATAGTGGTCTATCTTCACTGTTAATGATTCCAGTATTAGATGAAATCCATTGATAGATTCGCATTAATCAAGAATACCAAGAATAATGCACTAAAGGAGAGAAGGACTATAGTTTGTAGTGATTTTTGAAGTTGTTATAATTCCCACTTTAACTGCAGTTTTTAACCAATAACAGATACATTAATTCTTCGTAATGCAAATTAATATCTATTTTGTATTAGTATTAAAAAAGATAAGATATACAAGTTCATTGAGGAGTATGAAAGGAATCAAGTGAATCAATAAAGTGAAGTCGAAGCCTTAACTTCTTGCTAGCTGTTAACAGCAACAGCAATAGACGGTTATTTAATTTTCAGTCCGTTTCAAGTAAAGAATGAAGTAATATCGGAGAACCGGATAACACATAATTCATCAGCGGAATTTTGATTGGGAGGGGGGGTCAAAATAGAATAATGTTTGTTGAGTTATATTTAGTTGTTTTTTCTCAAAATATTGCGGAGGCAACTGCCACCCCTTGTCCCCCTCCTCAAATTCCGCCTATGGCATTATTCAACATCGCAGAATATAGTTCCAGCGTTCCCAGTATTTCATCATTAATTTAGAAGATTATTGTTGATTTGAGTGGGTCCGATTAATCAAGTTGTTTAGATGTCGGATTGTGGTGAGGAGGATCAAGTGCTGAATTCCGTTTTTTCCACGGTTATTTGTCATCGGACGGATCCTACGGTTCACCCAGCCTTCTATCCAATGGTTACGGGATTTTTACTCTGGGGTTAAAATTTGATCAATAATTGTGGGTAACCTGTTGCGCTCCCCAGGACCTCCATGGCCTCTTGTGGTACAGCTTAACTTTATTGTTGATTTGAAAGCATGAGAATATAACTATTCAAATTATCAGGTTTATTGTCAATTGCATAGTAAGGAAACATTCGATTGGTTAATTTTTTGTGTGACTCAGTATATCATTGCAGCCTCTATTGCGTCGCTCACATCTCATAAATTTTCAAAAGTAATTGTAAAGGTCAATCAATACATAGTAGTGCAAAACAAATAATTTTAAATGTTTATTACAAGTTAAGAGAATTGGAACTGCACATGAGTGTTGATGAAGTTATTTAGAAAACCGATATTCCTGTAAAACCTTTCTCAGAAAAATCGGTGACGTCTTTTTATGTCATTAGGAAAGAATTTCAAAAGGAAGAAATTTTGAAAGAAGAGCAAGAAGAGGCCTCGGAAAGCAAATACAGCACATTCTGATAAAATCTGTGATTCATATCTATATATTCGGTGAGTACGAAAGTTCTACCCGTTTTTGGATATGAAAATTTGCAATGGAATTGCCCACACACATGACATTGTAATGACGCAAATCGTTTGCCAATCAAACGTATGGATCCCTCTCATATAAATGCATCGTGTCTCACAAAGTTAATCCTCTCAAAAAAAATATCAGAGGGTGTAACATGGAACGCGAGAAGGAGCATGTAAGACATTATTTGTTATACGAATTCGATAAAAAGAGTATGGCAGCCGCAGCATGTCGCAATGCAATAGGAGGATGCAATAGACGAAAGCACAGGTCGTCGATGGTTTCATAAATTTAGGGAAGGAGACAGAAGCTGCCAAGATCAGGCTAGGAGTGAACGGCCATTACTCGTTGGAGAGGACGATATTGACCAAGCCATAAGGAACAGCCAGAACCCAATCGTGCAAGAATTAGCGGAGACCTTCAACGTACACCAGACAACGGTTGAGAGACGACTGGTTAAGTTGGGTTTTACGAGAAAGTTGGATCGTTGGGTTCCATAACCTGACAGCTAAGCAACGGAATGACTGAATCGCCATCTGTGTTTCCTTGCTTTCAAAAATGACCCATTCTTGACACGAATTGCGACAGGATATGAGAAATGGGTTCTGTACCGTAACGTAAAGCGTCATAGGACTGTGTGTCGCCCTCCTGATCCGCCTGCATCGACTTCGAAAGCTGAACTTCATCCCAAGAAGGTGTTATTGAGTGTGTGATGGGATGTGCAGGGAATAATTCACTGGGAGGTCCTGCCACTCAACCAAACCATCAATGCTGCCTTCTACTGTCTACAGTTAGACAGGCTGCATTCAAATTTGGTAGCAAAGCGGCCAGGTCTCGTCAATCGTCGCGGTGTTATCCTTCATCACCATAACGCCAGGCCACACGCTGCAGTCATCACTCGCCAAAAGTTACTGGGCTTTGGTTGGGAGGTTTTACCCCACCCTCCCTATTCTCCTGACTTGGCACCAACTGACTATCACCTATTTCATGCGTTGAACAATTTCTTCTTTCAGAAAATCTTTGATGATCTTGATGTTGTGGAAACTGCCATCCAAGAATTTTTTGACTCGAAACCGCCGGAATTTTACTGCCGTGGGATTCATCTCCTACCAGAAAGATGGCTAGAGGTCCTAGATAGCCAGTGGCGGATTTAGCACTTGAGAGGCCCTAGGCGCAATTCAATTTTGAGGCCCCCTCTAAATATTTTTATTACCTTTGGGGGCCCGGGAGTTCCATTATTCCACAACCAAAAACAAAAGGAAATACTAGGGTGGATGGGGCCCCTAGGCTGACTAGTGAGGCCCCCTAGGCTTGCTTTTACAACCCAAAAAAAAGAAAATCTTGCTTTTACAACCAAAAAAAAAAAAAAA
>JAFIDM010000001.1:36198266-36217051 GCA_023159025.1 Thereuonema tuberculata
AATACTTGGGTGGATGGGGTCCCTAGGCTGACTGGTGAGGCCCCCTAGGCTTGCTTTTACAACCAAAAAAACAAAAGGAAATCTTGCTTTTACAACCAAAAAATAATTTGTTTTTTTATTTTGAGAGGTAAATTTTGAGGCCCCTTGATTGATGAGGCCCGTGGCGCGCGCCTCCTCTGCCTATTGGGAAATCCGCCACTGTAGATAGCAATGAAGATTATGCGCAATAACAGGTACTGTTCATTTTGCGTTTATTTGCTCTCCTTTATGGATAATAAAAACGGGTAGAACTTTTGCAGTTACCCAATAAAACAGAACTAAGATACATAAAATGTTTTTTCAAACTGAAATGCAATAGAAAATATATTGAAATAAATTACTATTGAACAGGAATTACTGTCAATTGTAATACAAATTTTGAAATCTCAACTGCTTGGTAGACCGTGAAGATTAGGCAATAGTCATTTTTCTGTTCCATCTGATAGTATGAGCGTTACGGACTCATCAATTATTTCTAAACTTTTCTCAGTGATCAGTGATTAATAAAGGTAATACAAATTAAAGACGAAAACAAAACTTACAAAACCCAGTGAAAAAAAAAAGAAAAACAAGTGTAAATAAATAAATAAAAACCGAAAACCACAAAAGTAAATAAAAATAGAAAAAACAAAACACAACAAAACAAAGACAACCAAAAAAGTTGACAATAAAGGAATCGATCCGTTCTCCTTTATCTTACAAGCTCTATGCTTTATCCATTAGATCAACAGGAAGTATTTCTCAGCGTTACGTCACTTCGTTCGTTACATGTAACAGAAAGGGGTTTTTTTTCTGAGAAAAAAATTTAAACATAAAGTTATAATTTTCACAATTTTCTTCGTTTTTTCAAAATCTCTTTGATTGTAATATTATATTTTCACCAAAAAAGACGTCAATGGAAAAAAAATCAATGACGTCTTTAATATGTTGTTGCGAAATCATGCAATATTTGTTATTTTCAATCAAAGTGTAACAGATTTTTAACAATGAGAAACAATGCTGTTAATATACAGTAGCGAAACATTCTTAATTTAAATTTAAATTCTAAACTTAAACATTTCACATTCGTTTCATGTTGGTTTCAGCAGCTGCTAGAGGATTCCAGTTGGAATTTTCTGTCCTCTTTTCTCTGAATCATATTCAAATCGTGCTACTTCTTGTATCCTAAGGTAAGGATTAGTTAGTAAAAGGATTTAAATAATGAAAGAACATGGAATTTAAAGTTAACTGTTAAATTTTTAAATGAAAATTTAAATCAGAAATTTTTAAATACCTTTGCTTTAGTAATTGGTTCTAAATGTAAAACGGAAAAAAATTTAATTTCATTTCTTTAGTAAAATAGTAGATAATTTTTAATTGAATTGATTTTTTGAATTAAATAATTATAGTCAAGTACCGCTCTGTTGTAGAGTAACCCTTTTTCTTTTAAAGAGAAAAATAGCACTCAGAAAAGATTCTGATAGAAGACATTCCTAGTTTTTTTATTCAAACTACAAATGATTCTGAAGACTTTTGGAATAAAGGTTTCATTTTTAATCGTCAATAGTCTGAATTTTTAATTAAGAATTTTTAATTCTTAAATTTATAGAATTATCTTTGAAATAATTTTCATTGGGAATCATAAAAAGTTTTTTTTGTAAACTTGAAAATGATCATGGATATATGCTTTTTACATATGAAATGATTTTTAAGGCCATGGAAACAGAACACATTTGTTAAAATATATATATATAATATCTATCAGTTATTCAGTGCATAATGTTTTGGTGTCTGTAGCAAAATTCAATTGTAGTCAAAATGTCAAGCAGATTTTTTGTAAAACTGGTTCAGCAGTTTTACAGTGTTAGCCATAAGAGAAAAAGAAGCCGAATACTGTTCAGAATTTATAGGTAGATAACTTAACTCTTGTTTCAAACTAATTTTTTTAATGTTTCTAATTAATTTTATGGTTTAACTATTTCTTTATTCATTAAGACAATTTAAGAAACTTTGGAATGTTATCCGGCGAAAATTTAAAAATACTAAATCTAAGGAGAGGAAAAAAATGGTAAATGACATTTGTTAGGGATAAGAAGAGTAGCTCCTGTAAATATGGGAAAGATACGATACTATCTATATACTTACCTAGTTTTGGGTGCTAAAAACGAAAATATTGCTAAGCCCAAAATTAATGTTTGTTTTAAGTAACTGAAAGGGTTTCTGTTCACCGACTTAATTAATTTTAAATTATTGCAATTCTTGAAACTTACATCCCAAGATTCTAAGGCCGTTCGGACAAAGCCGAGTGGTGAAGCAGTTAGCCTTAATTGCGTCTGAAACGCCTAAATTTAGATTCGAAACGCAGGGTGGGATTGGCTGCTTCTTTCACTCTTCGGTGCACGATTCTTTTCCTTTAAATATTAATAGGACTGTAGAGGAGAGCTTAGAAGGTAGCCTACAGTGCTATTCTTGTATACTCAAGGTCCATCAAAAATCTACTACATGCAAAGTTTATAATGTGTTCACTGTAAGGAAATCTTTCTATTCAAGAAGGAGTCATGTAACTTGCTTCTTATTCGTATTACATTCGAATTTTTTTGTAAAATCAGAATGATGCTAGAATTCACGTTTGACTTATTCTCTGAATCTCAAAACTTTAGATCTCTATTGCCATTTCCATAAAATTTTTGAATGATTAGTTAATTTTTAATTATTTGAATACCTTTACAAAATAGTTTACCTACAAAGGTAAAAGATGTTCAAGATCCCTAAAATGTGAAATACTCAAAACCAGATAATTTTGTCTAATATTTTCTTTTGGTACGGTACCCACCGAAGTGCGAGCTTCGTAGCGAAGCATCCGTGTTCCAGGGAGCGCTAGTGTTCCCAATATGGCGAACCCCTAGCAGGCTCCGAGAATTTCTGTGGAAAGATACTGAGAGGGTTTCCCGTTTGCCTTCCCCAGGACGCCATTATGGAATGACGTCAGACCCGAAGAGAAAGTGAAGAAGAGGCTGACAAACACAGGAAAGGAAATTTGAAACATCCATGCTCTCGACCGGGATTTGAACTCGGGTATCGGCACACGGCCGACCGCCGCCTTAGAACGCACGACCATGCCGGCGCGGCTTGTCTAATACAAATGATCCAAATCGGTTAAACTGTAAGAATAACACAACGTTCAAAATATATGACAGAAGTCTGGCTAATAATGAAAATTGAAAGGAAGGAAATTAAGTAAGAAAATTCTTGAATAGAAGATTGTTACTCTGTTACATCAATAGTAATTTATAGATCAGCTTCATGTTTTTTTTTGTTCATTTGGAGTTAGATAAAATGAGTGAAACATTCTTTGTACGTGAAACTTTGCTTTTCTTTATAAGTTAACTAATCTGGAATAATCCATCTATTATAGTAAACAAAAAATCTTTTTTTTTCTTTTTTTGTGGAACGAAACAGCTGCATACTATAAATTCGGTGTCAGCAGAACTAGTAAAAGAAGTAAATAGGACTTTCTTGTCTGAGGGTCTAGACAAGAAAAGGAATTCCTCGAAATTCTTCTGAGAGGAATAAAAAATAGAACTTGAACATTATTTTCAATTTTTGATTCAGTACTAATTTACTTCAAAAAATTTTTTATTTTGGAATCTTTTAAGTAACTTAATAATTATATTTAAGTTACCGCTAAGTAACTTAATAATTATATTTAAGTTACCGCTAAGTAACTTAATAATTATATTTAAGTTATCTTTCAATAACTTAATATTCGATATAAAATATATCATTTTTTTACATTAAAACCATATTCGAAAGATGTAATACAATTATTTATAAGTACAGGATATAATAAATAATTATAAGTTATATTACAAACTTTTTTACTTTTACTTTTTTACTTATGCAGTATAACCGAGAATGTACCAAGCAGTGGCATTGGACGCATACAGTGAAGAAGTATTGATGAAATTGAATTCAATGAGAAAAGATGGTGTTTTAACAGATGTTGTTCTCCGTTGTGGTGGAAAAATGTTCCCTGTCCATCGGAATCATTTATCAGCAGCATCTCAATACTTCTTTGATATGTTCAATTCTGGACTGCTCGAGTCGAAAGAATGTAATGTAGATTTGCCCAACATCAACCCAATAAGTCTGGAGATCATTCTTGATGTTCTGTATACTGGGAAGTTTGCTTTGGTGAAAGCCTGTGATCTTCCTGATCTGATAATTAACCTCCACATGATGCAGCTGGATAGACTGTTCGACCATTACAGGCAGGAATTCATCTCTCTCATTTCCCAAGATAACTTCAAAGTGTACTGGGACACAGGTGAGGACTTGCACGACGATATGATACTAAATGCGGTGTATAACATCATTGAAGACATTTACCAATTGCCTGACTTCAGAACTATTGATAATAGGCGCCTAGAAAAATTGTTGGCATATATGAAAGTGAAATATGTTTGTCATGACGTACTCCTAAAAGTAATTCTGCAGGCTTCGCTCTTCAAGAAAGACAGTCAAGCATCGTTCGATAGCATGCTAACATTCATTGACTTTCAAAAACTTTCGAATGATTACTTATATACGATTGACAAAAATGTAGTGACCAAAAATTCTGCCGCATTTCATTTGCAGTGCCATTCAGTCACTCTCCAACGTTTCCAATTTGTATCCAATTTCTCTCAGTATCTGTTGAAAATTCCACTTCTGTTTCTTTTCGGTCATGGCGAGCAAGGTCAAGCGATGATTCAGAGGTGCCACATGGGTGAGTGGGAAAATATTGTCTTAGAAGAAACCACCATTCCCAATTATGCTGTTGTAGTGATACAGAAGACTTCTATTAAATTTCTTAATATTAGTGAAGTTATGGGACCAATTCAACTAACGTGTTTAGAGTTTGATTTTCAGGGACACAAAATTCGAGAGGAGATAATAAAAGGTGAGTCACTCATTGAGATGTTTAACGATAAGGAAGTTGCAAACCGACTCAAGGCATCAGGATGCACAATAGAAAAGTTAATCAAGAATTCAGATACAGACAGTCTGGACAGTCAGAATTCAAGTACAGACAGCGAGAACAGTCAGAATTCAGATGCAGACAGTGTGGACAGGCAGTCCGAGGATGAAGAGGTATTCAAACTACGCAAATACTACTTAATCCTCTGTGGAGATGACCTGTTTGCTATCGACCAGGTGGAGAAAGAAGATGGTAAGATGGCTTTGGAAATACTTGAGTCTTCAAATCGCCTTCCAGTTGGTCCTTGGAATCTGCGGCTGTCTATCGATTGGACCAGAATCACATCCAAATGGTTTGCCTACTTCTTGCCTCCAAATTTCATCGTCATCCGATGCTTTCCCGGTCTCAGCGTTTATTACGACATTACTGGACCTAACATTTACGAATTAAAGAAGGACAATAATACTCTGGCGAATGTCGCTGCGCTAGTTAAGAGTGATTGGAATATTTGTTGTTTAACTGAATATGGTAGCGTTTACTTTCAGGACATGAGAGAAAGTACCAGTGATTGGAAGTTTCTAATCAAATGTCCTTTTGTTTTACCTAATTATAATCAAATCATTTTAAATGGCAAGTTCTAAATTTTACCTAAAAAGCCTGTGAAAATTTGAAGTTTGGAATTTAAATGTATAATTAACTAGCAAGGCTTTGCTTGATATTATAAAATCGCTTAAAATTAACCTTTCAAAAGCAATATTTATCTAGCTATTTGGATTAGAATATTTTGTAAAAAGAAAACATTTGAAGAGATCAAAGAAAAACGATCAGATTCCTAACTTTGAAATTTTAAATTTCTTAACAGCTTAGAATTATTCAATATGTCCAAAATTAAGTTTTATTAAAGCTCTACTTTCTAAACATTGATTGAACTATAAAACTAAGATTTATATTTCATCAGAAACAAATGTTTTAAACATAAATTCTATTTTAGTTTTATGTATAGTATTCAATCTACTAAAATGTAATCTTCCAAGCTATCTCATTAAACTTATTTCTTTACTTTGATTGGTTTTTATTTGTGTCTTTTTATGTACGAGGTGGTTTTAATTAAAGTTGATCTATTTAGAGCATCCTGCAGCTGCAACCAATAGTCGGAGAGAAAACAAACGTTGTACACATACTATTCAAAGGGTGCGCTCAACAAAACAGAAAGTTCAAAAGCACATTTATTTCATACAAACAGTATCAGACGTTTGAGCGAGTCATGTGATATTGCTTAATATGTTACCCTGACAAATGTGTGACATTTTCAAACGATGAAATGTATGCTGAACCGTTGACTGTAGGTGATCATCCGTGCTACTTCGCACATGTAGCATGATACTGTCTTTTAGTTGTGTTAATGTTGCAATTCCTCTAGGATACACCACACCATTTAGGTATCCCACACCAAAAATCGCATGGAGTTAAGTCAGGAGAACGTGGTGGCCAGGCAGCAGGGAACATGCGACTAATTACTCGATCATTGGTAAGTGTTGACGCAAGAAAGTTTGCATGAACCTTCAAATATGAGGAGGAGCACCATCTTGCATAAAAGAAGTTGAATCAAGACACTGTCTTTCCTGCAGCTGGGATATCACAAAGTTCTGGAGCATGTCTTGGAGCAATAATTTCTTCAAAAAAAAAAAAAAAATAAGGACTCAGGATAAAGTTGGATGTGAATCCACGCCAGACAGTAAGCTTTGGTGAATGCAGAGGCCTTTCCTGGAAAACATGTGGATTTTCCTTGGTCCCCACACAGCAATTTTAGATGTTCACAGTGCCATTCAAATAAAAGTGTGCTTCGTCGCCCCATAGGATGTCCCATGGCCACGACGTATCAACTTTCATCCTCGCCAGACAGATTAATGCAAAAGTGATTCGTTTCTCCTTGTCGCCTGGAAGTAGTTCTTGTCTGTGACTGAATATAAAAAAATGAATTAAATTTTTCAGGATCTATCTAAATGTGCTCCAGGGTAAATCTAGTTGTCATGATGCGACTCGAGCATTACCTAAACCTGTAGCATTCTCCAACGACTGCTGAAAGATTTATGTGGCAACGTCTTCAATCACTTGATCACCTGTGCACTTTCATCCTCTGCCACGTTGCACACTTAAAGATCCGGTTTCTTCAAATTTTTTCATCATTTTTTCTCACACAATTGTCGTGACATCGATCCACGGCGTACTTTTTTTAGCCCGACGAAATTCACGAATCACATCTACAGTATTATGAGTTTTGTAATAAAACTTGACCATCAACTTACGCTCTTGTAAAGTCATCGTGGCTGTTGCTAATAACACCTTCTCAGTTCACACCGTTTATTTATAGCCCGATGTCGGCTGCGTTCCTGTTGTCAATACAAATCAGATTGTTTTCTCTTTGCATAAAGATTAACCCTATGCAATTGTGATGATATTTGGACCACTTTTACAATAAAAAAACGTTACAGTTAAAACCGACTCTGTTGTTATAGCATTGCATGTTTAATGTTTTTCTACAATAAGTTTCATTGTTGTAGCAAAAAGCGTCCTCTAGTAGACGATTTTGTAACTTAATTTTTTTTGGGGGGAAATCGTTGAGTGCATCCTTTCAGTAGTATGTGTACAATTTTTGGTTTCTCTCCGACTATTGGTTGCAGCTGCAGGTGGCTCTAAATAGACCAACTTTAAGTATAACGACTTTGTATAATAATTTTAACAGATTTTTGTCTCATTGAAAGCATTGATATAACAAAACTTGGAGTATGCACTCAAATAATTCTCTAAACGTAGTAACTTGCTATTCCTTTACTTCAGTGCTTCTCAATAATAATTTAAAAATTCTGAGCTTAATGTCATATAATGAGGTTGAACATCAATAATAGAGATATAAAGGAGTTTGATACTTATCCTAGATTCTGAGACGTAATAGATAGAAACAAATCTGCTCTGAGTTGGTAAAAAAGCCTGAAATTATTAATTCTTCTAGGAAAATAAGCATAAAATTACTGAATTATTGCGAAGTACTTGCTATCCTGACTGTCTACATTTAGCAAAAATACCCTGAAAGAATTTACAAAAGATTTTGCAATAAAAGGCCAAAAACAAATATCCTTTTTTTTTTACATTTAAGATGTTTCTAAGAATTATATAGTAGCAAAACTTAAAGTAGAAGTATCACAGTTTTATCTTCACATCAAAATTATAGCACTGCATTTTCAAAAGGCTGCAATCAAAATCCATAAAATTCCATCCAGAATGAACATTCATTGATACTTCTAACTACATTTTTCTTTATTAGTGTAATTTTCTAAGGGAAGGAGGTCATGAATTCATGCAGTTTTCTTTAGGTGAATCTTCTTGAAACTTGGAGTGAATATTTAAGGAAATGAGACGGAAGATATAATTTTATATTTTAAATTATCTTTCATGTGTAGCCATTGTCAAGAGATTTCCGCAAGAACTGCAAACACATACATTTATAATCGAAATAACGGATTTTTATTCCTTGTCGTAAACCAATGGATATCAACTTATTAACGATTCGCTCAAGCTTTGATTCGATTGAAATTAATTGAATTCTGACAACTTACTCTATGTGTATATATATGTTATTTTCTTGAGTTAAAAATGGACAAGATTTTTAAGGAAAGTAGGTTTCAAGTTCTTTCAGAAGTTTTCTGTTGATGGACGAACATCAAAAACATTCATCAATAAACGATAGAAATTATTCACGTGAGTTTCAATTATCACTGAAGTTCCTGAAACTAAACACTGATTTATGGTTTTAATTGACCCTTCAATCCACAAGTGCTTCATTTTTATTTGAGTAACAGTAAATTTTCGATTATATGATATTTACAGAATCATGAGATCTGTGACTTTTATTTTCGTATTGGGTAAATATTTTGACGTTTGCTAGACTAATAGTCAAATCTTTTTAACTTTGTAAGGAATTAATACCTGAATATAAAAACAGAAGAACTTCAATACTATCAATAATTGTGCACGAATGCTCTTAATAATATCTACTAATACTTATCATATTATCGTTAACATGAAATCATGTGCAACAGATCTTTTAAAAAGTTATCCCTATTAAAATCTTGCACCAAAATCTTTTTAAGTGATAAACTATTTTGTCCTGTAAGTCTTTGAAACTAAGTCTGATAGTTACAGAGATTCAAAAATAATCAGCCAACAAAATATTAGCAGTACTTTGTGTCGATATGGTTTTATACAGAATTATATTTAACAAATAATATTTTAAATAAAGAAACACTCCATCTGAACTAGTAACAAACCAACATCTGTTCATTCTTAATTAAACACTTTAACTAAATTGTAAAGCAGTGAAACCTCCATGACTATAAACTAAAAACATAAAAACTCATTAAAAATAAAGGAAAAGAAAATTCATGTGCTGGTCTCTGCTACCCTCAATGAAATTCTTAGGCGCATCAAAAGTTGAGTCTTTATTTATTTGAATAACAAGAAAGTCCTAGTAAAGATATGTCGCTAGCGATCCTAGTGGTGAGGTTTATCTACTATCAGACTACTTATCTATCAGAATTGCTTATTAGGAAAATTGTCTAATATATATGGTATTACAGAAGAATATGGTAGATAGAGGGTACGAAAACAAACAGTTTTTATTAAGTAATATGTGTGGTCGTTCATCGATACTGCGCTACAGTTGTTTTAGTGTTGTGCCTGGCAAACAATCCTTCATGAAAGGCCACTGCTAGCTGTCTATTTGGAATGTTCTGTATTAGTGAAGATGTTCAAAGCGACTCCCATCTTGTTCTACACAATAGTGGCATCGCCGGAGCAGTGACTGCCGCACTAGTTCAAAAAATATCAGATGTAGTATTAATGGTGTTACAGGCTTCAACAATTCGTTGACGCAGTTCATCGACTGTAAAACAGATGTGCCGTACACGAGACTCTTTATATCGTCTCAACAGAAGAAGTCAGTAAGATTAAGAAGTCAGTCGCCCACAACACTAAAACGACTGTAGCGCCGTATTAGTGCATAACAGGACACATATGAAAACTGTTTGTTTTCATATCCTCTATCTACCAAATTCTTCTTTAACCTAAGTTTGGAAACATCCTGTGTTGTCATTACTGAAATCGCTTTTGTTGATTGGCTGCTGGATCAAGCGTTTATCGAGCCGAGTTACAGGGATCTGAAGAATATGTCGATATTTTGTAGAAACTTGTAAGCATTAAAGATCAAGTGAACAATTGCACATTCATAATAATTTTATTTTATAAATTTCTAATATTATTTTTATTCAAATAACCTGCTTTTTAAGAAAATATTTACTAAGTGTACACATTTTTCATTATTTCTGTTTTCAATAATTCAAGATTTGTTAATTAATTCTATAAAATTTATTTCTTTTCAATAAAAACAATTTCCCTTCTGAGAAACAGTAATGATATTTATTTTCAACAATATACGATGCAGCTGTTGGAAATAACATAAGTCTCAAAAGTCTGTAAGTATCTCGAAACTACTGCCCTTACGTACATCGTAAGTCGGATGGATAAATTTACAATGAGAGAAGTGTTCGTTCTCTATGTGTTTTAATTCTCTAATCTTTCAAAGGCATTTAAATACATTAATTGCAATTTTTAGAAACATTTCGATATTTCTCCAAATCTATTAATTACCGAAAATAAAGATGAAATACAGTCTTCTTGGAAATCCTTTCCATGAGATAAAGAAGAACATTATTTTAAGTCATCAATTCTTCTTATCTCTTTCAATGTATTAGTATACGTTTATCTTCAAAGGAATTACTAATGTTCAATCAACTATAGGATTCTTAATTGGAAGTTGTTCTTCGAAGACTACAATTGAATCCAAATATCCTGAGACTCTACAGGAAATGTGCCCTTACACATTTAACAATGGTAAGAAATTTTTTTTTGAAAATCCTTTTTTTTTCGAATTGAAGTATAATGAAAGCCGAACTTTTAAAACAACATTTATAGTTTAATAAATACAGTACATCCTAGAGTTGTAGATAATATTTTTGATTATATTATTAACGAATAATATTATACTCTCCAACTTTTTTTTTTGCAATATTTCGATCAACTACAACAAATTTATTACTGACCTTCTTCAGGTACAATTTGTAGGGTAAATCCCTTCTACTAAATTCGTAAAATTTTTAAAGCTAACAAATTATTACACAACAATCAATACTCAATAATATCTTCATTTTCTAAACAAACTATACCTGAATAAAGTTGTAGCTGATCGAAATATTGTAATAAAAAGATGGAGAATAGAATGAAGAATATAATGAAAATAACATTTATAGTTCCTTCAATCTTATACCGTAAGGTAAAAAATCATTATTTAATGCTTTATTTATTTTTCTTTATTTATATTTTGTATAGAAATATTTCCTAAGTTTTGATAGCGTAACTCAGTATCTACCCTTCATAAAATTTTATTGATTGGGTAAAGATATAAGTTTCAGCATTTTACCAATTTTTGCACAAACTACATCCACAACGGCAAAATGCTGGTCCTTAAATTTATGGAAACATTTAGTTTCCATACTTGAAAGTTTGAACTCAAAGTACGAAGAGTTCCCAAAAAAACAAAACAAAAAAAAAAACCGCGTTTGTCCGTGTCCGAGGTGCTTTCTGTCCGAACATGGGCAGTATTTCTGAGTGGAAATGTGCATATTAGGTATTTTGACCCACAGTCATTCATTTCATAAAAAGTCGCTGCTTTTCGCAATGAATAACTCAAATACAAACAACTGCAGTAATGTTGTCTGATGTGGACAAAATTGTGAAAGGCAGGATGGTAACACGACTTCCAACGATGGTTTCAGAGACAACCAACATCGTTTTACGAAATCGAATCCATCGTCAATGTGGAGTCAATGTCTTAAACACTATATTTACATCTTAATATCAGCTATCATTTTAGTGAGATATTATCATTAACTAATACTGGCGTAATTTTGTAAAGGTTTTTGTCTGAAAATATGTTTACTACTACATTTACTTCTACTAAAACAAACTTTTCTCTGCATATATATCTGCATAAATTATCCAGTGAAGTTTATAAGTGAGTATGCAACACAGTTTTTATACAATTAATAAACAAAAACCGCTGTCTTATAGGACTAAAAAAACATAATGAGATAATGGGGGCAACACCATTTAAGTTACTTAATCTTGATATTTTATCAAATAATGTCTAAAATATTCAAACACTTCTTGAGGGAAAGACCTGCAGACAGTAATATACTTTAATTTTATAATTATATTTGTCTTAAAATGTTTTTAATAATTATTACAAGAAAACAATAGCTTAATGATTCGATTTCATTACTCATTGCAAATGCATTTCCGACAATTACGTGAAATAGAATAAAATCAAATCTGGAGATGTTTTATACTTCATTATAAAGTACTTTTATAATGTGAAAATTGTAATGGAAAAGTGAACAGGAAATGTGAATATTCGATTTGAAAGTCTTGTACTGCCTTTGGTTTTGCTGGAGGCTAAATACAGAGAAATTTGATGAGAACAAATGTGTTTACAGCAATTGATATATTGATCACTTGGGTGTTACGCCCAGTGATATTTCATCTAATCTTCTAATGTAAGAAATCATATGCTAAGTTTAGTTATGGGATAAAATAGCAGTAACTTAGGTTTCAATATCTGTCAAGTTTCTTATTGGCGTATCCTAGTAGTTCCTTTCATGAGAACTTAAAACTATCCTTAAGGTTAACTCTTTTTTATTTATTTATTTTTTCATTTTGAAGCATCTAATATACTTCTAAATCTTATCTTATCTTTTTACTTTCACTTGCTCATTAATCTTATACCACTTTCTGTGGCACTTTCCTTTACTAAATGTCAAGTTAGACTTGAGGCAGATAAAGATTTCTTTATTTTTAACATAGAATTATTCTGTCCCAATTATTTTACGAAGATCTTGGACAGTTGTTACCATTTTGGAGCTCAAGTGAGTACATGGCATAATGCTACAATGCACTGTAAGTCCTTAGATGCGATGTTAGCCAGACTTACGTCCTCCGATGAGACCTCAGCAATTCTAAAATATATGAAAGAAAAGGGTAAGATAATTTTTTTCATTAACTTTTCGAAAACTGAATATTAAGACTGCAATATTATACTACCAATAATAACTTATAACAGTGAGGCAAACAAATTCTAATTCTTAAAAAGGGGTTAATTACACGGTTATAAACTCAGTACAACTCAATATATAATTGATTTTACAAACTTTTTCTAAAACTACTAGGCCATCTCCCGTGTACACGCGCTTGTTTTTCTATATCATATAGATTTGGTTAAGTAAGAATATTATATTTAAAATATTGCAACGTTTCGGCAATTATAATTCTAATTCGGAAATAAATAAACAATCTTGAGATTCAAAAAACAGGTTGAATACATTCATTATTTAATGGGGCGAATGGGAAGGACACATAAGTCAAAAAAACAAAATAAAGTGAGTTGTAGTCCCGGTGGTCTAATGTATAAAACGTCTGACTTCGGATCAGAAGGTTGCAGGTTCGATTCCCGTCGTTTCATTGTAAAAATTACTTATATTTTCCATTCTCACAGGAAATTCCGCCGGACAGAGAAATAAAAGATTTTAGTAATATTATCTAAAACTATTTGTCAAACTTATTCTGAAATTACCGAAAATGTAATACGCTTTCTGAATGATTACATTATTTTACTTAATATACTAATATAGATAGAGATTAATTGTGACAGATAAAGTAACAGCACATAATAAGCAATATTCCTGAATTGTTTTTCAAAGACCTTTTTTTGTGTTATTTTACATTTTCTGACTTACCCTTTGAAAGAAACATTAAAAAAAAGCCAATATTTCCAATTATATTGGCTAATTTATTTTTAGAGAATAGTAGCTTCTGCCTAGTTTTTTGTCCTGGGGACGGACTTTAGCATTTCTTAATTTCGGTTTTTTAAAATAAGATTTTTATGTAAGAAGTTAGGAAAAGTTTTCTTGAAACTTTACAATTTCTTTAATTTTAAATTAAAATCAAATCAAATAATAAAATTTATCTCTGCTGGAATTTAATAGAAAAATCTATTTAAATTTGTAATTACTATTGTTGAAATTTAATATTCGATGTTATTCTAATACAATTGGACGTTGACATTTTATTTGTATAAAGGGTTAATTCGTTGTGAATTAATCAAATCAATAAAGTAAACTTTAAATGATACTTACAAATTATCCGACAAAAAATATCACTAAGGATAAATTATGCAATCAATTAAGGACAAATGAACAGTGAGATTGTATTAAACTTCTTCAAGTATTTTCTGACTACATGTCCATTGCTCCCAGAAGCATGCTAGGTAATTTCGTAAGTTATATATTTTTTAATATTCCTTATTTATTCTTTTTAGGACTAAAAAGTAGCGATAAAGGTTGGTGGATTGGCTTAAACGATATTAAGCAACTCACAAAATGGACATGGGGAATTGCATCAGAAAAGAAAGGAACTGAAGTGCACAAATGGTCTAAATGGTGTATTGGCGAACCAAATCACATTGGGAAAGAGCAGTGTGTGGGGATAATTGATAAAAATACAGAATGTTTTACTAATTTTAACTGTTCTTCTACGGTTGGCCTAGTTCCCAACCAGAACATGTATTTCATATGTGAGAAGAAATTCGATAAATAGATACAATTATTCGTTTATAGCAAAATCTTGTAGGATATGTTTTTAAAATTCATTTCAATCGTTCATTGTATAAAAACTTTTAAAAATTTAAAATTAAGGTATTTTTTAAAATTGGAATAATTCTTTACTTTAGTACATTTTGCTTTTGAGGAGTTCTAAATGAGTTCGCACAATTTTATTATAAATTTACAAGATTATAAATAAAAATATTTGCAGTAGTACTTTTTTTTTGGCTTAGATTTTTCACTTTCTATTGTTTTAGAACTAAATATAGATTTTTTTCTAATAACAGTATACTCTTGTAATTATTTTTCATGAGCCTGTATAGTTATTATGTATTTTATTTACATCTATTAACTCTTTTCGAAATATTATATCTTATGTAGTGATTTTATGTATTGCCATCATATAAAAACTAAAAGTATCATTTAGTTATGTAGTGTTTTTTCCTAAATTGTAATTCATGACTTGGAGTTAAGAGATCCTTTCATTGCTATAAATTCACCATACACTAGAAAAAGGATAACTTTTTTTTCTAGCTTTCTGGATTTTCTTCTCTCTGTGCTTCTTTCTGATCTTTAAAGCATACCAGTGTTGAGGTATCACCTCTCGTCTGCTGTAGTAGTCCAAAGATTGGAAATCCTTATCTTCTAGCTTGAGAAGTATTTAGAAAAAAATTTTCATTTCGAAATGAATAAAGAGTATTAAATTCTTGCATTATTTTAATCGTATTCTTTCCTTAATAAAAGATTTCTTTCTGTATTTTCATGATGAACTATGTAAACATTTATTGTACAAATTACTTTTTCGTTTGGATTTATTTATACTGTGCATATTATGTTAATATTCATCTTTAAAAACAATGGTTCAATTTGCTTCCAGATTAGTCCTAGGGTCACTCAGCTTAGTGTTAAATGGGTAGCGGGTTTACCTTCGTGTTTTTCCGGGGATTAAAGGCGGACTGGCTTTGGGCTGATTATCAGAACTCAACTTAGTCACATTGATTAGGAAATGCCGGAAGCCTTACCACCCCCGAACCCAAAGATCCCCTTAGGCCTAAAATGGAATACTTTAACTCAACATTGACTTAATATGTCCGTGAAGTTATTGTACTGATAGAATCACGATACATTCTCTTCTAGTTGCCTCAATGCAAATCATTACGTAACCATAGAAAATAAGTTTCGCAAATAATATGAAATGTTTATAAATGAGCTTTATTGGTTTCGTTACATGTTAACATTGTACAAGTTGAGGTTCATGAATAACTTGACAAATAAAATGAATGGAGCTATTGGAAACAGATTGATTCTGACTACAATCATAGTCTTCCCAACAGTTATCTTTGTCGACGTGAGATCTAAGAACTACACAGTGGTGTTCTTTGTTATCTGGTTCATTCAGGCACCAGTCTCTATGTCTCAGTTTCTTAATTGGTAACTGAGTACTTCCTTGATTTCTCCAAATACCTTCTTCAGCGATATCATTAACGCCGATCCACCAGAAATGAACGTCTTTATCTATACAGAAAAGGAAAGTTTATTACTAATATTACAACGTTAAACTAAGGAAGGTCATTAACTGTGGCTACAGATGTACCTCCAAGGGCCCTAATAGGGCTATCTTATGAAATACTACTAAAGAAATTAGATCTATAATATAACTACTATAACTAAATGACTATTAGTCTGAATTTAATACAATCATAGATATTTTTAAAGATAAAAATAAGAAAACAATTTTTAATGTTAATTTTTAAGATACTACAAATATAGGTTACAAAAAACGGATTTAAATAGAATAAATTTGAATTGCTAAATTGTAATTTTCAGTATAATTTTTAACGAGGTGTCTCAACATTCTGGAAGCAGCATACATTTGATAAAAATAGTAACAAAAGATAGAAATAATTTTTCCTTTATTTTGCACCAAAAACGTTATTACGTAACTATCTTTAGAAGAGCTACTGTCTTATTAACGGTGATTTCTAAAGAATATGTTTTAAAAAGCTTTGTTAGTAAATATTCTGTGTCATACAATCATATAATCGAAATGTATAACATAAAGTATTTTTGTTTGTTTTGTTTACAAGTTAAATGCTATTTAAATTTTGAAGTTGCACTGGGATTATACTAAACCTGCAAACATTCGAATCAAATATAGAATCAAAAGTACTTACACAAAGTATAGTAATCAAATATAGAATCAAGAAATGTAGATTCGACTAAAAGAAATGTTTTCATCCATAAAGACTACGTCCCTGCCTGGTATGGTTGCTGCATACTCTCAAAATATAAATTAAAGTATGACAAAGTACGAAGGGGAAATTTCAAAGAATGTCCAATTATGTAGGTGCACACAGATCACAGATACCGGAATACCTAATAATAATGAAATGTAAATTTCCAAAATAAAAGATCCGGAGTTTGAATGTCTTAGTAAGATTGAGATCCAGAGAAATATATACCAAAACACTGCTTCCTTTAAGTAATTGTTATAACTCATAACGAAAAGGCTTACTATGCCATCAACATTTTAGCATTTGAGAATGAATGATTTTTGGAGTTAATGTGATTATAGATATATGCAAAGAGATATACAGGTGTATTTGTAAGCCTAAAGGATTCCTTTGAAAATATTCATAGATTTAACAATGTATCAAATTCCTTTAATTTTTAACTTTCTTTTGATGAAGTGATATTACAATTGCTGAATTTCTTTGTATAATCCACGTAATTAATGAAAAAAAATATTGAAAAATAAGGAATTCTTACTCACACTGAGTTGTTGCATGTTTGATTATTTGCTGTTTTTCTTTTTCTGAATCAATTCTTACTAAAACTCCATCCATGCTGTAGCAATGCTTTGATGCTTCATCCCAAGTACTTGGTATATAACTGAAATGTAAACATTTGTCCCCAACTTTCACACAGAAGTCGGGACAAGGAAGATCTAGAAATAAAGCATAAAAAGAAAAAGAAAAAACATGTTATTTTTGAATTTTTTAAAGGAGGCTTCATGAAATGAGTTTTAGTCCTATTAAAGAGTAATTCGCAAGTAAAATATATTCACTGCAACTTAGCGATATCTAGTTATGCTTATTAAGATAATTAATAACTGCTAACAATTTTGCAAGGGAAAAAAGTATAGTCTTTGATTGAAGTCACTTTGAGATGGAAGAAAAAATATATATCAATGGAATAATTTTTTTTATTTTTTTTTATTAATATAGATAGATAACACAGTACAGTCCCGTTAGGGAGGTGTCCCTATCAACGGGTTCTGATATTTACATAATTTTTTTTTCTTCTTACAATATATATTTACATAGTATACATTTGAAAATGTATAAGTTATAAGTCTACAAGATTGTACAGATAAGAACAAAAAAAAAAGAAAATAACAATAATTAAGTATAGATGGGTTAACATATAAATAAATGATTAATTATTAGTATTGAAGGTATTCTTCGAATTAATTTATCATGCTTGAAATGTCTTGATACTTATTAGTTTTATTAAAAGTTAAGTTAATGACTCGATCAGGCCCTGAGGACCGCACGAAATTGAAACCAGTCCGTGTAGGCCGAGGAAGCCGCTGGAGGGTAGGCTCTCCAGTGTTTATATACTAGTACCATTTATTAAAGTATCTGAAATTTTAGTTTTTTGTTTTACTTTGGTGTTTATTTTTTATTTTTATTTTTATTTCTTTCTCCTTTTGATGTTTAAATTCTTCTAAAGAGAGATATTTAGAGGAAAAGAAAAACAAATAAAATAATTAATAATATAATTACCCTACTTTTTTTTTTCAAGTATTTTCAATAAGCCATTTTTTAAGGTTTTTTTTTGACAATAGATATTTTTTGTGTTCTGAGAATATATTTATATTCATATCATTTATAATTCTTTCTATATTGAAGTTTATATTTCTGTGCCCGTAACTATTAAAAATTGGAGGGTATGTTAATTTTATTTTATTGTTTTGTCTAAGATAATAATAATAATAATAATAATAATAATAATAATAATAATAATAATAATAATAA
>JAFIDM010000001.1:36217061-36249316 GCA_023159025.1 Thereuonema tuberculata
AATAATAATAATAATAATAATAATAATAATAATAATAATAATAATAAACAACTCATCAACCTCATCACCCTACACGAGAAACAAGTACATACACTTAGGGAACATTTCCACCAAAGAGCAGAAGACTCCTCACTTCACTCAGCCATTGTCAAGGCTGACACACACCTCACACCCCTGAACCTCGAAAACTCTTCTCCAACACTCACCACCCCTCACACCCACACTCAGCAGCTGCGTGAATCATGGGCTCGTAAGGAACTCCATGGCAGACATCATCACGAACTCAGCCAGCCTCATGTCGACATGGAAGCGTCGAACAGATGGCTGACGAGTGGTGAGCTGTTTGGGGAGACCGAAGGGTTCATGATCGCAATACAGGACCAAGTCATCTCCACACGCAACTACAAGAAACACATTCTACACGATGCAAACACACATGACGACAAATGCAGGAAATGCCACACTACGCATGAGACGATCGACCACGTAATATCAGGCTGTCCCCTTCTCTCTCAAACAGACTACCTCCATCGACACAATCAGGTAGCGTCGATCGTTCATCAACAACTAGCACACAAACATTCACTTATTAAGAGCACGGTCCCGTACTACAAGTACATACCACAAAGCGTATTAGAGTCACCCTCATATAAACTATACTGGGACCGCCCCATTCACACATACAAAACCATACATCACAACAGACCAGACATCACACTTGTTGATAAGGTCAACAAACAGACCTATCTAATTGATATTGCAGTGCCTATCAGCAAGAACATGCAGAAAACTCACGCAGACAAGATCAGTAAATACACTGATCTAGCACACGAGCTCCAGAAGCAGTGGAAGCAGGATCGAGTACGTGTTGTACCCATCGTTCTGTCTGCCACTGGTCTGGTGCCTCACACATTGCACCACAGTCTCAGCACACTAGGACTTCACAAAATCACTTATGCACAACTGCAGAAGGCTGTGGTACTCAATACTACACGCATAGTTAGGAAATTTTTGGACACAAGCACACATCCCTAATCATTCTTGCACACATCTTTACACTTGGCAGTATGTGCTTTGGTCATTGACCCGCCATATTGTTTTTGCTGGGGAAACCCAAGGTTTGAAACATACAAACATAAAAATAATAATAATAATAATAATAATAATGGAAGCGTCGAACAGATGGCTGACGTGTGGTGAGCTGTTTGGGGAGACCGAAGGGTTCATGATCGCAATACAGGACCAAGTCATCTCCACACGCAACTACAAGAAACACATTCTACACGATGCAAACACACATGACGACAAATGCAGGAAATGCCACACTACGCATTAGACGATCGACCACGTAATATCAGGCTGTCCCCTTCTCTCTCAAACAGACTACCTCCACCGACACAATCAGGTAGCGTCGATCGTTCATCAACAACTAGCACACAAACATTCACTTATTAAGAGCACGGTCCCGTACTACAAGTACATACCACAAAGCGTATTAGAGTCACCCTCATATAAACTATACTGGGACCGCCCCATTCACACAGACAAAACCATACATCACAACAGACCAGACATCACACTTGTTGATAAGGTCAACAAACAGACCTATCTAATTGATATTGCAGTGCCTATCAGCAAGAACATGCAGAAAACTCACGCAGACAAGATCAGTAAATACACTGATCTAGCACACGAGCTCCAGAAGCAGTGGAGGCAGGATCGAGTACGTGTTGTACCCATCGTTCTGTCCGCCACTGGTCTGGTGCCTCACACATTGCACCACAGTCTCAGCACACTAGGACTTCACAAAAACACTTATGCACAACTGCAGAAGGCTGTGGTACTCAACACTACACGCATAGTTAGGAAATTTATGGACACAAGCACACATCCCTAATCATTCTTGCACACATCTTTACACTTGGCAGTATGTGCTTTGGTCCTTGACCCGCCATATTGTTTTTGCTGGGGAAACCCAAGGTTTGAAACATACAAACATAATAATAATAAAGCTTCCATCATTTTCCCCGAAATATCGCAGGAAATATGGCGCCTTTCTGTGAAAATAAGAATGGGTTTTTTTTCCTATAACGGGAAAAGACGAAAATATTTCACTGATCTTACAATTTTTTATAACTGAACACGAATCTATCTATCTAGTTTTAACTTATTCCTTTCATATCTATTCTTGCTATTATTCCTATATATATATATATATATATATATATACCAGTCTATGGTCGCTACCTGTATTAAATCTATTTAGTACTGTGATGTCTTTAATTATATGTTTTTTATTACTCAATATGTAGTCAATTTCATTTTTTGTTTTTCCGTCAGGACTTCTCCAAGTCCATTTAGCCTTTGGCTTTTTCCTGAAGAAAGTGTTCATGATGTATAGGTTGTAGTTGCTGGCAAAGTCTAAAAGCAATTCTCCTCTGTTGTTCTGTTGACCTAAACCATATCTTCCTGCTGAATCATGATAGTAATCTCCTTCTCCTACTCTAGCATTGAAGTCTCCAATTATCATAACAAATTCTTCTGTATTGCTTGACAAAGTTTCTCCAAGGTCTTCATAGAATGATTCTATTTCTTCTTCTGATGACTGGGATGTTGATGCATAAATTTGGATAAGTTTGATTTTGTATTTTTCGTTTAGTTTTATTGTCAATTCTGCTATTCTGTTACTGATTTGTCTAAAATTTGATGTGGTGATAAACACTCACTGGGAAGGGTTAAACTCATAAAAAAGAAGAAAATACCCTCATGCAGAGAAATCAACAGAGAAAAACTTGAACTTGAAATAAACAAAACAATCATGGAAACACCCACAGATGATATACAGGGGCTAAATAAACATATAACAGATACACTGTCGAAGGGGCAAAAAAAGAAGTCATAAAAAATGAAAAACGAACGAAGACAAATAAATTATCTCAAAATACCTTAGATCTACTAAAGAAAAGAAGAGAGTTTGAGAAAGATATAAATTACAGGTCCAGAATAGAATATACTGAACTTTGTAAAACTATCAGAAAAAATATGAGGAATGAAATAAGAACTTATAATACAAATATTATCAGGAAAACTATTGAAAATAATTCAAGCATGAAGATTCTTAAAAGAGGTCTCGCTGAAGGTACAACTGAAATAATAGCCATAGCTGAAAAAGATGGAACAATAACAAGGAATACAAAGAAAATAGTAAGAAGAGTACAAGAATTTTACTCAGAATTATATAAAGATGATACGAAAGTAATCAGGACTCAGAAGGATTCGGACTATCAAGAAGAAGTACCAATGATCACAATATCAGAAAGTAAAACAGCTCTAAGAGATATGAAAAATGGAAAAAGTCCCGGAGAGGACCAAATAGAAATAGAAACAATAAAAATGGGAGGAGATAAACTAATGGAAATTCTGGCCTCTCTATACAATCTATGTTTGAGAGAACGAAGAATCCCAGAGAATTGGAATAATGCCAATCTAATACTGATCTTTAAAAAAGGACAAAAGGAAGAAATAAAAAATTACAGACCAATATGTCTACTTTCCAACTTATACAAGATTTTTATCAAAATAATTACCATCAGACTCACCCCCACATTAGACAATGGCCAACCAATAGAACAAGCGGGATTCCGGAAAGGATACAGTACAATAGACCATATACGTACACTAAGACAAATTATAGAAAAACGAACGGAATTCCAAAGACCTCTCTGCTTGGCTTTTATTGACTATGAAAAAGCCTTTTATTCCATCAAGACCGAGGCAATAGTGGAATGCTTGTCCAAACTAGAAATAGAGAGAACATACATTGATTTGATACAAAATATTTACAACAAGGCAAGAGCAACTTTCACTCTAAATGAAATTAGCGGAACCATAAACCTGGAAAAGGGAATCAGACAGGGCGACTCCCTATCCCCAAAGTTGTTTACTGCTGCACTTGATCTGATTTTCAATAGATTAAACTGGAAGGGGGAAGGAATTAAAATAAAAGAGGATTTCCCATCTAAGATATGCAGATGACATAGTAATTATATCAAGAGATCCCCAGCAGCTGGAGAAAATGTTAATAGATACAAACCAAGAAAGCAAAATCATAGGATTAAAAATTAATAAAGAAAAAACCAAATTAATGTTCAACAAATTTGTGAAACCAAGGAATATTCAGTAGGAAAAACAAGATATCGAAATTGTAGAAACATTTAACTACCTAGGACAAATATTACAGATTGATGGGGGGATGGAAAAGAAAATCAAAAGAAGAATTCAACTTTCATGGATGGCTTTCAAGAAAATGGGGTATATTTTTAAAGCAGACATACCTATAAGCCTAAAAAGACAAGCCTACAACCAGTGTGTCCTACCTGTATTAACATATGCCGGAGAAACATGGACAACGACTAAAAGCCAAAAAAAAAGATTAGGGTTTCTCAGAGACGTATGGAAAGAAACATGTTAAATATAACATTGAGAGATATGAAGAAAAACACATGGATCAGACAACAGACCAAGATACAGGACGCAGTTATATGTCTAAAGAAGTCAAAGTGGAGGTGGGCAGGACACCTGGCCAGAAAGACTAGGGAAAACTGGACGAGCCTGACCACGTTTTGGAAACCCTCCACAGGTCAAAGGAAGAGAGGAAGACCAAAGGGCAGATGGAAGGATGAGATGGAGAAGTTTGCGGGGAAGAGATGGAGAAATAAAGCTGATGACCGTAAACGATGGAGATGTATGGGGGAGGCCTTCGTCCAGCAGTGGACTGATAAAGGCTGAATGATGATGATATATATATATATATATATATGAGTTATTCCTTGAATAATAAATTTAATGTGATGTGCAACAAACTCAATTATCGGGGGGAATTTCGTCCTTCCTGGGACTCATCACCCCAATCCGCCTACCCCGATAAAAGACCCAGAACGGCAAGAACATGAGTGAAGGCCACCGTCACTCCTGGCAGTGGTCCCCGACAACATTACCTTTAGTTCGCTTATTAAAAGCCTTTTACACCTACGAGTTGTGAAGTTAAGGTTTTTGGTTGTGTTTAACAACACATCAATTTCTTTTCTTGTTTCTTCTGTTGTCGGTTGCCACTGCCAGGAGTGACGGTGGTCTTCACTTATCTTGCCGTTCTTAGTCTTTTATCGGGTAGGCGGATTGGGCTGATGAGTCCCAGGAAGGACGAAACGACCGTCCCCAATTCCCCCCGATAATTGATTCAGAATGGCAATTTGTTTATTCTGTTGCTATCTTTTGTTTTCGTTTTTATTGCTTTGTAAGTTATTTCTTTTTGTCAGTTCGAAACTATTTTTGTAATGGAGGTAGCAATGTGTATCTATAAACCAGTGGCAGAGGCCTCATTAAATATTTTCTTTCTTTTTACTTCTTATCTCCGATTGAAAACAATAGTTGAGTATCACAAGTTCTTGGTTGTAACATGTTTCGCGTTTGCGGTTCGGATTGTGTTATTAACTATTTTAAAAACGGTAAGTATTTCCCGTACGAGTCTGTCTCAGCTCGTTGAGGGCGCTGAAAGTCGAGACGCTTCAATGACCATCAATCTAGTTGAGATTGGACAGTTCAATTATCGCTTGCCTTTAATCCCTCCGCCCTCAACATAGAACCATTTTACCGTTTCCATTTTACAGAAGGCTGAGGAAGCCCTAAGGCCCGTTCGGAGGACAAGTAATCTAGAACAAAATCCAAGACTTCAGTCGGAAATGGAATCCGGATCCTACAGCCCACAGTCCAATGCCTACATTTGATTTAGGCACCGTTTAGGGTAATTTTATTTTAAATTTACATAAAACAATGAATGTGACTGAAATAGCATAAGAAGATGTCTTGTTTATCCTACTAATACATAAAGTCTCACAACTAACAAAGCTGTAACTAAAAACCTTACGTTAGCCATCATTTCGATGTAAATTTATTTAGTAAATGAGTGAATCTGAAATGAAACTTTTGATGATTGTTTGTAAAGTTTTCTGAGAAAGGAGCCCAAATCCACCATCATTTATTTCCCATTGCAGAACTTTAAACTAAATACGACCTAAATCAGCTAATATTGAAATTAAATTTCCTTTTCCTTTATCAAGGTTTGTGTGTGTAAGGTAAGTTTTCTTCAACCTTAAAACAAATTAGACTCGTGCCATTTGTTGGTCGACCAATTGTTGGCTGAGACAGAAAATTTCTTTCTTGTGTTGGAATTGTTTTCAGAATGGCGTTGTTTCTGGATAGTTTTATAGATTACAAGATTTTTTAGATCTAGAATAAATAGCAGTTTTTCTTACCTTCACTTCTGTAGGGACATCTGGTTTGTAGTGTTTTTTTGTAATCAGACGGAGCATCAACAAATGGTTCGGAATAAACAAAATTAACTAATGAAAAGAGGTTTTAAAAAAGATATTTCAAATCAAAGTCAAGGAAAACCTTACAGTTGTAGAAACGTAAAAATTCTAGAGATTATCCATTTTGCAATCGCATTAAAAATATAATAAAAATTTCGACAATATTTTTACACATCAAAAACGGCTACTTTTTATGGTTACAAATGTTCGCTATTACAGAATCTTTCTTTATTGAACTCAAATAGAATTAAGATTACAAATTATATTATTATTCATTTTAGCATTAACTTAAAATTTCCTAATTATAATAATTATAATAACTATTTAATACAATAAGATTTATTTGATTGCAAGGGTCATTCAAACGAAAACGAGCCAAAGAACAGTATAATGTTGGATGGGTTTATTGCGGGATTTTGGAGCACTGATGGAATCACTGTAGTTTCATGACTCAACGGCAGATGATTTTGTTCAGAACGTCGTGTTACTGTACCGTCCAAACACTCGCGATTGACGCAACGAATGTTGAACAGTCATCGGTTATCTGTTTTTTAACCCCGGAAGGTGTCGGAAATACAGAAATCCATCGTCCGAAGAGTAACATATAACAAAAATGCATGTCTTTGTTACGTGTTAAACAATGGAGTAAGCGGTACGAGTGGGGCCGTTATCACTGACTGATGGTTCTAGGGCACTTCAGGCACATCGTGAGGTCAATGATGCTTACGTAGCGGAATTTGACAATCTCATTCGGGAAGACAGAAGAGTCACTGTGGAAGAACTTGCCGACAAAGTTGGGAGTGTGCACACCGTTATCAATGATCGTGTGCATTTCCGGAAGATTTCTACGCAGTGGGTGCCATACAACTTGGATTCTGTGCAGAAAGACATTTGCGTAGATCTTTCCTTGGAATATTTGCTGCAATATCAAAAGGAAGGTCGCCATTAAATCGACAGAACCCTACTAGTGTAACGGAATTGCCCTATTAAAAATAATTTTCTCTTAGAAAATTTAATTGAATTTTATTACTCCTATTTCTGCAATTCCTGCATTAGAAAGTATTTCCTCTATTTTTTTTTAGCTAAAAGTGTTGTGAATTTCCAAACTTTCAAACATCTACGATGTACGTATCTGTTTCGAGCTATCGCAATGACTTCAAGAAAAGAGATTCCAAGCTTTTAAACCAGCTGGATGAGATGTAAGTGAGCTAACTTTCCCCAGCCCACAGCAGTCAGATTAGACTAGATTTGTTTGAATGTGGATGGCAGAAAAGTCAAGCATTGCTTGACATTTAGGTCTTCTATGGGTATCCCACAGAAATAAGGACAGATGGAGACAATAATCAACAAAGACTTGTGAAAGAAATGGAGGAAAATGGTAGAACCCCGAGAATACCTACCCAGAGCGAATCGTTCACTGTGATACCCAATGAGAACCTAACCGTGGTACTCAAAGGCCATTGTCTTAGCCACACGTCAACTGAGCGGCCCTCTGTAGCCTTACAAAACAATACTTGTTATTTATTTATTTATTTATTTATTTATTTTAGGTTTCTATTTTAGTTTTATTAATTAATTTTAGTTTCATTAATTAGTTTCATTAATCTTAGACTTATTTCGTCTAAGATTTCAATTGTTTTTTTTTTTAATTTTCACAAAGCAGAATTAACACTTAAAAATAACAATTAGCTCTATTCATCTCAACTTTGTAAATTAAAAAAAAAAACCAAAAAAAAAATAACCATATTTACCACAAATAAATATGCAGAATAATTTCATGCTTGACATTATTTTTCATAGAATAGATTAATAAATATCGCTTTGCTTAATCGTGAAGCAATAAAAATTCAGTTTTTATGAATGCAATAAAAATTCTGAAACAAAATTGCCGGAACTAATTACTCATATATTGAGGTTTGTGTTCTAGTGTTATTCTGAAAATATTGGAAGGATTTAATTATTATTTACAAATAAAATCTTTTACTTTGAAATTTCTCTTTTGTCTTCAGATTTTGTGCAATTAGATTTTCATAATTTTTTTTCACAACTATTGCCTCAAAATATGAAGCCGCTTGTACTATCAATATTTCTTTTTTTTATCAACAGTCGTTATTTAAAAGTATGTTTGTAGTAGGTCAATCGTAAATGTCCATACAACATAGGGAATCACATGGAATGCTTACAGTGAACTGGTTACCCTCGCGATATGACGTCATGCATACATCTGAAATCATCGCATTGTTTTCATATCGCCACAGCGCAGCGGTCTGATTGAACTGCTTGAGAACACATTCACACTCTCCACACTTTTCACATTCACACTTAAAATATTCTTTGCATTAATAATCACTACTTTTCAATCACTGTATTCATCAATGTGCTACGCTTCGTCGATATACTTAATCTATCACTATAAATGAAAGTTAGCCTTAGGGCGATGTACTTACGAGCGAACGACAAACTGTGTAAAATGGTGGCCGGGTTTGTTGCCCAGGACTTAAGGCGAGCTTTGTGCTGACCACCCAATTTCAACTTGTCCTGATTGGTCAAAGTGATGTGGGATCCTTTGCCCTCGATACTTTAAGTTAGGGAAGGAAAAAGCCAAAGTTAAGATACACTTCAACGGTATGCCCACACTGTAATTATTGATATTCACAAAGGAAGAAGTGCAAATTTAGCTCTTAACTTATTAATTAACTTAATTTAATATTAATGAAAATTTAATTACTTTCAAAATTACAGAAAGAAAAATAAAAGTAGATTAAATGAGGCTGCTATGATAATCTATTTAAATTTGAAACTTGAATTTAAATCTAACATTTTACGGAATAAGACTAAAAATCGTTAATGTTTACTCTATAAATTCGGGTCGCGAGCAGTGCACTCCCAAGAAGAAAAGAAAAAGTTACAAATTTTATTAAAAAAAAAAAAATACATTCAGCTTGAATTTTTTACCTTCATAAGTAATTTCTAAATAGATGCAAATGTTACTTACTTGTTAGTGAAAGCTTTAAATGGAAACTTTGTTTTAGTCCCTTTCAGTACTTGTCTTTAAAGGCAGCTTTGAAGTTTTAATTAAACTTAGGCCTATCTTATTCATTTTTTAGATTAATTATTATTTTAATTTCAGTAGTTTTGACTTCTTCTTCTTTTACTAAAAATACTGATCTGTGGCTTATTAAATTTCGAAATTAGGGTCCTTTGATTTATTTCGTTTATTCTTTGCTCTTAGGAGTAAAACATACTTTTATTATAGTTATAGTTAGTAACACAGAACACATGGAAATCACTATTTTCTGGCGTCGTAGGTTGTGAAAATTCGAAGCATTAATAAAGTGAAACCGAAAACAAAACTAAAAGCGCTGTGGAAATTGGTGAGTACCCGATGTCATGAAGACTTTCTTAAAAATTACGCTATTATTATTATTATTTACTGAATTCGATTAAGAAAAGGAATGTAGAAAAATAAATTTCTAAATATTTCATACTATAAATCATCAATTAATCAAACCAATTATTATTATTGTTATTTTTGTAAATATTATTTAAATCAATGGACTGAAAAACGATAAGCGGTGCGGCACCGATCGATGTTATTAATAAAATGGGTTCATTATTTTAAAAAAATACCACAATGAATAAACGACGCTATTCTGTTTTGATAAAAATGACAGTGAATTAAAAACGCTAAAATATGATTTTACTGTTAATTAATAGCAATCTAGGATGGGGGGGAATTATACTTTAACCTGAGTTCAGTTATTAAATATTGTCGTAAATTTTGTGATAAATATAACAGAATTTCCTTAATACCCCAAAAAATAGGTTTTATTATCTAAAATAATAGATAATAAAACTATTTTTTTTAAAACTACTGTTTTCACTACGGAAGAAGTATAAAAATTATTACAATTGCGAATTCTGAAGTATTCGCTAGAGTTTTGAGGAAAGAGTTGAATAAATGTAACTACCAATGTAGCAAATAAGACTCCTTATTTCCCCAAAATGTATGTTGATAGTTGTTTTACTACATCGAAATGTAATCATGTGAATTAATATCTAATGCCATACAAATAACCTTTCCACACCAGTAACTGATAGCTCTGTATGAAAATGCATACTTATTATCTGAATACAATGCTTTCGGCTTAGAGCCAAAGGTCTGTTACAGAAAACCATGAGTCACGACTCATGCCAGAAGAAAATGGCATTCGATAATAGCGAATTTAAATGAAGAAGTGTCAAAAAAACTAATTTAAACTAAAATCTCACTAGCAAAAAAAAAACAAATATAAAAAAATTAACATTGTATTGTCAATAAAAAAGGATAAAAAAAAAATCAAAAATATTTGAAGTCGTCAATATTCCCTTCACGACAAATAATATATATATAATGTGGGAATAATGTGGATTTTGCCTCTTGCTCCTTTCCTGTTGGTCCGTAAAATACCAAAATCAAATGGAATCTTTCTTGTAACAATGGGCATCAACTTCTAAACTTTTCTGCTTTCTAGAATGTTTAATTTTTGAGTTATCATAATTATTGTGGAAGGAAGGGATCAACGAAGATGGCTATTTGATCTTCAAATTGAGTTTCAAGAGATTTTGATCTCCATTTCTTTATATTTTTTTTCTCCAATTCAAATCAACAGGTGTATCAATTAGAATAACTGCCATAAACAATCTGCTGTATCGAGTTATTCTTTAAAACTGTATTAATATTAATAACTTTTGCAGCTAACATTATCGAATTTCTTTTTTGACTAAACTGTACAAATTGATAGCATAGTTATATCTTTATAGTTGATTAAAACTGTCACCTGGTGGGGTGGTACCCAGATGATTAAATAAAACCCGAAGATAAGAATTATCCTTATCTCCGTCCCCAGAGTCCTTTGAACGGTCAAAATAATCCCATAGATCAAACCTGTACTTACAACCTATTACGTAGAAGTAATGCGACTGTCATTGGGTAAAATGGCGTTCTGCTAAAATCGAAACTGTTTTCTAGAAGGTTTTCTCCTTCTTTCATTCATATTGTTTCTAAATAAACTTAAACCATTAAAATAATATTTAACTATGAAAATATCACAATAATAATACACAAGATTTTACCAAATACAAAAATTCAAATACATAATTACAACAATACAATTATTAAAATTCAAAATATATTCCCTTCGAGAACAAGATTTTTCTCTTGTCATGTTGCCAATTTTATAACGTGAGAAAACGTGGGGCCATTGTGTATGTTAGGAAATATTTAATTGCAGGAATTGTGAGGTTTGAAGACGTCCTCTGGAGACCGAATATATAATGTAATCTGGTGAAATTCGCATAGTAAATTTGTTCCGTTTCACTAATTAATGAAGACCAATTTTTAAGAAAACGGATGTAGAACAATGGAACTAGTACGAGAATTAGGCAAGCGGGTGATCTGTAGGCATGCAAGCAAATAAAGGGTTAAAGAATGGCGCTTATATTTGTAGATATATGCAATTTGTTTATGGATATATTTTTTTATAATATTTTTCTATCTTATGTATCCATTGTCTATATATTAAACAAACCGCAAGAATTAAATTGACGAAAAACTTAAAAAAGCAAGGTATGGTTGGAATGTCAACTTTGAATACAACGATCCAAAAAATTTGCAGGAAAGGATAATCAGTCTTGTTTCGATACCCGTGAGTCATCTACATATATAAAAAGAAAATTCCTGACTCACTCACTCACTGACTGACTGACTCATCAACGACCAGCCCAAACCCTTGGACCAAGAAAGCTGAAATGTTGCACAGAGGTTCTCTTTATGACAAGGAATAAGGACGGATTTTACGAAATTCCCACGGAATAGAGAATAAAGAGGATTTATATTTTTGCTTTAAAGTTGTCTTATCGATATATAGTGTGTGCGCCAACCCGTAATACATCTGAGTTATCCGGAGAAGGCCACAATTTGCTAAATAAAGAAAGTTTTTTTTGTTTGTTTTTGTTTTTTTTATGCTCTGTATGCAAGGGTTCTGGAGCGAAGTGATGGTACCCGGCTACTATTACTACAAAATGAACAAAAACATCTGATGGTATTTGTCTATTAAAACTTCAACTTTCAATTCATGATTACTGCTACATTACAGGTATTCGGGAATCAAAATTTTTTATAAGCAGTTTTCTGTCGAAAATGACGGTAATAAAAATGTGTTAAAGGAAAATAATATGCATTTATTTCACGGTTGTTTTTCTTATATTTTATCTATCTTTATATATATGCAAATTCGTATTGAAATCATTTTAATTGTCGATCTTATTTAAATTATGCATTCGAACAGATAGCTCCATCAAACAGTTATTTGTATAAATATTGTTTCTGAGTGAGACCACAAGCAGATCGCAACAAACAAATCGAATCCTCGGTAATACTGGCCGAACACGAGGCGATATTTTGGGACAATCAGGCCCAATTTCATTGCTGGCAATCGTTTGCCCCAATTTGATTGCCCCAACCTGAACAATATTGCCCCAATTTTGTTGTCGGTACCAAAGGAACAATATTGGCCCAATATTAGTTGGCTCAAAATATTGGTGGTACGAAAGCGAATCAAATGAACGGATGAAATCACGTGACAATGCTGACGTCGAAGGAGGCGGTACTTTGAACATCGGAAATTCAGTCACTCATGCCGGCCATTTTCTTTGAGAAACAAGGCTTAAAATCAGCAAAATGGGTCTGCCCAAAACAGATAATTCCAACAACAACATTTTGTCAATTGATAATGAAAGAATCGTAATTGATTTCTACAGAGGGACGGCGTTTAATACTATAGCAATTCTGTACGAAAACACGCTCTCTCTTTAGCTCTACCTAGTGAGAGCCGCCGTAACCATAAAAATTCAGGACAATATTGGTTCAGGAGAAACTACGTGTTCGCGCTTGATAAAGTTGTCCGCAATCAAATTGGGCCAACTTGTCCCAATCATATTGCCATAAAATCGCTCCGTGTTCGCCTAGCTTAACGAAATCCTGTATTCGTGTCAATATTTATTTTAAGGCAAATTGACGAAACAAAAATCTAAATTAAATCATTTTACTTAAATTCACCTGTTAATCCGAAGAATGAATTTTTTTTTAATATTATTTGTCATTATTCAGGGAAAAACTCATATTTTCTTTTTATTTGAATAAAATTGAAGTTTTTTTCGCTAAAATGCTATTTTTAAGACAATGTAAATTTCTAGGCCACATTGATAGTTCGTAACTAACATCCCAGAGGCCACCTTTCAAGTTCAAGTTGTGTCTTGAGCCTCGAGCGAGCTAAAAACGCTTTTGCAAATTAAGGACAGCATATTAATCAAAGAAAAAAAAATTATATTTGTTCAAGATTTTACCTAGTTAAATTTCATATTGGAATCATCATTTTATCTATGTTTTATTTACATTATGTAATTTCAGCTACGCTCTAAAATCGCCTAATGCAAGAAATTTTTGTAATATTAAATTGATGGATAATTATGCAGAACGCCGATTCATGCATATTAAGACAAATGTTAATTTTGATACCAAAATATTCGTAAGCACTTAGTTAATATAGTAATTATGGAAAACCTAGTTCTTTTATGTAATTTTTAAGAAATTTGCTAGTTTATGTGAAGCCACTGTAGGACGATGGATGTATACAAGATGGCGGGAAACGACTTATGAAATTCATAACTATCTTTGTAATGAAGGTCATTACAAAATTTGAAATTGTGGGAGGGTTCATTATCCCCCTCCACCCTCTTTCCGGAACCAACACAAACTAAATCTTTCGACCGTAACTATTAATTCCCCTAGAACAAAGAAGATTTACAATAGAAAAAAAAGGGTTTTATGGTAGAGCGCTGTAGACTCGTATTTCGGATTCCACCACGTTTTACAGTGAAGTATTCAACTCTGCCATATTCATCCGCTGTCCGGCGAAAGAGTACCAGATAAATCTCGAATAATCTTAAAAACTAGGAAAAAAAAAGTTTTCCTTGAATAGAATGTTAACTGTTTTAGAATCGTTTGGTTCGAAACAAAAAAAAACGATTAATGGTTCAGTATAACTACCAATGGATGAATGTAGAATATTACATCATAAAATTACTGAGATTTTACATTGAAAACCAAAATATTCCTTACTGCGCTTCATGTACATGCAGTAAGGGATATCTTGAGGCGGATGAACGAACGTAGGAAAATATGCAGGAATTAAAAAAAAAAAAATAGATGAAACCGTACAATTTTAGTCCACGAATAATGGTAAGTGAACAGATACTGTTACAATCACTTAACAATTTTTACTGAAATAGTAAATAAAGAAATTGAACTACGATGTATGACATCAACATAATGAAGATTGAAGAACAGTTACATATAATAGTATCATCAAATATGTACAAAAAGTATAGTTGTGGCATTAGATAAAATTTTTCTATTTTTATTTTTTTTTCTTGATAAAAGTATTTGTCTAACGCTTTTATAATCTGTATATCCGTCGGAGTGGAGAAAAGTTTTACATATTAATTTTTCTTTAAAATTATTGGCTACTACATCCATCTAGCTACCATTCTGTGATTTACATAATTTTTCTAGGAAGCTGATTATCTTGATGTACATTTAAGTTAATAAATGCATGTTCTTGTTAACTTTGGGATATTTTGAACCCTGAAGGAATTATAATTTAAAGTATTATTATTTAATAAGATTTATTTTATTTGTGGCTTCTAATGTAAATTAAAATTAAATAAATCCTAAAGAAAATAACAGAAGAAATGCTATTGAATAAAAAGACGAAAGGATGCAAAGCAGCCCCGTTCAGTTAGTCACCAGTAAGTGATGACGTCGCTGATGTCAGTCCGAATCCGACGCCATGAACACGAATGCGAGGAGCGTCGCTTCCCGATTGGTTAGAGTGCTTTGCGCAGTGCAGAGAGAGGTTCTACCAGACAGAAGAGCGTGTCAAACGGAGTAGCGACAGAGAAGCGGGAAGTTTGAAGAATGACGGTCCGAAGAGAGTTGCCAATTCCAGGGTTCCACGAGAAGATGAACTTCAAGAAATGTGATTGTTGTTTTTCATATTAAAGGGAACCGGGTTGGCTAAGATAGAACTTTAGAAATTTCTACGGTACAAGAGCAGAATTAAATTAGACGAATTAACGTAAGAGAAGATTCAACTAAACATTAAATTGAGAACGGTGCAAGCTGAAGGTACCAAGTCTAGTGTGGTTCGATATCGCGAGTGAATTAGTGAAGAAGAATTACAGTGAAATAAATCAATATATTAGTGCTTCAGACTGAGTGAATTCAACGAAAGATATAACTCAATAAGAAGTTGTTCGAATATTATAAATAGTGATTTATTTATTAATTTAAAGTATAAATTGGTGAAAAAATTATCGTTACATTTATCTACTACTAGCCAATACTGACGGCTTCAAGTCGAAGCTAAATTTTGGAACCGATATGTAAAGATTATTAGTGAACTTCAGTATTGCAGTATTACAGTGTTATAGTACTCCAGGATATCAGTGTTACAATTATTCAGTGCAAATTGAACGTGATAAAGAATTCCAGACGATTCGATGTTTCATGTGAGATTGAAGATAAAGTGAATACACGATTAGCTCAGTGCTCCAGACGCCATTGTAAAGTGTGAGACTCAATTGAATATTTAGATGACGTTACATTTAGTGAACAATTAATAAACTTTAGATACTTATCTAATTTCCTTGTCGAATATATCGACATTTATGTTATTTCTCAATATGGATTCCAAAAAAAAAAAAACTACTAGTTTGTCTACAAATCCGTATCTGAAAAACATCAATGTAAGTTTCCTGATAAAACCCAAACTCAGGATGATACAAAACTATTATCCCCGCGCTCAGAGTTGACCCTCCCAGAATGCAACGCAGCTTATAGATTGATCTGTCCTGGCTTTTCGTAGTTATTCAAATAGCAGAGAAAATGGCGGCAATTCCTTCTTGATATGCATATCGGCAACAATTTGACGAATGACGTAACAATCGAAATCGTCAGCGAAATCTTTGGAGCCAAACGAGGCCTTTTTTTCCCTGGCCTAAGTAGCAATGGCGACTGTAAAATTCTCTTCACCGTTGACAAACTCACTCCAGTATATTATGCAGTGACCTTCAACGCATCCTTTTTACTTTTCAAATTGTTGTTGGGCGATACATCTTCTAGAAATCGACGAGCAACTTTAAGAATAATTTCCCTACCTTGACTGTTGATAACTCTTCCTCGTCGAAATGTTGACTGTGAACCGGCCACCGCCGTTTTATCTTCCATTTGAATAACTACGAAAAGCCAGGACAGATCAATCTATAAGCTGCGTGCATTCTGGGAGGGTCAACTCTGAGCGCGGGGATGGTGCTAATTTTGAAAATTGAAATTTTAATGGCAAATAGACATTTGATCCCAATATCATTTGATTAGTCCAAAAGATGCAACAAGTAATTACCGCTGAAAGTTAAAAGGAAATTGTGTGTTACCACTATTTTCCTGCCTATATTCCTAAATCTTTCCCTTTTGTCATGCGTAAATTTAGTTTTCTTGAGGCACTAACTGTAAATTTTCTTATTACTATTAAAACAAGTTCACGCCTACTAAAACTTAAAAGCATATTTAAAATGTAATTACTTAAAATTTCTTTTATAAACATTTTTTAAAGTCTTGAAAACGACTAAATAAAAAAGTAAATTCGTGTTATTTACATGGTTTAAATCTGATTAATTTTAATCGTGTATAACCAAGCACAGTGGATTAAGGATTTAATATTCATTGTTTAAGGCAATAATGTATTAACAGAAATAAGATACAAATTCTTTGGTCCTTTGTCGCCTTCTCATGCTAATTTCCGGACAAACATCCATTTGGAAAAGATTTCAAATATAAAATGTAACTAGTCGTATTGGAAATTAGAAGAATCGCTATTTAGATATTAAGTTCTACTCAGTAATGTAGCATGGAAGGAATGGGGTAGTAACGGCCTCTGATGGCATTGAATAGACATTTTGAACACTGGTTCCCGATACCCAAAAATCTGGCTGTATCATTTTTCTTGCTTAATCTATTTAAAACGGTCTAAGCACCGGAGTCTTGAAAGTGATCGATATAATAAGAAAATGGCAATAATCTATATTTTAGACCAAGTGTTTCCTAAGTGGCATCCTTGAACAGCTGTTTCTTATCAGCTAAGAAAATTATCTACTAGGAGTAGTCACCAATCGACACGATTCATTTCGGTACTCAGGTTAATAAGAACAATTGTAGGATTCATTAGGGTACCTAATAATAAAACCTAAAAAAAAAAAAAGCAACAATAAGTTCACAATTAAAAATAAGTTAAGAAAGCTAATGCATAGTGCAAAATAAAAAGAAAGCATTATTTATTACTTATCAAAAGTTATACATTCAAAATTATTTCCTTGGACTTACATTTCCAGTTCATTGCCATTTTTGATCGATTAAAACAAACGAAACTGAAGTCTTGTTATATAGAGACAGCACTCTTACAGGTTTATTTTTTTTTCTGTATTCTTGGAACAAATGATATTAAAGGCTTCTTAAATGATAATGTTCGTCCAGAATGAAATAAGTAATAAATGGCTTTGAATATACTATTAAATTTTGCCAAGTTTTTCAAGGAAAAAGAAAATATGCTTGTAATGTTTAAGAATGATGATGAAAAATGCTTTGCTCTGTAAATTGCAAATTTATCTTTAAGAACGATTATCTCTTAAATTGGTGCATTTTGTTATTTGTAGTTGGACATTAGAAAATAAATATAATTTTATAAAATCATTTCAATAAAGTAAGTTATTAATCGGTTTGCTTTTGCAGTTTTATATTTTGAGTTTAGGGATTAATAGCTATACTTTTTACCACAAGTTTTGCTTGGATATCTTATTTATTATTCTTAGTTTAGTGTTCTAGGAAACTTATCAAATCACTGTGTGTGTGTGTGTGTGTGTGTGTGTGTGTGTGTGTGTGTGTGAGTGATTAATTTTAGTCGTAAAAACTTACATTAACATTATTTAATTAATCCAAAGAATTGTAGAGATCCTATATAATGCATGAATACTAAAATTACTTACGTATTTGCGTCGTTTAAAAATATTTATAAAATGCCAGTACGTTTCAACCTGCCGGCAGATTATTTTCAACTGTAATATTGGAAGGGAATGGGAGGTTTAAATAGTTTTTGATGATGTTATTAGATAATTCGCTATTAATTATGGTTTAATTAAATGAAAACAATATATTTTTGGATGTGTGGAACGCATCCCACCCCCTGTTTACATTATATAGTGGGTTCGTTTTACTGAGATTCGATTTATGACGCCACTGTGAGGAACGAAACACTGCCGTAAACGAGGGCTCGAACTGTGCTCGACGCGTCGCTTTCAAGTTAGCACTAGAAGACGATAAGAATTTCCTATAGAAAATTATTTCATTAAATGAGCATACTTAATCACATTTACTTGTTTTATGTTTTATTCTTGTTTCTATATATAAATCTTGTTTCTATAAATATTATTGGCCAGATAAGGTACCGGAATCTTTTTGAGCCTACCTTCCAATCGGAAAGTGAGGCTTACCAAATCAAACGCGCGCACAGACTGCGTGCCCTTCCTAAAAATTTTTGAACCACTAGATAGATCTTCATGTAACTTTGTGTGCGTAGTCGAGTACTATTTTATATTTGCAATATTTTCATTTCGAAAAGTTAGCACGAAAAGAGTAACCAAAATTCCCAAAGAAAAGCATTGTAATAGTTTGATGGATTCCTGTGACGTATTTCATCCCGTTTTACCTAATCTACTAATAATTGCCCGGTGTCATAAGGGTAAAGGTTAATCCAATCTCGATAACAGAAGTGATGCGGATTGTTTTGAAGTGTAAAAATATTTGTTTCCAAACGTCAATGGGTGAAACCAACTGTTTACTAAATGACATCTTAGAATAGTTCTTTCTCGCTCCATCGGAATCTTTTATTGTAGTTTTATTTGTAGCTGCGTATTTTAGTTTTATAAAAGCTCTACGTTTATTCCACTGGTTGTTCCTATTAATCTGTGTACTAAGACCTCGCTGTATACTGGTGTTGATAATCGCCAAACAGCATGAAACAGCTGTTCTAGATGCTCCTTGGTCTCTGATGTTTTATTAACACAGGGTAATTCAGAAATAACGATACTATTTGAAAAGCTTGTTTGAAAATGGTGCAGAGTAATGGTTAAGAAAATAGTTAAGAGGCACGGATGGACAGGAAGTATTAAAGTTTTGTCACCTTACACAGGTTTAATATGTCCGCCTTTGGTCACTCGGCAGACGTCCAACCACTCGGCAGATTGTCGAGTTCCTGCCGTACTCGGTGCAACATGTCTCCTCAATGCTGTCTAGTGTTATGCGTTTCTTTAGTTCTTGCATGTTTGCAGGGAGAGGTGAAAACAGTTGACGTAGAAAAACTAATACGCCGTCAAGTCTGGGGATCGTGGTGGCTAACAAATCAGTGCGGTGTCGTTGTGATTCAACGTTGTGGTAACGTGTGGTTGAGATATCCAGGGACGGCATTCAGTTTCATGAAACTTGAATAGTTTCTCTTTCCATTCGTTTCTATTATTTTACTGTATTCTGCACCATTCTCTTGCACAATCTTATCAAATAGACCCTGTATTTCTATGCACTTTTGATTCTTTTAAAATTCTTTTGAAACTGAAGGAATGAATTTTTTACTCTATCTTTTTTTGGGAACTGGTTGTTGATTACAGTATTTTATTTCTGGAGGCACCACATTGATTCCCAAGATTGTGAATATGCTTAAACAGCAGAGATAAATAGAATTTGAAAGTAAAGGTAAGTTCTTCGTTTTAGTCGCTTTGAGACGTAACAAAAACAATAAATGCCAAGGAAAAAAAATGGGAAATTTTAATAAATTACATTAAAAAAAAAAGTACGCTATAAGTTCTTCAACTACTTTTTAGTGACATCATTAATACATACATTCCAAGATGGAATTTATTTTGGAAGTTTACGTTAGAACAGGAGTTCAATGGGTAAAAAAGACCTACGAGTTTTAATCTCTGCTGTTGATTTGTATTAATCATGTTTGAATTTATTTTTTAAGTTTACTATTATTTAAGATAATAGCTGCTTTTTGATAAAGCATAAAAAATAAAAGTTTCATAGAATTTCTGAAGAAAATTATGATTAAAATGAAGCTTTGCGCTGAATTTAAAACTTTATAAAGAAACGGCATTATGTTGATATTCAAATTTAAAATCCAAAGCATTTTTCCAATTACAGCCAATTCACTTAACAGGCTTTAATGAACTGAAATATCAAATACATACACTACAATCTTCTATAAAAATTAAACATCCCTTTAATTTCCGTCTATATTTCATCTTTCTGTGCGAAAGATTTCTTCAGGACATTAATGGAGGAGAAGAAATTCTATTCTCCCTCTAAATTCATTATGAATACATTTGAATACATTTGGAAAAATAACAATAAAACACAAATAATGATTCATTCGATATCATCTATTACAATCCTTTCGATTCCATTAGATATCCTCTATTAAAAATATTTACGGCAATGATATCTAGTTATTTGTAATAGAGGGTATTTGTGTTTATTGTTATTTTTCCAAATGTATTCAAATGTATTCATTAAGAATTTAGAAGAGGGAGAATAGAATTTCTTCTCCTCCATAAATGCCCTGAAGAAGTCTTTCGCAAAGAAAGATGAAATATAGACGGAAAATAAAGAAGTGTTTAATTTTTACAGAAGATTGTGGTGTAGGACTTAATGAAGTTTATATTTGGATTATTTTCTTATCAATTCAACCCTGGATAGTCGCTACGCAGTCACTTTTTTTTTTTTTTTTTTAAATTTTTGCAGAAGTGTAGAGACGAAGAATTACATACTTTAGATTTGTAGACTATTAGCCTTACAAATATGCTAATATTTCGGCATATTGTTGTTTTCAATAAATTCGAATTTGCAGTATTGAAAAGTCATTTCAGGATTTTTGTCAAACACATTCAAATTCCAACTTTTGCATTATTTTTAAAATGTCAACATTTTTTTTTTTTACCTTTGGGAAAACAGATATTTAGCTTTCGATAAAATCAATTTGTGAACGATTTAAATTAAAAAGTAATGTAATGATGGTTTCAAACACAAATTTAAAATTTTTATGACCCTAGAAAGCTGAAACTGTAAAAAAAAAAAAAAAAATATTTAAAAACAAATTTTTTGATGCCTGTTCTATAACATGAACCATCTATATTTTCTTTTCGTTTTTTACTGTATTCCTGAACTAGAATGTTAATAGCTAGGCATATTAATTTTAGCCAAATTTTCCATTTTCTGAGTTAAATGAACTATAGTAGTTTAAAAAAAAAAAGGGTTTGCCATATAAGGTCATTACGTAGCGATCCATTTTGTCTGGAACAAACGTCACCAGTCATGACGTCATCAACTTCGAGCAGTCAGACCAAGATGGCGTCGTTTTGTGATCTCTTAAGCGTGACCAAGAAAGGACAAACTTTGCGTAGCCAAGCAAGGGGAATAGTGTGGAACGTTTGTAATTCTTTCACTTTTAATTATTATGTATTCGTAACTGTAAAAAATACAAAAACTAGAATGCTTTCGTAATGTTTCTAAGATTCAGTTACGGATTTTAGCAATAGATGGCGCTGTTACGTCCTGGAAATATCAATCTATAAGGAAATTACGTCATCAAAAGCTCTTTTTTCATGAACTGAATTGTAAATCCGCATTAATTACTTAATTGGTTAAATCGGATTAATTTTAATCATAACCCCAATGCCCGTGGAATGCATTGGATTTAATATTGTTTAAGACAATGAGGTATTAACAGAAATAGGATAGAAATGCATTGTTAAATTCCAATGTTATTCTATAGCAATTTTTGTCTCCTTCTGTCAATGACTTCTCGACAAGGACTATTTTGGAAAATATTTCAAAGAAAAAGTTAATCATCCATTATCCTTGAAGATGTATAATAAGTTTAATGAAGACCATCCAGTGGTTTAAAGTTATTAGACCGGGGGACGGGGAGACGCTTACCCAGACAGATTTCAGGAGCCTCTTTCCTATTTTAATTAGTAGGCCGAAAGCAGTATTTTATATACTATATTATTTAGTAATATTTCCATCATAAGTGATGAAATTTTCCCAAAATTATTTAATGAGAAGATGGAAATGAATGTTATTGTAATTTAAATTTTCAGGGGACAAAAATTTATGAATGCATTTTTGAAGGATAGCCTATATTTTATAATTGCAGTATTTTCGTATTAAATACTTATTCAGTATTAAAATTTTAAAAAAAGTTGAAAACAATGACAAAAGTTTTACAGGACATTTTTTTTTGCTAAAATGCTTAATATCATTTTTCTGTCATTTCCGTAAGGAATTTATTTATTAAAGTATGTTAAGAAATATCAGGAAAAAAAAAATCAAAAATATAATTTTGGGATAATTACCAAAAATGCAACGTCGTTTATCATTTTTGCGAGGCACCAATTCAACTTTGTCATTTCTTTTTCTTTGAAATGCGCTAGCATTGAGTATTCCTGCTAGAAAATGTCTTAAACCATTGGGAAAACTATTGCTAGCTTTATTCTGTATGCTTAAGGGTGGTGGTCTAAAGTAAGACGATCCATGAAATGTCTCTTTCATTTCAGCTTTCCTCAAGAGGTTTATTTGAACTTGTGAAGCGAACACTTATCTTTGCAGAGATAATTTTTATAGGGTACTAGCTATATCCGGCATGCGTTGCAATGCCACTCAAAGAAAGTGTTTTGTGTTTTAATTCTGTTTATTGAAGGGCTTTTGGATGCCCAATATTTTTTGTTTTTCCGTCTGGTGCATACACGAATAAATCAGAAGGTTTTCCGATGCGTGAGCAGGCCACATACAGCTGTCCATGCGTGAAGCAGGGATTTACCAAATTTAGGACACACACTTGTAGCGATTGTCCCTGTGCGCACGCGCGCCATGTATTGTAAAATGGTTCTACTAATTCAGAAACTTTCGCGGGCGTGCGCAAATAACTAACCAAAGTTTCATCACAATCTGATGAATGGTATAGGAACGCATATGGGACAAACAAACAAAGAAACATCCATTTTTTTATATATTAGGATTAGAGATTAAGTCGACAGATTCGATTCGGAATTATTATTATCCAACAGTAGCTCTGAAAAAGAAACCTTGTCTATTTTTCCAATTGTAACATGGCTACACAATACTTAAGTGTTTGACCTGTAATCTTTGGATAGTTCTATATCTTTTGTATCTATTTTTTATTATGTTTAATAAGAGTTCTAAATTGTTCTCAACAACGAGTTTATTCGAAATATAAGGCAAACGAAAACTTAAGTTACGTTTTTAAATTATATTTGTCTAATACATCAGAAGAAATTTTATGCTTTCTGAAAAAATTAAAATCAGGCCGCAGTTAAATCCGATTAACTTTAATCCCAATAAAGAGTGATCAATTTGGTGGATTACTAAAAAGGATTAATCTTTGTTGTTGACATTGATGTTGCATTTATAATGTTTCTCTTTGCGTCATCTTTTTGTGCCAGTTTCTGGAAAAGGAAAGAATCAAAACATGAAAGTGAGTTTTTTTTCTAGTCTTTAAATAAGCATACGAAGTTTCAAGAAGATCCATCTATTAGTTCAAAAGTTACGGGAAAAAACATCAAAAGGCATACAAGAAGACTGACTGATTTTCTAGGAAAATACATTAAAATATGTATAGAACAGGCAAAACTCAAAGCTCAGTCTTCGAGTTTCGCAAAGCAAAGATTAAAATCAATCCTTTGTAATTTCGAAATTTAGAAAGTATAGAATATAAAAATAAAATTAACTTATATTATTAAACATATAAAGCCGGACAGTAATCTGAAATTTGAAAAATGCCATTTAATATGTATGTATATAAAGATATATATTAAAGATATATAATAAAGATATATATTAAATATCTAATAATATTTCAAATTATTGAAATAAATAAGATATCTTATATAGGTCTCTTAAAGCAGCAATTCTATAATTCTGTATAGTAAAGTAAACATTATGAATAAACTACAATTAACATTGATTTTGTATGTACAAATATACGAGATTTATTTTCTACAGTTGAAGAAATTTGGGTTTAGACTTTTAATGTCAGGAACACATTTCGCAAAGTTTAAAGGATTTATTCCCTAGCAGTCGAATATTTTATATATTTCAATCTTTTTTAAATACTGAATTTAAAATACCCTCTTGTATTTATTGTGAAAAGATTTGTAAGTGTTAATATTGCTGTAATAATCCAAAAATTAGCTAAACATAAAATCAATAAGCCGATTGATTATCGATTATATAGTCCCAGATTGAAAAAAAAAAATAGATTTTTGAACATTCAGTTTTGGAATAAAACGATGTTATTGTGTTGTAGTCGTTTTGAATATACCGTACAGGCTAGTTGAGTATGCAGAAGTTTCAAATATTTATATACAGTATATATTTCTTAATCAATCGACTGACTTGATATTTTCATTATATGTAATTTTTATTGATAAGAAAAGATCTAACGCTACTTTTTATTTATAATAGTTCTATTAATGTATTTTTACAGGCACAGTCGTTAGATGTGAAAATGATGAAGCGAGTCGCGAAATTCTTCAATTGAGATTTCCTCCACAGATGGCAGTGTAATACCTAGTGACAAGAGAGCATCCGAACCCAGCATCCGTTCGGATGGTGGAGAGTAGGAGACCGGTATCCGGGAAGCTGATTTCGAGACCGCGAATTCTCGGAAAGTGCAGCCGACTTCCCGCCCTTTCGGATTAGAAAGAAAATAAAGACCCGGAAAGGATTTATTTACAAGGAAATACCGGAAAAAAAAAATACGGGAATCCGTAAAGCTGGTTCTCCAGCACGCGCCACCTCTCGAGTTGTCCCGCCCCTCGATCGGCTGCCGGCGGTGAATCGACTCCCTTCTCCGGCGAACGGAACGGGAATACCGGCGGAGGTGACCTGGGGTGGCGCCGGCTCTCGAAAAGCGAAATGTCTGTTCGCTACTTCCGCTAACTCATCAGCTGTGAAGCTGCCAGAAGCAGGGTTTTTGGAGAATATACGTTCTGGAATTGATTTGGATATACGGAGCTCTTGCGCGGCGGATCAAAGCTACCACGTAAGTCCAGTTTCGTTTACTTTATGAACTTACAGATTTTTGTTTTAAAAGTTGTAATGGTTAGATGATTACATCTTTTGTATTAAATGTATAAGCGGTATTAAAAATTCAAAAAGTACAGAAAGAAAACCAATGAAATCGAAGCACTCAGCGGAATTAAAATGCATATAAATCCACCCTGCCTTTCTGCTCTGTATATGAGTTATATAAATTATAAATGGCTTCCATTACAATTATAAGTGACTTATTCAAGAGATATCATGAAATGAATTAGAAATGACTTAACAAGATTTTAAATAACCTAAAAATATTTGTGTAGTTTTAAAAACGATTTTCTGGATTCATTTAGAAATTATCCCGTGAAAATTCAATTTATTATTAATCCTACACTTCTTCCTTTCTCAAAATTCACAAAGACGTAAAAATGAACAGGCGTTTCCGAGGTCCTTGACAAAATTTGGTTCACTGTAGAGACCGATTGTAAGCGCCCTCATGCTGGAAAATGAGCGGCCAGGGTTCAACAAGGCGCACCACCTCGTTCTGACGTAAAATAGGCCATTGGAAAGCTCTCTGTGCTTGATCAGCCAATTTTGGAATAATTGGGCTTCACTTCAGAAATATCAGCAAAAATCACTGTTATACTATACATTTGAACTTTCCTGCTCTTAAAATTACTTTATATAATTTCTAAGCTCCTGGGTTTAAACTTATTTAAGAAAATTACCCGTATTGCTGAATTTCGAATATTTTTTTTTTCTTCTCCAGTTATCATTCTTACTATCTCAAAGAAATACACAAAAATGGGGTTGTAATTCAAATACTTAAGGTGATATTAAATCTATATATTTTCAGTATTTATCTTTTATTGCTAGTAAGTTTATTATGAAAGGATATGTAGTTAATAAAGGATATCTGGCTATTAAAAGGGAATTTTGATTTTGGAAACAAAGTTTCATGCCCACTGATAACAGAGGACAAGAGAGAAACGCTTAAGAGTCCTCTCAAACGAATGCATTTACAAAAAGTAAATTCCACGTTTAAAAATGAAGCATGAAAATTATTGTAATGAGTGCTGTGATTATTTTTTAATTCAATAATTGATTTCTTTCCTCCGAAAAAAACTTTTCTTATTTCTGCTGTAAATTTAGTACAAGGTTATGAAAAGTGAATCAACGATTCATACAAAACAATGTTTATTTAATAGTGCATCTTAGGAGTAGCTTACAGGTAGTTTTGATAGCAACAAAAGTGCTTTTATATAATTTATTTCCTTATTCAATATTTAACTGTTAGTTGATTGTAAAAAATTACAAAAAACAGCATTGTAATATTCGAATTATGAAATTTCTCATGTTGTGCCGAGCAAATGAAAATTTGTCCCAGTTACCACCGCTTCAAGTTCTAGATTAGTAAAAAAGAAAAATTCATAATCATCATTAACAAGCTTCTTATGACTTACTGAAATGATCTCATGGGATATAACATCTGAAAACTTCCCTAATGTGGATATCCGTTTTTGTTTTATCACATCTAATAGTGATCAAATCTATAGTGATTGCAAGTTATTTTCTATGAATTTGACTGGAATTTAAAATGTAATTTACTTCGTATTTTAAATGTTATGAAACATTCGCTTCGTCCACGTCTTGTGCTATTATCAAAAATAAAGTTGTATAAGAAAGCGGGAAACATTTTGTATGGAAATTTTTATAGTGTTTTCTATATTGATTTCTATTGTAAATATAGCTAATTGTTACAAAAAAAAATAGATATTGCAACGTTATTCAGATTTTTATATTGAAACTAATAGTTATCGGAAAGTATTAAAACAAGATCATTAAAATACCGAAAACGTAATTCGTTTACTGTCTGCACTTAAGTATTCTTACACCACGAAAGTTGGCTTTTTTATAGCATAACTACGACAAAAAAAATATGAAAAGCCATATCGAGTTACGTAGCTGCATTAGCCAAGTGTAAGTTATGCAATTGAATAATGGAAATTGCCAAGGAACAATGTCAGCAAGAATACCAAAGCATCTCGGGGAATAGGTCCTCTAAGTGGTTGAAAAGATTCACACTAGCAAATCTCCAAATACAGCAAAACGCCGATTTTCTAGAGTTGAATTATGCGTGAATTAACCGTTGCATTCAGTAGTACAAAGAAACTTTTGTTTAAATTCTTTGTGCAAGTGCATTCGTAAAATAAGTCATAACTGTGTAATTGAATATTATATCTTCAGTTTTGCATTTACATACTAAAGGGTTGTTTCATATGTTTTATAGATTTATTTATGCATTTTAAACGTAATTTGGTTTAATTGCATTTTTCAATTATCCGGGCTCTAGTATCCCTTAATATCAACGGATAATTGATTTTTACTGTACGACAGAATTCTGGAATGCTCCTTGACCAATGCTAACAAGTATAATGTTAGCACAGAAGCTGAATGTCTTGGGCTTCCATGGATGGTAAGAATCTTCATGAAACTTCGTGAACTCCATTAAACTTCAGAAATATTGAAAACGTAAGACCTGGAATGTTGAATCTGTAAACAATAGTAGTTTGCAAAAATCAGGATGTAAAAGATTCCAGAAAGACTACCTATCCGAGAGAGAGAAACTAATGAAATGAGTTTGATTTGATGGCAGCGGGAGGGAGGAATTCTAATTGGAATGGCTGCAGAAACACCAGTTGCTCTGCAGAATAACTTTCCAATTAAATAGCAAATTTCTTCGGTGTTTGTGGAGAAGGGAACCAAAATTCTTGCAGAATTGTTTTCCGTGGAAAGTCGTCTCAGGAAAATGTAGGTTGTCTTAGCAACGAATGCATCAATTGATTACAATAGTCTTTTCTATTACCATGAGTTCGGGATGTTTTTGGTCAGATAGCATGTAATGAATTGCAAAAGAATGATGTTCACAATCGCCAAAGTTAAATATATTTCAAATTCATTGTTTGTGGTAAGCAACCTGTCATCCTTCTTTAGTCTGTCGATTTGTCCTATTAAAAAACTCGTCTGCTGTCGATTTATTTTGATAGCATTTGTAATACATACCTATACAATATTTGTTACAAAACCTATGTCAATGAAAACTTGTTTGTATTAAAATACACTACTTTTTGTTCCAACTAAATTCGAGTACAAAATTAACATCTTTAAAGTTTAAGTTTTTTGTTTTGAAACATAAGTAGATTTCAGAAAAACACTTTTCAAGATTACAGTCAGGGGTATCTGAATATCTCAGTTCAATTGTGGACAGAATTCGACTGTTATTTTCTTAAGCGTTCCTAATATACGAGATTGTGATTTCAAGTTTTTTTTTTTATATAAAAAAATGAAAAATAAGCAAATCCGTAGATTTTATTTTTAGTGTTACGAATTCAATTGATAGTAAGACACATCTACAGTAGTAGCGTGTTGAGCTTCTTGGCCTTCAAACAGCTATCTAAGAGTTCGAAGACAAACCTGCCCCTATAATACTTACATACAACACAAAAAAATAATAAACCTCCTGATTTTGTCTTGATATGGATTCTTCAAGATGCTGGATGTATTAGGCAGGAATTTTGTACAAATGTAGATATAAAATGTCACACATTTGTTGAAGATTGGACGGAGGCATCGTCTTAAGAACAACAACCCTTCCTACCTTCATCCCAAAGATATGCTCAACAGGATTGAGATCCGGGATTGTGCAGGCCACTGAAACAACGGAGCATTTTTATATTTCTAGAACAGTTCTATGCTGATTTGGATTTTATCCTTGTGAGAAGGCGCATTATCCTGCTGTAAGTGTTCATGTGAGTAACGACAAAATATAGCATGGAAGTAATGAATTTGGTAAGCATTGAAGTTCAGATGCAACGAGACGTTTAGATGGGATTTTATGAATGTGAGAGGACCCAAAATGTATCAGGAAATCATTCTTTACAGCATTACATCCCCCACCGTTAGCACAGATATGACCAAATCCTGAGCGTTACAAAAACAACCTTCATTTGTCAGGCAACGTTCTTCCAACGGTCCAGTGTTCGTGATCCCTATTCAAGCATTTATAATCCAGCTGAAGCATTTGAATAAACAGTTTAACAACTTTTGTCATACATGGATTAGAAGCGGATTCCGATCCTTTCCATTTTCTTTTGTTGTTGTTGTAGGATTCGAGTAAATTTCAAACTCTTTCATATCATTTGCCATAAAGAGAAGCAATATATTAATATATTTAAAGAAACGGTGCTAATCATATTAAAATATACATGATAAAATAGTATAAAGAAAGCTGGTATTCTTACTAGGTTCATTAGTCGACTCCAATAAGCAAGAAATGCTCATCAAATCATTCCGACTTGTGTCCCTGCCCCTCAATAACTTTCGAATCACTGAGTGGGACTTCTTGAAACTTGATATGCATATTCTAAGACTAAGAACGATCAAACTTTTTATACTTCGATTTATATTTATATTCTTTCCAAATGAGTCCTTGTCAAGAAATAAACGTAAGACTACAAAAATTCCTAAAAAAGAAGCCTTGGAATCTAAACAGTAAGTTTCCATCCTATTTCTGTTGCATCTCATTTCCTTAAACCTCGGGAATTATCAATTCCAAAACCAAATACAAACCACTTTCCTTGGGTGAGAGAATTTTCGATTTGTCTGTTGGGAGATGTTTTACATTAACGTTACTCCTCGACTAGAGTGCATTAGGGGTGTTTAAATTTAATGTCCCAGAATTACTTGCACCTTTCGATCGAGGCTTGAAGCAGTAGAATTCTAAATTTGTCACACAGAATAGTTATTTTTTAACTTCCACTTACAGCTAATAAATTTATAATTTTTCTTTTTACATTCTCCACATGCTAGTAATGTTAAATTACAGTAACTCTTTAAATTATATAAAAATTCAAAATGTTTATTTTTAGTTATTTAATGTCTCAAAGGTGCAGTATAAAACAGTACAACATTGTCACAGAAATTTTTTCCGACATTCTTAGAAATTTAATTTTTCTGGTTTCCAGAGATATTATCTAATTTTCTAGTGATATGTTTGTGGATGTTTGTAGTTGAGAATATTCTGGGCACAATAATTTAAAAATATACTGATCTACATCAAATTCAAAAATTCAGAGTTTAGCTTTACTATCTACGTCTGATTATTTTATTTGTATATTCATATTATACTTTATATAAGGACATGAGAAGAAAAATAAAGAAAACAAATGTAGTTTCAGCATCGAACTTTATATTAAGTTTACTGTTCAGTCTAAATGAGCTTTTGGTGTTTGTAATACATTAGATCAGTTTGTGTTGCGAAAATGAATCTGTATGCTATGAATCACAAATTTCATATTAATAGTTTTCGTAATAGTGCAGATTTTATTAAATTAGGTTTGGAACTCGAATTTCTAGGCCAGTCAAAATACTTTGTTCACAAGTAATTCAAGCTTGTGTGTCTTTTGTAAGGACAATTTACTAAGGTCTAAACAAATGGTCTATTTTAATATTAGCTAATAAAATAATGTTAGTAACATTAAATTTAAATTTTAAAATTATTGTTAAACCGTGGGGATCTTACTATACTTTGATATCTGTGCAGTTGTTGAAGAGGTATTTTTTTAAGAAATTATTTTCGGGTTTAATTATAAACTTTTTGTTCTGATTATAGTTAAAATTAATTAAGTATGGAGAACGTCTTGCACTGCAATCAATGCTAATCAAATTGATTCAACTGTTAAAAATATATGCATTCTACTAAAGACAAATGTACAGAAGTCGACAAGATTCATTTTTATTGGCAGTTGTCAGCTAGAAATGTCCTGTTTATTATAAGCTCCAAGTATCATTATAATACACAATCTAGATTTCTGTGGATATTTCTTAAAGTTGCCAACAACGGCTGCGTTTGCTTTTTTGCGAACCAGTGCATATTTATGACGATTTAACAGAAGTATGCATCAAAATTGTTGTTAGTCTTCCAACAACGATTCTAAACCGAATCTAAAACTTTCTTTAGTGAGAAAAGCAGCAAATCTGCAACATATACTTTGATTTTTAACTCAGTCACTTTAATGCATTTACATCTGTACGTTAACTTGCAAGTTAATGAAATCATTTTAGTTACACTCTGGTTTTTAAAGAAAAATTGATTTTTAGAGTTTAATCAATATTGAAATATTTTTGTAAATTTTTTCTCATGAAGCAGAAAAAAAGATTGGAATGTCGGACATTAAAATATCATCTTGAAAATTTTAAGGTGGAAAATTCAAAGGTAAGATACGGAAATAATTAAGGAGAAATGGGATTAATTACTGACGGTGTAATGTAAAATTTAACAATGAGTTAATTGTGCAGTCATCTTTAGAATGGCATGTTCTTTAAGCCATGCGCTACTGGAACTAAAAAGCAGCCAATAGAACATTTTCCATTTCTTTCATTTATTTCTTATAAATTTTAATCTTCCGTCAACGTTAGACATCTCTTGTTATTCCAGTTTAGAAATGTATTAAAAGTAAAAACTTAACAAGACATTTAACATGTGATTTACGAATCTTCTCTTATATAATTAATGTTAACACATTAAAATTTGAGACCAATGTTCATCTGACACCTCAAGACAA
>JAFIDM010000001.1:36257744-36300833 GCA_023159025.1 Thereuonema tuberculata
CAAACTCGAATGATGCATAATTTCGAGTTTAGCGATGCAAAGATTTCAAATAAATCATTTGCAATTTTGAAATTTAGAAAATTTAGAATATAAGAATAGAATTAACTTACATTACTCAACATATAGCTAAGCCGGACAGCTATCTGAAATTTAATATAAGAGAGAGAGAGAGAGAGCTCTGAAATTGTAGTTATATGTACTTTTAATCATATTCGTTGGGTTTTTTTAATTTGTATGGTTAAAATTTGATTATTTACAACGATAAAACATTTTCTACTTTTTGAAAAGCTTTTGTATATTTCGGTAAACTCCGAACCACAGAAACTTTCAATAACAACTTGCTAACAAAACTGTCTCACCTTGATCTGGTGTCAAATCAGAGATATATCATTTGAGTTTTCTCCAAACTTTTTTCTGTAGATAACCTATTTAAGTTCCGTTACTAACACTGGGCAGTTTCCCTGACGAATTTGTGATTACGTTTAACGATAGAAACAAAGGTCAAATGAAATCAAGGATCATTTCAATCATAGGGAATAAATAAATCAAGTTTGAAAATTTGCGAAACAGATTTTTAGTCTACTTCTCTAAGAAAGTGAAGTGTGTATGTGTTTGAATAAATAAATAAATAACGTTTGAACCGCTTGATGGATCTTCTTGAAATCTTGTTTACATATTTAAGGATTACAATCTAACATCTACATTTGAAATCTTTTAACGAGAAATTAACAAAACTTTCTGTAGAAAAGCATTAGTTGATTAGTTGTTGTCTAAAAATGAGGATTAATCTGTACAATCAGTATACGGATTCACGATAGAATGAAAATTGATCGGATTTAAGCATCTTAAGTAGTAATTGCTGGTTTACTTAAATGTTTCAGAAAAATGTTCATCCAATAGAATGATGATTAAAAATAAAAATAAATGATGAATAAAAATAAAAATAAATAATAATAAATGATTTTTCGATTTCCCCTTTTCACAAAAATGAGTAGTTCACTCCTAATCAATTAAAAAAAATAATTATGACTAGCTTTATTCAATTATAATTAGAGTAAAATTTCTACTTTTACGAATGCCTTTTACTAATGAGTCAGATGGCGCAAATAGTAGCGGAACACGAAACTGCTGGGATATAGGGAAATTCGTAGATTCTTTATTTGGTATCGGTTCTTAGTGTTGATAGCTATGGCGGACATTACTTTTATTTATTTTCTGACAGCCTGGCAGACATTTGGAACTTTATAAACACATCCACTAAAAGGCTTCTAACTCATTTATTTCAGGGAAGTAAGTTTCTGTCCAGCGAGTTTCATTAGGCCTAAACTCATCTCTGGTAACTCACTGCTCGCGAAGCTTATTATTAACGTCGTAAATCTTATTTGGGCAAACGATGATCCTTACTGATTTTTATGCTTTTGTGGTCATTAGCATAAATCAAATTTCGTTTGCAGAGTAATGCTTTCTGGAAATGTTGGACAAAATTAAAGCCTCTCATCTGCATTTAGATGTCGCCTATTACAAGAATTATTACATTAGAATGCTCCTATGGTAGTGATTATCAAATTTTTCTGGCTTCATATTCCCTTTTTGATACTGCAGTAAATTATCTCCCCTCCCACCTTTCCGTAATATTTTAAAAATAGCAGTGAATATTGCTTTTAGATCATGAATGCTGTATTTTCAAATTTATTATTATATTTCAAGATTTATTAGATTCCCACTATAAATTTCATGAGATGACAAAACTCTTGGCTAACCTCAATAGGCATAAAATATTATGTTTATTCAGCGCTAGAGCTCCTGTAGTGATGCGCGCAATCCAATATTACCAACTTTTAGTATTGATATAATAACAGATGCTACGATCACTGCTAAAATCCAATGCTAACACAAACAAGCAGACAAAAGTATGGAAGGAACGAGAGACCGTATAAGAAAGACATCCAAAGATTTAATAAAATTAAAATTTAATTTTTGGCTGACAATTTTCGTTTCCTCTAGGAAGTGAAACATCCCCAAGGTCCTCTTCAAAGTTCTCTCCTGCCCTGCAGCTTAGGAATTTCTGCTAATGTGAAACCTAAATTTTCACATTTAATTTTACATTTAATTTTTTTCAATGTATAAAATAAACAAAAATTTTATATTTTGAACTTCATAACTAAATTTTAAGAAAAAGCTAAGCTACCACAATTTGAATGTAGTTTTCTATCAGTTTCTAATTGTTAATGTTTCTCTGGCTCACATCACTAAAGAATATAAAAAAGCGTGATAGATACTGATACATTATTAATACATTATTATTATACATTATTATTACATAATACATTATTATTATTATTATACATTATTATTCTATCATGTTAAGAGATTTCAGTTGTTGTAAACTGCTCGTGAATGAATATAACAATCCTACGATATTTATATTACTGTAATTCCTTATCCTTCATGGTTATATTATTGTACATTTAAATATAAACTTGGTTTTAAAGTTATCAATTTTATTTATTGATTTGTTTTAGTAATATTTTTGCATAACTTCTGTCATGTGAACCTCTAGTCACGATGGAGATATTTCCTTCTATGACAAACTTTCTTTTGACCACTGTAATATTATATCACTATAACTACAATTTTACATTTCTCTGCTTGCAACATAATGTTACAAAAGAAATTATTGCATTAAAGAGGTCATTTATAGAATATTCCATCGTGTTTAATGGTATTATGTAAAATTAGCAGCTGAATATAATTCTAAAACAGCAAGAGAAGCCAAGTTCAGCCTTAATTCTGTTAAATCAGGAACTGAAGAAAGAACAAAGTGTCATCGATTTGACCTGTCGAGTTCAGAAATGCAGAATTTTAAAATCATCATCATTATATGTATATTATTTCTCAAAGGGTTTTTTTTGTCGGACCGCTATATTTCCTTTACTACTTCATCAAAATCAATGATTGAGGCATCATTTTGAAGATTACGTTTCCCGCTAATGACGAAAAATAAACAAATTGTTTAAAATTAATGTTTTCGTTAAAAAACTTTATTTTTAAAAACTTTTTATACAAATGTAGACACGCTTTAACAGAAGCGCCTTATTTTTCGAAAGTGAAAGTATTGCTTTAGCGTTGTATTCTTCAACTATTTCCTTTTTTGAATAAAAATGCACTTTAAATGATATTTCATCGTTTATTTAATAACAACAGATAAAAAAACAAACAAAGATTTATATTTTAATAAAAATAAACGATTTATAACAATAGAAACATAAAAATTAGTCAACTTCTCATATATTATTTCTCAAAGGTGTTTTTTTTATTTCCTTTAATACTTCATCGAAATCAATGATTGAGATATTTTCAAGATTACGTTCACCGCTAATGATGAAAAATAAACAGATTGTTTAAAATTAATGTTTTCGTTAAAAAAATTTATTTTAAAAATATTTTTTGTAAAAATGTAGAAGGCAATCTATTGACAATCTGTTCATTTATTTATTTCCACATTACCATTCGGTGACTGATCAAGATACCATGCGAATTATTCGCACGGGTCAACTTTTTTATAAAACTTGAGAAGACGCCATCTATTGACAATGTGTTTAACTAACATGCACACAAGCTGTTGGATTTGTTTATTATTTCTCAAAGGTGGTTTTTTGTTGCGAATTATTCGCACGGGTCCACTAGTTCCATTTTAATCGTCATCACGAATTCCTCGACAGCAAACCGACAATAAACGTTTGCTATAACAAGCGTGATCAGTTTTGAAATAAGTATAATAGGTTATCTGTATTTGGATTGGGTTAGTGAGAATCTTATTTAAAAGTATAGCAAATTTAAAGAGGAATTTCAATGAAGAAATACGAAAAGAATATTAAAGTTATATTATGATTTCTGTTTCAAAATCAAAAACGATTCCATTAACTTCCTTAAGTACTTATCATTATGCCTGGCAACGATTCTCATATTGTCGAAATCTAACTTAAGGTGAAATTTACAGAAATGTTCAGCAGTATTATAAAAAAAAAATTGCGCTTATTAACTGCGATCCCGTGCTCTTTTAACCGGATGCACAATTTTCTTTATTATACTGCTGAACAAAAGTAAATTTCAACAAAAGTAGATTTTGACAACGTGAGAATCGTTGCCAGGCATAATGATAACTACTCAAGGAAGTTTATAGTGTGTTTTTTTATTTTGAAACAAATCCTGTAACACCAAGGTCTCTGTAAAGAATATCTATGATTGTGGAATTCAATTTTAAATCATTCACTAACATTTGAAATTTTCACTCACCTCCTCAACTAATTAAGTAAGTTTACTAATTATGTACACAAGAAAGAGAATTAGAGAGAATTATGGAATATTTGAAATTTTATTGTCATCATTTCCCCCCCCCCCCTTTATGGTGGCTTAAGATAAGTTATCTTCAAGACTAAGGGTTTGAAGACCTGAATGGAAACCATAATGATTGGTTAGACGATGCCATATATTGGTGGACTCTTGTCCTCTCCTTGCATTCCGCACGAGGATGATTAACGGAAGCTAATCGAAACATATTACGACTCATCTTTTTATCTAAATTATTTTAAGCATGTTATTTGTGTATTCACACCATACAGACAAAATATCAATAAAACCAACAAATAAAGGCAAATAAGAAAAATGTGCTTTTTTTTTTTTTTTTTTAGTTTTTTTTTTTTTTGTGGAGTAGGAAGCAAACCACAAATAACCAAAATAAACCATGCAAACCTAAATAGTTAAAACCCAACTAAACCAAAATACTAAAATAAATAAATACAACTTAAAATCAACAGTACACAAAATTGTGAATCTTCTAGTCTTTATTTATTTATAATTTTGTATTTGTAATTTTGTTCATATATTTATATGAAATATTGTATTATATTTTCTAAATTTATTATCATATTCTTTGAGTTAATTTTTCTATTCTGTCAGTTAGATGTCTTTTATTTATTTTTTCAGTTTATCTATAAGACTATTTATTCTGTTATCCTGTTTTACTAGTTGATGTTGTTTCTGTTAGTTTTTGTTTTGGCTTCATTCTGTTAGTTCAGAGTAAATTTTATATATTATCTTATTACCTTTATTTCTTTTACTATTATAGATTTCTTTGGTTTCTTTTGCTTGCTTTTTAATTTTGTTTATTTGCCTCTTTGGTATTTTCTTGTATCTCCTTTTTAGATTGTGAATTTTCGGTTATTCTGAATTAGTTATTTAGTTATTTTTGCATTATAGTACATTGGTATATTAGTATGTTATAATATAGTGTATTATAGTGCGGAGACCTTGTTATTTACTGTGACTTCTCCTGGCTAATGATCGCCAACGAGCGTGAAACAGCTGTTCCAGGATGTCACTTGTAAATAATTTGGTCTCACCCATTGTTATTATTTTTATATTCTTTTTATATTACCATTGCATATTCAATGTTTCCATAAGGCAGCACTGATATCTAATGTAACAGGAATCTGTATAACCTGATTAAAAAGAACATCAAATTTATTCTATTTATTTCAATATAAATAAAACTCATCGGCATAATGAGTTTGAAGTTATAATCAAACATGAAGGAAACGCCACTGGAATGATCTCTGCCGAGCTCTAAGCTCAAATCTCGAATAAAAGCAGATGAGTTAATGAAACTTTTTTTTCTTGCTGTTGTGGGAAATGCACTTAAAAGGATGATCGATCCACGATGATTGGCTGGAATGCACTTGAAAGATGAGACATCAACGAATAAAGAAATTAAAAATAGATGCTCTTGATGGATGAATCTGGCCATCAGGTTATCCCAAAAATCGATAAATACAGGGCTATGTTTATTAACCGTCCTTACTCAGGACTGACTGGAGCGACACCTACTGAAGCAACACAGTGAAATTTTATGGATGTGATGTAGGATAGTGTTCATTAACTGAATACGTCTGCGGAAATCAACTTCAAAAAGCTACACGTCTCTAAACTCTCTTTGATTTTCATTTCCGAATTGTTTAATACTTTATTAATCTGCTGGTCATTTGCAAAGCTATTCATAAAGCTCTCGAAAAGTATCCATTAAGATTGGTATTGGTTGGCTAACTCTTTAACTAATTAATCCGGAACTGTTCCATTTTGGCGCCATTGTTCAATGTTAAATGATCCACCGGATATATGGGTGGTCGAGGAACACTTCCAAGCAACCTTCAGAAACCACTGGAACAATTCCATTTTTTTGTCCACTATTCTCTCTCCATCGTTGCTCTTTGGAAATCTGCCTTCCCTAGTTCCATTTATCGAGGAAACAATTGAGGAGCTTAGTTTCAAAACCCGCCATCTCCAAAAATTACAAATTCCGAGCCAATGGAGTTTTTGCTAAGTTCAAATCAAAACCCGCCGTTTACATACAGCCATAACTTCAAAAGCAGCCTTAACAATGTATTGCGATACGTTTTCGATACGAGTGCTGATTCAAAGCCCGCCATGTCCAAAACTATTATCCACGCGTGGTGGCGTCGCAGTAGTTTCAAATAGATCGTTTCATTTTTGGATGTTTCGAACACAAAATCAGAAAACGTGAAGCAATGCTAAAACCAGGAGACTACCACAAAATACACGAACATTTCGAAATGGTAAAGATTACAGAACCGACAGTGAATGCGATTGCAGCGCTACAGAAGGGGAAACTACTTAAAATAAATTCCCTAGAGTGAGAGTGTGATTATGTAAAACAATAAAAGAATGTTCTATTATGAATGGTGAATTACGAGTTAGTGCGAAAATTATTTAAAAAAATTATGGACTTATGGGTTAGCTAGATGTTTGTGTTAGTCTTGTTAGATCGATAATTATTACAAGATGGGACCAAACCCAGCGCATTTGGACTTAACAGGAACAGCGGTGAGTAGGGACTGACATGTGAGTAGTAAGAAATTGTATTTCCGAGATATACGGCGCACAATCTTACTTCGAAAACCCTAACTCCAATACTTTATATCAAACGCCGCCTTCACCGCATAAAAATAGAATATAACGCTAAAACCGTCACTATCAGATTTTTTTGACTTGGGTCACTTTATTACTCTTTCTATAACCTACAATACAAAAAAAAGTTTATTTGTAAATTCGAAGTAATAAAGTAGGTACAATTTTTCCTATTTTCCGAAAATGTTTAATTTTGGAGATGGCGGGTTTTGAAACTAAGCTCCTCAATTGTACTCCGAACGAGAGACAATCATTGTACCGGACCAACAATTGAATTACTTTGTATCTTAGAGGCATTTTTTTCCATCTGCCTCCATCTAAATCCCACGGATTTCAGTCTTGATTCATCGGTGTAGCAACAGTTTCCAAACTGCAAAAAGTAAACTTTCGGAAGCCCAAACACGTTTTGTGTCTGTGAAGTGGGAGAGAAACATCTTCCACCATCTGTCCCATTGACCTGTCTCCTGTGGATCCAACGATGGCATATAAAATTTAGAGGTCGTAACATCCAGGGAAACAGAAAAGCTTGCTATCGCTGCGTCATGGTTCTTAAGACAATAATTTGAAACGTTTGCAAATATTTATTTCAAACTTCAAATTTAAAAAGTTTTATTTTATTTTTGGGTTCTTATAGCGTTTTTTTTTTTCTTTTTTGAAAAATTTCATTTCAAAACGCATCGATTCGCATCATCTTCGTCTTCTCAACCTGTGACAATCAATCCCTATTTATTGAAACCGTTGTAATTCAAGGATCAAGTACAATTTCAAACGATGCCCACATTGAATTCCTTTAGTGTAGACTATCAGCCCCACCCGCCATTTCCCATTATTCTGACTCTGAATAAATGGTCGAATTGTGTCAAGGGTATCATTCGTTCTCGGCTTAGTCGATTTAATGAACATAAATCCTAACTTTGCCAAGTTACTTCTAAGTTTGCTGACCAAGTCAATTGCCACCTAAAACCGAAAGTTGTTTCGACCGGAAGTCGGATTTTTCCTCAGATTTGGAGGCTATGATGAATCCAAATGGGTCCAAAGTGTGGACCAAAGGTGCTGCGATTCCGGTTTGAGCTGTGGAGGACATTACGTACACACAGACACAGTAATCCTAACAGTTTCTACGAAATCGCTAAAACGCAGAAGTCCCTCTGAAAACTTAAGTCTAAGGAAATTATGTAATTAAGGTAGTTAACGTAGTGGATTTCTTGGGTTGATTTGATAACCTGCTCTACAAGAAATCACTACGGTTTAGATCGAGATCATCTAGGTATTCCTCAGAAGAATTGGGCCCGTTTTGGATTTAGATAGCTAACGTTATGAACTACTGTTACTAAATTTAGGAACTTTGGTTTATCATTTCGAAATTCTTCATTTCTACCTTGTGTCGTTTGATCTTCAAATAAATGTGTGTGCACCAAACACTGTTTGACAAAACTTCACTAATGAGTCCTTGATGCTTACCGTATTTTTAAACCTGGCTGTGTTTGGTTAATAATATTTAACGCCATTTCAAAATGGCAGCTTCAACGGAGAAGAAAAAAAAATGCGGGTAGAATTTTTTTTCTTGAAAACAAGAATCATCAAGGCAAGAACCTTCAAATTAACTAAACTTATTTAATATTATTTTTGGAACTTCTCGTAGAAAAAAATAATCTTAACTTGTCAAAATCACAGGAGTCGGTTTCAATCGGACCAGACGTCAGCCATCTTGGAACAGGTGAACGGCGCGGTGCTCTTGAAAGTTGGCTAGTGATTTGACGGGCCGTTTCCTACTGCTAAAATTTGACGACTTATCAGCGGTTTAACGACCGTTAAACGCGTAACGAATGTTTGTGCACCGAAAATATTCGTTGATGGGAGACAACCCTCAAAAATAAGGAAAGCTTGGTGCATGCCGCCCTTAAGCTTCCGATCTTAACGGTCATCATTGATGGTAATGTCCTCGTTTTTCTTTGATGACCAAGGTGTTTTGGAAATTTCGTGCTTGCCTAGAGGGCAAACTAAACCATTTCACTTTCTTACATCGAAGCACTTAAAATTCTTCAAGGTCGGGTAAAGCGGAAACGTCCTGGAAAGCTCCTCAAAGGGATTTGCCTGTTGCAGGATATTACCTACACCCCGTACCGCCGAGGCCACTACACGTGCCATCAATTCTTTTCGATTGGAGAACTTTTAACCTACAGTCCTACACCATACAGTCTTGACCTATCCCCATGTGACATTCATCTCATTTTCCCACTTTTTTCCCACTGAGATCAAAGAGACTTTTCTACATTGGGCTACGCAACAGAATGAAGATTTTTACAAGAAAGAAATCACTCAGTTTCTGAAACAATGGACCCTTTGTATACAACACGATGGAGATAATTTTCAATAGAGCATTCTTTTTTTGAAATTCCAAGGAACGCATCGGTTTTGATCTGCTCACCCCTTGCACATTCTATTTTTATTATTCTAATAATGCATTCTTTTTACTTTTAATTAACTCTTAATATATAAAAAAATTTTCAGCTGTTTTATGAATTGCTAATTTTATTTCAAAGAATTCCGGCCAAAAACAAATTTTGACTCCAAAGTGTATTTTAACAGAATTAGTTGATATTTTATCCCTACATGATGGCAGTAAGTTTCACTGAATCATTTCTTCTGGTGAATTGAGCAGTCGCATGTGTATCGGCGCTCGTCTGAAACATGTGACGCTCCAAGGGTTAAAAAAAAAACAAAAAAAGCAATAAAAACTTGGAGGTTCTTATTTTAAAAAAGAATGCATTAATAAAGTTATAAGTTATAATCGAAGGATTTACGGTAAATTCTGGGAAATAACGATTCTTTGCTTCTACTGTAATTTTTTAGTACACAGTACTAACGATTTAGCATCCAGTCTTAAGGCTCTGCTCATAATTCGTTTAGTATCGAATAAAAATTATTTAAAATGTTAACGCCTCTGAACATGTAATCTTGACATTAAACTTTTCTTTAGGTTCATAATTATATATAACTTTTTTAGAAAGCTTCTTTTCGAGAAGAACATATTAAAGGAGATTAAAAGTGTCGTAAAGATTAGAAAGGGTCTTTATTAGTCTCTTTCGGATAAGAATGGGAAACTTGATCTTCCTTGATAACATCCTTTTCAATTACGTCGTTGTTGAATATGGCGAACAATGAGGCGTACAAATTTTTCTTTAGATATTCGAGAATACGAACAAATAGCAGAGTGAACAGTTGCCATGGTAAAGGAAGTTTATTAATGAAATCACGTTACAGCGTGGGTTCTCCATGGAAACAGAGCTCTATTTTTAATCTTCCACTCAAAAATATGATGTGAAAATAAATGACATGAATTTGAGAACTGCAACTAATAAAAAAAAATCCCATTTTGTAATAGATGAATCGATGAATTTGTAAAGCAAAAAATTACTCTGTTTTGAGGCAAAAGCTTTATCACTGATTTTATATAACGTAATTTTAATGTGCGTTCTAGAATTTACAAAGAAATAAAAAGGGATAAAAACGCACAACAAATAAAATCACTCAGCTACTTCTGGAAGATTTGAATCCAAGACGACCGGGAATCCAAGACTGCCTATTGCAAGGTTGTTACTTTCTTCATTTGGATTCACCCAGTGTCTTCAGCTCAGGGATATCAAAGAAAATATAACCAAGAGACAGGTAAACAACAAAGGAAAATTCTAGTATGCGCTTTAAAATTAATATTGTGCAAATGTCTTTCGTATAGTTTAATCCTTCATAAGCTAGCTGTTGACTAGCGGAGATTAATTAATTGCTCTTTTTTATTTTCAATTTATTTTTACTGTTTTTTTTTTATATGAAGGGCCATTCTAATGTTACCTATCTTTTCCTTATATTTTCTTGATATCACTGAGCTGCAGACACTGTGAATCCACCTGGAAGAAAGGTAACAACCTTGAAACACGCCGTCTTGGATTCCCGGTGTCAAATACTCCAAAAGTAGCTCAATAATTTTAATTGTTGTGCGTTTTTATCCCTTTTCATATAATGTAATTAATAGTGATAATATTTACCTGCAGGGATAAATTACATTAAGACAACCAATAATCTTGCAGTTAAATGTATTTATTAATAATTAGAAATTACAAATCCCAATTAAAAAGGATTTCTGTAAGAAAAAACTATAAAAATAAATTAATAAATTACGGATACAAATGTATAATTCATTTTTTCACAAATTATATTGAACAACAGTAATTTTTTTTATATATATTTTCCGCGTATTATTATTTATTTCCATCTTTATTTACGGTTTGTCTATCTTTCTATCAGTTTGGATACCGTTTTTAAAATGAAATAAATTTAAATGCTTTCAAATGCTTTTTTGAAAGTAATCATCCTTATGATCTGAAAAAAAGTAATAATCACTTGGAACAAGATCGGGGGACATGATGGATGCTGTGAATTCTCAAGAAAGAAACTGGGATATTTAGTTGTGTAACTAACCTTCTTTAATCCTGCCTTTTATGTTAAATTTTAATACCACCGTCTTGTTCCCGAAAATTAACCAAATTTGACTTTAATATTGAAAGGTATCTGAGACACACAACTGAATAGTCTCCAGCAATTTGAATACTATTTCAATTTGTTCACAGGGTTGAATGTTTCGCGGTTTGCGGAAAATACTGCTTTTGGATAAGCCTTTCTTTGCACGAATAGAAAGTCTATAAATACTGCTACATAAACAACTCGCATTTTAATTACAATATTTTTTTTTTGTAATTAAAACATGGATTAAAACATGGAGCTGAATGCTATTTCTCCAATCTATGATGAGAAAGAACTTCATACATATACTTAATTTTTTATTTAGTCATATCTTATACAAGTGCGATTGAAATAATTGGGTTATTTTTTTACATTGCTTCTTATTTTTCGGTACAAAATCCTAATTTTTTCCCTATTCCATAAAATGGCAGAGGAGATTAGCAACCAATTCCCCCATGTCGTTTCGACACGCCCAATGATGTCTTTCATTGCACTCTTATTTATGTTTCACCTTCTTGCATCACAATAAGTACAAATACACACATTTAAAGTAGTCATCAATGTCCTTTCCCATCTTCTCCTTCCGCCCACACTGACCAAAAGGTATCAATTATTTCGAAAACATCCATTACTCCTTCATATCGCTCTATCAATATCACCTTCTCTGTCAACTCTGCTCCCAAAGTCCAGAAATTCATGAACTTATTCGAAATTTACTGTATTCACGTCAACCAAATCGGCACTTTTTTTCAAGCACAAACACTAGATGAATAGATAGTCATTTGCTGCTTTTGCCACAAATTAATCATTTCAGCAATAATGTAATTCTAGTAATACAGTAATGCACTTCAACTTAAAATCGTAGTCTTAAGATTATGGTCACTCAGATAAAAATATAGTACCATACAATTATAGTAATAATAATAAAATTTACTTAACTTCCCTTTATAAGTATATAATATGGATTCCAATGCTTATGAATATCTATTACATCAGTCATTTAAATAATTATTAGTAAATTAATTACATCTCAAGTTAAAATTAAATTTAATTTTACATCAATCCTAATTATCTTAATAACTAACTAACTAATTAATAATAATAACGGACAATTATATAATTAATTAAACAAAACAGAGTAATAATAACGAATATTATATCATCCATTTTTCGTTTATACATTTACTAAGTTAAACAATTAAAGGAAGTTAATAATAATAACCACACTGTTACAAATTAATTTCTATATTAATTCCAATTTTCTTCCCTTTTTCAATGAATCCTATTATAAATTTAGATGTTATTTACATACTGGAAAGACAATATTTTATACTATCAACTTCTTCTATCCTTTACATTATTAATTTCTAATATTTTTCTTTATTCAATTTCTCGCAATCAAAAATCACATGTTCCCAACCCTCTATTTTACAACCAAACCTACAAAATTTATCTTTTATTTTTTTTTTTCCATTATTTTCTTTTCCTCCTTATGAATCCTATTCTTAACTTAATATATACTTCTTTTAAATACATATTTTCATTTTTGTACAGACATAATATGATCCGTTTATTTGCCAATTTAACATTTTTTAATCTATTGATATATATTACTAAAATCTATTATTTCTCTGTCTGTCTGTCGGCGCAGTGCAACAATGGAAAACGATCGTGTGCTTCTTTTCATTTGTATTTAAAACCATGAGTAAGTCCTAATGTTAAATTAGGATGAAATATCGGTATGAGTTTTTGAATTAAAGTATTATTTTTTGTGTAATTTGAAGTTATGATACAGGAGTATTTGAATGGAAAACGATGTTTCATTTTGCATTGTTGTGAGGAAATCGACAAATGCAAAAGGCGTAATTGTTGTGATTGTTGTAATTTCCAATATTCACAATGGTATTGCAACAATGGAAACGAGTGTTCAGTTTTCCTTGTTGCAGGAAGTCGACGAATGCAAAATGAGCATTGTTGAACTTCAAAATGTTGCGTTCTCTCCGTCAACAATAGCGCGCGCTATCAAATGACGAGTTCATTTAAAAAGGAATAACATATCACTATTTGCTCAACTATTCAACAAATCATAACCGCCTTCATTGGAACCGATTCTTCTTGGATTATGGTGCTCTTACGTAACAACCAATATAAATTCATAACCTTATTTATTGTAAACTCAATTTACTGTAAATTCAAAGAATCACCAAGCCAAATTGTTAATAATTGAAATTATTTATTTCCCGCTTTTAAGAATAGGAATAATTTTTCTATATCTCCAATTTGATTTTTTGGTCTTCCAAATCCAATTCAACGATTGTAAAAATACCTTAACCCCTCCTGTAGGCAAAGTCTTAATTTAATCATTTTTTATTCCATCAGGATCCGCCGCTTTTTTAAGAGTTTCAAAGCCATTAACTCTATAAGATTGACTTCATCATTAAATAATTCTATTTTCTCTTTTACCTCCACTAACCTATTTACAATTTCCTTTTCCTTCGCCTTTTCTATTTTGTTATTATTTTTCTTAATTTTCGATACTCTACCACCCTCCAATAACGTGGTAAGATGTTCCTCCAATACATTATTATCTACTTTTTCATAGACAATTTCTTAACTTACCTGTATATTTCTTAATCATGTCCCAAAATTCCTTACCCTTATTAATCCTATCAAAATTTCCTTTTGATACATAATTTAATCAAAAAATCAAATTTAATCAAATTTCCTCTTGTTTCTCCCATAATTCTTTTTTCTCTTTGCAAATTTTTTTAAATTGTTTTTTCAGTGCTGTATAAGTTTCCTTTCTTCTATTGTATTTTTATTCTTAAAAATTTTTAACTTTTATTTTTATTTTTTTTAATCTTTAATTTCATGCCATCCCTTTTCTTTATTTTCTTTCCTTTCTCTTAATACGTACCCCCTCTTTTAATAATTTTGTAAAACTTTCTTCAAATGCACTTATTTCGAGTATAGATTTTGAAATTGTCATAAGGTCTGATATCCAGCATTCTCATACTTCAAAATAAATATAGTTTTGTAAGAATTTTTCATTAACAAAACGTAGGTCGATAACAGACCATTAAAAATACAGTGCCATTACTATAAGACACCCTCTCGCCATTTTAAATTACAGGTCATATTTTTTTCCTTAGCATGCCAGCTACTTCATGCAGCATCTGCCCACTCGCTTCATTACGGACCTCTTTTGCAATCATACGATCAGATGTTTCCAAGCATATAAATTTAGCATTGTTGATGAGAAATAAGAAAAACTATCTCTTTTCTTACATAGCTCTAAGAGTTCATCCTAAACTGTCATCCTTACTCTCATACTATTTTGCCCTTCCTCTACCATTTACTGGATTCATCCTCGAAATCATCACCATAATAATGACTTTAATACGCATTATTTATTATCAACGTGCAATATAAGAACTATAGATGATAGAATTAAAGTGAAATGAAACGGGAATGACAATAATCCATATTTGGATTAATTATACATTTTAGGTAACCTAAGCAGTAATATTGTTTGAAAACAGAATATAAATTAGAAAATTTTGCTATTAAAAATATCTTTATACATTCATTTATTAGATTTTCTAATATTCTTCATTCTTTTGTATTTTTATTAAATAAGCAGTTCTGAAATAATTCGGAGCTTTTAATAAATAAACAATGCTAAAGGCCTTCCTCAGAAAAAGAAACATTTTCTGTATAAAGAAGCTCCTTGTATTCGAATTAGCAATCAAATTTCCAATTAATTTTGCCTCTGTTCATAATTTGCTTTCCGAGTATTTGACATATAGTTTCCAAAATAAACGTATTTTAGTATATAAGCAAATAAGAATCATCTTCTGAAAATTCTACGCTAAGTTCAGATTTCAGATATCTTAATTCTCCTGTCTGTTCATTCATCTGTTTTGCTTGAGTTGAAAATTGCCGCAGGTAGAGTTACACGGAAGGAAGTAGCCAATTGGGGCTGAAATTACACCGTCAGTTATTGAAAACTTCCACTAGGTAATTCGATAACGATGAGATGATGAGAAGAAGCGTCACCAGGACAACCAAATAGACTTTTTCGTTCATTTTCCCCCGCGGGGAAAAGTTACTTTTTTTTTTTTTTAGATGACGTTTTTGACAGAAAATGTGAAGCCTTTCTGGAATCTTTGAAGCAATAAAAATCTTGTTATAAAACAATTTTTTACCAAAATGTAAACAGATGTAGAAAATCACGAAACACGTGAAGCAGAAATCTCTCATTCCATTTTACAAATTGTAAATTTTTGTACATTTGCAAATGTTAAGATTTCCTCTAAAATAAATGAATGCTATGCCTTGGAAAACAGACAGAGCTTGGAACGAAATGAACAAGATATATTTTATGATGAAAGATTTATTTAAAAAGATGAAATTCTTTAATTGATTTTGAAGTAAAGATTTCACTGTAATGTGTAAATTTGTTTTTCATTATTATCTAAAATTCAGTTAATAATACAATTTTAAATTATTATGATAATATTTCATTCTTATAGTAATATATCAAATACGCTATTGACTTACAATAAAGTATAAAGTCTGTGTCTGTAAACTCGGAAAACTACTCTGATTTCAGTTTTGAGCAGAGTTTGTCTTTAATAATTTGCCTTCTATTAGCAGCAATCAGTTTTATCATTCTATTTAGAACGCAGGGATTCCCAGGCTAAGCCAATCAACATTAATTCTTGCATATTTATGCTACCCCATGTAATTGTAATGAATTGTTTATTATAAATTCCTTTCTTATTGATAAAAATCTTGAACTTATTCATTATACTTTTAAATTCAATTTTAATCAGTTTTGATTGTTATGTTAATCTAACCGTGTTCCTTATAAATTCGATTCGATTTACCCAATCATTATCAAAATGTGATTATTGATTAACCAATCAGAATCTTTGCATGCACCCTTTAAATTCTTTTGATCAATATTTAGTTATGAGATAGATTTCACCAGTTGCCAGTCCTTTAACTTGAAAATATTGGTGATTTGTCTTCAAGATTTTCATCTAATTTAAGATCTAATCCTTCACTTGCATTGTTGGAACGATCTTATTTAAAACAAGCATAAAACTGATGTTATATTTTACACGAAAATATAGCGACACTTTACATGTTTCATTTTTGGCCATGAAGTGATAGCAGACCTGAAGTGATATGTTTTCTCAGTAAAAGTCATAAGGAATCACTCATGTCTGTCGGACTTGTATTTTGGGCTGTAGCGATGGTGACATTTTTCCTTATTTTTTTGCCACTCTGGGACAGAAAGGGACCGGAATTCGTAATTTTCTCTACCTCTGCAAAAACTAAGCTTTCCAGTCGGGTATCACTCATGTCTGTACGACTTGCAATTTGGACTTGTGATATAGTGACAGATGGATGGTCGGATATATAGACATAAGATATATAGACACAATATACTTTGTGGTTCGCTAAGAAGTACTTGTTTCCATTGTTTATTGACGTATCTTAGATACGAACTGTAGACATAGACAATCATTAAACTTAGCTGAGGACTTCTCATTTCTGGTTACTTCGGAGAAGGTGTTGAGTAGTTTCTTTGGATCGATCAGGAAACAGAGCCGTTCATTAAACGGAAACAGATCATTAAATGTCATCAAAAGCGGTTGAAAGTATTATCTGCGGATTTGTAATATGAGTCTTGGAGGTCATAAATCCCTTTTTTTCTGATGTGTACAAAATCCTCCACTGATAGAACCCTAACAATACAGTACACTCCGAACAATCTAGTGTTTTTGGATAATGTCACCCTTCAAGGAGTTCACGCCTCTTGCAGTGTATGGATCACTTCCTCCGAATGGACAAAATATTCTCCTAGATAGGTTTTGACAGTGATAAAGTACTAGCTTGTGTGTTAATGGCAGATTATCATAATACTGTTTGGACTGGACTATGTATAACATTAAAACTTAAAACTAAATACCATAAAAAACGGAAAAAATATAAAAAACCATTTTTAGCATTTCAGCTTATAATAACAGTACACACATTGATCTGTTACTCAGATCTGCCCCAAAAAATTCAGTTAATTTACAATTTTCTTGACAATGTTTGAAAGTAGAGATTTGGCAGTATGTATGAAATTAATATTAAAAAAAATATCGACCCATTTTGTCTAAAACTTACTTAGAAAGTTAAATTAAATGAAAATTAACGTGCGACCAAGTTAAAACTTCAAAGAAAACGATACAAAATCGCACAATAACTAAACAACAACAAAAATCACTAAGCTTATTTTGGATATTTTGCTGGGAATCGGAGATGGCGCCGTTTCGGGTTTCAACACCCTCTTCAGCCCGATCCCGCCCAGCATAACCCAGCTCAGTGAAAAGGGACAATACACCAAACGGACAAACAATTAAAACAATGACTCCTCACTTCAAATATATCGATAATCAAATTAACAATAAAAGAGGGTAAAAACAAATTCACTCTAGCAACTCGCTTAGACTCAGTGATTTTTTGTTGTTGTTTAGTTATTGTGCGATTTTGATTGTTTTCCTAGAAAGTTAAATGTTTAATTAAACATAAGATATAAACAGAAATCATCACAATTTACTCATTTGTTGATTATTATTTTCCAAAATTAAGAAACAGATACATAGACAGATTGGGTTAACTAAAAAAAAAAAAATAATAAATATGTAATTCATGAACTTTTCTTGTTTCTTCTAGAAAATACAGTATTTCCAATTACAAGAACTTTTTACCTAATTAAAATATTCTTATTAATTGTCAGCCATTCATAGAGAGAACCAATGATTTCAAAAATGAAAAAGTAATTGAAGCTTCTGACAGAACTTGAAGTTTCTTTAAAAGCTCAATTTTGTCTTTGTTTTTTTAAAGTCGATAATATAACTAAAAATCTCAGACGTTTTGTTTTTAATTATAAACTCCGATAAATAGATATTTTTGCATTTTCTTAACGCAAGAGTTTTCGGATTTTTTTTTTATGTGATTCCAATTGTGCGATCATATCATGTAAAGTAGTTAATAAGATACTTTAAGATATAGAAATCTCTTACAATTTTGATTAGAAAATTGTCTTTTTTTTCCATAGGAATTTTTATCTTGACAAGGATCCACGCGGAAATACTGTATAATAACTATGTCGTGTCTTATCTTATTAATTTCCAAGTAAGTTTCAGGAAGAATCATACAGCGGTTCAAATTTAGGAGTGCGGAACAGACAGGGATTGATTTATTTCGATGTTTTTCAATTTCCTAATAAAGGAGGTTAAAAATATTATTCGGCAAAGAACGTTGCATTTCTGAAAAATTGATTAAGAGTTGAATATTTTAATATTGAACCACTTCCGGATCTTTCTTTGCGGATGCCAAATAGAAAGACTCTGGAAAATCGAATAAAACTGCTGTAGTTGATTACATGTGACCTGACATATAATCAATGAAACTTATTGTACTTCAGTCCCAACATTAAGGAACATTAACACATTCCCTGGTGGTGGTGTTTTGAACTAAATATTGTTAAAATGTTCTGGAAAGTAACCTTATTTCTAAAAAAATGCACTGATTCTGAATAGAAGTACTATTCATATTTAAATACATCACTGGGTATATCATTGTAGTGAGAAAGCGTAAATTTCATGATTCTGTCGGCTACAACAACGCAACATTAATGCAGTTTTCTTTTCGTTACACAAATGGTAAATATTGGTTTAGTTGTTCATTTTACATATAAATAAAGCGAAGAGATACAGATTCCAAAGGTCGTTTTGAGTCGAAAATTTCTTTGACATTTTCCTGTATCGGCGTCGTAGTTTTCGAGTTAGGAAATGAATGCTTTGGGAATGGTCCCAATCAAAGAAAGCTCAGTTCACATTAGGAAGTGTAAGTAAATAAGGTAAAGGTTTATTACAAAAAGCAATACGGATAACAAATGTCATGACTGAAAACAGGTATGATAATTAAAGAAAATGCTGAAAATGGCCAGAACTGGCCCGTACAACAGAATGTCATAGAACTTTTAGACTCAAAATGACCTTTGTAAACCCAAACCTTTGTAAACGTATCTCTTCGCTTTGTCTACCATTTCTGAAACACACTGTATATCTAGTTCGATTTAAGATGACCCTTTTATTTTTTTTTCCTTTGAATCTGTTACGTTTCTCATTCTTTCGATTTTAATCTGGAATAAATGATTGACTGAAATGACACCTTCAGTTTCTCGTCACCTTCGTTCTTGTGAGTATTCCTGGCTGATGATCATCCTTAAGCTTGAAGCAGCTGTTTTGGAATTCACTTAATAAACACGAGGTCTGATTTTGTTTTATTTTTTATGCACTATAATTCATCTATGGTTATGAAGATTTTTTTTTCCTTTTAACTTGTTTAATTATTGGACATTCAACATTGATTCTCGCGAATCCTTTTATTATTTTTTGTAGTGAAAATACTGTATAAAAGATTTAGGTGACAAAGATTTTTTTCTTTGTTATTCATGGCTGCATTACATTTTTTTAAATGTTTATTATGAATCTAATTATGTAGGTAGTTGAAAATAATTTGGAGCTACTGAACAGTGGATAACTACAACTGCTGAATGCTAATATACAGGAAAGTTCTTTTCAGTTGTCCTTTTGAAATGTACAGATGTTGCTGTTTCTGTTGGATTGGAAAATGAGGTTCCCAACCTTGGTTAAAAGAGAAGAGAGTCGCGCCATTAGGCACGGTGAAAAGATTCAGTTACGAATGTTTCCCTCTTTTCCAAGCAAATGCAAATAGAGTTTTAGTGTCTCTGAAACATTCTGCTCTTCAACGCATCGAAATGGAAAAACACTCAACGTTGTAAAGAAATAACAAAACTAAATGGTCCTGAAGAAAAAGAACGGATGGCAAACAAATTTAATTTTGCGAGGATATCATAAACGTAAACAACAGAACATTTCTAGAAGAAAGAAATGTAATTTCCTCATTAAAATAAACATTTCGTTTTAAATTAAGATTTTTTTTTTGTGGGGGACTTCTATCTTGCAGGGTTAAAGACCTTGTACAAACATCCATCTTATTTGAGACTAAAGTGTGTCTTCGTACTGGCAGGTCCCTCAGCTAACACGAGAAGATTGTGGTGTTGTTCCTTGCCTTCCCTAGGGCAACAGATGGACATGGGCTGAAGAATTCGATGAATCTCTTCATTTTAAGGGACTACAGGGAATGAACGAAATGTGTTAGTTTTCGGATTCGAATACACTTATTTTGATTGCTAACCGTCAATCCAGGTAACCGAACTTCATATTTTAATACACAAAAGTCTGAATGACAATGCAGTAAAACTGCATTAAAAAAAGAAATTGCTAAGGCATAATTATTATAGCTGCCGTATTGGGGATTCAAAGCAAAATCACCGTTTTAGGCAGTATTTGGATAAATATAGCGTAGAGAGCACTTAAAACTGCTAAACAATGTTAGTTAGTGATTGGTTGTCATTCAACATTTCTAACGTGCGTTGTCATCATTGCCCAGAGATGTTTGTTTAGACGGCGAATATTGGTTAAAATTGAAAGGTGGAAATGAAAATGACCATGTCCTGAGCATCAATGGCTCGTCTTTCTGGAAATAAAACTGAATTGAATAAATAAGACTGAAAGCTGCATTGTTTTTTAAGGAGAGTAAGGATAGGGTGCGTTCACCTCATTTCGAATGACTAGGAAAGACAATGACACTGTTAGAGAAGACAGAAGAAAGCCAATGACACGCCCATTAGAAGATAGATAGCACAGAAGGTCAAACTGCTGAGATGAGCAGTCGAATCAAATTAAAATTACTTTTAAGTATCGTTTCAGTTATCAAATAACTGTAATAAATCTAAGCAATGTACCTTCATTTATTATCATTTTATTTGTGATTCTCTCTCAAATTCTACTTTAAAGACCATAAAGACCAAACATTATGAAAGAACAAAGTGATAATGAGAAATTTTTTCTGTCTTTGATTCATCTTCATCAACTGTAAATTTAAGTATGAGTTGACGTAAAACTCTTTGCTATATCCTAAATTCCTGAACAATTATGAATTTTCCCCCTCATCTTAGTATTTTAAGGATAGTTATTCCCATCTTAACCAAGAAAAGAATTCAATTTACTATTAACTAAAAACATTACCAGCCCTTTTAATTTTAATTTCTTATTGTTTATTACAAAGTTATGACCTTATAATTTCACTCGAAGACAAAATACACATAGCTTTATCTCTAGTCCCTCCAATCTGAATTTCGTTCTAATTTGTAAATACCAATCATAATTGGCATCCACAATTCAACCGTAAATGCAACCAGCATATGTTTGTTTCTTTCATTTTATTGTGCAATAACATAATGTTAACAATGTTCATTATGAATTCTATATCTATTCTTTAGTATAGGGAGTATAACACATGTACATTTTACATCATATGGTAATAGTTCTACTAGATCTAGGACAGTTGACAAAATATTGTAACAGTTTATATGTAAATATTTTTAGAAATCATTTATTTGTATTTATCTGTATATACTGTATTTTATTGATTTTAATCTTTACCGTTATTTTTTTTAAAATTATTTGTTTTATTTCCTAATTATAGTTGTTCTGTTTATTTTTAAATTCTTTTTCGTTGTAGCTGTTTAATTAGTTAATTCATTTAAATTCATTATGTTGTTGTCCAATCAGTAGGACAAGAAGTATATTTTAATTAATCTTCCAATTTAATCCAACTTTGTAAAATCTATAAAACCCATGTGTTCTGTTTAATAAATCAATTCAGTTCAGTTCCAAACTTGACTCGTTGTTTCTCGCTCCTACAAGACTCTCCCACAAACACCATTACAATATATGCTACTCAAAAACTTCAACATACCATTTATTTGAGCAGTAGAGGACTGTGAAGAAAAAAAAAAGACAATGACCACATTCAGAATCCAGATTAGAATCTATACATCTATCAGTTAGACATTTTACAGTGTTCTGTATCACTCAAGTCACCTGAAAGCAGTGGTTTTCTAAACCATTTTCTTACCATATTGGTTTCAAAGAAATAAGAATAGTTTCTTCCTTTTCATGCTTTCTTTTGCCTCCTTTTTCTTTTTCCTATCGTGGATGTGTCATTATTCGTAAGATGTCTCCAATCTGGATCCTTTTTTTCTTCCTCAAAACGTCTTTGTGGTGGTTTTTGAGTAATAAGGTGTCAGTTTAAGCTTTGCTTTTCTTTCTAGTAAAACCTTCCATTTCTTTTATCTTTTTTTTTATTATTTGTTGATTCTTTTCGTCAATTCATCTTTCCTTACCAGTAAAGAATCGATTCCCTTTATTTTAAACTAAAAAAGAATGGAATTAAACAAAGGAATAGAAAGAACAATGTATTAAAGTTCCTTATAAAATACCTCAAAACTGAAAGTAATAAAAACTACCACTGTAACAAAATAAGAGTAATTAAAATACAATTGTTTTTGTTAGAATTTTTCGAAGGCAATGTGTTTCTTAAACAAAATACAAATTTTGATCAGATGGGAATTGAATTACTGGAAATGTTCAGAAACTGAACAACTGTAATACTTTTAATTAGATAAAATATTTTTATAAAAGCGATAAAGAGAGATGAGTATTTATTTAAAAGCATTCCCATTATTTTTTATTTCTTTCTCTATTCCTCTATACAGTTATCATTCAATCAAAATATAAATGTTTTGTATTTGTTTTAATTTTTCAAAATTGCTATACTGTATAAATGGAAATGTTTTACGCTTGTAGCTTCTTTTTAAGATAAAGTTGCTGCGATCACCAGTTGAACTGATAAAAGTCGAGTTTGGAGGCCGGTCCGCTTTCCATCATCGCTTACGACATCCTGCACCGATTTGATAAAAAGTTTGTATCATGTAAATCATCTAAGCCCTAATTTAACGGAAATTCACAATTTTCGGATCCATAGGACATATTTTCTAAATTATATGTATTTAAATGTGCCGAAAGTGAACCGCTAAATGTATTGGTCTTCATTTTTTAATTAAACAATATCACTCAAACTGAATACAATGCAGCTTTATCTCTGATGTCCTGTGGAAATATTGGATTATATATTAGTGCGATGTATTACCAAAGTCTTGGAAACAAGAGATCAGTAGAATTGAGTTTTAATTGCCTTAAGTCGTTCATAAACACATAATTAGTTCAAAATACATTGGGCTTTGAGATACTTATTTAACGACGGACGAACAAACACACCAGAAGACGCTTTCATAAGAGTTCACAGCTAAGATTGTAACATATTTGGTATTTGGAAAACTTGTACTCAGTAAAAAAAACAACTTTCCTGAAAATTTTGCTTGTTTTTGTCAGAAATAAACCATAGCTGGTTTGAGAGATGACAAATCTAGAGAGTAGGATAGTCGAAATAGAAATTCCCAGTTGAGGTACGTTAATTTTTGCTGAATCACGATGTCCTTATTTGGCTTGGAGTCATAATGAAAGCTGACACTATTTCACTTGACAAGTTATGGACGCGTCTGTGCAGGAGTTGGACTTGAATTTCCTCGTTGCTGAAGTGACGTTCGTCATCGGTAGATTCCAGAAGCCCGTCGTATAGAATTCCTGTCAAATCCCACCAGACAGACCATCACCTTTCTTGATCGCAATTCTGCTTCAGGGAAGAGTTATTGTCGCTTTTCGATGCAAATTTGTCGCTCACATCAAACTGAATCACAGAGAAAGTTTGTGGCCACTCTGATTATCAAGTTTTTGTGTTAAAAATAATATAACATCCAAAGTTGCAGTAGCGGTTCTAAAATTAATTAATAGCTCTTAATTTCGATGAGGTTTTCTCTTTGAAAGGAGATTCCAAATACAAGATGAAACTTTTAAATTACTATTATTACGCACCAACAATACTTGTATTAAATCTTTTGGGAAAATTAAAATGTCAGAGATAATTGAAGAGCTACAAGAGCATTCCAGAACAATTGAGGTATTTCGAGTTTTTTTTTTTTTTCATTTTCTTATAGTTGAGACTGCCATTTAATCAAGTTAAATAAGAAGTTATTGAAAAATTTATTTCAGAACTTCAATTATTGTCAGATGTTTTATTTAGAACATTCATTAAAAGATAAAAAGGATATACTTGTAATTTATTGTAATTTTAATTGCGAGTCAGTTTTAAGTTTTCTTAAGAATTGAAGAAAATGCAATTGAGGACACTAACTTATTCTCTAGTTCTATCTAAAAGATATTTCATTCTGCTGATTAATGCAAAAAAGGAATGGGATAATCCAGTGTTGATAATTTTGAGTTATGAAGTTCCAATCATCTTTGTATCATTAAGAAAGATTTATAACCTATTTTATTAAGTTGAAAATATAATTTGCGGTTATTTCTTTAAACGATAATTTTGTGGTTTTTATACATAAAATACCTAATGAGATTAAATATCTAAATATGAGCTTCATTAGTTTTTCTATGATTCTTACATAGCATATTTAATTTTGTATAAAACTTACAGAATATTATTGTGCATTAAGTTTTGTATATAAATTATAATGTGATTTAAAAATTTAAGGTCGAAACCTTATACTATCATCAGTAAGTTTCGAAAGCTGCACTTTCTTACATAACAAAGAACCGTGTTTTCTATGCTCTTCAAAGAAGGTAATTTTGTAAATCCTAATTTTCATATTATAATCAATGCAACCTACACAGAAATTCAAATTTATTGTAATTACCGCAAAGGTCATATTGACCTGCGTTCCTCAAACACACAGTCTTCAGTTGGTTGATCCTTTGATCCAAACTTTGGAACAATGCTGCGATGAAGTCTTTATCATATTTCGCGTTTCAAATTCGGAGTATTGAATGCACAGTTTGGCAGCGATGAATGGAATGATTAGTGAAACCGTAGGTCTCCTAGGTTTTGGATTAAATACCTGCTTTTTCTTTTCATTACCATTGTCAGAGATAATTGGATGTTAATTATGTTAGGAAATAGCCCAGAAGTTTCCCGTAAACATCATTATAAACAAGCATGATTTCCACTCAAGAGAAACATTTTAATCAGCGGAATGTGAAATCAAATTCGAACTTTAAATGAAACGTTGTATTAAACAAGCAGTTTCATTCATTCTTCTCTAGGACCTCCTATTACAACTTTTGTGACTGTTTGCGTGTACCTAGTGATTTAGGTGGTGGTGATATCATAACTTCAGTGTAGCATTCTAGAGTTCTTCAGAAATCGGAAAGCCCGTGTATCAAAAGTTATCTAAATCATTAATGGAAGGGGAGGTACAGAATTAAAAATTAGGGAATGCTTCAGGATAGTCTTTTATTGTAGTATATTTAAATCAAATACAAAATAGTAGTAGTTTTTAATACTTTCATTGATTTTTATTTGATGTAATAAAACAAATCAATAAGAATAAAAAATATTGCCAAAAACAAGTGAATTTATTCCCATTATGTTGCCGTCCTCCATTAGCAATGCCGACCTGCTGTAGACCAGGGCTGGGCAAACTTGCTTAACACAAGAGCCACACACGAAGGACTTCAAATGTTTGAGAGCCGCAAGACATGAACAAATATTACATACATCCCGTTTTTATTGTTACATGGATATTTTGGTACAAAAAATTATTTAAATATTTAAGAAATACATGTATATAAAAATATTTAACATATAGGTAGTATTTAAGCAATTAATTTGTATTAGTTTTAATAATCATCTATATCAAAGGTTTTCATTTTAATTTTTTTCTCAGTTTATATCCGATAAATAACAATAAAACTTAAATTTTTTATTTACCTCGTTATATTATTTTTGATGCGAAAAGAAGTTTAGTCAATATATTTTTGCGAGCCCCACATTATATGTCAAAGAGCCGCATGTGGCTCGCGAGCCGCGTTTGACCATCCCTGCTATAGACTTTTTATGACAACTGTCTGGCCTAGAATTGAACCCTATGAAACGAATTTTCTTGTTTCCTTACATTCTTTCATTTCATTTTTATAGTGGGTGTTTCGTTTCTTAGTTACAGAGCCCATCCGCTATCGAATTGTACAGAATTTGATATCGTATCAATTACTACAAGAAAATTATTACTCCGTGCCTTTCTCCATTGATAGTGAAATTTAGAAAGGTATTACAGCTCGTACTGGATAACTCCATATACAAATACCGAACTGTTTCTCATAGACTTCTATCCGCTTGTACATATTATTTTGTTCCACGTACATGTTACATGAAAATTTTGACGTCTTTCGCCAAAGACAATAGCTCCGAATTTGCAGAGTAAAATTAGAATTCGTAGAAGTGATTTTTATTGTGTCAAAATAAGTTTGAGTTTTATAAGAAACTCAACAATAACTTTCTATTCAGTGAAGTGTTTCTCAACCATTTGTAATTCGTTTAGTAAATCCAGGAGGAAATTCAACTTTGGCCGCGATGTAAAAAAGAAATCCACAACTTCAGTATTACAATTTAGAAAGAAAATGTTGAATTCGAATTGAATTCGAATGAATATTACGCAGTGTTTTCTTATTATAATAAAACAAAAGATAGCATTACAATTTCCCTTTCTCTAAAACTGGGTCTAAATGTCTTCATATGCCCGCTGATTAGAAAGTTCATTCAAGACTTCTTCTTTCAAAGAAACAAAACCTCATATCTTCTCGATTTCTAAACATTAAACATAGAGAAATGAATCATAATACAGTTAGCTCAAAAGTTAACGGCCGCGCGGTTGGCGTTGTCGCTAAGACACTGGTCTATCACCTCTGAGTTCCGAGGTTCAGTTCTCATGTGGGTTTCGTGATGGTGGACGATCCGCGTTGGGCAGGTTTTCTCGGGGTTCTCCCATTTTCCCTGCGAGTTCCCCACTAATCTTTCTCAGTCTCTCTCTCCGCCTGTCTTCCTTTTCGTGGGTTGGCACAATTGATCTTTCAGGTCGCAGTGCTTGGCTCTCCTACCGCCCACATTCACCCAAGTAATAATAATAATAATAATAATAATAGCTCAAAGGTTTTTATAAAAAAAAAAGCAATATCCGAGACATTTTAAATCTCTACTTTAATCGTAGTCAAAAATTAATACATATTTCTTAATATCCTCTTTCTTTTCAAAAGTAAAAATGTCTTTGTTGTGACCATTCAATGGATGGCGAAAGAATACACGATATTGTTTCGTTAATCACGTCCAAACAAATGGCGAAATTTTGGGCTGTAAAGAACACAGAACCAGTAAAATTGGAACGAATTTTCTGATTATTTAAACAAACGATTTCGAAATGCGTACTTGATATGTAATCGATGGAAAACTTTGGGTTTAAAACTTGTAGCGTCCTTAGCAAGCGAACAACAAACCTAACTGACAGCAAATTTGCAAATTTGCAACTTATTCGCCATCTTTCAAATAATCCCAACAATGCCATTAATATATCGGCTGTTTGAGAGTGCCAGAAGAATGCCACTTAAAATTTCTGATTTTCTTAAAAAATAGAAAATAAAACCAGTTTTCCATCGATTACATATCTATTTTGTATTTAGGAATCGTTTCGTTCCAGAAAAAAGAAAATTCGTCTTAATTTCACTGGTCCTATACAATCATTTATACAGCTTCTTAATATCTGTATAAGAAAAAAAGTAGGTCCTTTATATCTAGTTTTGGGAATTAGAAGAGAGTCACAGCTTGTCGCCATTTGGTCAAAGATATTTCTGCAAGGAAATGAATCTTTTTCACTCAAACATTACAAAAATCAGAATTAGGAAAAGAAATTTTTTCATTGTTATTTTTAGAAAATCTATGTATAAAGTCCTGGAACAAATTCAATTTGGAATGGAAGGAACGACAAAGGACGCGGCTGTCTTTTCCAATCGAGTGTTTTTCTTCCTTTTCGAGCGAATTGAATTAGTGTGAGCAGAGTAATGGTGTCCTGGTTTGAAAAAATCAGCTTCATTCAAAATGTCAATTTCTAAAAACAAAAAGTACGACAGATGGTGTTTCTATGGTGTAGGCGACATCATGTGCCTTCATCTGATGAAAATTACGCATGGAGTTTTGAATTGGCGCTATTTTTTTGTAAAATGGATTACAAAAACTTGTTTCGCATCAGAAAGCCAATTTTTCAAATTCCCTAATCTGAATCGTGATATTTCGAAACTTGGATAGTGATAAGACTATCGCATGCCCACATAGTCAATTGATTTTGTATCAAAAACTGAGAGCATGTTCAGGTATCTATCGCATGATGGGAATAAAGAGTGCAGCGATGGAAGGAGGGTCGATTAAGATGGAAAGGGGGGAGGTGCCGATCAAAATAAAATGTACTTATATTTAAAACTTGATCATAAACAAGCAACAAACCAAATTTTAAGAAAATCCGTCCTGTCGTTTTAACGTGATGCATATACAAATAAACAAAGAGAAAAAATAGTAGCCTATAGTAAGCTTCAGATGCTCAATCAAAAAAATCATTTTTCTTTTACATTTCTTTTATTGTGACTTTTGTCATCTGAGGAAACATAAGAAAAGATGCTGAAGGCTATTTATTCGATGACCTTCTTTGATTAACTGGAAGCAACACGTGGCTTTTTTCTTAAAACTTAACTGTCATTCTTCAAATGAGTTATGTTTATCACAGTTTTGTTGACTTTTACAGAAAAAAGTACAGTGAAAAGTTGTAATCGGAGCAGTAGTTATAAAGTAAGGTTTACATATCAATATATTTATAGTTCTTTACCCATTAAAATGTTTAATGTAATTTTCCATTATTAAAAAATTAAAAATACCTATTTCTTTTTTAAATTTTGAAAGTACAATTTTGAAATATGGTTTTGCGTTTGCAAATAAATGCATGTCTAGATCCATTTTTGAGTGTCAGAACATATTTTGGCTAGTTTTAATAAATAAGGACAAATCTGAGGACTTAAATAACATTGTTTATAGTATTTGTTTGATTGTACATAGAATATTAAAGGATAAATTCAGTTTTCCGATTTTTTTTTTATTTTGGTTAAAATATCAGTCTTTTTATTTTTGGTTGGATAGGCTACTTACTACGCTAGATTTTAATTTGGTCATATTTTTATCATAATTTTTGATTGTTTTCCATCAAAAATGTAAGCATTTAACTTAAGTAAAAAAAAAAATTTGGTCATATTTATTAAACTATAAATACGTTTTTAAATTTTCGTACAATTCTAATATTTAACTTAAATCACTCATCATCAATGATATAATTAATTTTTGCTTGTAAAATTCATATTACATCGTAATGAATATAAGAAATTATTAATACGGATAAATTCATATCTTCTTAGGTTATTAGAATTAATTAGAAGTTGAAAATATTTCTGTTTGAATATCTTTGGTTTAGATTCAAAGTGCTTGAAAATTGCAGCCCCTAGTCGAACGTTAGTGGACAGACGGATGTAAACGAATTTCAGTGTAAAGAATATTGATTTTCGGAACGTGTGAATGCTCAACAATGAATATAAATCCCAGATCATTTCTCACTTTTGCCCTATGATCTCTTGTAGCCGTGACCGTTACATGCCAGGTAGGTATCCAACAAAACCAAGACTAAAATTTATTAAAGCGATAAAATGTCAGAAACACCTCAGAAATCGCTGCGAAAAGATGGATTTAAACAGTGCTAAACAGAAGTTTCGTGAACAGAAAATAAGCACTTTTAAAAATAATTGCATAATAAATAACTTTAAATGTGTCTAATGTACAGATATAATGTATCTATTATACCTGTCGACGGATAGAAATTACACCTTTGAAATTTATCTTGAGAAGCTTAAGTTAAAACTTATTTTTTGTTTAATTTAAAATTTTCATAAATATCAGGAAAAAAGTAAATTTTGATTAATAGACATTAAATTTTTAATTTTCTCATTAAAAGAGAAAAGTTTAGTTATTTTTTTTTTTTAATTCTTAAGTGTAGCATTTTACTCGAAAATTATTCAAAATAGAAAAAAAATATTTTGTTTTACTTATAAGTTAAAAAAAAAATTCCGAACCGTAGCCTAAATCTACTTTCGCTATCAATTTAGTCATAATCTAATTTCAGTTAAATTTACTATTCATTAAAATAGAATGAAAGGCTGCAGATGAATAAACAATAAATAGTTTATTAGATTATTGTTTATTTATCTGCAGTCTTGGTTTCTATTTTAATTAATTTTTCTGCACGTTAAATTTCTTTGTTTACTTTTTCATGTTTTGTTATTTATTCCTTGAACCAAATGTATGGAAATCAAAATTAGGGATTCCTTGTTATGAACTGTAAAATTTCAGCTTTCCGCGATGTACAGTTTTTGAATCACAGAAGGACGGAGATGTTTTCAACATAATAGCATTGTATTATAAACTGCATTGTTGTAATTTATTTTCTCTGATGCACGTTACTGTTTTCAATGTTTGTCCAAAACTATAATAACCTGAGACAACTACATTAAATTAAAATTTAATTTTTTTGAAAATATTCTTTGTATTTTTTTTAGAGAAACTTGGACATATCTGAAACATTCTACAAAACATATTTAAAAATATGTAGATAAGTATTTAGGCTATAGACCATTGTTAGGGCGCCTCTCCACTTTGTCAGAACTGTTTAGTTAATGTCCACTAGAACTAGATGGCAATGGTGGAGGCCAATTCCCGGCGGGGAGTTCTCGCTCACCGTTCTCTTGGCAGCAGTAGTAGGCCTAACTAGTGTTTACAACAAAACAGCCGTAGCAAGTGTGTTCGTTTGAAAATATTTACTCAAGTTATTTCACATCTACGTAAAATTAATTGCACCTATTTATTCCAAATAGCTTTGAACTTTTAATAGCTTTTAATGGCTTTTAATTTTTGTTTTTGCATTTTCGACTAGTTCGAAAGTCTGACACTACCTATAAATGAAACTAAATGATCAAACTCTGTGGAAAAGCAACCAGAACTTAATAGAATTTTTACTGCTTTCTCAGTGAACGATACAATAAAAATAAAGAATAAAAATAATATAGGCTATAATAAAACAGTACTTATAAGTCTTAAGTACTATTGATTTCAGGTTTTAAGCTATGAGAAAAGAAAATTAAGTAATTTATATATTGGGTCTTTGTGTTCTTAATTCCTCGTATTTCTGGGAGTCGTCTCTTAGTGAACCGTGTTCTTCAGCTTTAAAATGTCCCCTTTGTTTGCATTCAACGCATACACAGTCGAAGAGAAACACAATGCCATAAAGCAAATACACGACCTCGCGACCCATTTTATCGGGGACCATTAACTGCAGGTCACTGATGCCCGTTTCAGCCAACGCTTCTAGAAATTTGATTCTTTTTCCTTTGATGAAACCTTAAACCACGAAATTGCCAGCAAAGAAGTTAACCACGCTGCAGCAAAGATTGGTATTGTTTTATTTTGAGTTTCTTGGTGATATTTTATCCTTAAACAGAACAATAACCTAATTTAATTACCAGTGTTACATGACAAACACTGGTAATTAAATTAGGTTATTGCAGAGCTAAGAATGAATGAAATGGAGGAATGATTATGTACGACAAGGAAAGATTTTTTTTTTTATACCTTTCAGACTTCTAACTGTTTATTGTGCCTTTTATTAATTTCGAGTGAAAATTTTCATTACCCAAAGAATCGAATGGTGGCATTATTGATATTCGGTATAAACCGGAAGTGGGTGTAATCATGGTTTTGAAAATTTCAAATTAGAACGTAGGTCATATATGATATCGTTGGATAGGTCTTTTGAAACGAAACAACTTTTACTATAATAAAACACTACAACCACTTATTGTAATACTTTTATTTTATTACTTACGATGAAGAAAGAAGGAATAACAAGATAACTTTTACTAAAACTTTTTTTTTCTCTAACGTTTAGTCACAAATGCAGCTATTGACAATGGTGAAATCAGTGTTCAAAATGTACAATGCAAAGTAATAGTTGAAAGAAAACACAACCAATGGCAATGGCATTGTTATCAATAGCTAAAGTTCCAATGAGTATTTTCCAACAAGCTCCATCATTTTCCTTTCTGAATTGTGACTAAACAACGAACATTAGAGAAGAAAAAAACTTTTAGTAAAGTTATTTCGTTTCAAGAGATATATCGAAGGATATCATACAAGACAAATCCTATAATTTGAAATTTCAAAGTTGACCCGATTACACCCACTTCCGGTTTCTATAGGACATTATGGCTCCATTCGATTCTTTACAATTTCATAATGAAATTTTTTACGCGAATAAATCTGTATCCTGTCGTTTCCATGGAAAACGAATGATACGGGTGCTGTGATTCACCCTATATACACACTGAATGGCGAAACTAGTAGCGTTCTTTAAGGGTTAGGCGTAGCAAAGACTTTATTTTTAATCAATGAAATTTTAAAAAGGTTAGAAATCGCATGAACAGGTTAAAAACGCGATTGCATGATATATAAATCGAGAAATTCTGTCAGAAACGTATTTTGTTCTTTTCATTTGTTTAATTGAATAAAATTAACATTAGATAAAAAATTTATATACAAAATCAAAAATACAATATCGACAAATACAAATCATATGAACAACTATAAAAAAATAAGAAACAAATTAAATACAATGATAAAAAAGGCAAAAAAAGATTATTATAAAAACAGATTCAAGAATGAATGAAAAAACAATGGGATGAAATAAATAAAATACTAGGCAAGAAAAAACAGAAAAGCTCAAACAAAGAAATAAAAAGACTTATAAATTCCATGGAAGGAGACAGACGAGAAAAAATATTAGCAAATAAATTATGTACACACTACAGCAAAACAATATCAAATAATTACATAAACTGTTCAAAACTATATCGATTGAAGGTAAAAAAAGTAACAAAAAAGAAATAAAGGCAGGTGTGCCTCAAGGCTCAAATTTAGGACCACTTTTGTTTATCCTTTATATAAATGACATATTCGAAATAATAAAACATTGCAAAATACATATATACGCAGACGATATTCTAATATACACAGCAGATAAAAATGAGATAATAAATCAAGAAAAACTACAAAGTGACTTCACTGAATTACAAAAAATGGACACATGACAACAAACTAACAATAAATGAGAAAAAAACAAAACTTCTTTGCATTCATCCAAAAAAACTACTGCTTAAATCAGAACCACAAATTTTTTATCACAAACACCACTGTTTACACAAAAACAAAAACTGTAACAATTGCTTTAAAGTGCAAAATGTCAAGACAATAAAATATTTAGGGATAACAATTAACAACACCTTCACATGGCATGATCATATAAATACAATATGCAATAAACTAAACTCCTTATTATATATTTTTTATCATATAAGAAACGTCTTAACAACAAAAATTAAAATTCTAATATACTATGCACTTATAGACTCAAATATAAATTACGCAAACGTCATTTGGGCAAACACTAATAATACAAACGTCAAAAAAATAAGCAAAATACAGAAAAAAATTTTCAAACTCTTACTCTCACCAAAAATCTGGAATAATAAAGAAAAAAGAAGAGAGCAGATAAAAAAATATAAACTCCTCAATATATCACAAAAATTCTATTATAATCTAATGATCAACCATTACTACAAAATCACAGATAATAATATAAACAAGCAACCAACAAATTACAATCTAAGAACAAGAAAAAAATTAACATTAGAGTACCCATTCATTAACAATAAGTATGGTGAAAGAAATATAAATTATATACTAGAAAAGATGTATAAGGAGCTTGATCTAAAAACGCTATCAAACAAAGACAGAATTTCTGCAGTCAAAAAAGAAATTGGATTATTGAATATATAAAGAATTAAATAAAAAATAAGAAGTCTTGTTTTGTCTGGGTATTTTGTAGGTCTGTACATTTTGCTCGTTGGCTATTTGACTCAAATAGCCATCTTAAAACGATGTATATTTCTTTTGTTTTGTTTCATTTAGTTATAGTATAATAAATAATTGTTGTATATGTGTAAAGGTTTGTAAACGACAGCAAACTATGAAGCTGTGAATGTATCGTATGCATTTATTTGTTGAATGTTTTATATGTATTTATTTGTTGAATATGTTATATGTATTTTATGCTTATCTCATCGGTATAGTTATAAGTAGTTTATAGCTTGGAGTTTTTTTGTAGATTAACAATGTTAATCATAATGAAATAAAAAAAAAAACATAGAAAAGTCTAAAACGAAGTCAACACCTTTTTGGCAATTACAAAATACAAAAATGTTTATATAAAATCAAATATTTTCAATATTTTATTCACTGTAATAGAACAGCACCTGTTGATAGGAACTAACGGTTCCTAACAGGACTGAAATTGTAATCACCTTAAGAAAATAATAATAAAATAAAATAAAAAAAAAGAAATTAATAAAATTTCAAACTTTATATAAACACAATCAAATTAAAAAAAGATTTGAATGATTGTATATATAAATGTGTTTTTGTAAAAAGGCTTAAATTAAAGAGAGTATTGTCCATTAATATTGCGATTTAGATTGAAATTTCCAATTACCTCAAATTTCCCTTAGATTCCGCTCACGAAAGCAAGGTTAAATCGGCATTATTGTTGCTGAAACATAATTATTGTTTTTGAATTAGCTTTTAGCAAATCCACATTTCTTTCCGTATGCGCTTAAATGTTTATGCATACAATGATTTTGCTCATGTGGAAAATTAAGTTGTCAAACAAAGGGTTGAGAAATAATACACTTCCAAATCTTTAATTTCCCGTTTCCTTTATCTGCCTTTGTAAGTTTAAACTATATTTTCTAAAGAACGTAAAGCCTATTCTTTACATGTTTATTTACAAAGATATGTATATGTTTGTTTCTTTGTTTTTTACATGTGTAAAATAGAACAATCGACCTTCTATTTACTAAAAACTGACTAAATCCGAGAGTTAACCTAATCCCAGCAACTTTTCATCAAATAGAAGCACGTGCGACTAAAATGAATTGATACATACTTGATGATAAGCGTATGAAATGCATAAAATATCGCAAATCTAACGTTCACAGCGATTTTAAATTTATTGTTTATTATTTCTATGTTTTATCTTCTGTTCTTTTTCTCAACCGATGATATTCTTTGTGGCTTTGTCTATTCCCCTACGTTTTTAAAATGCTGAATAATCTAATTTTTATTAAAGTCACATATACTTAGCCTTAATAAAATTTATGTTAAAAAGCATTATAAATTAAAAATTCACGACTTTCGGCAATTGTAGGTGAATTGCTGTTATCAAGTGGAACATAGAATGGACATCAGTTGATGATCATAATTGCCAAAAGGTCGTGCTGTTTTAATTATATATGTTTTTTTAACATAAATTTTATTAATGCTAAGTATGTGTACTTCTATTATATATATTTATATTTTTTTGTTCACACGTTATGATGATCTAATTTTTATTAAAAATATTGAATCCTTGCCAATACAGGATAAGTGATTGAAACTGATAAAAATTTCAATAGAAAAAAAAGCACTACAACCTGAAATAACAGATTTCTAACGATGTCGTAGCAATTTATGTGAATGCTTTATATCTAATAATTCGCACGAGCCTACTTAAAATAATATTTAGTTATTTTTTTAAATTTTTTTTTCAGGAAAAAAAAATGGAAAATTTGTAGGATTCGTTTTTAGAACATTTTATAACTTATAAGCAACCGTTGATTTTTACAACTTTACCAATAAAAAAAAAGAAATGTAGGCTGCATGTTCTTTCAGCAACTTATTAAATTCGGTTTTAGTAGTTCATTACGAATCACCTGCTTGCTTGTCCGGTTGTTGATAAACAATTGTAAATAGAAAAATCCATATTTGACGTTCAACTGAACACATAATCACATTTACTTAGACTCCACCATTCAATGTATCCCGAAATCCTTCCTTAAACAGGCTGAAAGGATTTCTTTAAAATTTGCTGATTCTCTGTCTAATTTAAAACACGAGCGCAATTATTTTAATATCCACCCAGTTCTGAAAAATTGATTCGTCAGTATAACGTACAGTCCCTACTAAGCGAAGAACAGTTGAGAGAACATATCCCTAATATATTATTATTGTTTGAATGTTTTCATCCGCTACGTTTCTTTTATTGGCTTTTTTTTCCACCTTTGAATATACTGTGAAGGATTAAGAATGCTTCCCAGTCCGGCAGTTTTTCCAATATTTATGCTTGACTTTCCAGCCGTAGTCCATCGCTCTTATGATCCCTCTACAAAGCAAATGTTTCTAGGAAATAGCTTGTAGGCAGGTGCTAAAAGAAAACCCTGTATCTTTACTGCAAAAATGTCGATAAAAGTTTTATGGAGGTCTCTAGTGAGCCAAGGTTTGTCGAGGGACAAAGAACAATATCGGGGGATGGTGGCTGCCAACGTCTGGGAAGTCAATGCATTGAGCAGTAGAGAAACAACCAATTGCTAAACATAAAGAAAGAAGAGATTTTTTTTTTATAAAGCCACGTGGAAACCAAAGCCTAACAGGAGAAACGAAGATAAAAATAAAAGAATAAAAATAAGAAGGAAACATAGTGATTATTTATTAAAAAAATACGAATTCATGAAATTGCAATATCTTAATATTTCATCTGTGTATTAAGATACTATTATTATATCTTTGTATTATTTGAGATAGGAACTTTTGCTGTGTATTATTCTTTTCATTTTTTTAAAAAGTTTTTGTTTGTTTTAAACAGTTTTTTAATAGTTGTGTATGCTTTGTCATTTGTTTGTCTTTCTGCCTAATTCTAGCTATTCATTACTTATTTTTATTGAAAATAGATACATTTTAGAAGAAACGACATTAAATAATATGCTTTCCAGCAGCTAAGAATATATTTACGTGATGAACACTCTTTACGATGCTAATACAAGATTTCGTTTGTTTGAACTATTAAATTTTTATTGAAATATAATGAACTGCTTAAAAACTCAAGATAAAGAAGAAGCGATCATTTAATTGCATTTAAAAGTTGTGGATTTATTTTTACATTAAGTTTTATGACTCAGATAACTTTTAGTTTTAGCAAATGTAGAGAATTGGCTTAATGTGTCATAAGAAGCAGAGTCGTGAAGCCGAAAGCAGCCCGCACACGATGCAGCTTTTGCTGTGCAACTCGATGCAATTTAGTTGCACAGAAAAAGTTGCAAACGATAGTCAGGGCGCAAACGATGCAACATTGTTAGCGCCGCCGTGCGAACAACACACGAAGCACAGGACGAATTGCAATGACGTCATTTGACAATATGTCATGAAATTGCAGTGCTGGCATGCAACACAGGAACGGCAATTAACACCAACCAAACAGAAATAATGCGATACTATTATTTAGCTGATCTTATTCGCAGGAGAAGGCAATAATGCGAAATACGAAAAACAATGATCAACAGCCGCTATTATTGAATTCGAATTGCCAACAATGACGTCCCGTGGCTTTGTTCAGAAATTGGCAAACTGGCAGCAATTGTTGTTTTGATTGTTGCAGTGTAAAATTGCAAATACCGAGGTTTATCCAATCCTCTGTAAAATTCTGCCGTATGATATTACTGCATTTACATATAAACTGTATTTATGTGAAAGAAAGTAGCAATACTCTTATATTCGTTGTTTATTCGCTAATCGCCCATCTGAATCGAAGGAATCTATTTAGACGCCATGTTTTCCCATCCGGGCCGACGTCACGACTGACGTATTCCAACGCTGCACCGTGATTGGGTAATTCCATGCAGCTTCCTTGCAGCTTTCGGAGCTGCAAGGCTCGCCTTTGCAGCTTTTTTTCCATGCAACTCCGCTTGCAACTTGGTCCATGCAGCTCCAAAAACGCTCTAGGTCAAAAGTTGCACTTGCAACTCGGCCCAAAGCTGCATCGTGTGCGGGCTGCTTAAGTTTATTACTGAACTTGATGATTTTATTAACATAAGCAAAGATAGGAAACAAAAGAACAGCATCTGAATCAAAATCAAATTGCCTTTCCGATTCAATTATTAGGAGATGAGTTGGGTACGGCCGTTTCGTCCTTCAACGGACTCTTCAGCCCAACTCCGCCTCTCCCGATAAAAAGACTGGGAAAGGCAAGATCCTACTGATGAGTCACCGCCAACCTGGAAGCGACCTACAACAAAAAAAAGGCAAGAAAAATAAAATGTTGTGTCTCACGACATCAACGAAAGCCTTTTCCTACGACTCGTATAGATGAAAGGACTTTAAACACTGAACTGAAGGTTGAAAAAATAATTATTTAAAGTCCGTTGAAGGACGTTGAAGGACGAAACGGCCGTACCAAACTCCTCTCCTAATAATTGAATCGGAAAGGCAATTTGATTTTGATTCAGGTGCTGTTCTTCTTTGTTTCTTATCTTTGCTTAAGTTAACCAAATTTCGCAGCACGTTAAACTTTTGTTATTATTGATGATTTTATAATTTATTATTTTATCGTTATTATTTATTATTTTACAAAATCTTATGGAGATTTGTAGTATTACAAAACATAACCTAGCAACAACAAATATACGTTTATAAAACACAATTCTTCCAAACTTTTCTCCTTCAATAACAATATTTCGTTCCTCTAAACGTGAATGTTCATCAGGTTGCAGACTGGAGGAAAAGATATAATTATTTATATGTAACCTGATGAAGTTTCACGTTTAGAGAAACGAAATATTGTTATTAAAGGAGAAAACGTCTGGAAGCTTGGAAAAATAGTTTTATGAACATATATTAAGGAAATCCATCCATAGTTTTCTGTCCGAAGACAGGTCCAGTTCTATGGAGGTCTCACATGGATCTCCTAGAAATACCTGGGGAAAGATACTGGGGGTGGTTTCCCGTTGCCTGCCCCCAGGACGCCATTAAGGAATGACGTCAGACCGAAGAGAAATTGAAGAAGAGGCTAGACAACACAGGAAAGGAAATTGAAACAGCCATGCCATTGCCGGGATTCGAACCCAGGTACTGGCGCACTGGTCGCCACGGCTGGCCGCCGCCGAGACCGCACGGCCACGCCAGCACGGCATTAAGGAAATATAAGTTTATTTTGTTTAACAACAAATATTATTACACAATTACGTAGATTAGAAATTTAACTAATTCATAATGGATATAACTGTAGCTTAGAATTATTACTAACACTGATCGAAGTTGCCAGTTTAACAAAAGATATTCATCGAAAATTCATATTTTTTTTTTTTAGTTTTATCATTTATCCGATTATATGATAAATGATATAGTAACCGCAAAGTAATAATGATTATTTTGATCCATTTTTTTTTCTTTTACATTATTGATTTTATAAAATTTATTGACATTATTAAAGAATAAGCTTAACCATAAACAAACCGATTTAGAACTTGAAAAGTGCCCCTATAATTACTTAATATTTATCATATATTCACATTACTGAAACTTTTAATACAGAAGGGCGTTCAGCAATTCGGCTTTTTGCTAATTTCAGTTATTTGTTTGTTGATTACGTTCGGCGCTTGTGTTGTTCTCTTAGCCTACCTTGTCTTGCTCTTTCGGCATGCATGATTACTTCAACAGGAGCGTCAAGCAGTTAAGTATGGCGCCATTTTATTACCATGTCTGAACGAATCTCTATACTAAGGAGGTAAATATTTATAGAAAGCAATGTGTACACTGTACATTCATTTGTACATTGATTTCATTCTGTACATTCATCTGTACACTGTACATTCATATTTTTAGTGCCAGCTCTGTTCTCACTGAAAACGATAGATAAACATGTTTTTTACCTTAAGTCAATAAAAAGATAATTTCTATTTTTCGGCAAATTTCTTCAAATTTCTACTTTTAGGCTATATTAGACCAAATGAGTAGGTCCTTCTTAATTCGTATTAGTTGAAGTTCTATTTTTGCTCTACATTTCACTAAGAATCCTATATGATAGAAATTTATATTATTTCGAGTTTAATTTTACTATAATATTTTTCCATTCTCTTGTTCACTATATGTCTTGTTCGGACTTCAACATTCAGTCTGATCAATCAGGCCATCTAAAATACTGTCATTTAACGATATGTTTAGAAATGATGTTTAAAAAATTACTCTCACCTTTTCAAGTTTATTATTCAAAATACGCTGCAGACAGATTAAAAATTTATAGCTAATCTGATAATCGTTCCTAGCATTTTGAACTTTGACAAAAATGCCGGTAATCTACACGAAAATGTGTGGAGTAAAATCGTCTGTCTAAAAAAAGTGGTAGATCTGTAGCACATCCGAATAATTTAGGAACCGAAGACATTTCATTAAATTTTTGGTAAGAAATAAGAAATAATATTTCATGTTATATTAAACTTACTAAAATATTTCTTTTTTTAATGCATCGGATTATAAAACACAAAGCGTTGTGGTTGTTAGTTTTCATCAGTTCAATATTTCAAATTGCATCGGTTCTTTTAATATCTGATTATAGGAGAGTCCACTATTCATTGTAGGTCTTGTTGTTATTAGGAAAGAATCTTTGATAAACAGCGACATCTGGTTGTTTCTTCTTCCTCCGATTGTTATCTGTTGAAATAATGGCTGATGCCCCGTTTCTAATTGATGGATAAATTAGGACAAATCACTTGGACTCTCATATAAACACATAATCAGATATTTAAAGAAGCAACGCAGTTACATTGAAAATGTAAAACTGATGAAGGCTGAAGGGCTAGACGCACTACTCCGTCTTACGTTATGTTTATGAAGCGTCTTTGTAACGTTCCGTTCCGTCTTCGTCGACAACTCCACGCACTTTACCGTCGAAGTTACGTTTCCACTGTAGTTGATGTTCGTTGAAATGAAAAATCTCTTTAAACAGTTGACATCTGCACATTCTGACGCATAGAATTAATTTATTTCAGTAAAAATATTGTTTATTTTCGAAAGATGATCTCCTCACTGTGAAACTTAATTCATAATAGCCTTCGATTCAATCGAAGCGGTTGCCAAAATGGCGCCGGCCAAACTTGCTATCAATCTTCAAAATCTTCAGGAATACGTCAGTGCTCTCTCATTGGCTGTCACTTTACACACACGATGGGAGTGGCTGGGGTTTCCACAGATGGCGATCTTCGTTGATTTCAAGATCTCCGTTACGTGTTATGAGACTCAATTCTGGTGACCCTGTATACATAACTATGTCACTAAAGGAATTATCTTGCGGAAACATAACGTAAGACGGAGTAGTGCGTTTAACCCTTAACAAATGCAACGTTTTCGTGTTTAATATTCCAACGCATTAAAAAAAAAAAGAATTTAATAAGTTTAAAAAAAAATGTGATTTTTTTTTTATTCATTGTTTTTTTTTACACAGCTTATTGGATAGAAAAAATAACTACGTATAACCTACTTTTATTCTCACTACAATGGAAATGGAAGGAGGAGTGTAGGAACTAAATCTATGGAGGTGATGCATCAGAGAATAAGCATAATAACAAATGTATCAGAGAATAATAAGCATAATATATAATAAATGCATCAGAGAATAATAAGCATAATATACAATGAATAGATGGAACGAAATGTTTATCAATATTCTTGGATAAACAGCGACATCTGGTTGTTGCTTCTTCCTGCAATTGTCACCTGTTGAAATAATAATGATCTTATTATCTTTCTATTTTTGTGCCGATTCACAGTAGCCTATCTGAATAGGGATTCAACCCTATTCCTGTTAGTGCACATCATTTCGTGACAGAGTTATCACAAAACTTTGAGAGAATCTTACCGCTTGTGGTACCGTAACAGAACAGAGACGAAGGCAGATTTATGGTGGTCGAGTTGAGTCTTCAATGGTGACATGGATGACTTTGGAATTCGCGCTCTTCTGCCATTAAAACGCTTTGACCTAGTTTAGATTCGATTGACCTAGTTAAGACAAGGTCTTTTGTTAAGTTGGAGCTAGACAGGCTTATCCTGAAGAATCCGCAGAATTCCCCGCAGAATTTTATAAAAAAATATATATTTCGCTATGAAAAGTAAATGATATATTTTTCAGTGTCATTACATTTTAATAGGCCTATAACGAATGATAAAGATACACACTATATAACATTAGGAACTAAAAGGATGAAGAAACAGGCAGACAGAATGTAATGGAAAGCGGCGATGTAAGGTTCGCGAGACGCGCGATTCTTTAATTACGCATGAATTGTCTTTCGTTACATTTTTTAAATACTAATGATTTTCATTATCCTGACGGAAAATAATTTTGTTCTCAGGAGCTCGATTACTCGCCTGCATCCTGTCACCACAAAGGAGTAAGCGATCGGCAGATATTACGAGAAACAGAGGAATAATAAAAAATGAGTCCATTAAACAAAATTGTAAGCACTCAACCCTACAAAAGATTCTATTCAGCCACTTGAATCTAGTTAATTCTGTACAATTCTGTTAACCCTAAATTCAAGGCTTATACTGAATCCAAAAAAAGTGGGAACTTCATTAATAAATAGTAATTAGGAATCTGGAATCAAATATAGAATTCCCACACAGTAAGGGGTC
>JAFIDM010000001.1:36301233-36334120 GCA_023159025.1 Thereuonema tuberculata
CGACTGACCACCCCACCTCAATTTTATCTCGATGGTCGGGAATCATTGGGTCTTATATCTCCATCGTCCTTAAAGGATTTTCATGAACTTCAAAGTGAAAATACCATTTGTAACATTTTAGAGAAAGTTTACACAAGGAAAAAAATGCTAGTAACTAATGCTTGGATATTGCAAAGAAATTGAAAAATCCATTGAGCGAAGACTCAAGGCCAGCTGAACAGATGGTGTATTAGAAGCCAAACAAGCTATATAACATTAACCTCCACTGAACCACTGCAGCCTTTGGGAAGCTTACGACTAATTGCATTTAATGTTTCGCTTGCGAAATGGAGTTAGATGCGGCACTTCAGAAATTGGATGAAGTTTATTGTAGGAAATGATTAGCATAATTCACTGTCTCTTATTACCGTGTAATTTGAAATAGAGATGAAAAGCAAAGATTGTGCTTGTCTTTTACTAAGTTCCTTATTCTGCTGAAAGAAGAAAATGTTCTTTTTGTAAAACGCTGAGCAATTGATTTATGTTGAGTCAACGACACTTTTTTCCACTTGATGAGACTTTGAGTGAATCTCCGGACAACTTGAGATAAAGTGCAAAATGAATCTCTTTATTAGAAAATCAGTGCTGGCTGGATGACAGCCATCTGTATTGTAAACAAGTAGCTCATTAAATTGGAATATGCAAGAATATTAACAGCTTCATAAATCCAAATCGTTTAAGTTCTCAGAGCAGGCGTCAGATGCTGAAGAAAACAAAAGAATTCCACTTAAAATTCAAAGTAGTTGCATTCTGTGCATTCAGATTTCCTACATCCTCTATTTGGATTTCACTTTCATTTAATGATGATTCATTAATATGCATTACCAATTAAGTTATGAACTTAAAGGCTTACGATGGCCTTTAATGCTTTTATTTCAGATCCTTTTAAACGAATATAAGTGGAGAATCTTCGAAGATCTTTAATGGAAAAGAAGGCATGTTTTTGTTGTAAGATAATTTAGAAAAATTGAATTTTAAAACAGGCTTCTTCAGAATTAAACCCTATGACAACAATTAAAAATAATGCTAATAAACTAATTCGAATGCATGCCATTAGATGAAGTATAACAAAATTTATAGCAACTGTTTAAAACATAATTGCCCGATCTAGATGAATCTTTTGAATGGAAATTTATTTCAATTGAAATAAGCATTGCATTGTCGAAATTTGCCAGTAAATTATTTTTTTGAAACGTGGACATTGGACACGTGACTGAGGCTGTTTGAACTGCGGAAAATACCGTTTGTTTTCTAAAGCTTGAAGAAGGAAGTTGCTATTATGAACTTCCTCCAAATGTAGCTTTTTATTGTGAATATATTTGTTTTTAGCCGTGCCGGCGTTGTCGTGCGGTCTCCAGGCGGTCTGCCGTGAGGCCAGTGTGCCGGTATCCGGATTCAAATCCCGGTCGAGAGCATAGTATGTTTCAATTTCCTTTCCTGTGTTGTCAGCCTCTTCTTCACTTTCTCTTCGGTCTGACGTCATTCTGTAATGGCGTCCTGGAGAAGGCAATTGGAAACCACTCCAGTATCTGTTCTCTTGTATAGTTATGGCTTCTCCTAGGGGTAACCCTTCGGGGGTCACTAGGATTCCATAGACTTGAACCATTCTACGGATTGGCCTACCATGGTATGGTAAGGTATTGGTTTTTAAAAAAATGCAAATATTGATCTCAGTGTTATTTGATTTAGCTCTGCACGAAAGTAGGAAGCAAAAGTAAAATTGGAGAAAATACGTCTATTAATAGTTTTGGCTTTAGAGATCCTAATTTTTACCAAATTCAATTCTCTAACATTCATCAATTATTAAATGTTCAGAGTTTTAAGATAAGTTGCTTTTCACTTATTGAACTTTAAGGCAACCTACACTGTTGATTTCTGGTGACTTAAACCAATCTATGTAGATAAGCGACATATCAAAATCAACAGTTGGGTTCTTTTTGCTAAGAGCTTTTGAATTACTTTGAACCTTATTATATCGACAACTCATTCTTTGCATAGATCGTCGATACTAGATTGTAATTCATAGTCAATGTCAATTTTGAAGCAGCGATCAATAAGGCATAAGTCTCAGTTGGCTTTCAAGAGAAGACCAAAATTGAGTTTGGTTATCCAGGATTGCAACACGGATTTAATCGTTAAATTACTTGCTTTTTACTATCGGCTAATAATCATTCATTTAATAATCTTTATTGCTTATCGCAATCATCAGGAAATTTCGATGATTCGCACAGGTATCTTGAACGCAAAGATGTACTTTTATTTCTTATTACATTCTGATCCAAGCATATTTTATTTAATTCTTCGTACTTTTATTTAAATTAAGTAAAATTCGTGTCTGACATGAATATTTCCTCAGTCAAACAAAACGAGATACTTGCAATTTGGTTGAAAGGAGGATTATCAGAAAAATAATTAAATTTCTCGTATTGAGGTCTCTTGCGTTTGTTTTCATGAGACTAACTGTTATTGCATATAGTGTCTTCTATCGTAAATGTAGAAATCTTGAAAGCGGATGAAAGATGTTGCCATTGTTCTACAACGTTGTAGTTACTTTTAAGAGGTTTTTATGTTTAAAGGTTTTGAATGAAGATATCTATTCTTCTGAGTTTCTAAGGAAGCTACTCAGGTCTTTCAATTTCGTGTAAAGGTTCTCATCGATTTTCTCTTCACTCGAAATATTTTGGGAAACACGAAGCTCTTTCAATCAAACAAAAAATAGTGGGAGGTTGTTAGGAAGAAAAATATGAAGAGTCTGCTATCCAAATGGTTGGTGTATTATTAATGTAAACATCTGGAATTAAGATTGTAAATGTTAGGATAATATTTGCAAGTTAGTGTAATTTCAGTTAAATAAAAAGCTCATTAAATAACTTGAATCGTACTTTCTTTAAAAAGTTATTCCTATTTTTTTTAATGTCCTCAAAATAACAAAAACGAAACATTCTAACTTTACATTTAAATTATAGTATTTTTGCTAAATGCAAATAATAAATTTTCCAAACATCAATTGGTGAGACCGATTGTTTATTAAGTGACATCCTAGAAAGCTGTTTCACGCTCTTTGACGATCGTCAGCTAAGAATAGTCACCAGTACAGCGAGGTCTCGATACAGATGCTAATAGAATAATCGTGCATATCCCAGTGGAGCCTCCAAACCTTTAAACATCTGCGCGAGCTATTAGAGGCGACAAAAATTCCTAAGGAAAAGCATTAGAATTAAACAATGGATTTGTGTGGTGTCTTAAACAGTAGATTTTAATTTAGTTTAAGGTTTGGAGATTCCACTGTGATTCTCACAATACATTTTCTATTTTCCAGAAAATTAAATTCATATTATTTACTTGTCTAAATCGGATTAATGGTAAGCTTATCAAACCACTTGCAAATTAACGGATTAGATGAACCGCTAAATATTCATTGTTTAAGACTTCATTGAAATTCATTGCTTTTGTTCTATTGCTGTTCGCCGGGAATTTTCGTAAACCTTCTCGCGCAGATTTCTCGATAAAGACTGACTTGGAAATCTTTTCCAAACATAAAAAGTGAGAGAGAGTCCTTAAATGTGAATACTGAGTTTCAAGAAGATTCATTCAGTGGTTCAAAAGAGTTCCGAACAACAGATTGATTTTTTGAGCCTCATCTTTCTGGGAAAGCAAGAATGCCAATTACGAGAACAACATTCTGTGTAGTATGAAAATTAACAAAAACCATTGATCAAAACGTCCCAGATATCGATTTACATCCGAATGTCATCTTCCATTCCCTCATTACAATCTAATCAATCTATTGAAGTATATTATGCAGCGATGGGTAAAGAAAGCTATTGGTTTTGTTAGTCTAATAAGATCTGTATTTTATACGGCGAGTAGAGTCAATACGACAAAGCTAGGATGCGGGTCCAAATAAGTAAATTAAACAAATCTGAGGGCAATGTGTGATTGACATTCCTTCCTAATTCCTTGTTTTAAAGACTGGAGCAATCCGAAATGATTAACAGATCTTTAGGGATCTGTTACCGGAAATGACATACGGTAGGCAAAAGCATAATTGAAATAAAGCATACTTCGACATTTACTATAATTTTCTTTTAATAGCCTATCACTTTGTTTTATGAAACTCAGTAAATACCAAAATACGCATGTCATTGAATATTTTTAAATTAATATACTTCAATGTCCTTTCAGAAAAGACATTTCAGAAAAGAAATCGCAGAATCTCATTACATTTTAAGAAAACATTCTATTTATTCAGACTTGATATTGAGAAAGTTGGAAAAGATATGAATGTTTATTCTTAGTGATATAGGAGCATTAATGGCTCCTTTCTATAAAATCCCTTCCATTGCAAAGATAACATCAATTATGATTCTTAAAGCAATTTATGATCATTCACCAACATACGCGTGTTATCATTTAACAAGATAATTCTACCTGTGTTTGGCTGCAGGTTAGAAGTGATTGCGATTAGAAGGTCATTTCCGACTGACACAACAGCTGTCAGGCACGCTTTCCTGTAATTAATTAGTGGCTGTAAATTACCTGTGTCATAAACAGACATAAGCGGACTTTGATAAACAATGGTTCAGATAAAAATGTTTGCAAGAATGGGTATTTTAAAGAAAAATAAGAATGCAGTGAGGAATGGAACTCTCAGATGGAATTAAGGTACTCGACCATCAAAAACATCAGCATGAAACTTCGCAATGAAAAGTTATCGTATAATGTGGAGAAATTTACTAGACTTTCTGAAGTCAAATAAGCATGCGATAAATACAAGCAAAGAAATACCTGAAAATCGGTAATCAGGTTAAGGAATATTGGGAAGAGGCTGTGCATGAGGTTTTTACGAATCCCAGTGAAATTAATTTGAGTTGTGGCTCGATCTTTGAGCCTTTATCAGAATACGTTTAAGAGTTAGATTACAAAGTTATCTGTGCTGATATTTGATCGAAATCAATTTCTTGGAGTGGACGATTTCGTGGTCTTCTTTATCCAAGACATTGTAAAGACTTGCAATTATCGAAGCTTGCATTATTCGTGTATAGACTCCTATAATTAACATGGCCTACTCCTTCATCAGATCCAAGTTATGGGAATAAGGAATTTTAAAGAACTTGCGAACTGGGAAATTTGAATCTTCCATTAAAAATACCTTGTTCATGAAAGAAATCTTCCAATAACATAATTAAGTCCATAGAAAACCTAATCCATATAATCAAATCATTATCACGAAAAGAAAAGTCCTCAGTGCTGAGAATCCTCATATGTCGTACAATTTTTAAGATGTACAGTATGGCCGAAAACAAACTACAATGAACAATTTCACCATATGAAAGGTGTCACTGCGAGATGAACACGTAGGCGTTTGTTGTATTTGGAGCAGAAATGATTGTTGATGTGTGATTAATCAGTGTTGCTGTGAAAATGGTATTGTCTACCGAAGAGAAAGTGTTTATTGTGGAGCAGAATTTTCGATCATACGGAACAGGCCGCGGCAACGGACCTAGCCTGGTATACGTTGCTACGGAATTTCGGGAGCGTTTTAACCGTCCAGCACCTATGAACAAGGTTATGGTATTCGTCGTCGATAAATTCCGTCGAACCGGAAGTGCACTCACACAGCGGAAAGGTCGTCCCGTAACAGTAACAACGAATGAAAATCACGGCGGACTTTTTGAGCAGGTGTTGCAGTCGCCACAACGAAGTCTCCGACGAACGGCAGTTCAACTGGACATGGGTCGAACATTAGTTCGATGTATGTTTAAAATCATTAGTGGGTTCCCTTACAAGATACAGACTGGCTAACTATTGAAATTTGTCGATAAAGAAGTAAGAGACGTGTACTCTGCTTCCATGATAATGGTGTACGACGATCTCGGATTTTTGGCTAATGTTTGCTTTTCAGACGAGTTTCATGTTCTTCTGAATGGCTATATCAATAAATAAACAAACCGATTACTTGATTTCGCACGACCAGACATCATTATTGAAACCCACTTCACAGTGAATGGGTGACGATATGGTGTGCGGCCTCTGAAACTGCATCATTGGTCCGTATTGAGGATAACCAACAGAATCCTGTGACTGTAAATCAGGTGCATTATAGAGAACGCCGTTTCTCGGGGATCTCCAACGTTTTTGCCGAGCACGACACCTACGTCTTCATTTCCAGTGGCTTCAACAGGATGGGTCTACATGTCATACGGCGAGGGAATCACTTCGGTTATTTCATGACGCCTTCGGAAATAATGTGATATCCCGTGGAGCAAACATTCCATATCCCTCATACTTCCCTGATTTAACTCTATCTGATGCGAACGTTTGCGGAATGCTGAAGGAAATGCTTTTTCAATGACAACCTCCGGCAAACATTGTTGAGCTGCGGCAAAAGATTGTGACAACTTTTCGGGAAATGGAACAACCTCTCTTCCGGGATATGGTGAACAACCTATGCAACCGCTACGAGTACTGCTTAGAGCGCCAAGGAGATCATATTGAACATGTATAACGACCACCGATGAATATTCTTTCGGTTGCAGCATTTTCTGTTAAAACGATTCAGTGTCGTCTGCCATACTGTACATTCAGATTATTTAAATTACATCTGTGTTTATCTGATATCGTTATACTTGCCTTATTTTACTTTATCGTGATTCGGACAAATAATTGTTCACTGTAATTAGTTTGTTTTTTGCTGAGAGAGTGTCATTTTACTTATTTTTTTCTGAAGGTAGCATTTGGTGAATAAGCATTCGAAGATATAGCACTCTTTTACATGAAGCAACCATGATCGCGCCACCAAACACGCCAGCAGTCGAAGCTCATTAAGCAAAATGGATTTTGAAGAAGCAGCTATTGATACTGTGCTGTTATCTCAGTTATGAAAACAAAAACGATCAAGTTTGTCTATTGACGGACATATGTCAATCAATTTTACAATATACTACATAATGCATATATAGTAAATCATCTTAATTCAATTATTTCTAAATATCAAACTTACAAAATTCTGCAGATGCTGTGGCATCTTTGTTTATAAATGTTCACTGAACTTCTAATATAAATTTTTCAATGTCGAAGTCCCCATTCTCTAAAGTAGTTTCCTTTTCAATAATGTTTTTCAATACTTCTCAAAACGAAAATAAAACAGAGATGTCCTTCTGAACTTAACGAAAGTCGCGTGTTGAAATCTATAAGAAACGTGGTCGCGCGGCCAATTTGTAAAATAACGCTTCATGCCGAGACCAGAAGCTGTCACACGACCAAATGTGAAGGGCTCCATTGAAATGTATGCAACAACGTATCTAAACGGCTCCATTGAAATCTAAAGAACGAAGTAACCATGGTCACGTCATGTCAAAAGGGTCTTACTCACTTGAACATTTTACTCCTTTGTTTGTCTATTTGTTTGTCTGTATATTATATCAAGTTAAAACGACTGAACGGATTCCTATAAAAATGGATGTGTATCTTATTTGTGGTCCAACTTAAAACGTCAGCACGTTCACTTTGGTTTCAATCCTTCAAAAATGAAATCTCTCGCTAAAATCACTCGACTGATTTCTTTAAAATTTGTAAAGATATTTGTGCATGGTTCAAATTATAAAATGAACACAAGTACATCCCTCCTCACAAAAGTCAAAATTTATCCCCCCCCCCCCCCCAAGCGATGTCTGCTCAGTCACCACTATTTGACGGGTAGCTGAGAGCATACCTACTTATCTTCATTAGCAAATGGATTAATGATAAACTTGGAATGTGGATGGGCCCAGTGTGAAGTTAAAACAGAACTTTTGATATACTTTACATTGACATGTTAGGTAGGTACTTATCACGTTGCAAGTTTATCAAAATCAAAAATGGTGAGAAATTCTTTGTTTCAGTAATAACAAATTTTACGTGTCTAATAATTCAACAAAATGGTAACTATGGAAAGGCACAAAGGAACCAAAAAGATGTCGTATCTCGAGCTGTCACCTGGGAGAGACTGGGACTGTCTTTACATTCTCTCCGTCTTTTTGGTTCCTTTGTGCCTTCCTAGTTATCATTTTGTTGAATTATTAGGCACGTAAAATTTGTTATTACTTAAACTGTTTAGTTTAAAAGCTTTGTTTTATGCTTTTGACAGATTCCTTTTGAGCCTAGCCTAACACAGGACAAGGATTTGACATTTTTTTCTATTATTGTGTATTTTTGATTGTGTTTTGCTTTTGTGGGGTCCCGCTTCCGGCAGCGAGAGTGGGTTCCTCATATGTGCGAACCTTCTGAGCCTGTCATCAGTGGAGTTTGGCAGGCTGATGAGTCCTAAAGAGGACGAAACCGCCGTCCCAGTCTCTCTCTAGTGACAGCTCGAGGTGCGAAATCTTTTTGGTTCCTTTGTGCCTTCCATAGTTATAATTTAATGAATTCTTTGTTTTGTTTTGTGTGTTTCTTTTTAAATTTCATGATTTTAACCTGGAAGTTTCTAGCTGCAATAGAACAATTTGTTTGCAAGCAGGCCAAGTGGATTGAGGATTAGGGCATTACAACTCCAACATACAACAGGTGACGCCACAGTTTAAAAGTCAGTGAGTCAACCCTAGGTCACGTTACAGGGGTTTGAAACCGTTTGGTATCCATATGTGCTGAGAAGATTAGTCCCAGTAAATGATCAAGAGGGCAGGGGACTTAGTCTAACCTTTGAATTCATATCTCAATTAGAGATCAGAAAATTTAGAAAATAACTTACAGTTGACCTTTCTGTAGTTTGCCGTTTCACACAATACTAGTGAATGAGAGAATTAACGGTAAATTAACTAATTGGATTTGATCTCTCTATGGGGATTGAACCGACGAGATTGCAGTGTTGATACAACAAACTAATAATATTTTTCTTTGTCATTCCTTTACTGAAAATTACAATCAGCAGAAACTTAGCAGCCAAATCTCACTAAGTTGTGACTAGAAGATACATACTTATTATTAGGATAGTATCATTAGAATACTTGGGAACGATATCATCTACTCTCACAGAATTATTTGTTTTTACTCTCACATAATTATTCGTTTTATTTATAGTAAACATCAATTGTATTTAAATGAAATCTTTTTATCAAATGATTAATAATTGCTGTCTAATCTGTAATTAACGAGGAAGACTAATTTAACTTGCGATCCTTAAATCTTGTGGGACTTATCTCAAAGTAAAGATGCATTAAGACTAGCTGTCGTAAAAACTCCAATGATTTAGGCTGACGGAATAAATGAGTTTATTAACTGTAGCTAATGCATTCTTCCTGATGAATTAGTCTAACTTCTAAAAAAAAATCCAATTTAATATGCGAAGAAAAAAAATCATTAATTGTGTATAATGTAGTCTTGAGGTTTCTTTCGCCCTCGTTTTAATTTTTTTTTTTTTGGCTGAGTACTCTCTTAAACTATGATGAATGTGATGTCTCAAGAGACGAACAAAAGTGGAATGATGAAAGGAAAAAAAAATCACTGTTTCAAGTCATTTAATTAGACAATCTGCGCTGTGAATTAGGTAATGTAAGTTTGAAGAAAACTTGTTCCTCGATGGTTGGCAAAAAGATAAGATTTCAATAATTGAAGTAACTAAATTGTTAATTGTGATGAACAACATCGAAGTTTTTCTCGGAGTATTGTTTTCTTCACTTTCCTCCCTTATTTATTTTTCTTAAAATTCATGTAATGTCTCGTTGTGTAGTTTATGGAATGATGCAGACATTAAAAGGTATTACATCTCAAGTAGGACTCATCAGTTGGCAGCCATTTACACAACCAAGATGATACCAAGACGGTCAGTAAAATATTGGAAGCGAATAATAAGTGAATATCTTTGAATTAACTTTAAGTTCTGGCAAAAGAAATTAGTAATCCTGTCTTTCGAAGCTTGTTGCAATAATATTTATTTTAGATTTTCATTTCAATGGGTTCTGGTGTGAATATTCTTGAAAAATAGCATTCTTGAAAATTCATTGAGTGTTTGCCAACAGTTTAGCTAAACATTAAAGTCTGCACATGAAAATATAATGAAATTTTCACAGAACTTATAATCTACAACACAAAACTGAATTTAACTAAACTGAATTTAACTAAATTTATAAACTGAAAAGCATTTGGATCACAAAGGATAGTTACTCTTAAAGTAATTCTAGAAACAAGAGTTAAACTTTTAAATATCTGGTTGATATCAATCTTTGCATTTATGACATATCATGGTGCAAGAATCTCAGTAATAGATTGATAGTATATCAATCAAGAAAAGCAGCTAACAGTTTTCATAATCATTATTTTACTTTTAGTAAAATAGAACTATCATTCTTCTATTTTTCATGATCATCTTTATTTTTCTGTAATATAAAGTGCTTCGGTGAACTTGAAAAGAATACAAGTAACAGGAAAAAAAAATTGTTTGTTAATCTTGGGCAAGTCGCCCAAGATTATATCTTTCATGATATTTTCGTTGGTAGCATGAACAAAGTACTTGAAGTTGAACATACCGAAACTTTGTCAGGGCAGTGTACATACAGTTTTGAAATAAGCTAAAAAAGTAACTTTAAGTGATTTTTGAAATAATCTTCCGGAGAAGTTTGAAGTCACGATCTTTAGGTAATTTGGATTAAAGATTTATTGATAAAAGTAGAATCCGGGAATTTGTTTTTCGAAAGAACTATAAATAAGAGGATGAATTCAATGGATAACATCGTTTGATTTTTATTGACCAGCTGTAAACAGAATTGAATACAAAATTGTGGTATTGATCATCTTCTATCTCCCAATTGCAGATAACATTAATGTTTGATTATCCTTTTGAGAACAAATGTATTTAATTTACGACTGTTGAGTTAATCTTTTAGTCAGCACAAAATCTCCGGAAATCCATTGAATAGGGAAATGTCTGAAATTCCTGCCATGTTTTATGTGTGTAGTTTTAATGAGATTCACTGACACAAATGGGTCTACATTTATGGCAACTGTTTACTGCCTCGGAATGTCTAGATCCAAATATACTTGCATTATACTAGGACTTCTGAATGTTTCACGTAAAGGATGTTTTTATGTTCTAACCAGGAATTTCGCTCATGTTCAGCTATAAAATGAAAACTTGAAAGACATTCTTTTATTGCATTTTCAGTGGTAAGTGCTGTAGCTGCAGCGTTTTTAGATTCTTTGGAATATTTTTACAAACACGATTGATGCAAAGGTTATGAATTTGCTGATTTATTTAGAAAACAAAATGCAGTATTCATCGAAGTAAATTTCATTGAAGCATCTTGCTAGCAATAAATAAATGTACTTTTTGTTAAAACATTGGTTTTAATGAATTTAAAGAATAAACTGATTCTCTTTAAGAACATTTGAAACTAGTGATATTCTCGTACCTGAGTTCCAGTTTTCACCAAAATTGATTATTTTATGCTGCTATGTATCGTGACAAACATGAAATTGATTGCTAATTATCTTGAAACATAATTAGATGGATAGTAAGGAAATCTTCACAACTTTGAATAACTTGAAAGCCATTAATTGGAACTTAGGAATGAAGACAAAACAAGGAAGTGAATCTAAAAATGTTCGTATTTTGTAATTGAAAATATAATCTATGTTGCCGGGGCAAGAAACTATATTACCGAAAGTGTTTTTTATAAGGTCTGAAATCTGATTTATCTATTATCGTTGATTTCATTAATCAAGTAAGATAATCTTCATGGCAAAGCAATCCCGGATGTTATCCAAGGAAGTTCATAATGTAAAGTTATACTAAAACTGTAAAAAGCTTACCCTTTTTTGTTATTTTAAGTGACCACCGTAAGGAGAGGCTATTAGTTTCCGTGTGTATGTGCCTATTTCCATAGCGGGATGTGGGTGTCTCAAGAGACCTCTTTGGACTCCCTATCGCCTAAATGTTTGAGGAAAATACGACTTCAGGTTTTAGGTGGCCATTGACCTGGTCATGAAAATAGTGGTAATTTGATGAAATTGGAGTCTTAATGTATACTAAATGATCTATGCTGAGAACAAATATGATGCCCTCGATTCGAGGTGGCTACTATTTCAATTGCCAGAATGGTGAAAAATAGTGGGATTTAGATGTAGTATATAAACTTAATTCGTTCTTAGCTTGAAATTAAATTTGACTCTTGAATTACAACGGCGTGAATAAATGAGTTTTGCGAGCCATTCAGTAGTTTTGTCACTTAAAAATAGTAAATTGATAGAATCCAAATTGTATTGGGTTGCTTGGTTTTGTGGTTATTATAAAACTATCGTGAAATGATAAACATCTATTTGCACAGGCTTTTTGTAGCAGTTAAAAATTCGCTTAAAATTATTGTATCATAATACAAAAGAAGGTCTACATAAAATTTTGAATTATTAGTTTTTTGTTAGAGAGAGAACCAGGGAATGTCTTAGTCATTTCTCTTTATCAAGCAATTAATAGCATTGAAAATGCTCTTCTGTTTCTCAAAATAGACCTCTTTTGCTTTAGCAGCGAGGAATAATAATGGCAGTTGCTTTCTGTTTATCGTAACTTCTCTTTCTAATGATCAATTCGTTTTTCGTAATGTTTGTTTAGTTTTATAGATAATTCTTACCTTACGATAAGGATTTCAGGAATCATAAGGGACTGAATGGCTTTGATTTCAAAAGCACTCTTAACTCTCTGAATATAAAAGAGGTAAACAATTAAATGAAAGGACGGAAAGCAGTGAATAAGAGAAAAAAAAGCCCCAATGAATTTATTAAAAACTAGTGTTCACAATATCAGGTAAGTGAAAAATATTGATCTGCTGACTTTAACAAAAGTAAGAAATTATGTAACTAAAACTACTCCCGATTCATATTCGAAAAGTTTTCATAGGGAAATTTTACTTTGGCGATATTTTTGAATATGCAAAACTGTATCTCTTCTAATTGATGCTTTAAATCGAGAATCCGTATCAATGAGTTCAGTTTGTATCAAAACAAATTGGAAGGAGATAACTGATAACTCAACACATTTACCGGCGTAACTGAACAGAACAACTAATTGTTGATATACGATAATACTCATTTTGGTACAAACACAACTACTGTATTGCTCTTCATATCTTAATCTTGTAGAATCAATTTAATACCAAAATCATTTAACTAGTATTAATCTGTAGCTGATTAATAAAAAAATATAGAAATGACTGTGATTGGTAATAATTAACCCATTACAACACTTTCTGAATCTCGACCAAACGTAACATAGATATGATAGCTACTTAATGACATAAATTTGTCGTTTCTGTTACCTGTAAATGATTCAGCTGCTGTATTTTTATTGTTATATTATAGATGTTTTACAGAATTACCTGATCTTCAACTTTTGTTTTCTAATAGGATTTTTAAACAGTAAATTTTCGGATTGTAGACTAAGTAGTTTGAACACGAAAGAACCCCCTACATTTGACATAGATTTCAAATGGCATTCGATTTTTGAACGTTATATAAGCATCAAACCTTTCAATGCTGCTGTTATTTCGCAGTTACCAGTAAAATTCGGATTTTTGAAATGCTTTTAACAACAAAACCATAGATATTTCGAAAATCCCTCCTAAGTAAATCATTTCAATATTCTAGCACATGCAAAATGAACTGAGCAATGTAATTTGCGCAAGTTTGCTGATTTTTAAATATTATTTAAATTGAAACCAAAGCAAATTAGAAATACTATACTACCATGGTTACAAATAATCAAAATTACCTACACTACGGGCAGACCATACGAAAGCAAATACTTGACCTTTCTATCAATAACAAAGTCAAATCACAGCAAAATTTGAATTAATAAACTGATAAAATTTTCATATCTTTTTCTATCATTTTTTAATCTCAATCTATTATATTGAATTTTAAATATTCAGAAACATTTCTCAGTATATTGTACTGATTTTCAAAATTAACAATCCTCTATGAAGTTAGAAAGAGTTAAACAAAAAAATTATAACCATTCTTGATTATGACCACCTTTCTACATTATTAACATTTTGAATGTAAGCGAATAGCAAACACAACAAAACTTGAAGTTTTTTTTTGTTTTTAATCGAAATTGTGTACAGGAAGTTTCAACTTAGACAAAAAATTTAAAAATATCAAAAAACCACAACTTACTTTTCGGAAAAAGAAATGATTATTTCCAATCTTCGAATTTGCATTGCATCGAGAAACTTTGACATATCTAGAACATGATTAAACCGTATATAAACAGAATATGTACGCATGTGTTTATAGACCATTGTCGTAGCGCCAATGTTCGTGCCCTCTCCAACTTTTCAGAACTGTTTAGACAATGTCTACCAGAACCAGATGGCGTTGGTGGAGCCACGCTCTCTATTCTCTTCGCAACAGTCGTAATTGATATCTACTACAAAACAGCCACAGCTAATGTGTTCGTTTGAAAGAATATACTCAATTTATTTTACATCTATATATTTACTATTTTTTTGAACCTATTTATTCAAAATAAATATAATATTTACTTGTTGATTTGTAAACATATTTGTTAGTTACGCAAGCTTTATATTCCCTTTTTGCGCATTTTTGATTTACAACCAAATTCGATTTACGACCATGCTGTCGGAATGTAACCCCTTCGTAAGGCGGGAACTATCTGTAAAAACTTTGAAACAGTATATACGAGATTTATAATTTATAGGTTGATTTAAAATATTTATATAAATTTATTTTAGACAATATATAATAATATTTACTGTAAATATTTATTTTACCTATACAATTTGATATTACATTTAATATAAAATAGTGTAAAATAAATATCCAGTAAAATATGCTCTTAAACATAAGAAATCATAGTCTTGTCTATTGATGATATTTAAGGATTTATCTCATTTGTCAGTAGTAGCCATTCTTTTCTTAGTTTCTCATAGAAGGTTTCAGTTGTGTTCTGGTAGACTAAATTTAAAAGTTCCTTCTGCAGAGATGCCTTTTAGCACTTTCCGTCATAAAATATTGACAAGCAAAATAGACTCAGAGGGGATTGGGGATGGTCTCCATCTCGACTTTACGACATCTTTGGATCATAAAACGGAAGTTACATTCACTGGGAGCATCAGCCAATAAAAGAAACATAAGGAAGAGTAAAAATCAATCGTTTCCTCTACGTTAATTTGTGAATTTGGCACATATTGTTGCGTCCTCACTATTTTGTAGCTTTAATCAGAAGGAACTGCGCCATCAAGGTTACCTTTTATTATCTAGTTTGATTTTTATCGCGATATCTATGAATACATATTAAAGCAAAATCTTTTTAAATAAGAGGAACCACTTTTCAAACCTTATTTTATCTAAAATTTCAATGTTTATATTGTGATTGTGGTTTTATTCTATTGTGTAGTTGTATTTCATTTTGACATATATAAAATATCAAACAAACTGCTTTTGAAGATACTAAATTCAAGCAATTCTAAGATATTAAAATTATTATAATAAACATAATAGAAATTCGTTTAACAATGAACTAAAAATTTTCGGCAATTTTAATAGTGGTTGGTCTGTTCTAATATACAGCCTTGTGACGTATTTACAATTTTCAATTTTTTAAATCGTTTTTGGAATGTGATTATTTGCATTTCCGATATATACATACCTTACAAGAAAAACGCAAACAACATACCTCTTCTTCAAATAACTTCTATATTTCTGTTTTTTTATCTAAAATGTTCATCAGGAAACATCACATAAAATAAGAGGAGAAGCCAATGTTCTCCTTCTTAAGAACTAACAAAATTTGAAATAAATAATCATGAATGTGAAAGAAACATGAAATAAATATTTTTGTAAAAACAATCATAAATTTTTGTTGACATTTATGCTTCTACCTGTATAGTAATTTTTAGAGTACTTTCAGTATTTTAATTTTTATTTTTTAATTTTAAATCACATTAACTTTTATTGATTTTATCTTATCGCAGCATGACCATCGTTGGTTATTGCGCTATAAAACCCAAAACAACTAAGCAGTTACTATTGATTGGACAAATTCTAAGGAAGGGAATCTAACAGAGAAAAAAATTAGAACGATGATTAATACCAAATGGGTTTCTTTTTTTCTTCCACAGAAGGGAAGAAAAAACTACAAAGGAAAGGATAGTTATAGATAACGAACGACTAATTGGATCTTAACTTCAGTTGGAAAAAACAAAATAAAACACGGATCTAATCACACACACAGATTGAGAAACATTCATTAATTCAATCAATAATATATATATAAAAAAAAACATTACCGTAAGGATTTAAGCAGTAGAATGATTATTACCGAAGCACTCGACTTTTTCAGAATGATGATCATTTGTTCTTTGTAGTAAACCAAATTGTCTTTGCAACTTTCGATTTATTTATTGATTAAATTTTGCCAATCTTCCACCTTTTATTAATACAGAGTAATGGTGCGTCTAATGTGCAGAAGAGTCAAAGCGTATTCAGTTCAATAGAACATTCGATTATCGGTCACCCTATTTATTTTCAGCCTTTATTACCCCACTGCACTAGGTTGTTTGTGTATTATCTGTAGTATGAGGTTTTGTTGATCTTGTAGAAAGTAAATAATAACGAGTTTAATTTTCATTGCATTAAGTATTGAAGTAAACAAATCTGGTGTATATATAATATTTTTAATAAACATGGTTTATTAACCGTCCATTCTCTCACTGTCATAGTCCCGTACCATGATGGATAATCGAAGTTCTACTGTGCTTTGCTTACTTATATAGAAAATGTATATAGAAACTATTTACTGATGTCATGATTGGCTGATCAGTAATCACGTGATTTTACAAAATTTTAATGAATTAAAAAAAAAAGAAAATATATAATGCGACGAGTAAATTTCAAATCCCAAATTAATTTAGAACTTAAATAATAAAAAAGCAGAAATTTAAATGAAAAGATAAATTGAAATATAGTATAATTCCAAACAAATACAAACTTCATCAACATGTCTTCAATATTTCGTCCTATTTTTCACGTTATTTCAGAAGTTTGTATTTGTTTGGAATTTTAAATGATAATGAAGATAAAGATATGGTTCTGAAATATAGTAGTTTTAACTTGGTCATCCAAATATCATAGACTGAAACTTTTCATATCAATAATACAGATGTTAATGGAATTATGAATTGACAAGTAAAATAGTAAAGTTAGGTAAATCAGGATGGAAAAACATTTTACTAAACCTAAAGATATTTAAAAAAATAATCCTCCTCCTATTGTAAAGTTTTCTGCATGGTTACTTAGGTCTTCTTCAATTAAAATTTCTTAAATATAATAATCTTCTGATATATTTTTATTTCTAATTTTGAAATATGACTAATTACAAAATTTTTGGCATTTGCTATTCTATTTTATAACTTGTTAAGTTTTAAGCTTGAAAAGTCAATCGTGCATAGGAAGGCATTGTTTTAATGTTGGTTATCCTTTAATATCGCTGTTATCGCTTCTAACGTCGTAACTTCCGTTTCCTGCCAAAGCATTTCCTTCCGGTCATAAAGTAAAGCTCAGGAGATGTTCCAGAAAGAATTTACTTTAGCTTTAAGCATTAAAACTGAATTTTCCCCATTACATGAAATATGAAAATTTATAGCACTTTAATAAACTTTTTCTTGCTTATTTATTCTTAAATTACATTTACAAAATGAAAACAAAATTTAATAAAATATGTAATCGTACGTTTTCAGCTGTGCCAAATATATTTGTAATAATAGATATCCTTTATATTAAAATCAGAAATTATGAAAATTTTCCTTATGAATTCTTGACAATAAATATTGTGCGCCATTTTAAAATTGTTTTTATGTTTTGAAAATATCTTTATGAAAAATGTTACAATAGCAGATTTTATGTAGTTAAATTACAATTAATTCTTATCTTTACATAAATTAAACTTTGTTGAAGGCACTGAAATATACACAATTTAAAATATTATAAATTTATTACTAAATACCATTATGAATAACCTGACAGTTATGATATGTAACCTATTATTACAAATATTCATATGTAACCTATGAAATGAATATAAAGAATTATCTTGCTGATGATGGCATAATAAGTTCCGACATTGTCCGAAATTTTTATCGGTTATTTATATAAATATTTAAATTTTTTTATTATTTTCAGTGTTTTCCCTTAAGATGCTAATAAGAAGTCAATATTACCAGACTTATGCTCATTTACTTCTTAAACATTTTATCCTGATATTTCACATTTTTTTTTAAATAGATCAGAACCTATTAGGATCTTTTCTTTAAAAAAGTAATAGTGCTTTAAATGTTTCAAGTTCTTTTTAAACCTAGCGATAAAACTTCTGTTGTTCAACATCTAAAAACAAAGAAAATTACCAAAATATGATGATAAACGACCAGTTTTATAAACCTTACACATTACAGATATATATGTAATACGGGAATAACATGTTTGCTGTTCCCTTCTCCACCCGCCCCAAATCCCGAAGTCACAACAACTGAAAGACAGAATATGTTTTGAATGCAGCAACATTACTCAAGAAACGCTTCGACATGCTCAGGAATCATACCACTACAGAATTACAAAGTGTTTACAAATTGAAGGAGAACAGATTGAGCACACCATCTATCTTATAAACACCTTTTATTTCTGTAAACTTTGTGTTTTGTATCATACACTATCCTTTACCTGCTATATCCCTAAATACCTTTTGTGGGCGACTTTTATCTCATCCTGTATAAACTAACCAGTGGTTACCTTAATAAAATCACATTTGTCTTAAATTGTATAAGATTCATAAAAGTATTCTGGATTATACTTAATTTTTTCCATTAAAATGTAGGCTGAAGAAATCATATGAAAATACTATTCTCTTAAAAATGAAAATGTTCCTTTTTATATACGACGCTCGTTTTAATTCCTTCAATGTTTGATTAAATTTAATTTTGCAGCCACGTTTTCTCTTAGAGTTGAATAAGAACGTATTAGCCAGGAGATTTCTTTCGTCTATTTGAACAAGAATGAAAGGAATCTTAATGTTCTCAAAGGCCTTTATTCAAAGACTTGATTCAAAGACGTGATCAGTCTTTATATTCTGACTATTTCGGTAAACATCTAAAGCTGAAGATTTCTTTGAAATCTTTCTTAAAATAAAACAGAATAATAATAATAAAAAATATGGAGTTCCTTAAGATATTTCAATAAGAAACTGGATATAAACCCGTTCGACGACAGTCATTATATTTTAAAGCCTTAATTAGCTGAGATTGTTAAAAACTGGTTGTGAAATCAACTTATATAATTGGCTAATTTCGTCTGTCAGTCTGTCTGTCCGTAACTCGATATAATTAAGCTATTAAGATAGATCCAAGGTTCTCAATGGTACCGTTGAATCAAGGGTACTCCAATTGGATGAAATATTAGTTCATTTTGTCATTCCATGTTGTTTCCATGAAATTTTACCTGAAATTCTAACAAAACATACGTTCAAAACCAAAAAATTTTGTTACCACTGCACCGATTTTTATGAAATTTGGCATACGTACTCAGTTTTTTACGCTGAGTTTGAAACTCAAAACCATTTTTGCCGTAGAAGCTTCGTTCACAAGTTAGCGCAGTTTTAAATGCCTTTCGGCGTTATGAGTCAAAAATAATAATTATTCTTTAGATAAATTAAACTTTAGATATGGTTGGTATTTCGTTTTTCTTTTTGGGTGGAAAATGATTCTTCAGATTAAACTCTCAGAACCTATATTACAAGTGTACACGTAAGAAGTACACCTAAATGGGTCTGATAAACATTAAAAAAAAAAAAGTTTCAAATCAAATCATCAATCGAATCAGATATATAGGCTTTGCTGTTATTTTCGTAATAATTCGTAATAAAAATCGCATGTAACAAAGAATTAGAACGAAGAAATATTACTCTATGCAAAAATTTGAAATACTTATATTCCTCTGGTCAAGATAAAAGTATTTCCTTAAAATGTTTAGTGTTTTAAAAAACCATATATTTTAGGAAACAAATTTCCAATAAAGTTTAGGAGTAGTTAAAATAAACTAGCTATTGACAAGAAATGGTTCTGGTTCAAATTGGAATTCCTGGTAAGGTACATAGTGGAAAAATTCAGTCAGACCGATGATTCGCAAAAAACTATTTGTTTTAGAAATCTTAATAAATATTCAGTGTAATATTCTTATTGAAGTTTAATATTCTTTCCTAGGAATCTGAGTCTCATCACATCACTGTGTATGCGTGTCTCCGTCTGTCCATCTCGTAATAAGTTTTCAACGTCTGGATGTATCATCTTGAAACTTAGCATGCATATACTAATCACTAAAGGCAATCTTAACTATTACATTTGATTTCATTCCAAGAGATTCCTTATCGAGAAATTAAGACGAGAAGGAGATCAAAACTTCCAAAGAAAAATATTGAAATCTAAATCATGGATTTGTATCTATCTTCTATTAATGTGTATCACTGTTTTAAATAATAAGTTTTAATCCTCTTTTAGCTAATCCATTAATTTGCACATGGTATAATTCAAATTAATCTCATTTTGACAATTTAATTCGATAACGCGGATATAATGAATTTTTTCATAAATTGGAAAATTTGTATATTTGTAGATATTATAATTTGACAATAAAGAAAGATTGATTTTTCGTGTGTAGTTTTTCACGACTTTAAAAAAAAAAGAAATATTGAGTAAAAATATTTAAAGGAAAGTATGCTTTAGTTCTTTGGAACTAGTTGTAATTCAAATGGGATTTATAGATAAGAAGCTTAGAGTAGAGAGCGTCGATGACGTGATTCTGGTATTAAGTTATCAACAACTAATTACCTAAAAAGAAGGCAGTTTAAAGTTCAATAATAATTTAAAACCATTCATTGTCTGATTAACTGTTTATGGGTTTTATATTCCATGTTCGAAAGCTACTGCGAAATCTATAATTCTTTTTTTTATTTTGAAAATTCTGAAGAAAAAGAAAAAAAAATCATTTCGAATTTTTGGTCAAAGTTTGTTTGAAGTTTGTAAAATACATTTAATTCAAAGAATGTGTCCCAAACGAAAAACTTATAGTTTCATTCAGCATGTGTCTGTGTGTAAGATCACAAGTCTACTTTAGTCATGCATCCTCTCTCATTAATGTTATATCTTTCGTAAAGATATTTGAGAGAGAGAGAAAAGAAAACCCAGCATAAATTTAGCTTCAAAAACATTTGTACTAGCCATATTTCAAATACATATGTCTGCTACGGTTCTATAGTTCTACGTGCGAACATTCTTGTCCGGTGTCAACAATAACGACACGTCACGATGACGTTGTATGTATGTAGGTATGTTTGTATGCATGTATGTAGTGAAGGTGGGTGGCAGAAGCCAAGCACTGCGACCAGAGGTCTATTGTACTATCCCACGCAAATATGGACAGATGGAGAGAAAGACTGAGAAAGTATGGTGGGAGAAGTGCAGGGGAAACGGGAGAACCCCGAGAAAACCTGTCCAGCGCGGATCGTCCACCAGCACGAAACCCACATGAGAACCGAACTCGGGACTCAGAGGTGAGGGCCGATGTCTTAGCAACAACGCCAACCGCGCGGCCCACGATGACGTTACAATTAGTTGTATCCTTCTTCTACTGAAAGGCATGATTTGAAGAAGACACTTGATTGAATACTTCCAATAAACCCAAAGCAGACCTGAGATAAACTGATCCACCCATTGTGTGATTTGTTATCGATAATGTTTTGTGGTCTGACCTAGGAAATGTAATCATTAACGGTAGATGCGTCTATAACTCTTCTAGTATTTGCTATTTTATAAAGTTTTGTTTTCTTCAATGATATTAGATTCACGAAGTTAAAACTATGAAGCTTACTGAACGCTTACTTTCGAGTTTAATTCATTTTGAGTATAATTTCTAGATTCGTGTATATCTTAATTTTCGAGTGCTGTTTTGAACTGAATACGTAACGTATTACATGTATTAATATATTATTACTCCTTCATACTTATTACATCGCGTTTTTGTTATAAGAAACATTGATCAAAAAGACTTTTTAAGACCACGAAGCAAATCGTCCACAAATGATGGATGGATGTAATACTGTTTAATACTGTTTGAAATATTGGTCGCACTGAAGGTCATAGAATGAAAATAGATTGATTGATTTTCAGTTATAAAAGATATATATTGTGGTATTTACCTTAAAGTCTTTATCGGAGAGTATTGATAAATGTAGTATTTGTTTTTTCGTAAATATGGTTTTTGGTTCCAATATCAAATTGTCGAATAAATCGTTATTCAAGGTAGATCAAAAAGAGATATATTTTATGAATATTCTCACTCAAAGGTTTGTTCAAGTTCTAACAGAGCATTTTAGATAAGTAGTTAGAGAACAATTATGCGGACAATTTCGTAATTTAATGGGCTAAAATTCAATATCGAATTTGTGTCGTAACTTTCAAAAATATTCCTTTATTAACATTGTAGTATTTTGTTTTACATTGCTGTCTTTTGAATATTAAATTTACATTATATTATTTATACACCCTGCCTTCATTAATTAATGAGACTGATTTGTTAAACAGCTAAAGGAATGAAACATGCATAGAAAATTGTTTAGATTCTTTCAAAATAGTCTCCTCCGAATATAATGCAACTTTCACATCGCTTTGGTAAGTTTTGGAACGCCTTTTGGAACTGTTCCTTCGTGATGGCCTTTAGTTGGATAGTCACTTCAGCTTGGATGGCCTTAACGTTAGTCGAAGCGCTCGCCTTTCAAGGTCCTCTTGACCAAGGGAAACAAAAAAAAGTTCGCCGTAGCTAAATCGGGAGAGTAGCGTGAGTGCTCGAAGATTGTGACCCTGCCTTTTTGTCAAAAACTCCCTTATCTGTAAGGCACAGTGTGATGGCGCATTGTCATGCAAAAGAATCCAGGTGTTGGATTGGTATAAATCGGGTCTCACATGGCGCATGCCATCACACAGACGTTTCAATACACTCAAGAGTACTGGCTGTTGACGGCTGTTCCAGTAGGGAAAAATTCTTTATGGATGATCCCTTTAATGTCGAAGAAGGTGATCAACATCGTCTTCACTTGAAACTTCTGAAGTTGAACTTTTTTGAATCTTGGAGAGGACGGGGATCGCCACTCCATGCTCTGTCGTTTGGTTTCTGGATTAAACTGGATTTCCTCCCCCCCCCGTTCCAATTCGCCCCAACATGTTGGGATCTGCCTCCAGAGAATCAAGAAAGTCTTGACAACATTTGACTCTTCTTTGTTTTTGTTCGGGCGACAAGCTGTGAGACACCAATCTTGAGCAAACTTTCCTTTTCTTACGGTCTTCCTTCAAGATTTCTGATACTTTATTAGTACTAATGTCTAATTTCTCATGCGAATAGTGATTCGTCAATCTTAACTCAACATTTACGAATTTTTTCAATGTTTTCATCTGTTCGAACGCTGATTGGTCTCCCAGATCTTGGTTTGTCTTCTAAAGATTCCCTTCCATCTCGAAAAGCTCTAAACCATCAGAAAACCTGTACTCTAGATAAACAATCTTCTCTATAAACATTTTTCATGTCGTCAAATGCCTCAGAAGCCGTTTTACAGAATTAAAAATAAAATTTCATAACATCATTCTGTTCCATTTTTCTTCTGTTACACGTGAAACATGGATGGATTAGATTCGAGCACCACAACTCTGTAATGGCGGTAATGATATCTATGCACATGCGCGCATTTGAAAGAAACGATTCCATTGGTCATAACAACACCCGAGTCGATCACTGTTTTCGGGGAATGGAGAGAATAAAATCAGTCTCATTACTTAATAGTCATATATTTCTGTAACTTGCTACAGAAATGTTGAGGGTTTACACATCCATCTAAACATCAACCATATCAGAAATTTATTTCAGAGCATATTTTTAACAAACAAAAAGAATTCGTCCATTAATTATCTGCGTTTCTGCTTTTTTTCTTCCTTTATTGTCGAATTCTCTGTAATTGTGTAACTTTGGCCATAGAATTACATCTTCAAGGAGCATTTTTGCCAATGAATCTTTGAAGTTCACTGGTTTGGAAACAAATGGGACACTGTTAGTTTGGGAGGTCCTTTTTAATTCACTTGCACTAATCTTAATTAAAATCTCAGTGGACGGGCGCTTTTCCTTTTTGTTCGATCCACTGCCACCTTAGCTTTTCCGGTCTCCGCTGGGCTTTTACGATTATTGTTTGGCAACCCGTTTAATGATCAAATAAGGCTTCCCCTTATCGCTCTAACACGAAAAGGAAATAGTCAGCACAAAGCCAAATGGAATCTAAACCAGAGCTGCTTCACATTTTTTTTTTTCTGAACTGTCCTTTCCTCAAACAGGTTATTGATGCTAGCACTAGTTACGCTTTACAATTCTGGCTTTGATTGCATACTTTACATTTACCAAATTGAATCTTCAATGAAATCTTTAAAGTAAATTGCAATAGATATTGGTATAGTGATTCGTATTTTTATGAAAGGTCAGTCACTGCCTTTAGTGCAATATCTGTGCCATAGCATACCTTAATATCCATCAGAAAGAAAAAAAAATGAGTTGAAACAAAAAGCTTTTAAAATATAAGTTTTAGTTGAAGTATGGTAATCAGTCAATCTGTCATCAAGATAATATGACATTATCTACCGTATTGTCCGGCGTATAAGACGACTCGGCATATAAGACGACCCCCAATTTTTCCAATTAAAATATAGAGTTTGGGATATCCTCGCCGTATAAGACTACCCCTCTTCCAACGCACACCAAATAGAAATTAAAAAAAACCCATCAGATTTGATTTCAATACGGTAATTTTAATTCAAATGCTTATGATATGCAGATATTTAGCAGGAAAACTGTCACTTATAAACATAACACTGTTTATCATCAAATATGTAAACATAAAACAGTGCAAGTGATTAAACTTTTCCTTTAAAAGCGATGTACCTTACCGGCGATTAGCTGGTTGTTGTATACAACGCCTGCTTGGATTGATCAGCTCTTCCTGCCTCCAAGTAACTGTAGCTTTGTTTATTCTGGTGAATTATTTTAATGCTACATTTTTTTATAATTTCACTAAAATCATAGTATTTCTTAACCTTAGCCTTGTTTATTCTGCCCCGCTCTATCTTTTTACTCCATATCCCGGGCGTCCCGGACGCCTGCACCTTGCTCTGCCCTTCACTTACATCTTCCCGGTGAGGCGCCCCCTCACCTCATTATCGGGACCGCGTTAAGTAACTTCTTTCCACGAATCCTGGTGACTGGATTTTCTTCTACCGTACTTGTACAGCGTCGTCCTTGCTGCTTTCATACGGTTGCCGCATACGGCGGGGATGCGGCCGCGGCCGTTTTTGAGCTCCCCCCACCATATGCGGCGACGGCAGATTCTCCAGTCCGGCTCGAAAGTTTCAGCACCCGGCGTATAAGACTTTTGAGAAGATTTTCCTGGGTTAAAAAGTCGTCTTATACGCCGGACAATACGGTACTTATTTTATTTAAAAACGATTGATTTTATCTGAGCATTTTATGTTTTACTAAGGTCTTGTTAAGATATTTGCAGTATATTTCTTCTTTTACGATAGTTTAAGTTGAATAATATAATAATAAAAAAAAATTTATATTTTTACTTAGAAGCGTTTGAAATATACATAAAAGTTGATGCAATCCTTATTCAAATTTCTTTAGAAAGATATTTCTCTACATTTATTATAAGTCAAAAAATAAAGAAGCGTTTTTATCCGTTTCAGTTATTATATACCACAGAACATGTTTTAAATGTTATACATTTCAAAAGTACTAACTACATGGGATTTAAAAATTCGGAGATTGAACCGAAGATATTACAAAAAAAATATAGATGTAATCATTGCTAACTAAAAATTATGACCCTTCAAAACTATCTTCTTTAGAAAGAAACGATAAGTAATTACACGTTTATTGCTACAGTAACAATGTTTTAAACTAATGAAATTGTGGTTGGCACCAAAATCAAAAATATGGCTACCAAAGTTCATCGAGATACTTTCAGTAATTCTTTCAATACATCCCAACACCACAAGTTTCTTCCCTCATGTAAGAGTTATTGTATATTATTGAAAAATTAAGAAAAATAAATGCCTGTAAAAATAATAATCTTAAAGTGAGATGTTCCTCATTTAACTTTTTGTCGTTTTAAACGTTTTGAATTGAAGTTTAAAATTTTGTTCATTTTGAAAGTATAAGGTCGATCTGTTAATATCTAAAACATTTATTAAAATATTAAATAAATGTGTAATGACTAGAAAAGACAACCTAAATCCATAGTTTATTATAATGATTGATATTATTTTTTTTATTAATAAAAATATATTGTAAATATGCTTGAAGTTCTTTTAATTGAAGAAGCGAAATTAGTAGTAAATTGTATCAAAATTAAAGCCGTTGCTTTGATGTTGACAAAAGTATATACTTCTACATTAAGTGGATGCCATTTACTTTCCTGTGTCTCTTCTTAAAAGCGCCTCAACTTCAACATGAATCACATGGTATCATTACAGGTGGCGACAGGGGAGCATTAAGCCCTCCGCAATGATTGGTAGAAGTGCTTTTATTAAAGACTAGTTGGATAATTCAAAACCCCCGATCTTGCTCGTAGTTTCGCGTCTTTAACGTTGTCTTCATGAGAGACAGATAATAAATGAATGGTGCCATGTTTCTTCGTGACGGAATTGTCTAACAAAAGAACATCAAGGGAAAACATTTAAGAGAGAAACTAAAGCACAGAACTTAAAGAGCATTAAAGAGATTAGGAGAATTGAAACTTACTGTTATGTAAAAGCCAGTGAAATAATGGTTAGATTGAAGTCGTGCTAGCTTTATATAGAGTAAATATTTATTGAAATGGAGCGCCTTTAGTAGAAGATAGAAAATGAAATAATTTTATACAATCTGTAGACAGACATCTTTAATTTAATTATTTAATTTTAGACTACTTGTGGGTTAAAATAGGGAGGTTCATCAAATCAGTCATTATTTATGTGTGTGAGATAATTTTAGTGAAATTGAAGATCTTATGAATCTTCGTAAAACTTGACGCACTTATTTAAGGACAAAAAAACTGGTTTTGAAGATTTGAAATTTATGTGTAGAGAAATGACCACGAAAAGGTGACAAAAGTTCTCTTACAAAAACAGTGGAAACAAAACAATTTTTAAAAAATATCATTAATTGAAAAAAAATGGATACTCTGAATTTGATTAGCATTAAATTTATAACTTGCGTTAATTTGAAAATTACTTTCATGTAATTTTATCTTCAAGATATAACAATAAGTTTTCAAATTACGGTATTTAAAGTACAACATTTTATAAAAAAACAAAAACATAATGTTTATTTAAAGCAAAAATATTTTAGAAACTAAGCCTGTAAATACATAAATTTAAAATTCCACTGTAATACAATTCGCAGCAGTCAAATTATTCCATGTAACGATGCACAGAAGGGTTGAAGCAGGTGACAGATGTACATCGATCCGCTCTGTTAGTTTAAGTCCATCGTACTCGGTTCTTCGATGTGTTGGCAATTTTTTGAGAATAATAAATTGTAATGAAAGCCATTCGAAAAGAGAAGTACATGCAAACAAAAAAAATCCATTACTTAAGTCTTTCTGTGCCAGGACTGTGACACAGTTGAAGAATCGGGTATGTTGGTAATGTAATGAGTGAACATCGGATGGATTGCAGCTAATCAGACTATACTGAATTCCCGAGACACACAGGCATCAACCATTAAGCCATATTAAGCACCGTGGATGACCATCGGGTTATTATTAAAGTGTCACCATTGCAGTAAACAAGATAGATTGTGTTTTGCGAAGATCAGGGTTTCACATTTTCGGATGGATTTGAAAAATGAAACCAATGAAGTTCCTGAAAAAAACTTAAATTATTTTTCCTTCAAACTTTACAACTTTTATTTTTCTTACTTTTTTCCTGTGTATTAATTTGAAAAACTATGTTTTTCAAACTATGTTTTTCAATGACAATATCTGCTGAATATATACAATAGCCCTTCCTATTTTCTAATTTTTAAAATAAAGAAGTCCACAAATATTTATTTAAGTGGTGTAATTTCAATTAATCAAATGAAAGCATGCCGAATTTAGTGGATTAATAAAAGTATGTTAACCATCGTTATTTTGCTTCTGCAGAAGTTCTTTGAGAGTTTTGAACATCTTGACGATTTTCAAACATAAAAGTTACTATACATTCATGCTAAGATTCAAGAAGATCAATTGTGCAGTTCAAAAGAGAACACACACTGATCGATGTTTTTATGAATTTTTACTAGGAAAGAATGGTAAAAAAAATATCATTAAAGAACTTAATTGACCACAAACCCTTTTTCGAAATATTAGTCGAAATGAAATATAATCTTTAAAACATAAAATGAATATTGCTTAAAATAAATCTAGAGGGTTAATTTATTTTCGGATTTAAAAATGTTAAGTATTTGTATATCATTTTAATATTAAATTTTGTTCCTTTCAGATATGTTCAAATTCAATTCAGCCTAAGTTTCTTCACACACCAGTTGTGGTAAGTTTTTTTTTTTTCCCTTAATTTTTGTTATTTCGTGTGTAAGATACAACAAATTACATGTAGATTTCTAGATTAGTGTTAGGTGGTTAACAATAGCATGTTTTCTTTTTAATGATTATCGTAACAAACAGTTTTAATAAATACTTTATCATTGCAATTTCCTCATAGAAAATAAGCGTAGATTGTAAGCCTAGATTACTGTCATTGCAAATCTGTTAACAATGGGACACTGCAAATGCAGTTTTTTAAATGCATTTTTATCAATTACTCAAAATTGCAGTGAAAATAAAAATATTGATGTTTTTCAAGATTACTTAAGCTAACAATTTATAGATTTGACATACAAACATTCAAAAAAAATTGATAAGTCAATCGAAGTTGGTCATACCTCATCGTTTGTTTTAAATTTTGTGTATTTCTATAATTGTTATACGTTAAAACGTTAAAGTTTTTAATTAATTTTTAGAAAGTTTTATAATTTGTAAACTAATGCATCATATCATTTATTTCCTCAGTACTCTGTTTAATGATCTTTTATATTATTTAAATGCAAAGACAAGTCATTGCAACTTATTTTATAGCACAATAGTCAGTTCGTTGAAATTTTAAATAGTTATATCAAGGTTATTACTGCTGTATGTCTGTACGTGAGGTTGTCTTAATCTTGATATATGTTTACTAAACTACTGAAATCTTTTTATTTTGGTAAAGTTAATTAAGGTTATGAAATTAACCGTCTGTAATTATTTTACTTTACTGGGACCATAACCCTTATGTGATAATAAGCTATCGAGGAGAAAATAATCCTAATTAATTTTCCTCGGCAGAGATTTTCGTTAACTGGTAAGCTAGTAAAATTCCAACTTTAAAAGGCTTAAAAAGGAAGTGAATAAACTAAGGCGAAAGTGTAACAAAATAAATATTTAATAAAACAATCTTCTTTTAAAACTTAATACATTCTCACACAGAGAAATGGAATTCCTTTAGCTATATGGAAAATTCCTACAGATAATCAACTAGATTAACATATCTATTTCTTTAATGTTAATTATCGAATAGTTTAAAGTCCAAAACTATTTAAGCAAGTTAAATGAAAGTCTGTTCTTCGGCTCGCTAAACTGGGCCTAAAATGCTTCGGTCAAAGGGTAAGTTCTAAACTTCTTAGTACGGACGAAGAGAGTACGAAACTCTGGGGAAAATAAAACTGTACTCACGGGGTAATATTGCGGCTTTCCGTCGAACTGAAATCACGAAGTCTTCTTCGAAAATCCACGTCGCAAATTGGCGATTCACACAGAATCCAACTTGGCGACCCACGTTCGAAATTGGAACAGCAATCTTCGTCGAATGTTTTCACCGAAAATACATCCTTGATGTATTTATTTCGCAAGATTAATTGAGAAAAATCAATCTGGATTTATTCTCAATAACGAAGCACTAAGACACAACTTTTCACTAAGAATTGGAGTTCTGAAACACGGAACACTGAACTCCGAATTTCTGTAATGAACACACCATTACAGCTGGGCACTTAGCAGCAAAAATAGGAACACATCCTTCCGTATTTCTGTAATGAACACATCATTACAGTTAGGGCACTCCGCAGCTGACTAAATTGTAGCGATAAGGAACACATCTTTATCACTGGGGAGCTGGGAGAGAATTGCACTGCAGCGATTAAGAACACATCTTTACCGCTGTAAAACTGAACGAGAACTCACTGCAGCGATTAGGAACACATCCTTACCGCTGTAAACTTGAACGAGAACTCACTGGCAGCAATATCAGGAACATATCCTTATGTCTGCGAACTTGGGAGAAGACCGAGCCTATAGCAAAAAGGAACACATCCTTCTCGCTGTGAACTTGCGGCGAAGACTGAGCTCCGAAGCGTGTCTTTTCTGCTCGGAGATGCACTAAGCACGTTCTCGTTATTTACGCAACAATGGGTCGCTCGCGCATTCAGCACTGTTCACAATCACTCACGAGATTTTTGTCCGAAGCCTAAATCGGCAACATGGGCGCTGCCATTTTGAAAACACAGATTCAGGAATTCTTTTTATTTAGGCCTTCAGTGTGAAATGCAAAATTTTGAAAGGAAAGTTACTATTTTCTTCCACACAAACACAGGTTATATAATTTTCCAAATTTTTGCATTATTTCGGTATCTCAAAGTAACAAAAAACTTGATCTCTCTCGAAGTGCGACCAGTTAAAATATTTTTTCATATAAAGGGACCAACCTGAGAATCTTCGGAATTGAGGAAGCAAAGAATGAAATTACGCACGACGTAATTGTGGATCTTTGCAAAGATAAAAATTGAATTGAAAGCACTACATCATTTATGAACGAATATAATGATTATATTTCCATTTATTCAAAATTTCTTAGTCAAATGTCATTGTGGTCGGTTGTAGTAAATAAATTAAAACTGGTCACTCATGTGAAATTTATTCGTTTTCTGTCAATTGGAGTTTTGATTAGGTTTCCGAGTAATTTCACTGCAATGAGATTATATTTGTTTTCACGTGACTGCCTTAATGTTAAATGAAACAGTCTGATCGAAGGAAAATCTTCAAGAGAATACATTCTTTCGAACTTTGAAGGTAAGTGTTATTGTGAGTGTAATTTTCGTTTTCAAGAATCCATGTTTTTCTTAATTTATATGAAAAAAAAATATATAGAAGACTACTTTTTAACAAAATTCTGGGGAAAATAAATTACAAAGGGTTTGTTTTCTTAAAGCTTGATCGAACATTGAAAGTGCGCAAAATGTACGAGGGTCAGTCAATAAGTAATGCCTCCTATTTTTTTTTTCTCCTTTTAATTGTCAAGATATTTAAATGCAATTACATAGCTTGAAAGCCACAACATTGACGATTAATTTGTTACTTTTCAATATCATCTCCGTCCATTTCCAGTTTTGGTCCACCTTTTAACAAGGGCATATATTCCAGCGCATAAAAGGCTTGGTCTTACTTCCTAAACCATTGATGCACGGACGTTTTCACGGCCTCCTCATCTTCAAAGTGAATCCCAAGATGAGCTTCCTTTAGCGGCCCGAACAGATGGAGGTCTGATGGTGCTAGGTCAGGGCTATATGGGGGATGAGGCAAGACTTCCCATCCAATTTTCACAGTCTCTTCAGCGGTGTGACGACTAGTGTGTGGTCTTGCATTGTCATACAAAAGAAGAACATCCGCCATAACTTTTGTTGGGCGAACCCTCTGAAGACGTGCTTTAAGCTTTTTGAGGGTTGTGACGTATTGGACAGAATTTATTGTGCATCGCTGCTCCAAAAAATCAACCGTAATCACACACTCTACATCCCAGAACACTGTCGCCATAACTTTCCCTGCTGATCGCACAGTTTTGAATTTTTTCTTCCTCGGTGAGGTTGTGTGATGCCATTCCATTCACTGCCTCTTTGATTCAGGTTCAAAAAAATGAACCCATGTTTCGTCTCCGGTCACAATTTTTTCCAGAAACTCCTCTTCCTCCAAATGGAAGCGCTGCAAGTGTTCGGAGGCTATTGTTTTTCTTGTCTCTTTATTGTGGTTGGTTAACATTCTTGGTACCCATCGTGAACAAACTTTTTTGTACTCCAGTTGTCGAATAACTGTCATCACACTGCCTTTACTGAGGGAGAGAATGCGACACAATTCATCTGTTGTCACCCGGCGGTCACCACGAATGATGTCATCTACTCGCTGAATGTTGCGTGGAATCACTGCTGTCGCCGGCCTGCCGCTCCGCTTTTCGTCAGTCAACGGTGTTTACCCTTCAGCTTCGTCACAGCGACGAAACCATCGTCTAACAGTGCTGACATCCACTGCTGCATTACCGTACAAATTTTTCAGCCTTTCATTAATGCGAATGGGCGTTTCATCTTCCGCATTCAAGAATTCAATCACAGAACGCTGTCTAATACGAACATCGATGTCAGCTATTTTGCAAGCGGATGCAGTGCTTCCACCTGTTGATGCAGGAAGTTGCTACTGCAGTGTTTTGGAGAAGAAGGTTTGAGGAATTGCGCCAAATTAAAATTTTTCACATAACTAACTTATTTAAGGAGAAAAAAAATAGGAGGCATTACCTATTGACTGACCCTCATACATTACACCACGCACACACACACACACACACACACACACACACACACACACATATATATATATATATATATATATATATATATATATATATAT
>JAFIDM010000001.1:36339120-36377352 GCA_023159025.1 Thereuonema tuberculata
TTGGATTCCCGGTGTCGCAAAATTCAAAAACAGATCAGTGATTCCTTTTGTTATTAGTTATGTGCGAGTATGATTTTTATTGTCTTGTATGAAATAATAAATGTTTGTAGCATTTAAGGGCGAAAAATATTTGTTAATAACTATACCTAAGATGTGAATGATATCACCTGGAAATGTATTATTATAACCAAAAAACTTGAAAAAGGAAGAAAGAAAAAAGATCTTCCGAAAATTCATATTAAAAATATGTTTTAATATGGTAAGAGGCGTTGAAGAAGTATATATTTTACAAATATGTTACGAAGCAGAAGTATGAGAATTGAAGAAGAAGTATGATACTACAACTTAACAGTGGTTCAAACATTAACAATCTTTAAAAAAGAAATGGTCTTTAAACTTTAATCAACTATTTGATCAAGCAATTTTTATTTCAAATAAAAAGTTACCAATAACGTTGTATAAAATGTATATATTCACAGCAATCGTTTGGTATTGTGAATGTAAGTTTAGAAAGACTGGCCTTCAATCTTTAGAAACGGTATTTTTAAAAAACATTCATTACTTTTGGAAATAGCAAATTGATATAACACTAAGTTTAGTGATTATGTCGTACGAATTTTTTACTTCGGTAACTTTCTATTATGATAAATCGTAGTAGAATTTAAGTTGGAGATGAAAGCTTTCTGAGAAATTTTAAGAGCAACAAAAAAGAAAAGCTCGAGGAATTAAATGAAGAAATTGAAAATATAACTACAGCCAAAGGAAAGTTTACGCAAGAAATTTAAAATAGCAGATGTGACAGAAATTTTGCAGTTTGCTTGCTAAGGATGTAAACTAGGGTGACCAGATGTCCCCTATCACTGGATTGTCCCGTTTTTTGAGATCCCGTTGTCCCGATAATTTAATACGGATGCATTACTGTCCCGTATTTTAATCCGATATCAAGATAACTACTATTCGCATTTCTTAGTTTTATTTTCAGCCGTACGTGAGGGCTGAAAAACAGAAGAGATAAAAGTTATATATTTTCAGTTTAACCTTATGGATTGAGCAATTCTGCAGTGCAAGATTGAATTGTTCGTCGAGCGTTTCTACAACTACAAAGTTACGAATCCGTTTCCAACTTTGGACATTATTCTCGTGTTTAGACTTTAGATTGATTAGTTACTACGCGTAAGAATTCTAGTTACCATTCAACTTAAAGAAATACTTAATTTTTACCATTATATAATTGCAATTAATCATGTTTATAAACAAATTTATGAAAATACACGACAAAATGAAATTATATTTTTGTGAAGACTAAGTAATACAAATAATGAAGTACTGGTTGAGTTTGTCCGATACATTAATGTCGCGTATTTTTATTTTCAAAATGTAGTCACACTAATCTAAACTCCGTCTTCAAGAATTTAAAATTTAAATCTATTTTCTACCACACTGCTTTACAAGCGGAGAGTTCTCTCAAGATTATTGAGTGACAGTTTTTTAATTATAAAAGGTATTTAATATCAATCATATTGTTTTGATTTAAGAATGTTTAAGGTTCTATTTCTATTACAGTACGAATAAGAAGCCATTCGATCCATTCATCCTCACCTCATTGTAAATTCCTCAAGATTATACGATATTTCGGTGACAGACGTTGATATAAACGAAGAAGCGCAGAAATCTCTACTAAAGATTTGCTGACATCTATGTCGTGCAAAAGAGAGCTTATCTTTGTCAGACAAAAAAAAATTGAAGGATTCCGGAGATATTCTAGTGATGATAAATGTCAGAGAAATTCAAGAAAGGAATATTAATGACAGTTTCAGATAAAACATGTAGCGTGATCCAAAAAGATAGAATGTCAGCTGGAAAATTGCTGTTTTGAATTTGAGTGATTTGTTTTAGATTGTGTTTTCAATAAAATTATTACTATATAGAGAAATGCCGAAATAGGTCGCAATGTATTAATATTTTTAATGGTGTTTGGAAAGGCTCTGAAAGTATATCCGCAAGTGACCACCTTCCACACAACACGTAGGTTGAAACACTAGTGCTAAGCTCGACCTATTTAATTTTCAAACCCATGATTTTTTTCGGTCCTTCCTCTTTTACATATTCCTGGTGGTTTCCATAGATATAATTGTTTAGGCCACCTTAACAACATTCACTCCTGAAGGAATTTAAAGTCCATTTGCTTTAAACTATTGCCCACAGATATCTCAACAACTGTACCTTCGAAGAAATTTTCAAATGCCAGAGATAATATCTTATTAATTTATTTATCTTTTATGTAAATATTTACGCCATTTTTCAAGGAGATCGATTTACTTGTTCAAATCAATGTTAAAAATTAAGAAGGATGAGCATATAAGAAAGGATAAATAATATAAGGATATTCGGATTTTAAAAGCCTTTTCCCAATAAGTAGATGTCAAAAAAAATAGAGACGTGGCTGTAATATTTAGAACTATAAATACTCTCAATTATTCATCGCGTGCGTTGGAGTTCTGGGGTCAATTTTGAAGATGGAGGGAAGGGAGATGGAGAACATAATAGTCGTCTTCATGCTTTAAGTTGAGTGATATTTAAGCATATCCTACCCAATTTTAACGAAATTAATCCAACGGTTTAGCAAGCGTTTTCGGGAGTCATTTTTGAGGGATGGAAGGGATAGATGCCAAATTTGATGTTAATCCATTCAGCCGTTTTAATGTAATCTGCATAGAGATAAGCCACAGGAAAAAAATGTTAAAATGGAATAAAGAACTTTCCTACTCGGCCAATAACTTGTCATAATAATTTCGTCAGTTGAATGGGGTCTTAATCAATGGTGGAAAAACTGTTTAAGTTTCGACATCTGCTGCACGTTTCAGAAACTGAAGTCGTGCAAAAATATTGTGTGGTCTTTCATTGCTTGTTTTCTAACATAAATAAGAAGTAATGCTATTCTCATTAAGCAGTTTCTTCCTTGTTACTTTTATGCTTTTAATGATTGGTTAGATTCTGTTTTAAACTATTGAGTTCGTGTACTGCAAAATCATCTTCTAAAGTATACCTATCTGAAATCTTTTAATCTTTCTGTACTGTAGAATCTTTTAGTAATTTTTTTTTTTTACATTTTTATTTTGTAATGTAAATGAAACTTTTAGTATTAGTTACGGGGTAACAGAGCTTAGCAATTATGCATATTCTACTCTGATAGTTTCCGGTATTTTGTACTTAATGTATAAAAGATTTTTCCCAAGAAAATGAAAATAAGATAGATTTGATACTCATTCCTATCTATTAATATAAGAAATTAAGTTTCCATAATCATCCTTCCAGTTTTATCTTAAATATCCTTTCCCTGTAAAGCTAGGCGAACACGTACCAATCGGGGACAATATTGGTGGACAATATTGGTACTTTTGATTGGTACCAACCGTTTTCAGCAATAAAAAGGAACAATATTGCCCAATATTGCCCATTGGCGATTGTCGGAAAAAAGGTACCAACTTCGGTTGGCGAGAAAAATTGCTGCTTAGCGAGCGAATCACATGAACGGATGAAATCACCTGACAATGCTGACGTCGAAGGAGGCGGGGCCTTGAACATCGGAAATTCAGTCACTCACGCCTGCCATTTTCTTTGAGAAACAAGGCTGAAAATCAGCAAAATGGGTCGGCCCAAAACAGATAATTCCAATAACAACATTTTGTCAATTGATAATGAAAGAATCTTCATTGATTTCTACAGAGGGACGGCGTTTAATACTATAGCAATTCTGAACGGAAACACGCTCTCTCTAGCTCTCCCTGGCGAGCAACGCCGTAACTAGGCCAACACTCGTCAAACGAAAACCTGTGTGTTCGCGGACAGTGCCAACCGCCAATACCAATCATGACCAATATTGTCCACCAATATTGTCCCAGATTGGTACGTGTTCGCCTAGCTTAAAATAATTAACAGTTTGCAAGTATTTAAATATTCACTGCGATTAGAACTGAAGTTCAATATAACACCTATATAATATTAAAAAAACAAAAAAAACAAACGAAGAAAAATTTTAAAGAGCTGAGTACAATCCAGAAGGTGACAACTCGCCCATCTTTAGATGTGTGAAATCCTTTACATTCTTGCTGTAGAGATACGTCGAAAGAATTAATTTTTTTTAATATAATATTCTAACTCTTACATATACCTAAATGTGTAAATCCATTTAATTACAGAGTATATTCTTAAGAGTACATGCGAGGAAATATCTACTAAGTTTGCAACTCTAATGAAATAAAAGATTCATTTAATTAAACTGCCATAATCTAACTTAAAGTTCTAGGTAAAGCTCTTAAAGCTACATATGGAAGATTGAGGAAAATTGTAGTCCTTTTTGTTAATTTCGTTGCTTATTCTTCCACTTCTTAATCTTCTCCGGGGTTATCAATGCGAATTTTAAACCTGATAGTCATTTTATTATTGTTTGTTTGTTATTCACAATTTAAGGCGATTGAGAATAACGGCTGAACGATTCACAATTTAAATTTTTCTTTTTATAAATAAATCAAAGAAAATTTATTCCAGTTATTTTTACTTGACGAGAAATCAATTTGATGAAACTTATGTTTTTGTAAATGTTATTGAATAATTTGCTTAGTAATAGATGTTTTTATCTTTAAAAAGAAACGTAATTAGTCAATCCTAAGATTAAGTTTTGATTCGCTGAGGAACATCAACAACAAAAGTAAAACACCTTTGTTATATCATTAGCTGTAACAAAATGTTATTACACTAGTATCTAATAGTGTATATTTTAATGCAAATCCATTTAATAATAATAATAACTTCAATCTGACTTTTTTACTATTATCAATCTAAACCAGTTTTGGAAAATAATAATAATCAAATTATATTGGAACTGAGCAGTGTCAACAGATAAAAGGATAACACATAACTGACCAGACACAATGCTATTAGATAAAAAAAAATAGGAAGCATACATTGAATACTATGCAGTCGTACATTCCAAAAATATAAAAACTATCCATTTTGTGAAAAAGAAAATATCAAGATTTGATCGAAGAAATGAAGAAAATGTTCAACCTCAAAACTTATTGAAGTGATACCAACAATATTATAGCCAGGACAGGCATAATAAGTTATAATAATAATAAGCGTTCATGATCGCGATGTAGGACCACGCAGTCGTCCCCCCACTTAACTACAAGAAACTCAGACGCAAACATGCACGACGACATATGCACGAAATGCAACACTATACATGAGACGATCGACCACATAAAATCAGGCTTCTCTCCCAGACAGACTACCTCCACCGACTCAATCAGGTAGCGTCGATCGTCAACAGCTAGAACACAAATACTAGCTTATTTAGAAATTAGTCGGCGTATTAGTCACCCATACATAAACTGTACTGACCGCCCCATTCACACAGACAAAACCATACGTCACAACAGACCTGACATCACACTTGTTGATAAGATCAATAAGTAGACCAATCTCATTGATATTGCAGTGCCTGTTAGGAAGAACATGCAGAAAAGTCACGCAGACTGATCTTGTAGACTGCATGTATTTACAAGATCAGTAAATACACCGACCTAGCACACGAGCTCCAGAAGCAGTGGAGACAGGACCGAGGACGTGTTCTACCCAGTGTCCTGTCCGCTACTGGTATGTTGCCTCATGCACTGGACCACAGCCTCAGCACACTAGGATTTCACAAAAACACCTATGGATATCCAGAAGGATGTGGTACTCAACACAACACGCAAAGTTAGGAGCTTCATGGACACAACCATACATCGCTAACATCCCTCACATCCCTTGCACATTTTTTTGTACTTGGTAACATATACTTTCGTCCTTGACCGGCCATATAGTCTTTCCTGGGGAAATCCAAGTATAGGAACTTTTATATTTTTTATTTCTTAATTATTTAAAATTTCAGTACAGTCCCGCTAGAGAGAAGAAATCCCTATCAAACGAGTTCTCTAGTTATGTAAATTTTATATAGTTTTGTGAGAATAGATTTTTTATCAGAAACAAAAAAAGAATATTAATCATGATAATAAACATAATTTTAAATGTAATACATTATATAATATAATACATAATAAATAAAGTGTAATTAATAGTTTAGATATAATTTTGAGAATTTGTAAACAGACAGTTAGTTTTGTAATTTAAATAATAAAAATCTTTCAGCAGTTTTAATTATATATACACAAGAAATATATAATCTAATTAAGTTATTTACAATTATTTAAAATTTTTAAACTTCAGCTTTTATCCTTATTTACATTTCTGTATATTTAACAACTTAATAAATACATTTGTACAGGAGACATTATTTAAACAATTTCAGTTATTTATAATTATAGAATAAAGAACAAATGAATTTATAATTAAATTATTAATAAAGTTTTCAATTTTATAATTAATATTTCTTATTTATAACTATTATTAATAGAAGGATATGTTAATTTTGTTATTGTCAGATCTTACGTTGTAGTTTTGTATAATACTTTTTATTTCCAATATATAACAGTAATTTTTCTTTTTAATAATAATTTTTTTTTTAGTAAAGATAAGTTTGAAAACTAATTTCAAGAATTTTTAAGCGCTCAAGATTTATATCATTGGTATTAGCCCATATATATTTTTATGTATAGAAATTATTTTTAATTGATTTGAATATATATTTGTATTTATAATTATATTAATTAGAATAACAATTATTTGAGCAAAAGTAATTTTAATATTTTTTTTATCTTTAATAGATATTAAGTCTCAGTCAACAGAATTTTTATTTATCATATTATATTTAAGATCTCATATTCCGTAGGAATTATTGTAGCATTTTTAATTGAAGTGTTATAATTCTTTTATTAGTATTTCATTGCAATTCATGTTATATCTAATATCTATTGAAGAAAAATATTCAGAAAACTTATCTGCTAGAATTTTTTGTTTATTTAATCCTAACATGTTTTGAGGAAATTTTATTATTCCTTTATTATGTTGTATCTTTCTTTTTTTTTTATTGATTTACCTAAAAGTTTATTATATTCCAGCATTCTTTCAGTTTATCTATAGCATTGTTGAATTTTTTATAATAGTAATTATTCTTTGTTTTTGTGATTTTCCAAATTAATTTGCTTCTAAAAGTTTTGTTATTATTATAATGTTATATTAGATTTATTCCTTTTAAACTTTTTAGATAGTTTATCTGGTTCTTGTATCTGTTTAATTAAATCTTCATTTATCCATTCTTTTTGAATTCTATTTCTTTTATTTTAAAACGTTTTTTATTTGTAATATTTGTAAAAAATATGGTCAACATCAGAAGCACTTTCGTTTTTTCATATCTTGTAGTCTCAAATAAACAATTTTTAAATCCAGAATATCCCCAAGTTAAAAGATAATGTTTTAAATTTTTATTTTTATTTAATTTATCTAAGTCAATGTTTGTCTCCCAGTATTAAACAGTTTTCCATATTATTATTTTGTAAAAATTCATCTAATTCTATGAATGATTTTATGCTAAGGTTAGGAGGTCTATAAATCATTATTAAATTATAAGAATTGTCCCAATTGTTGTTATTTACAGTAATGCATAACGATTTAAAATTTAAAGTATTAACATTATTCATAATATAATCAATATTATTTTAATATAAACCATTATCCCTCATCCTTTTTTTGTATCTCTAATTGTTACATAAGCTCCAATTTTCTATTTCATAAAGACTTACTACAGTTTCAGAAATATTTACTTCTGTTAAAGCATGTCATTTAAAATTTTTTAAGTAAGTTTTAATTTTACAGAAAAATATATCCCAGTTTTTTTTAACGATCTTTTATTAAGTAGTTCTAATTTTAAATTTTTTTCACTATTTTGAGCATTATTTGTATCATTCCAACTATTTAAATTTTCTATAACAAGTTTCTGGACGTAATAAGAAATTTTCAATATTATGTATGTAATCAGCATTTGCCATTTTTTTATTTATTTAGATTTTTTTTATTTAATTTTCTCAATCTTCAATTTCATCTATTTTTTTATAATATTTAATTTTTTTAATTTTTTCTTACCATAATTGTATCATTTTTTATCCAGATAAATGTATCATTTTTTTATCCAGATAAATTTTGTTATATAGCCGTGCCGGCGTGGCCAAGCGGTCTCGACGGCGGTCTGCCCTGCGGCCAGTATGCCGGTACCCGGGTTTGAATCCTGGTCAGGCATGAATGTTTCTTTCTTCTTCTGTTTCTGTCCGTTCCTGCGGGTATCACTTGATGCTGCCTCCTATGGCTTACCCTGGGCAACGATTCGTCGGTTAAAGGCATCATATCTCGCCCCTTGTTGTTGGCCTAAAGAAAGACGATCAGTCTACAAGCCCGGGCATTTGTAAAAAAAAAAAAAAAAAAAATTGTTATAGTTTTTTGCTTTGATTTTGGTCTTTCAAAGGAGAAATTTTTGCTTCTTTGTCAAGTTATCATTAATAACGATTAAAGATTCATCACCATTAGTAATAATGTCTTTACTTTGTTTATTCTTCTTCTCCATCCATACCAATTTAGTGTTATTTCTTTGAATTTAATGATAATTAATCTAATTGGTCTCGTTGAAGTAGGAATTCTGTGCATGATTTCATATCATTAGGGTTGTATTTTGTATTAACTTTTTCTGATATACACTTCCGTGCAACTAAATCGACTCACCCCTTCAGAGCGCACAAAAAGGCGTATGTTTTTTAAATGGCGTAACCGATTTTCAAAAAACATTTTTTTTGAAAGCCTAATGTTTTTACTTTACAATGACACCGTTATCATTAAAATCTGTACAATATTTTCCAAATGAATGTGATCTGAACGTAAGCATAGCAAAATACAGTCTGAACGGAAACCACGAGTTGCGCGCCGCACTCCCCTATAAAATCCCACGTTGACCGATATTTCTTATCAGTCCCTATCAGACGTTCATCTGTACACATCTCTGCAAGTTTAATTCATTGTTTTCACAAACCCATGGATACTACACCAGAAGACGCCACACAAGTTGTTGCTTTGTTGCAAGCAGGCCACAGTCAACGAGAAGTCGCTCGTCAACTAAACTTGAGCCAATCTGCTGTCTCAAGAGTATTCAGAAGGTTTCAGGAAACTGATACCTTCACTCGGAGACTACAAACTGGACGGCGCCGATGCACATCTGAGAGGGATGATCGCTTTATCGTTTCAACTTCACTGCGAAATCGCCATCTAACGAGCGTCGATCTGCAAAAGGAGCTGAGACAAGTTCGTGGAGTAGCTGTTAGTCAATGGACAGTCAGAAGACGCTTGAAGGAAGCCAACCTCACTCCAAGACGGCCCGCTAGAGACCCAAAATTGACCGTTAGTCACCGCACAGCACGACTCGAATTTGCTCGGGAACACGTCAATTGGAGCATCGAGCAATGGCGGTCCGTCCTATTCACTGATGAGAGCAGAATGTGTCTCCATGGTAATGATAGGAGAGGCCGGGTCTACCGGCGTCCAGGAGACCGCTTTTCACAGTGCTGTTTTGCTGAAACATTCTCGTACGGCGGCGGTTCCTGTATGATGCGGACTGGCATATCCCTTGAGGGAAAAACAGATCTTGTTTTCATACCTAGTGGAGGCCGGAGGGTGGGTCTGACTGCTCGACGATACATTGAGGACATTCTCCTGGATCATGTTGTGCCCTACGCAGGATATATCGGGAAAGACTTCATGTCGGTGCATGACAATGCCCGGTGTCATTCAGCACGTACCACTCGGCAATTCATGGAGGAGGTTGGTCAGGAGACGATGGAGTGGCCAGTCCTCAGTCCTGACATGAATCCAATTGAGCATTTGTGGGACGAGTTCAAACGGAGGGTCCGAGCCAGAAATCCGGCACCGTCTAATATCAACGAGCTCAAGATTGCGGTGGAGGAGGAGTGGAATGGGATCCCTCAAGACTTTGTCAAACCTTAATAGGGTCTATGAGGAACCGCATGCAAGCCGTCGTACAGGCAAGGGGAGGCAATACCAAGTATTGATTAATAAAAGTTTCCTTGTTTTGCTTGAATTTTTTGTTGTAATTTAATTTAAAGTATCTACAATTTTTTTTCCTAAGGATGCATTTTGCTTGCGTTTTCATTCAAAATGCATTATAAAATAAAATATTGTACAGATTTTAATGATAATGGTGTCATTGTAAAGTAAAAACATTAGGCTTTCAAAAAAAAGAATGTTTTTTGAAAATCTGTTTTGCCATTTAAAAAACGCCTTTTTGTGCGCTCTGAAGGAGTGAGTCGATTTAGTTGCACGCGAGTGTATATTTCATGCTATCATTTAAGTTGTCATTCGTATTTTCTTTTATATTTAAAGTATTTCGTATTTTTTTTCTAGATTTTTCTTCTAGAATATTTTTCCACGACTAATTTCTTTGTCAAAATCCCTTTTTTAGGTGTCATTTATTACGGCTTCTTGTTTTAATCCATTTATTTCTTTATTTTGGTTTTTTATTTACTACTACAATATTCCGCATTTTCTGTAATAATAATAAAAAAAATCACATAACAATGAAAATACTGCTATGTAGTGTATGCTGCATTTTATTTTATTTATTGTTAACATTAGAATATTAACATTAAATAATTTTTAATAATATTTTTTTATAGTGGCTCATAAAAGCGAATGCTTAAAAAAATAAAGAACCCGGTTTTCGACTTTCAGATAAGTTCTACAAAGTAATCTGCATTTTATCTAAACTGAAGGATTAATTTCCCTCGAAATAACAGTAGCAAAGTAAATTTGACTTCCGTATTTCTAAATACTATTTATACATAAACGATGGTTATTCAAAGATTCCGGCTCGATTGTTGTACACACACTGCTTGCAATTCTACACGGTGCGGTGTAACGACAGACAGTTTCATTTCAGAATTTATGTATTTCTATTTCTTTCGATTGATGCGCTGGTTAGGCTTTTGAAATGTAGGCTTTCTTGTTTTGTGAGATCATTTCCTGCTTTTGACATTGCAACTATGTTGGTTTGGAAAGTGATCATTCGAAGCGGCCTTCGGAAGCGAAAAAAAAAACTGGAAAGAAGAAAAAAGATAGGCAGTTGGAAAGTAGGAGTACCTTTTCTTTCTTTCCACAAGAGGCAGATAAGATAGATGACATGGCCAGTGCTCTGGTTTTACCAACAGAATGACGATAAGGCTGGCTGAGGAAAATGATTTAACAAGAATAACATTTTCTTGAAGTAAACAACACTTGTGCTCAGCTTAAAAGATTGATATTCGCGTACTGCATTTGAAAGTTCTTCTATATTCATCTTGAATTTAAAACCAAGAAAGGAATTTTAATAAGAAATGCAAAACCACAGAAATTAGGGAACAATTTGATTGGTTATAGGCTTAATTTTTAGAATTACAACCGAAACAGTTATTTCTACATTACTGCTTTTTGTGATAATCCATTAATTCCTCGTATTAATCATTTTATTTATGATTAATATTAATCGCATTTGAGAATTTTAAGTAAACAATGCGGATTAAAGTTTTGAAAATTCAAGAAAGAAAATGGTAACATTTCTACTACTTGTTTCAGTTTCTTAATAATTTCTTTTATTTAAACATAATAGTTATTGTTTTTCCATTGTGAGTATGATGTTCGATTTTGTTACTTTCCCTTTAACATATTTTGATATTTTATCATTTCATCACTTTGATCATTGAATCATGATTACATCAACTAGCTAATGAGTTGTGCTGTTCAAATCAATTGGGATCTAGATTAAGCTGATAGGCTTTCAACATGTACGCTGAATTTACAGTTATTACTTACTAGTTAATGGCTGCCCACATTCATTTTGGCCAATATTCATTTTGGCCTAATAGTATTAATGCATCATCAAGGTTGATATGGTTGCCTTCAGGATTAGTATGTTGGATAATCAACACATAATAATAAAGGTAACAAAGTCAAATAAGTTGCAAAAAACAAACAAACCCATTAATATGTAGAATATATTTGTATTTGTATATGCATGTGAATATAAACATGTCTGAATAAATGTATTTATCTATCTATCTACACTGTCCGGCCACATTATTAGGTATATCTACAAATAGTAGTGTGTTGTGCCTCATTTAGCCCTCAAAACAGCCTGAATTCGTCGAGGCATGGATTTCACAAGATGCTGAGAACGCTGTTGAAGTATTGTGTACCATACAGACATGAGTGAGTCACGAAGTTCCTGAAGATTTGATGGAGATGTAGGCCTGGAGCGAACCAGCCCGTTCCAGCTCATCCCGCAAATTTTATATCGGACTGAGATCCGGGGACTGAGCGGACCACTGCAGCAAGGAAAAGTCATCGTCGTGTTCGTCAAACCATCCCATAGTGATGCGGGCTTTGTGTACCGGCGCATTTACTTGCTCGAAGTAGCCATCTGCTCGAGGATAAACTGTTAACATGTACGGTTGCACTTTGTCAGCTACCATGTTTAGGTACGCTCTATCATCCTGACGTGCTTCCAGAGGTATCAATGGAGACAACGTGTGCGAGGAAAACATCCCCCACCGTGACACTGCCCCACCGGCTTGACGTGTTGTTTATATATAATATGTATTCAATGATCACGTCAATCGAGCGGTGAATATCCGAAGATACCTGTCATGTTCACAAAATATCCATTCATCGTGAATTACATCTTCTCAATTTTTCATTATGGCATATTTATGCAATTTAGAAAAATAAGTAGAATTGACAACAATCTTTGATTAATTACGTGAATTTTTTTTCGAAAAAATGGAAGCAAATCATTATAAAAAGTCAGGTAACTCTCTGGTATTTTTTGTTTATTTTGTCCTACTATGATCATCCTGCCGATATTTTGTGTTTTAAAGAGTGAAAGATTTAGCTAAAACAAAAGTCAGCTATAAAGTAGTTTAAACTTCTCTATGACACCTAAACACTTAGGGAATTCAGTATACTCCTATCATGTGATATACTACACCAAATAAGGAACTTTTCTACCCGCTGCAGTAAAGGAATAATAAAAAAGCATATAGTTATTTACCGAAATTTTTGTAGACCTTTACAGGACAAAGAATTTCCAGTATAATTGAGTAGAATTTCGTTCAGAATTAATAGGAAGATAAAGAATTTAACATTTATCTATATTACAACTTTTTTAAGATATGTTTCAGTATCACTGTTATTGCATTCCAATGACAATATCGTTGGTAACTTCCTCCTTAGTTGTGGTTGGATCTATCTATCTATCTATCTATCAGCCTTTAACAGCCCACTGCTGGACAAAGGCCTCCCTCAGACAGCTCACTGTCTCGGGGGATGAAAGTCTAATCTCCCACGCTGACTTTCAACTGCGGGTTGGGAGATGCATTTTAACCCTAACTGCCAGGGTAAAGAAACGGGAACGGACAGAAGGAGAAACAGAAGAAGAAAGAAACATCCATGCCACGACCGGGATTCGAACCCGGGAACTGGCAAACTGGCCGCAACGGCAGACCTGCCGTCTAGACCGCACGGCCACGCCAGCACGGCTGTGGTTGGATATGTATCAAAATTAATTGGGATCTTTCAAATAATAATCTACATCTATTTTTAAAATTTCAGCTTCCTAGGACGTACAGTTTGTAAATCAACATAACGGCAACATGGACGGAAGGACCTGCATAGTTCGACTTAAAATTGAGTTTTAAAACTTTGCTTCAATCCCTTATTTTTGCTTCGCAACACTAAGATATAACCAACAGTGGACAAAATCTATACCAATAGCAGCTTGGTACCTTAAGTTAACGTATTCTACTAGAACTATGTGGCTCTTGCGGATGCAGGACTTAAGGCTATTTCGTTACACGGATTAAGTTGAGGTCGAATGGTCAGCCCCGTCCCCACCAACCTTGCAACCCCTGGAAAAAAAAAAGAAACCCTGTTCTACAAAGCAGTTAGTGGACTCGTGGACTCATCTGAAGGAGAATTAAGCGTGGAAAAAGTCCCGATCTTCGGGAGGGATTGGATCCGTCTCCTCCAGGCGGCATTCAATCGCCTAATCTCTGGGCCTATAGGCTGGTACCATATAACTATGAAAAATAATTCTCTGGCAATTTTTTAAAAAGTTTCGGCTGTTTGATGTAATAATGGGGATATAACCCTAGTTAAAATTTTAAATTGAAAATTTAAAAATAGTAACCCCTGTAACGAAGAATCATAACATAATTTAAAATCTCCGCCTTGGGAGGGGCTTTCTGCACTACACCTTTAATGCAGAATCAGCAGCGCTATTAAAAACATCATTTTATTTTGCAGCAGACGATCGACTTAGAAATATACTCTAAAAACAGTATTTTAAATAAGGATCGTGGAAACGCTGGTGGCGATTCTTCAAGGAAGAAATTTAATTAGAATCTTCCAAATAAACTGTCTTTTCAGTTGCTTGATTCATATTTAATTTCGGGCTTTTATTTATAGTCATATAAGATTATTAAAAATAAAAAAAAAACAAGTTGAATTTCCCTTACAGGGATTAGGCATATTTTTTTTTAATCTTTGAATTTTGCTCAGATTTAAAAGTCTACTTGAAATCCAATATGATCAATAGATGCAATTTAAAAATAAAAATAAATGAGAATATGGAATTCGCTCTTTGAGCATTCGGGCAAGAATCAGCCTGATACAGTCGTATTAAAGAATTCAATCTCAGATCTAAGATTTAAGATAAGCAATCGAGAGAATGAAAACTCCCTGACCTAAAAATATAATAATAATAATAGACACAATAACAATGGATCTGCTTTTATCGTTGCACCAGCAATAAAATTTTGAATGTAAATACAATCGGACCTCGCGAAAGTGATCTTATAAGCGGGATGACCTTATAACCAATTCATACGCATTTGTCAATAAATAAGCATTATATAAGTACAGTATAATTCTTTGTAAAATTTAATACATAGAAAAGTATCAATTTATTAGTTAGATTTTTTTAATTTAGTTGAACTAATTAAAATGAATGGAAACGGAAAGAAATTATTTAAAAAAAATTGAATTCGGAATAAAGTTGAATACAAATAGTACTAGTATGCTCAAGCAAAGTACTGATGTATAACTGACCTTACTTAAAATAATCCATAATACAGGACTGTCACGATTTTGGTTTCATCTTCTGTACAATGTTTTCTAAGTTTTGTAGTTTCTGAAAATGTTATTCAGCTCCCTCATCGATCGTAAAAAAAATGTCTTACGACATTTAATGCTCTGAGCGCTTCTGCTTGTGTCACCGTTTCACTTTCAATATCACTGTCGTTATCCTCACTTTCTGCTGCATTGTAATCTAAAACTTGCGAAACAATTTCGGAAATCGAAGCTTGAGAAGTGGCAGCAATTTCATCATCAATTCTCACGTATTCACTTTCCCCTTCTATAGCACAACCGCATTTCTGAGATCTTGTAGCCTCTTAACATAGCTAAAGGAATAGCTAAAGAAATGGGTAGCTTATTACTTCTATAGATTGACGTCATGTCTTCACTACCAATCGTTGATCGGATTGTTACATTCTCCATGTCAGGGGAACGATTGTTGAAACATTTATGGATGAGTTTATTAACAGGCTGAATCTATTTGTTAAGTTCTACATGACTGAGTGCCTAATAAAAACTAGGAAAATAAAAAAACAGAATTTTAACCATAAACTCATAAAAAAATGAAAGTGAAAGGAATTGTCACTGATTTTTTTTAATTGAATTCCATAGAGTAAAGCACTTCTGATTGATACGTCCTTGTTCTAACATGTATTGGTTTTAATCAATACTGTTTCAAAAAATTTTCGCAGATACCAGTCCTTTGTTTTCCATACATGGTAGGGTTTTCAGTGTCGAGTTTGTGTCCCGTTTTGTTTCAGAATTACATGCCATAGTATATTGGGTGTAATTTCTTTTTACCACTCTTGCTTGCTCGTCCATGCGCATTTTTAATCATCTTTGTCTCTCCGATATATGTACATGTTTCATCTATTTCGTTCTTGCATCTTATTCCATTAAACGCGCCCGTTATTTCCATGTTATCCTTTGTCTTCATGCTTTTTTCTTTCGCACTTTAGCACATTGATAAATCTGGCCTGTGATTCAATGCTAGTTTTTATTTCGTGCACGTTCATCTTTTCCTTTCCTATGTTGAACTTCAATCCCCTTTTTAGTAAGTCCTGTTGTACTTCGGTAATCTCTACTGAACTGTCATTAATGATGTTGTTATTGGGAGTGCTTTCATATCTTGTCCATTTTTTTGTCACTTATTTCTAACTTTCTATCTGTCGGATCATAATTATGCTACTTTTGAGTGCTTTATCTGCCGGCTGCTGAAGAATATTAATAAATGAAGTTCTACTTTATTCTTCAAAATTCTTCCCTTTTCTGTAATAAGGTGGATGAACCTACTTCTCTTGAGGTGAATGTTATTTATTCTTTCCCCAATGGATAAACGTTGTATTTTTTTGGCCAACTGCAATATTTTCCAATTGTTAATATTCACATTATACCCCGGAGATGTCAGTTCATGTTTGCGGCAAATTTCGTTCTAAGTGATGGCAGTTCTATTTGCCGTTAGTCGGTCATGGAAGTTCAGATTCTGTCTAACGAGCTTCCTATGTTCTAGCTGAGTTCTTTTGAACAATGCGGCAATGGTCTTAATTGCCGGAAATGAATCAAGTCATCTTTAACGTACGACTACAATACTTAATGGAATAGATCAAAACATCCAAAGTAAAATATTTTCTTTCATAAAATTCATGTCCCGAGAAGTCGATTCGCAATCTGAATACTTGTTTGAAAACAAATAAATAAGCAAATAGTTTGCAGAGAACAGATAAAATATTGACCTTTTAAAACTGAAATTAAAAATAATCATTAATCTCACGGTGTTGAATTTATCATCACGCTTAAAATGTTAAATACACATTAAACAAATTAAACAGCATTTATTAACAGTCAACAAGTTAACAAGTTATGTTAACAAGTTTTATATAATTACCAAAGAATTTAAAGAGGATAGTTTAGGTTCTGTTGTAGACCAAAATGGTCTGAAAGAAGTAGATGAGGTTTTGACATTTCTCAAAGAATCGATTCTGAGAAACTTCTGGAATGATCATTTAGCTCTTCTTTGATGTTTTGATGAATCCACTACATTCTTTATGCCATCTTGTTAAACAAATATTAGAAGTAATATTACATCACACATCCTTTGTAAACTTGAGTTGTCCCTAACTGATAATTATTAACTCTTAGAGAAAATATTTTATTTTTACTTATTCTATCATTGAAGTTGCCAAAGTAAGTCATTAATATTAGGAGTTTTATAATTAACAATTGATAATTTCCTTTATGTAACATTCCAAGAATCATTACATCATTCTAATACGTGAAGAATTCATTGAGATCAATATCACAATATCTTCGTAACAAATAATGATTCAAAGAAGTACATATCAATGCAACAAATTACTGCGGAAAAGAAACAAAATAATGGTAACTTTACGTTTCGTCACAGGTAAAATAAGTTTACCTTAAAAAGAAAAAAAAAATAAGAAAAAATAGAACTATTGTGTGTCCTGTTCATTATCGAAATTCGCATAGGTTAATAAAAAAAACATTATTAAGCGTTTTTAAAAAAAGAAAATCATATCTGGTCTTTCTGTGTCTGTTATTATTATTGAAATGAAAGCAATGTATTTAATTGCGAATAAGTGTGAGCACTACATTAGCGCTTTTTATATCCGCATGTTAGCTAGTTACAGCAGAGTGTTATACGTTTTATCTACCTTTTGTAGAGATTTAAAGTAAAGTAATAGAGATTTAAAGTAAAGGAGTGCTCTTTGAATGTAGTTTTAAGAGAAAATTCAATTTTCCATCCAACATTCTACGATCGACATAAACTAAACCTATTTATCCTACAATGCTGATAATTTAAGATTTAGGTTCTTATCGGAGCGTTCTATCCATAACTGTTAGTCCGGTATGTAAAAAATAAAGAAACCAAATAAGCTTCCATTCAATTCGAATGCGACAATATATAAAAGGAAGGCAAAAAACTTATCTCTGCAGTATATTCTTAGTTTCATAGTTTTTCTTATTTTTTTCAATCTGATCAATTTTAGATAATTTCAAGTTTTTTATTGTTATTTCATTCTATATACTTCTTTTTTTGTCAAGGAACGTCTTTCAGCAACGTTTGTTTCAACCTTTCCATGTTGTCATTCGGAAATTCACTTAGATTTTTCTTGATTTGGGATGACCAACCACTGTCTGACTAACCCGAATCTTTATTGTATTGTGGTGATGGTTGTGGTGGCTGAAATATCGAAGATCTAAACAATTCAGTGGTTCCGAAAGATCTCCTTCGATAATCATGAGCGGTAGCACCACAGCTTTGTTAAAGTGCTAATCTTTGATGCTCTGCTGTCGGTCGCATAATGCAACGTGCGAGGTCTGTCGTCTACCGGATTTGGCAGCAAATAATTCCAGATGTGTATTTCTAAAAACATTTTTTAAGTCTAACTGCCTATGTACCAGAAACGATAAGAAAAAATAATGCCTCCAAAGAAACTCGAGGCTCATCAGATCAGTCAGTACTTATTCCATGTGTATCTCCAATAACGTTTTTTACCGCTTCATGTATGTTCTGGAAACTTAGTATGCATATAAAAAGGACTAGAGACGAAATATTAAAAATCTTAGCCAAGTGTTCATGTCTAGAAATTATAGTATATTTTCATATTTTCTTGCTTTAGAGAAAGTATGACAAAACTTCTAATCGAAAAACATTAGAAACCTCATTTCCAATTCATTAACCTTCAGGTGTTTACTTAAATATTCGGGGTTTAATTATTCTGAAAACGGAAAACTTGGCATTGTCTGTATTCAGAAATTATAATTTGAAAATAAAGGTAACTTTTAATTGATAATGTTTTCACGGCTTTAAAAAAAAGGTTAATTTTTTAAGGTAAGTAGTTTTTTAAATTATTCAGAAACCTCTTGTTTTTTAGGACAACATAAGTTAAAGAAGTATGACTTTTCCATGAAATAATTCTCAATCATAAATGTACATACTGTTACTTATTCTCTAAATTTTCATTATTTTCTATGATATTATACTATATCTGAGTACCTATGCCTATAAAATTCGATGCATGGAAAGGGTGTCTTATTGTTTTCAAAACTACAATGCTTTCCTGTTATCTCAATCAAATGTATTATTTTTAATTATGGAAATTAATAATCTTTTCCATATTTTATCAACTTGAGTAGATTTATTCTTTCTGTTCTCTGGCTTTTTACTGATTAAATACCAGTGACTCATAAACGAAATCAATAGCTATTGCGTTTGTCCTGTCATTCCACCCCTAACAACTCCCGAACGGAAGGTCTGATCAACAAACGGACATCATCATTGTGTTCAGAGGCCAAAACACTTTTGGAATACGATATTTTTAGGGGCCAACGCCACCCCCCTCCCATGTTCGAGATATTTGACATTGTATTCAATGAATTTCCGCTATTAGCTTAAATATTAGATGCAACCATCTCATTTCAGCTGTCAGCTGTGGCGTGATCGCTAAGTTCTTGAATCTGAATATGCTGAGTTGGATTCACTCATATGCTGAATGCCGATTCGAATCCGTCTATTTACTGTTTTTTTTAAATGTCCGCGTGGATTTTTTTTTGTTTCTCTTGTTTTCCTAACGTTCATTTTATTTTTTTTCTAACTTTTTTTTTTTAATTTTTCCTTTCGTTAATGTGCTTTCTATATTTTTTATTGTTTTTAAATTTTGTTATTATTAAGGGTTGCCCTTAAATTAACGCTTCAGCACAAAATCATATTTACTTGTAAACTTTACGTAATATTCATAAACTAAAACAATTGTCAGAATTTTGACGTACACTGACAATGAGATTCAGTATAGGTTCTGAATGCATTGTCGATGAAATCATGAGAAATTTCACTTTCGGTTTCTTAAGTTTACGTGTGTGAAGTATAGAATCGTGAAGGAAACTTCCATAGCATTTCCACGTAGAAACAGTTATTGATCAACTTCGTTCGTTTATGATATCGTTGTCCTACGATTCACCTTCAAATTATTTTATTAGTCCCGAAATTAAGGAGAAGAAGCCGAGGAACTGAATGAAAGCTTTATGTTCTAGAACATTAATTAAAATTTTATTGATTTTAAGAAAGGAAAACATCATGATCAAAAGTCTTCATTGCTTACATTGTTTCAGAAGCTTCCCAAGTTCATATTCTTGGTGCAAAATATTATTATTCTATTATATACGTTGTAGCATAAATATGCTGTTATGTACGTGAACAAACTATAAAAGAGAAAGCTTTTTTTTTTCCTAAAAGACAAATAAAGCAACAACAAGAAAGAAATATGTTCAGCGCTTTGTAGGAAATACAAAACCAATTTGCAATCTGTCAAACGCTTGCCTTGTTAAAGAAAAATTATTGTCGGGCAAAACTCATTTATTCAAGATGTAGTAATTCAAAGACTAAGAGCAATCACAAAGCAATGTCCGCATGAGCTCATTTAGTAAGCCTAGACCACATTTGCATCATTCTGGCGGAAATTCTTCTTGAAAATTGACGTACTTATTTAAAAACAAAAGATGACCTATCTTTCGTATTCGAAGTGCTTTCTTCGCCTTGCATTCTTGTTTAAAAATTAATGTGAAATAAGAAATAAAATTTATAAAACTTTTAAAAATCACGCTTTCTATATTATATAATGATTAAAATACAGAAGAATAATGTATATGTAATTCAGAAGTAGTTGTATATGTATGTTTATTACCGCCTATTCTGCTGGTCTCGGTAATAACGGAAGAACGTGTTGCCTGGTGGAATATTATATTAATATAAAATATATTACTATGTTAATAAATCAGTGTATTACTGTATATTATTGTATTGTCGTCAGACATACGGAAGTGTGCAAAGTTTCTAGATGATTGACCGATGGGAAGTGACTTAAAAATTGATTATAAGATTTGAGACGGAAACAGACGGTGTGAGTTAATAAAAGAGTGGTAAAAAATTCCCCCCAAAAAACATTAGAACAGTGAGTTTCCGAAAATATCATAAACAATGTTTAAATCCTTTAGTTTATTCTTGAATTTGCACGTGGTTTGATAGGATTCCAATTAATACGATTTATACAACGTAAAGTAATGCGAACTTTGTTTTATTTTATTATTTATGAATTATTTTATTTAGAAAATTAAAAATTTATACTATTTTATATTCAGCAGGTTTGATTGAAGAGTAAACAGACTTTTCTTATTTGGAAGTTCCCCAATTTAAAAAAAAATTAGAACAATATTTTAACGAAGTAGACTTTAAGATTTTTCTAGGAATATTAGCAAATTTAATAATCAATGTATTAGCAATACTTAAGAGGAGTAAAGTGAATTCAATGAAAAACAGTTTGAAGTAACGATACTTCCGAGTCTTATTTACTTAAAAATCTGCAATGTCCCGTAGTTTATATTTAGGATATTTTCTGAGATTTTTCGATTATTATGAATAAGTTTTTTTAATTTGTAAAACTTATCGTAATTCCCTGAACTCTGATTTCTGTTCATCAAACCTTCACCAAGCGTTCAGAGGCAGGACTAAATGTTGTTTTGTAAAGGATAAGAATAGAAAAGGCTGCCTTGAAATAGGCTTGTTTTATTCCCTTGTTTAAAGAAATGGTACTTAACACTAAATACATTTATCTTGCAGCGATTGAAGGGTGGCCCACAAAATCCGTTTGTATACCCTCCTGATAACTTTTGCACTGGTGAATGAATATTTCTAAAACTTAGTATGCAAATTTTTGATTTGAGCTTGTATTCGAAATCGTCTCCGTAATATGTCTGTGGAGAAGATAAAAAAAATCACATAGAAAATCATTAATAGTGAAAGAATGAATGTCTTTCAACGTATAACAATGCAACGTTTAGTAGCAATGCAAGGATTGTAAAGGATTAATCCTTTTAATTCATATTTGCTTTGATACAGTTAATAAATTTTTAACAGCCCATTAAATGTGTGGGCTTAATCATTTTTTTTTTGTACCTGAAAAATACGAAGTTGTACTGTTTTGTTCACGTCTTCATTTCATAATTTCAAAAAACGGAGACGTTTGTTGTTCTGAATTGTGAAACAACGAAAGTGAGAATACTTAACATCATAAGGTTCCTATGATGCACGCTCTTTTAGGAACCGCTTGTTACATACTGAAATAATCTAGATGTGCCAGAAAATTATCACTTTTGGTAAATGTCAAAATGAAACCTATCTTCTAGTTGCAAGTGGGCGTGGAGTTGGCGGCAGACTTCTACCAAAATCCTTCTTTAGTGAGATTACGAATGTTAGAAAAATTGGCTAATGAATGTCGCCTACCGTTATATCTATTTACTGAGAAGATCAGAACCAAACTAATGAGAGGAATATGACTGTGGGGAAACATTTAGTTCGGCTTCCATTGCACTTGAGAGAGAGTGACATAGCAATATTGTTTGATGTTGCCGCCAAAGGCTTAAGATTAATAGATTCTTCATTCCAAAGTTTTACCTTACACTTGAAGAGAATCCCATATCAAAGACTGGATTCATGTTAACAAGAGCTAATGAAAGATTAATTAAGATCGATTCGAAGAATATAGTGATATAGGAAAATATTTCTGCATTTAAATTTCATTAATTATCAACATACAGAAATATTTGTTAATAAAATTGTTACTCCTTTCTAATTTGGAATTAATTCCGAAGAGTACAACCCTTTTGAAAAATTTTAAATAAATTTAATATAAAAAAAGATAAAAAAACTGGTTTAATATTGTACATATTTCATTTTCGGCCACTTCCTGTGAGACAGGAAATGACCGTAGACCAAAACTAATATTTTTCCACATCTTTACAAGTCATAAGCTTTAATGAGACTTAAAGATTATAATAAGTTGCTTTATTATTTTTTTATTTCATCTTAATACTAATCTTAGACTAATTACATATTAGCTTATTAATAATACAATAACAGGATATTAATAGGATATTTAAATTAATCGGTCATAATCCATACCTTCATTAAAGATTTTAAAATAACACACACAAACTAGTGTCATCTGCATGCATGTGAATGAAGTAGATATTCAGAGAATTTCAAGTAATTATCAATTACATATTATCGTTCTATTATTTATATATAACTAGCAAAAAGACCCGTGCTTAGCTCGGACTAAAAAAAAAAGAGTTGTTGAGATGCGGATGACGAAGAAATTATAATTGTGAAATTACTTTGAAGGTTTCCAGTTGGTAAAAAAGTCCCTTGTTATTACAAATTAATATTATATTCCTATTTTGTAACTCTATAAACCCTAGATATGAAATTAATATCGAAATTGTAAAATATAAGACTGCCTACCCGTTCTGTCCTTCGCCACACACCTATCAATTCAAACCTTCCCCAGTTGGTAAAAACATCACGTGATGATTACAACGTACAATGATGTTATATTCTGATTTTGTAACCTGAAAACTCAATAAAATATCCTTCAGTAAACATTCAACAACATCAACACATTTCTTCGCCCAATATTTTTTTACCCAAAAATCTTTAACAAGGGATATTACATAGAAGAGAAGAGAAATAGGTTTTCTCTTGTATATAATATCCCTTGTTAAAGATTTTCGGGTAAAAAATCGAAATATTGGGCGAAGAAATGTGTTGATGTTGTTGGATATTTATTAGAAGTGTGTTTTCTGATATTTGGAAGGGCTGTCTAATTTTCTACCCTTCAGTAATTTTTTTCCTCCTTCTCCCTCCCCCTTTTATACCCCATCCCCAATTAAAAAAAAAAAAGAAAATTCATTGAAGCAGTTTCGGAGAATTGCATACTTCAAGAAAGTTTGCCTCCCCCCCTCCCCTTGTTAACATCCTTTACGACCCGAAAATCAAAAATTTTTCGAATATTGACAAATATTCATGTGAAATTAAAGTGGTTTCAGAGATATGTAGACTACTCTTTAAGAAAGTTTGCCTGTTTATATCCCTTAGTCTGGATCCGGTTTTCTTTGTTCTTAAATTAGGAACATTTAATTAAAAAAAAGTTAAGAAGAATATTATTTATTTTAAAATATTAGAAAAAAAAGAAAATTCATTATCTTAAATAAAGAATAAAAGTAAAAAATAGAAACAAAAAAAAACGGAAAAATATGAAATATAAAAAAAAGTAATAATAAATATTGTCTTCAAGCAGACTTGAAGCCACTAACCATATCTTCACAATCCAGCGTTTACCCGCTGCTCCACATCAACAGCTCTATGGGATAGACAGAAGTAAGGTAGTAATCCATACTTGAAAATTTCACAAAAGTGTGAAGGGGATTAAATTAGGGGGAGGGGGAGATGTGTCCAGGTTTCAATTGTAGCCTGTTATTTCGGCAGGGTCCTAACAGTATTTCTGCAAAGTTTGGTCCAGATCGGTCAAAGAGCCTAATAGTGTATAGCAAACAAACCAACCAACAAACATCCTTCTTTATACATATTATAGATTAATTTCAAAACATTTTCTTCCATCAGCAGCTCCAAAAAACAAGATGGTATTTCTGACTAAGATCTCGAGTTAACGGAACAAAAAATTTCGATCGAATTTAATTTTGCGGAAAGCTCTAAATCCTATTTTAAATAAGAAAAATCGCAAAAAAAGTGAAAAGGTTACGATATAGATAAAGCCATATTTAAAAACATTAAAGTGTGTTACCTTGTTAAAAAGTATCTATTTTTAATATAAGAGAGGTCTCTCAATTAAAGAGCTTTCGTCCCTGGGTAAAAATATCAAGGTAAAAACATAAAATATCAAATTTTAATTTAAGGCTTATTTTTTTTAAATATATACAAGATTGCTTTAATTAAACTGACACTAAGACGAAACTGAATTGAAACATCGGCTTTTATGCAGCATATTCTTTTTCCCCTTGCGGAAAATGCTAAGGAATGTTCATGTTCATGATACGTTGTCCTTTCGTCAAGTCCTGGTCCCGCCAAGATAGATGCTGAACTTCAAGTAACTTCACAGTCAAAATCGCATTGGAGTTAAATCGGGTGAGCGAGGTGGCCATACAAATGAAAAAAGTGACTGATGAATCTTTCTTCTATGAAGTGACGCCGTAGAAGCTGCTGTACCGATTGATCATGTGTGGTGATGCTCCATCTTGCATAAAAATTATATAGTCCAGACATTGTCTTTGCTGAAATTGTGGAATGACGAAACTAAACTGTTCAGCATTTCGCGATATTTCGGTGCAGTATTGGAACTGGTTACTGGTCCTGTCAGAGTAATGTTTTTAAAAAAGGATGATCCTAAGATGAAATCTGCTGTGAAGCTACATCAGTGGTTATTGGTGAATGTAATGGGATTTCCTGAAACGCATGGGGTGGTTTGGATGCCCATATTCGACAATTTTGGATATTGACAGTCGCATCGAGGTAAAAATGGACACCCTATCCCACCTATTTGCTGCATTTGCATTTAAAAAAAAAGCATTAAAGGTGATGTTCTACAGATATGGTGAATATTAATTATCATTACCTTCTACTAATTACGAAGTTAATTCAACGCTAACTAATTTATCTCATTACCGATTTTCGAGGTTGCGTAGAATCAATAAATTATTCCACGAGATTGTGAGTTCCATTGGAATAGTATATTGAAGATTAACAAGCGTATTGTTTGAATGGATTTTTCTACGAAGAGATCCATTTTAAAAAGTTATTTAGAGAATAAAAAGATTTTAATTCGGCAGTTTTGTGAAATCTAATTACAGGTTTTTGTTTTCTTAACGAAATTTATATAAGAATAATTGCATTGTAAAATCAGGCCTCTATTTTATTATTGGAGAGGTTTACTGTTTCGTTTAAATCTTATTTAAAAACTTCGAATTGACAATTAATAAAAACTCGAGATTTATGTGTAATAATAGAATTCGAAAGTCCCCTGTTCCACTTTCCTTAACATATATTATTGACGATTTAATTAAAAATTGAAATTTAATGTTTTAATCGTCTGCTTTATCTCTTAATCGTATAAATTTCAACACTTTGAATCTTTGGGGCATTTATTTTTCATTGTCATTTAAAATTCTTTAAAGATGGAGTTGAAAGTCTTCCTAGATTCCTTTCTATAGAATCTGAAGAATGATGCAAGTTCACAAATTGTAAGGATTGAGAGATCAATTTAGAGGATTGGTGGAATGGAAACCATAATAATCGTGTTTGTATTTTTTGTTAGACCATAAATTAGAAACGTGCACAATTTTCAGGAAATCTGTAAGCCGTTTTAGCGTAAAGCAGTATAGACAAAGAAGAAAAATGTTACTGGAATTGTTCGTTAACATTTGTTTACAAATCCAAGTAGTTATAGTAAGATGGAGATTACAAATAAGTAATAGAATTATAGCTATTAAGATCTTCAATTTTAAATTTTAAATTCTTACACGGGATTAAAAGATGAGAAAAGAAGCCTTCACGCTTAATTAAAATAAGTAGATATAAATTTCCCATTATAATTAAGGTCTTATTTTATTTAAGTGTGTAAGCTTCTTTTTAATTTTCGATTGGCAGTTTTGTTTTCTTCAGTTGCAATAATTGTTTAATCTTAGGATAAAAAAAATAGAAGGAAAAATCAATTCAACATAATTCAAGTCAAAACTCATAATAAAGTAGCAACTAAATTTCATGAAGGGTCAAATTGGCTGGGTTTTTTTTTGCTGATGATTGCTTTATAAGTAGATCCAATAAATTTCACGACATACAATTTTTTGTCTGATTTAAATTCCGTTTTTAAGTTGATATAAATGCTTTTCAGGTTATCATGATTGAAATAAATAGGGTTTATATTTTCCATTTTACCTTTGTCGAGTTTGAGACGATATTTTGAAGTATCATTTTTAAAGCATATTTTGATACATTACAATTAAGGATATATTTGCGAGTGTTTTTATCATATTTAACGATTTTTAAAAATAGGCTGTTGCTGAACGATGAGGGGATCGAAAGATGTGAATCGTTGTTGTTTTTTGATTCAGAGATATTGGATTTTTTTAAGTTTCTTTCTTTGAAAAGCCGAATTTTGTAGACCATACTTTTTTTTACTATTTTTTGACGTTAACCATGCAAGCAGACTTAAGTCATAGTAATTTTAATCCTATTCCGAACATAAGCATGAATTAAAAAAATTATTTGATACACTGGTAAAAAAGAGTATTCTGCGATGATAGAAAATTTGATTTTTTTTAAAAAAAAAAATTGATGTTAACCATAGATGAAGTAGTTTGGTGCTTTACAGGCTTTTTGGATTTAGGAAAAACTTTCTGCAATAGTGATTGAAAGAGTAGGCTAAAGCTATTGATATAAGTGAAATAAGATAAACTTTTAGTAAAAAAAATCATGTAATGTAATAAATAGCAGTTATGAAGTATTCTTGACGTATATATTTGTCATTAATCTTTTCAATCTCTATACTGAAAACAAAATCCTAAACAGCAAAGATGAATTAATAAGTAAAGTTACTTTAGAAGTTAAAGGATCTTATTTTCCGTACGTTACATAGCCCTTTGTGGAGGAGGTGTAGTTGGAGGCTTAGGCTCCAATTATTAACGATCATAGGAATGACGTTGCAGTCTAGTGATTAGGTCGACACCCGGTCATAGACCTATGAACCTTAGAACACGTGGGAAACAGCCTGGAAGATACAACTCCTATCTCGGGTGGGATTTGAATCCAGCTTCTCCCTTCCATAGACCAAGACCAATGCCATGGACCCATGAAGCTTGTTAATAAGACATATGCTGTGTTAGTTCTTTGATTTACAATGCTATTTCGGGGCAAAAATAGTAAAATGCAGTTACGAAAAGGTAAAGAAGAGCAGAGACACTTCAAAGCCACGATAGCACTTCTTACCAAATGTACAGCCATTGTAAGCTGCAATATTTTTAAATTTTCTTACATGACAGTTGAGGAAGCAATAAAGTCCACGTTAATATCAACAAAGTAAAGGATTTTTTTTAACACGAAAATTGATCTTTTATTTTCTTATGCTGATGGGTTTTTGTATTGCATTATTTTTAAAAAATTGAAATATTCTGATACTTGTCTGCAAAATTATGAACAGTAAATACAAAATTAATACATTTGGGGATTGTTTGTCGCCTTAACGCTGTAAGTTCCTCAACAAGAACTTATACAGAAAATTTCAAAAAATACATGTTCGATGGTCTTGTGTTCGTAAATATGCAAGCCAAATTTCTGAAAGTTCCCTTCATCAGTTCAAAATTTATTTAGAAGAAGAAAGGTTACTTCATTTACCACAAGAGATACATTGATCTTTTGTGCTTTCTTTGGACTAAATATATCTAAGATAACGTTGTAAGCAAAGGAATAGTAATTATCTAAGGAAATCTTTAAAGTCAAAATTAAGTTTTACGGAACAGAGAAAATTAATTCTTAACTTGCAAAGAGTGTCTCCTGAGTCCACTTCCTTTAGAAGTTAATATGATGTAAATATATGTTCGTGTTCAAATAATCAAGCGGAGAGAGTTCTAACGAGTTAGGTGAACCTTCAACATAGTTGTAATTGGCTTTCCAGAGACGAAGAAAAAGCGGCAACGTCTTCTGATTCTCAATTACCTCATTTCTTTCCAGAAGTAGTGGCCTGAATTCATTTGAAAACACTAATATATTTTTTTTCCTCTTTATTTCACTTAGACTTGCGTGTTGGGTCTTCAGCTAGTAAAAAAAATAATTATATGGAAATAAATGCCACAATAAATCAACACAGCTTAGACGTGGTCTGCGAAGTGAGAGGCAATTTGTTATTTCATTAATTTTTCCTCTTGTTTAGAGATAGAAAACACTTGGTGCTGCAGAAGATGGGCGTTGAATTTCGTATGCTTTTGTGTGGCCATTGAAAGAGAAAAATGTGAAGGACTGTTTTATGTGGGTTGAATTTAAATAAATGCTACAGAAAATTCTATAAAAGTAATCTACTCCAAGGTTTATATTCAAAATTAATTGCTTTATTAATTTCCTAAATTTCTGGAATAATTCATAGATTTTACATAAATATTGTTTGTTTAGAATGAATTTTAAGTGCACAAAATTCCTTAGTCCAGACACTATCTAACATAGTATTGTGGAATTTCAACTATTGGGTTCTTATCAACCAACTTTATAATATAGGAAAGGAGAGTTTCCCCAGAACCAATACTATAATGCCACTTTTAGTGAGTTGTAGCATTCTCACCGCAAAGGTTTTATTACTATATTAAGCGATAAGTATAAATATTCCATCTTGAATGAAAAGTGACACATTGAATTATTTTTAATAACCTAAATGATCGAGATTTAACATATTTAATTTAGAAGATTTCAATACTTTCTGCTAAAGAAAAAAAGATTACCATAGCAGTGACTCTTGCAGATGAAAAATGCTCATTCAAGAAAATGTTTATGAATTCCTACGATCATGATATACAAACCTATTTACAATTTGGTTGGTTTTAGTAACATATTAAATTCAATCAGCCTAGATTTAATTTTTAATCGACATTAAAAAAAACTAGCAATACACATGAATATCTAAAAAATATATTAAAAATAATATTTTTTACCTATTCATGTATGTGCTGGAATTTTTATTCTCTTTGTATTTACTTTGAATAAAAAATGCAGGAATCTTTTATCTGAGATTGCATTTTTCCAAGCTTTTACTTTATTTACCAAATTTTCAAAACCTTTAGGAAATTTAAAAAACTTTACGCGATAACATTAAAAAAGTTAGAAATATTAAAGAATGAAGATAACTTGAAAAGAAAAGAAAATGTTCAAGATTCTATTTTCGTTTGTTATTCTATATTTGTGTTTATTGCAATAACTTATTTTCCAGTTTTAAGAAAACTTAGTTTTCCAAATATATTTCGATGAAGAAAAACCGGAAATGCACTTAATTCAATTATTCTATCATCTATAGCAGGGGTCGGCAACCCGCGGCCCGCGGGGCGTCTTAAGATTTTCCTTTTTTTTTGGTTGTTAAAATAAGATTTTGGCCCGTTTTGGCCCAAGTGCGGCCCGCAGTAATCCCCACATAAAATATTTGGCCCTCTTACAACAAAAGGTTGCCGACCCCTGATCTATAGGAACAGAATTCATATTATGCTATTAAGTGTTTCCTTTAATATCCATTTAGTTTTATTCAGAATTTCGTGTTTTTCCTTATTAATACAAGTGTGTATTTAATAAAAGAAGATTCAAATTTCGTAACTTGCATTCATTGTAGCTGTACGTTAGTAGGTTAGTTAATAAGTTTCATTTCGTTTCTGTGCTGTATTTACATTCATTATACTAAAAGATGCTTAGCACTTCAACGTTAACAGTTGAAAAGCTTCTTCTAAGTAATTAGCCAAGTTTTCTGTTCTCTGCAGAGACGAGATGATCTCGTGATTTTCTTTCAGTGTAGGAGTGGCAATTGCTTTTAAGGATGACTCGCCATTTGTGTAACTACATAATGCAAATTAGGGCAAATGGATCTCGATTCATTGGAGAAAATGGTCCAAATGATAAATTAATTCACTCTAGAATAAAGAACTTTATTCTAGATTTTTTTTGCTTCAGGGAATCTTTTCTTTTGTAAGATGCTGATTAATTTTATGGTTAGAACTTAACCTTATAACTACAGTGAACAAATGATAGCGAAAATTGCAAGTAAATATTGAAGATTTTAATGATTGATATTTAACATGTTTTAATCATTTGTTTTTATTTGTGTCCAGTTCCCCAGGGTATACATCTATCACATGGTATTTTATACTTTGTCTAATATTTGTAAACTTCTATTTTTCGAAAAGAAAATGATTAGAATAAACTTTTAAAATGAAGAATGAAATCTTACGTACAGTACATTATCCATCTTTAAGCATGATAACTTAAAAACTAAGCATAATGGCAAGCAAAAATTTTAAAGGTTGCTATAACATGTTACTACGAAGATTACTACTGATTTTATTAAATGTAGGGCCGATAGATAAGGAGCTAGAGGCAAAAAACAAAGCAAAACAAAAAGTCAAAATACATTGCCGTTTAAAACCAGTAATTCAAAAACTGTCCAGCTAAGCTGACATTTCATAGGTAGATATGTGATTTTTATAAAGAAGATAGTTATTGATTTTCGTTGATATCCGCCCAAGAGAAGGTAAGCACTAGCAATCGTTCGTTCATTATTCGTCTTTCCGTTATCAAGATACAGCCAATTCTCGTTAATGGCAGGATTATACTCCTGGAAAAACCGCGGTAAGGGAAACTGTCAAGCGTTGATGATATAGGGAAAATGGGGTTAGATTTCCGTGTATCCCAGTCATTATTCACTGGATAATTAACAGAAAATCATGCATAAATGTCCAACATAAAACACTGAGAACATGTGAAATAATGCAGAGCGACTTGGAGACTTGCTAATAAAAACAAGCCGACAGAACAATACCCTTGGTGGAGCTCATGTCGAGCTGAGCAATAGACCTCTCAGAACTTTTTCGCTATTGGTATTACAGGGAATAGGAGCGAAGAGATAGCTTATGGAGAAATGACTTTTATAGAAGCGGATCCGCTTGATCGGATTAGCAGATAAGGAGGATTTACTGAAGCTAAATATCCTACAAAGCTATAACTTGGGTGCGTGTAGGAAAGATCCGTGTCGATCTGTTGTAAATCCTTTGAACTAATCTTGACACTTAGTTGACTACAGTTAGAAAAGAACTGATGATAGCAATGATCCAACAAATTGCACACTGCTGGTATCTGCTTTGATATATAACGATTTCGCCTATCAGGAGACACTTACATTTACAATCTATGTAATCAATTACTTGATTAGATACAAAAAGTTGATGTAGGTCAAAGGTAAGGACAAATTAAAGCAAGGAAAATTCAGTTTTTCAGAAAGGAACGTACGTTAGTTGAAAGTGGTTTTTATTTTAAAGTCTGACTCTAAGTTGATTTTCTTTTTTGAATTTAACTTAATGGAAAAGCAACTTCTCAATTAAAAGCAAAAGCACAAAAACATTCTCCGTCTTGAAAACATTACGCTTCTAAATAATCAATGTTATGACGTAGGTCAGCCATCAACAGCATGTTTAATTAAGATTCACAAAAAGCGCACCAGCATAAACTAACCAATTTGAATTAAGGAAAACTAACTATTTGTTTATCCCAAACGAACAAAGAAGAAAAAAAGATACCAGAATGTTTTAATACAGTATAAAAAAAAAAACATTTTTCCAACTATTCTTGGAAACGTAAACTTTAAGGAAATATCTCAAAACGCCCAAAAAGATATGTTATCAAGATCTACAAAAAGACCAAAACCTTATAACAATATAAAACAAGAAGGAGTACTTGAAGGGACTTGAATCCTGCGTTCCTAAAACTGTTGTCCTTACAATTTATTATTTTATACAATAGATTTAGTTTAAAATTATAATTTCTGTTGAAAAACAACCGCCCTTTTTCGTTTTTTATGACTTATTACAGTAAATATCAAAGTGCGCGAAAATTTCTGGATTACTAAAATGATTGTTAGTCGTAACGTTTCGTTCCTAAAGCTTTTCAATGGGTATTTTGTAATACCCAATAGCGCAAACACATTAATTTGAGGAACCTCTTTTTCTAGGATATTACTATCAAAACAAAGCAGAAAATAAACAAGCCAATAAACAGTTCTATAGTTAACATACAGTCAAGCGAATCTGTACAATTTGCAATTTACGAAACGCTTGCGTTGTTAAAAGTGGCATTATTATTGTTGATTGGCGCCCAAAAGTCATTTGTTCAACCCGTCGTAATTCAAGGATTGTGTACAATTTCTTTTAACGCCACTTCGGTATTCCGTTGGCATACAAACGGGCAAAGTGGATATCGGTGTGAAGTTATACATTGGTTCTCAGCATAGTCGGTTCAGTAGTTATAGATTCCAATTTTGTCAAAATTACGAAATTTTCTCGGTTAATTAAAACCGGAAGTAACCGGAAATCCCATTTTTTAATGAGACATGACTTACGGGATCCTAGGTATTGTTTCCTACGGCAGTTACATATGATAATTGATTATCATCTACAAACTTAATTCATTTATGTACTACTTGTATTATCCTGTATTTATTGTCCTGTTCTCATTGAAAGTTTTCGACTTATATCAAAATCGATTTGCGATCTACTGGTAGGAACTAACCCGTCGAAAAAGTATACCTGTACTATTAATCATCTTCCCTACTACACCAGAAAATAAATGCTAAACATTACATTTATTTCTAGAAAAAAACAGCGAATTTTCGAGGAGAAAATTACAAATGCTTGAAGAAGAGGAGACGTTTCTTTTATTTTTCTCCTCGAAAATTCGCTGTTTTTTTCTAGAAATAAATGTAATGTTTAGCATTTATTTTCTGGTGTAGTAGGGAAGATGATTAATAGTACACATTACAGTAGAAAAGATTTGAAGAAGAAGTATGGAATGTTTATTTAAAGTATACCTGTGTTGATATTTTGTATAAGAAAATATTCATAAAAATCAGTCATGTAATCTAGAGCATTTAAAACAAAGAATTAGACTAGTTAATTTTTTATCTTCCTGCAATACTAAAAAAAATAACTAAAAGCAATTCGGCATTTGCTTTGTTTTCTCATTTATCTGCCCTCATTGCTCTTCTGCAACAGATTGAAGGTCTTCACTGACAGCAGATTCCCTGCTGATGACAAAGGCAAATCACAGTGGAGATAAATTTGCCCCTTAGGAGGCACTTGCGTGACTGATAAAACATGAAATTTCATCTCTTTGTAGCCTTATAATTCACGTGGGACACATCTACATTAACCATGTAATTCATCGGAAGTCCTAGGAGGTTTCGGTGTCGATATGTGTTTTCCTCAGGATCTGAGTTGATCTTTAATGATATAAAAGGCCAATTGCTTTCACAGAGAGATGATTGATTATATGATCATCAAAACTCTTTGTTACAATGATCAGCTCCTAGAAAATGAGTAGAAAGGAATTTTTCTAGTAAGGTACCTCAGCCGTATAACGCCATGAATACCTTTAACGCCACCTATCTAATTCTTTATAAATATAAGAGATGGCAGTACTGCACTAAAGTAGTTTGCATTGACATGCCATCTAGTGTTGAAGTGAGTTACTAGCAGACCGCCAACATTTTCGAGTGAAATTATATTTCCACCTTTCCGTGCCGAGGACTGGTTCTGAAAGGCTGCTACTATATCAACATAAGATAAAATATAGATTTTTGAATGTTCAGCAAAGGTTAACTATATAAAACTATATATTTTCTTGATTCTTGAAGATTCTTCTATGTAGATAAGTTAACTGTTATTTTTAAAATTCGGAAATTGTAGACAACAAGTGTATCATGGGATCCATGTGCTCAGTAGCGCTTTAACGCCATAGTGGTGTTAATGGTTTACATATATGATTTTAGGTTAAGTACGACATTTATAAGTTACTAACATGTTTCATGAAATATAGATTTTTATCTTATTTATTATTTTGCTTTTGTAATCGGAAAATGCCAAAATTAATTAATTTTTACATTTCCTCTTTTGTTTTAGCTACAGATTAGAAAGATTGCGTTAATTTCAAGTTATTTTTTTATTATTTTTTACAGAAAGTCAAATTTAGTTGCTTTTTACTGTAATTTTGTACAAAATGTTTACAATGATGGAATAATTCCTAATTTTAAATAAGTTAAGTTACTAGAAGTAGGTGGCGTTAATTGGACCAGGTGTTCCTAATAAGACCAGTTTGCAAAGTTTTCTTATTTGAGTTCTCATACTTCTCCAGTAAAATTTATCATATGTTTCATTATGGTATGCTTCAAACAGAAGATTAAACTTTCTTGGTCATAATTTTCGAGTTTTGATACACCTTATTTCCAGACTTACAATAATTTAAATGTTAAGGTGGCGTTATTTGGGCAAGGTACCTTACGATATTCTATGTTGCCTTACTTACTTCTTAGCTTGTGTATGAAAACACGGGTTCTTATCGGGGGATATTCTTCTTATATTTCTAGGGATATGGGACAAAATGATGATTTTATTGGATTTGATATCTGAATATTTATAAAAACTAGTATATACTCATCGACAATGACGGCTTTTATTTAATAGTATTTGCTATATATGACGGATAGAAAATTAAAATGAATGATTTGCTAGGAAAATTAAAATGAATGTATTTGTTTATTTGGAAGCTTGATTACAAGTCACATTGCGAGTGAAAATTTGAACATCGCTTAACAAATGACCTTGATCGTCGTTTTTTTTTATGAGTACTTTGATGTTGTCTCTGTTTCGTGAACGAAGCATAAAGCTCGATAATACCGGCTCGCTCAAAAAAAACTCCGAAGGAGTGCTCGAAGGTTTGTTCTTGCGACTATAATCATTGCGAATGCAGTGATTACTGGGAACTGCACTGTAGTACTTGTAAGACTTGCAGGGAAGCACTCCTGTGTTACACACAGAGGTATACACAGAATTGGAAAAACCATACAAAACGAAATCTTGTTAGATGAAATTAAGACCACCACACATTGATGATTGAAAAAATAATTTTCAATCATCACTGTGTGGTGGCCTAAATTTCATCCTTTTTATTAATATTATATTTATATGTTAAACCTGCAAGTAAATCTTGTTTGATTAACTATTAATTGGAAAAATCGATTCCATATTTGATTGCACAAAAATAAAGCATAAAATCTAGCAAAGTAGCTAGCTTATGTATTTTTGATTTGATATTTTTATATAAATGATGACAAAAATCCTGCTTTTCTTTAAGCTTTTCTGTTCCTATGTATCCGTACGTAACGTAAAGAGTCGTACTGGTACGAATAGGACTGATGGCAATCTATCGAAGAGAATGTGGGAACATTGGAAAATCTACATTAATTGTAAAAAGGTTAAAAATTCCAGAAAAGAAAAAGTCCATAAATATCCATCTTAATATGTGTATGAACTATTCAATATTTTCTTGATTAATTATAAAAGATTGTGTTTTATAATTTTATTTTTAAAGTTCCTATTTAATTCGTAAGAATTAAATGCAGAGATATGCACTAGCCCATATTAATATCTAAAGGTAATTTATTCTGGGTTACATTAGCTTTAACACAACCACGATTTTAAAATTTACTTTCCATTCGAGCGTTGTCTCAAAGCCACACCACATTAATAAGATTCGCTGTAGAATTCACTGATCATTTAATTCACCAGTATCTAAAATTGGTTCCATGGATACTAGAGGGGTTATCATAGGAGTAGGTTTGAATCGTCCACAAACTATTGGAGTATCAAATCCTTTGTCTTTTTACACAACTGTATTTCGGCATTTCTTTCGCAGCACATAAGCAATCATTGCTATGGCATTCACGTGTCAACAATTACATCGTGCATTGATGGCTGAGATCAATCAATTTTAACATCACCTTACGAAGATTAACTTCACCTTAGTTAATATACCTTTTTTTTCTAGGATTATCTACGGATTTAAAAAGTAATTAGAGATATAATCTTTGCAGTATTATATAATGCTTCGGATCCTCCAGATTCCTTCACTTTGCTAAGGTGACTCCTTGCAGTAATATGATTTTTCATTTTGTCATTTAATATTCATTAGTGAATTTTACTACCTTCAGCAATTAAAATTATTAAATTCATCTCATAATCGACATTGTTAGCTTATTTTTGGGGTTTTAACTTGCAAGTTTATTTTTACAGTTACATACATACATGAGTTATTCTAGAATTTTTTAATCTATTTAACGTACATCTCTGCATATTTTAACCATTTTTTTTACTGGTTAAAAGCCAAAAGCCGATATCTTTAATAATTTTTATTTTTACATAACCCACACTTTTATTCTTGAATGTATAATTTTATTCATTTAATTTCAATTTTGCATTTTAAACTCTATTAAAAATTCCTATTAGAAATTTATTAAAAATACCTTCCACTCGTCGTTCTTCCAAAATGGCTGAATACTGGTTGGAACTGACATTTTCTTAATGAATACCTATAATGTAGTGTCTCTTTCGGTGATCGTTAAGTAGTACCACTAATAAGAGGAATTTGGTTGCCTGCTAATCCATTTCGTAATCACTTAGGAGTTAGGTGTCAAATGTATTTCAATTTTGTTTTATTTAGCAACGCCATTTTACCCAATTTCGTGTTTGAGTTTTGGGACCTCACCACATGTTTTAGAGATGTTACTTAGATGTCATCTGTGAAATTTGTTCCAGACACAGCGTGGAAAATTTTAAGATAATAGGCACTTTGACTCCTTAATTATAGAATACCATTACTTTAAAATAAGACATTTAGATGCTATCCAGTTGGAATTTTCTTACAATAATATAATGAAATACCAGAGTGAAATTAATTAATGTAGATTTAGTATTTGAAGTTAAGATGCTATCTTGCTATTTGGGTATTATCTGAAGTTGCCATTGTCAAAACTTCCGTCTTTTGAAAAAATAGAAGTTGATTAAACTTTTTATTTCAGTGTTTATTCAGTTTTATTGTAGAGATTTTTTTGCTCTACAGTAATACTATTTCAGATGACATTATTTCGTAACAAAGAGTAAAATTACTGAGTGTCTTTCTATTGTTCATTTGAATAAAAACAATTCATGGTATCGTAGCTCGAAAATATCCCACATATCGTACTCAACACATCTTGCACTTCATTTTTTAATAAATCGCCATGCACCAAGTTACTTGTCCGTGCTGCTGCCGCATGCGCAGTCTTCATTATCGCCACTTCACGATTTTACTGTTCCACGTATATTTTTTTTTTTTTTTTTAATGTTTGCCAGTCCTATTAGGTGTAATTATAAAATTACTCCTGTGTTATAGGTGCTGGAATATTTAATATGTGTCAATATGGTTAGTTAAATAAAAATAAATAGAAATTTTTTTTCAAAAAGTACTGAGCAATTTAGTTATTTACTATATTTTTACAGTAAAATAAAACAAAGAACGCACATAAATAAATAATAAAAAAAAAAACATAAATTCACTGAGCTATTTTTTGATATTTGTGCTGGAAATCGAGGACA
>JAFIDM010000001.1:36377752-36405591 GCA_023159025.1 Thereuonema tuberculata
TTGTTTTATTTTACTGTAAAAATGTACTAACGCACGTTAAATCTTTTGTCTAATTACTATATTTTTGTTTAATATATCATATATTAATTGGGTCTTGATAATTTTAAAACTATTGCTATTGTAGTTTTCCTAATTTATCTGACTAAAAACTTTGAAATTAATATATTCATCTATTCTTAAGCCAAAATTATTTTTCATCTTTGGAATTTTAAAGTTTCGCAACCAACATAGTCTAGTATCTGTGTTGGAGTTATAATTCTCTTTAACCTTTTTATATATATAGAAATTCTTTAAAGTGATGTTATATATATATATATTTTTCTTCAATATTCAAAATTCTATACTTTGCTCTTATTTTTATTTTATTTTCTTCCCTTTGATCTTTGTATTTTATGTAGATATTATTAAAAATTCTATATACCGTATTTACGCGCATAATTTCCCCATCGCGTATTTTCCCCACCCCAGTTTTTGGGATTACAAAATTCAATTTTTATTTTTATCGCATAATTTCCCCACCTCTACTTCAACGCGTTTCAACATGACTTTGACTCACGACGACGCGACAATGTACCGTTACTTCGGCATTTCTCTATCCCACGCTACTTTAGGGGAAGATTCCACCCCCACCCCGGTCAGTACAAGAGCAGACTCCTTCTGAATCAGTACAACAATTTCGAGTGTTTTGTGAAAACGTGAAGTTCGCGAATAAAGTTAAGTTCTCTATTAGCAGGCAGCTGATGCTGACGTCATGCGGTGAGCAGCTATAAAGATGGCGGGCTGCGCTGCGTGAGTTACGAAATTACGTCACAGTCGCACACACACTTCCGTGCATGCCTATTGCTTAACTGTACTTTGAAGAAAAAACAAATGTTGAGATGTGATTTCTTATATTTTAAATGTTGGGTGTTAATAAAATTGTTGTTAATTACATTTCTTGCTTTAACAATCCATATTTAACATGGTTTTCCTTACACTTTCACCATATTTTTTTTCCTCAAATTGAAAAACGTCGCGTAATTTCCCCTCCCCCCCCCCTTTTTTGTCAAAATATTGATGAAAAAAAGGGGAAATTATGCGAGTAAATACGGTATTAGTTTATTTATGTTATTTTTCTGTTTTGTTAAGGAATGCTTACAATCCAAACCGTAATTTAATACCGAATATTCATAATAGTTTCATAAAAGTTAGCGAAAAAAGTATGGAAGTAGGGTAAAATTCCTACAGTACTAAACGGGAATAGAGTAAAGAAAAAAAAGAGTTGAGATTATTGGCGAATAAAAATTATATTAATATATTTTTATAGATCTACAGTATTTGGCATTCACACATGTTTATAGTTAATGTAATGTTTAAAGATGTCATTCAACATACTGTGATTTCTCATTTAAAATCACATGGAGTGGCGACGGAACCCTTCTTAAGAGTGTCTGTAATAGCTGCTTAACAAGTTCTCGAAAACTTGCCTCTATAACGCCCTAGAAAACTTGCCAGTTACGGCTCGGCGAAAATGGCGTCGCTTTAGACAACCCAGTGGCTAGTCTCGTTTTGTTCTCGTTGATATCGATATTAAAAATGCTTTTCGGAGAAGCGACAAAGAGTTTAGTTTGCTATTATTTTTCGACTCATACTACAGCCAATATAAATAAAAAGGAAAAAAGATCCTGGAAGAAGAAAAGATGGTTTTCAGCCACTGTTCATTCAATAAGAACAAAGTACAACCAGATTGAAGTAATCGCTAGCGTAGTTCAAATAATTGTTTCTCACCGCTAAGCTCATTGGTGTCCAGTTGCTTCTGAATATTGTCTCTAATTAGATCATACTCTATAAATGAAGCAAGTGGCAGGTTCGAATCACTTGCCGATTTGAGGAAAGTTTTCGAGTACCTATAAAGAGTCACAATGTAAAAGATAAAAATCAAAAATTCAATTCAAAGATTCAGGTCAAACACTACTTGAAATTTTTACAGATTCAATAATTAAACTAAATAATGTAGCAATTTTTAATAAGAGCAATGATTAAAATTAGATATAAACTTTTGTAGGAAATCAGTTACTTTTCTATTAAGCCTAATCTTTTGAAATCTCGTCTACTTACTTCTTTTGTTCCTATCTGAATTCTGCAGACGATATCTATTTTAGGATTCTGCGTATGGCTTAGATTGCTTGAGGCATGTAAAATGTGGGAACCGTGTTAGCCTGAATTGCATCCAATTGCCACGCGAAGATAAGAGGCAAGAGGTCAGAGATCCTAACCCTTCTCTTCTCCCCTGAGATCAATTCAGGAGTGCTCATTAAATGGTGATAACCTCAGAGTTCAAAATGTCACTCCACAAACACTGGACGTTCTAACGGTAAAGAAAGTGGATTTAATTCGGTAGCGTTTCTTCATTGTGGTAAACAATTTTTGAAGAAAAACAATAATAAAATGTCAATTCCAAAATGCTTTGGTTTTCCTTGGATTTAAATTGGAAAAAAAATGACACTTCAACAGAATTAGAACTAGAGTTGTTGAGTGGGATGGCTTCTCAGCTAAACGGAAGCATCTAATTATTCTGCAGTGTCGGCGAGACCAAAACAAGGCGGCGAGATGTATGGCATGTTGCGATGTAAATAGCAGCCTCTGTCAATGATTTTTAAGAAATGTAATACTGTGATTAACTTCAATGTATAAGAAAATGCTACACGATGAATTATGCTTGTATACTTTTATAATAAAAAAAAATAATTTTTCAATATGGAATTTTTTAAATAATATAGTAGGCTTTATTTTTAGAAGTTTATTACTTAAAATAAAGCATATTATGAAAGATAAAATCTCTTTAAATCACGTTATTGTCTTTGAAGTTTGAAAGTAAGATTCTCTTTTCAAACTACTTTCTTATGAAAGCAACGCTTATAAAATCTGTCAGTCTCTGTGTGTTGTTTTCGTAGGAAATTTTTCTCATCTTTATGCTTTCTGATTACGTCTTATAGAGTTAAAAATTCAAACATAAATTTAGTTCATATCTTGCCCAAACATTTGCATGTCAAATTTCAAGACGATCTCTCCAGCAGTTCAAAAATTATTAGGGACACACACATGTATAACACACTGATTCGATGAACCTCAATTTCTAAAAAAACTATAATCTGCTAGGCTTCAAAATTATAGCACGTTGTGATATTTTCTATATAATCATCTGTTGTCAAGCAAAATGTGATATAATTGTTTACTGCAGTTGATTGATTTTCACGGTAATGTAAAGAAAGTTCTACACAATAATTTAAAAGTAAATGTAAAATGTAGGCGGGTATTTATGTGGAATAGAATCGTGAAATTAAGACTAAAAAAACAATCTAATTTATATTATGCACAATTTTCAGTGTAAATTAGATATTTCTAAATATATAAAAAAAATATTTTAAATAACTTTATTTTAATGATTTATCATATATATTTCATGTTTCTGCAAGATTTTATAAACGATATTGAGAAGTGTTAAACATCGATCGATTTTAACCAAATTTGAATATTTTACAACGTATTATGTAATATTACTAAAATTAGAGTAGTCAAGCTATTTCTTCAGAACAGACTGATGTAGTAAGAGCAACAGTTACTTTTTGGAAGCGAAATCCGATCAAGGCAATTATAAATAAAAAGAAATGCTACAACTTTGTTACTGAATCCTTATTCCATTTGTTTGATTAACGGATGAAGAAAAAGTTAATTGAAAAGAACTGTGACTGATAAATCTGAAAATCCACTTGGGCAGTTTGTTTTTTCTGGGGACCCATACTCTAATTGGAATCTTCGTGTGAATCAGCGAACACAGAGGACTGTCCATTTGATGGTTCTTGTATTGTATTGAGCCATTGTTCGGATAATTAACACTTAAGCTGAGATTGAATTGGAGACAAAGTTAATCCACTCTAAACACCAAGACAAGATTTCAAAGAGTGGAAAAAGTTGTACGGTAGAAATAGAAAAGTATGTGTCTTGTTCTCTTGCGGATTTTTTTTTCTTTCTTCAAGACAAAGAATACAACGATATTTGCAAAAGAATACCACTCTACTAAGTGCGATCCCCGATTCGAAGGTACGCGGTCGGTGGATTTCTAGTGTCGCACAACGGCGAACCCCTACAAGAAGCTATAGAAGGACTAAGGAAAGATACTGGAGTGGTTTCCCATTGCCTTCTCCAGGACGCCATTTCGGAATGACGTCAGACCGAAGAGAAAGTGAAGAAGAGGCTGACAACACAGGAAAGGAAATTGAAACATCCATGCTCTCGACCAGGATTTGAACCCGTGTACCGGCACACTGGCCTCACGGCAGACCGACGCCTAAGACCGCGCGACCATGCCGGCACGGCAAAAAAAGAATACCAGAAATGTTAAAAAATGACTCGTACAAGTTAAAGAAGTAATAAAGTGGTTTTCAGTATAAAACCTGTCCATTCTCTTGCAAACCAACCAAAATATTTGAATAGCAGTATTTTTTAAAGATATCTAAGCTTTACTTTAAGATAAATTCTGTTTAGAATTTTTGACATGGAAGTCGGTGAAATATATACATTTATGACTTATCGTTATATATTTAATTTAAATGTGATATATTACGTTGAAGAAAATGTCAATGTTGATTTTTGCATCCCTAAGCTCTTAATCTGTGATCAATTTTTATTAGATGTAAGGAGCTAGAATTATATAAATGCCATTTAAGGGAAACGTTTTAGCTTTTACGAAGTAATTTAGAGTTACTATGACCTCTTACTTACCTACCATAACATACCAGAAGTATTGAATTCGGACTCAGTAATATTCGTCTTTTCTTTTTTTTTCTTTCTTTCCATTTTAATTCAAATTTCTCCTAGTTTGATATTCCCATCTAATTTGAGAATCTGAAGAAATATTAAAAAATTAAGACGAAAACTATATCATAAGTAAAAGAAGTAAATGATGTTAATTGGTGGAAAGTACCATATAATGTTTTTTGTTTTTAGAAAAACTGAAAAAACTTGGATCAAAAATATTGCTTACTATTTAAACTGAATCAGAAAATTGTAGAAAACCATTTATGTTGAACGAAATTAGCAAATAAGTGTTTTCGATCTAGAAACTAAAAATAAGAACTTTTTAGGAATCGAACCGTTCTGTTTAGCTGAAGAAAAGCCATTTGAACAGAGATTAATAAAAAAAAATCTATTCTATGGGCTACAGACCAAACGAAGAAGAATGGAAAGATTGATGGTAGGAATAACATTAAACGATAAGCCCAAGAAAATGTAGATAAGAAAGAAAAGTCAGTCAGTCCCCATTGTTCTGGTGTGAGAAGTAGCGACGTCTAATAAAAAAACAAACAAGGAATAATCTTAGGGAATGAAAACGAATGGTAAGATTCTTTCACTGCTGCTTTTGAATTTGAGGTAAGACTATCCAACTGTTGAATTTGATGAGTGACTATTAAAAGTTAATGGTATAGTAAGGTTATTGTATCAACAATGTAATGAATGGATTTCGTAAAGAAATGATACAAATTGCCAAAAATATTACGCGATTGACTTACAATTAAAGACTAAATACAAAAAAAAAAAATCCTTAATTTTTTTCTTTTTTAAAATAAATTTTTTATCAGCTCTTTTAAAATGAAAGAGCTGATAAATTTTTCGGTTTGTTGTATAATAAGAGATCTCACATCTGAATCTTATTTAATCCTTTGGGTCGACAATTTTCCTTGCATAATGTTCACTTGTTGATAATTCCTACCCAGTGCTATTCGGACAACCAAAGACTTGACATTTGACTTCCTAGAGTAGAGTATGGGCTTCGAGCTGTGTTTCGGAGACTCTTAGTGGTAGAGCCATTACGCAGAAAAATCACACGATTATAATATAGTATCAGGAAAGTCAGGAAACTCCCAACGCAATTCCAGTTTCTCGGCAAGTTTTCGAACTGTTTGAGGAGTTTCGGATTCTATCGAGCTAATTCTTCTTGGTATCATCTTGGTGGCACCTGTCTAATGCGGGGTTCATTGCAAGTCTCGTATCGCCAGTCTGGAATTCTGCAAACCAACGTTGTGGCATGCGTTCATTGACTTTGCCTTCCCGAAATGCTCTATTGATTTCATTGATTTTTTTGCTGGCTAACCTTGCTGTACAGTGTCCCATTTTAAACTGGTACAGCAAAATGACACAAAGTTGACTCAGATTCATCGTCGACTTCCACGGACACAGTCCCCTTGGAACTGATGTCTTAAACCACCACTGCTTACATACTTGCTACTTAAATATTGCTACTTTAAATTCATATCAAAAGCGCCATCTGGCGACATTTTAATGCCTCAAAAATATATACCTATTATAAAAGGTTCCACACTGATTTTTCATTTGCAACAGTCTGATAAATGTAGTCCTAATGTGACTGTGGGCGAAGTTACTGCAAACGAGACTGGGGTATTTCCCACATCATGAAAGAGAGATAGATGAGGCCTTTCGCGTTCTATTGTTCAGGAATCGTCTTCAGGTCAGACCTGAAAACGATTCCTGAACAATAGGACGCGAAAGGCCTCGTCTATCTCTCTTTTAACGATGTGGGAAATACCCAGAGTCTCGTTTGCACTAACAGTCTGATACTTTCTGATAGGGATTCCGCATTTGAAGTTAATTCGTCTCAACTTGAGTGTTGGGAATGTGTAGATAACAAAAGTCAAAATGATACGATTTATATTGAAAGCTAGCTTTAAAATGCTTCGGAGAATAAAATAACGATAATGCCCACAAAGAAAGAGAACTAATATATTCGGAAAGTTATTTTCCAATTAAAAATTTCGCTGAATTATTTAAAACTGCATCACCCATCGATTATTTGAGATTAAAACAATAAAATTCTATTATTACAAATCATTTACTAGAATGCTATTGATCACTTATGTTGCGTTTATTAGTTTCTATGTGTTTTTCAAGTTTATGTGCTAATGTAAAATATGATTCCTAACATTTTATCCTTATTTTTCAAGTTTAATTTATTTTTTGAGAAAAGGGCGAATGTTACAAATATAAGCCAGCCATTAACAATAATAATTTCTGTTAATACTTAATATTTAGGCTCAATTAATTAAAAAAAATTAACATTAATACAAAAGCTTACTTAATGTAATTTAGAATTTCGTTTATCGTTTTGATTACATTTATGTGTCTGAAACGACTGATTCCGTAAAAAAAAAAGTTAATTTACTTTATTGTATTATTAATATTGGGTATTATTATTTCACGATAATGAAAATGAGAATTAAACTACTTTTTGTGAGTATTAAATTACTTTTCAATAAAAGACATTTTAAAATTTTTTTATTTCTTTCAAAATGAAATATTCATAAAATTCTCAAAACAAGAACTAATTTTATTATTACATCATAAATTCTTAAAGAAGGGTATCTGCAAGATCTTAATTATTCGAGGATATATTTCACCTGTGAAATTCTGTGAATGCACACTTTAAAACCATCTTTGCACCATCTTTGTGTTGGTTCTGCCTTCTACATGATTTCATTAAGGAAAAAAAATAAAGGAAAGGTTTCTTAAAAGAACTGACATTTCCATGATACAACCCATCCCTTTTTTGGCAACCTTCCCATTCCTCGAGCACAAAATTACTTTCTTTGGAGGTGCCTGGGAGATTTGCTAATGTTTGTTTAATTAATTTGGGAACTGAGGTCACAAGAGGAGAAGTTATGCAATCAGGAATCGTACAATACCCATTCCGAAACATATGGTATCTCATTTACCCTTCTTTTCTTTGATCTGCTTTTTTTCCATTTTCTTTTAATATTTTTTTCCATTCTGGTCGTTCAAATTCCTTCGTTGAGCGTTTTACCATTTCTCAATATTGTTTGACTCCTTTCCGCTTCTCTTCCCCAGACAACCCCTGCTGTCTCTTTTGTGCAGCAGTTTTTGAATGGAATTTCTCACTAATAAAGTCATCTGCTCTATTGAGAGGCATATTGCGATTTAGAGCTTCTTAAGAGGACTTAATTCACATGCCACTTAAAATGTAAATAAGACAGCTCTCGGCTTATTCTGTTTCTCTTGAGAGCAGATTTATGACGTCAGAATGTAAATTGCTTTGAGATGTGAACATCTCAACTAATAGGTTAGAGGATGTTACAGGATGATTTCGAATTATTAGCAGAAGTGTTAAGCGACATAGTATATTACAAAATACATGAAGCTGTGCTAGATTCAATGTTTCAAGTTGTCACCTTGATTCCTTATGTATGATTGATTTTGGATACATCGAAATGCTTCATCCCATGAATATTTTCTCTATCTTCAAAGCTACCTTTCCTTCATATCGTTGTTTCTCATGTAGAGTTTTCTTTTGACGCCTATGCTTTCTAAAACCTTTTTTATTCATATCTTCTCGAAAATTCTTTCATATCCTTCCTTTTTCATACTCTCCTCTTTCATATATGTGATTTTCTTGTCCTTGCATTTCAGATTCTCCTATCATACATTGCTTTCCACGTACTACTACCGCTCATATCATCCTTGCTTTTCACATATTCTATCAGCAGCTCTCATTCCTACCATGCGGCTAATTCGCCCGAACCTGTGTTCGAATCCTGGCATGGGATTAGATGCTTTCTTCTTCTGTAGGTGTTACGCTTTTCCTTTAAACGATTTGTTCTCAATTTCACCATTTATTCCTGGTGCAAATCCCCCTGTTGCTCTTGCGCCATTTAAAGTCGAGAACTGACAAATTTGCCCGATCAAAGAAACAAACAAGAAAAACTCATAGCTTCATAATTAAAATTTCATTTGAATAGGATTTTAAACATTTGTAATTTCTACGAATTAGAAGTCTCAGATCTCATATTAAAAGATCGGGTGACAACCGAATCCAAGAAGCTCGAATTGAGAAAAAGTTATCAATTTGTGATTGAGATATAATTGAAAAACTATTTTTAAAAACGAGGGATTTCTGAGGGCAGAAGTTGTCCAAAAGCATCCTTCTGCCAAATAAATCAGATGTAAACACACTGCCACTGCTATAAATGAGAAATCATTGAAAATGCTCCTGGAAAAGCAAAGAGGAAATTCATAAAACTTGATGATTCTGTTGAATTTAAAATTCAGCCTAAATTTTAAAATATAGTTCAATTAAGTGATATGTTTTTCTTGGAACTGCCATGATGTTCATAAAATAACACAATTTACTGCACAATATCACCATATTGTAAAGCAGTATGCACACTTGTTGTAAAAAATCTTACGAGTAACCTTAAACATTGTTTGGAAGTAGATAACTTTATTGGAATTATATACCACTGATGTGTTGCCAACTGATACTAAATTTCCTTGTCAAATATTGTAGGAACACTTTGGTCAAAATATCCTCTAAATAACAGCATAAACTTTATAGTTATGACTGGTAAAGCAAGTATTGGAATGTCTACCATTGATCTTATTTCCAATTGATACTAAATTTCCCTGTCAAATTTTCCAGCTAGTTTCTTTAGATTCAATAAACCAAACAATAAACCAAAGTCAAAACGAAAGACTCAATAACGATTGGAGTTATAAAAAAAGCTCTGTTTTACGCGTGGCTAACTTTATATTGTAACTTTCACGTGCCTTTATTTGTTTCTTTTTGAATGGCTTGTAAGTTGATCACGGCCTTCGAAGACAATTCAAAAAGACATATACTGCTTTCAAAGATATGCTAGAAACTTTGATTTTGTTTTTATTAATTCCTGCTATAAACATATTTCCTATTAAAATAATATCTTCTATCAAAAGTGGTAACTTCCTGTTAATTCGAGCTTAGAAATAGATCAAGTAAATTCAGTTTACATTCATGTTAATTCAGTCAGTTCATGAATAAAAATCATTCTATGTCGAATATTTCTATGAATATATTTTTATTCATTCATAGGTAAGACAACCTTAAATAATCCAAAAAGAAACTTATTTAGTGTATATGTATTTAGTGTATATGGAAATGCAGAATTCAAACATCCCTGCTTTCCTCATTGCGTTTCGATTTTGAACTTTAGGATTTTGAACTTTCCTAAATACAAGACCTGCTCAACGGCGGCCACTGTCCTTCGCGGTTCAGTCCCAGTCCTGATACTGTTAATTTTTGATTACCATTTTTCTACTCCTGAAATTTTTTATTTCCTCTTAGAGCGTTAACCATAAAGCTATCTATGTTGAGGATTTCTGCTAGTTTGACGATTGCAAAAACTTCATTAATTTTAGAAACATTAAATCCAGTCTTTTTTTGCCTCTTTTCCTAGGGAAATCAAGTCTACCAGTCTGTATGTATGTGTTTCCTAATAAAACTACTTCAATTTAGATAACTTACCTTGATTGGCTTTAGACAACTGAAGTAATGCAGACTTAATTAGGTTTCAGAAACTTGAAAATCTTATCTTTGATTTTATTCAACTCAGCAGATATTATAATTTAAACAAGGTAGGGATAGCGATTAGTAAACCATCACAATGCTTCGCAACGGCTTCTGATATTATTGCTTTAATTTCCTTATTATTATAAATGTGATTGCTGCGAATGCAAAAGGCGCAATTGTTGCGATTATTGTGATTGTTGTGATTGTTGCTGAAATGTATTATAAATGTGATTGTTGCGAATGAAAAAAGGCGCAATTGTTGCGATTGTTGTGATTGTTGTGCTTTGCATTGTGGGATACTTGTCCACAGACAAACCGGGATTATAAGGCTTTCTATCAAAAGCCTAAAAATAAAGTTACACAGTTATTGTTTTCACTTTCTTTAAAAAAACCAAAGAATAATGGAATACATTATTTGATTGAGAGAGAAGCTTCATCTTCTATCAGATAATTCTTGTTTATTATGTTGACGTGAAAAATAGAAAAGGATTTAATACTTAACCATTAAAATGTGTCCACAAATCTGTTGACAGTATCGTTTTCAGTAAATTAAATTTGTAAATTCCATCTGTAACTTCCGCTTAACGCTCAATTTCCTCTCTGCACCGACGAGACAGTTAAATGTTTATGACGAATTATTATTAATGGCAGAATTAAATGAAATGAAAATAATTATTAACAGATTATAATTGGTATGATCCGAACATTCATTAACTAATAGTCAGATAGCTACTGTTCCATCAGGCATGGCTGATAACAGCTTATGCCACTAATTTCAACATTTAAATTGAATAGGAATAACAGGGAATTCTTATTTAGGGAGTCAGTTGATTGAATCAAAGGGTACAATTAAGTAAGTAATATTTTATTTCGTAAAGGGAATGACAACAAATAATGCAAGATAGTTTATGGAAAGAAGTTATGTAGAGAAAATTAGACTACTTTCTAATATGAAATTGACATTGTGAAATCAATCAATCAGTCAGTCAGTCTCTACTTCTGGAAGACCCCCCTAATAACTTTGATTTGCTGGATGAATCTTCTTGAAACTTGATATGCTTATTTAAAGACAAAGGATAATCTAACTTCTGTATTTGAAATATTTCCCAAATGGGTCCTTGGCGAGAAATTAGTGCTAGAAGGTGACAAAAAAATCCCTTAGATAATCATTGGAATCTAAGCAATGAATTCTATCCTATTTCTGTTAATTTCTTAATGTGTTAAACAATGATTACTAAATCCTTTATTCATTTCAAATTGGGTTTGATAGGATTAAAATTTAGTCATTTAACTAAGTAATGAGAATGTTTTTACATCATTTAAAAAAATAGGAGAATTTGTACTGTTTATAGTGTAATATAAATGTAGTATAATAAATAGAGTTTTAATTTAAATATAAATGAAAGGTTTGCATTTTGTTTTTGTTTTTCAGGACTTTCATAAAATTTCATTTTTTTTCTTTGATTCTTAAATAATATTTTAAGAAAAGTAGCTTTAAGGTCACTCGAACGTCGTTTTAAGGCTTTTCAATCTTCGTAAGTCCCAAAGCTCCCAATTTAATAATCAAGATTTTAGAAACACATCTTTATATTTACAAAAAGGCCTTGATATTCCAGTCTGTTATGTTTGACTTGAATATGAACTTTTGTAAACTTATTGTTAGATTAAGACCAAATAAGTTAAAATTTATTTTATAAGTTAATATAGAAAAACGCAATTACATTCAACAGTACCAAGAGCAATCTGTTTATTATAATCGAAGTGCTGGTAAATTGCTTTTAATCTAAAGGGAGAAATTACTTTAAATTGAAATGTCATTCGTCTTAAGGGAATTCTTCCAAAAGGAAGCTATTCTTTCAAACGATCTTAAAACAAAAGACTGAATGAGTCTGTGCCTTCGGCTTATAGCGCGCACAAACATCTAAGGGAATAAAAGGTAAGTCACTGCAAACCTCTGATTTGATGGAAGGAAATAAACGCGTAAATTGAAAGCTGGAAAGATAATGGAAGAAAATAAAAGCGAACTTATTGCTCTCGCAGAGGAGTTCAAAAATCTTTCAAGTTTTATGAATACGTCATTACTGACCTTAACGTAGTTCCAAGTCTTCACAACTATCCATTAAGTTGCTAAGGCTTAGGCTCTGAAGTGTCTTCCGATAATTCTCAGCAAAGAATGGGACGACAACTAAGGTGTAAATGGAGCACTTCACTTCATTTTAAAATGCAGCCAGAAAATACAATTTATGTTTTGAAATAGATATTCTCCGCAGATTGAACTTTTAACTTTGTTACTCCTGTAGCACAGAGAAACCGGAATAACTAAAAATTTAGATTGCGTAATAGCAGAGATGAGAAACTCCTATAGGAACTGTGACTGCTACATCATATCTGAGGGTCATTCCCGGCCTTATTGCATAACCTTAAAACGTTTTCGTTATTTATTTGTATTTATATTAACTAGTTGCAACCCGTGAAATATTCACGGAAGTAAAACAAATTCCATCTTTTTGAAATACCGTAAAATTTTTCAAAAACATATGATAGAAAAAGATGTTCTAACCATTTTTTATAAGGAGATTTGTTTATACTTAAGTATCATGTTTTTACTTGTTTTTGAATTACAATTTTTGGATTGATTTAAAATGATTAAAGATTATTTTGTTTTCTATACAAGTTTAAGTAAGTATTGAGCAACGCACAAACATTAAATCAACTAATTTTTCTTTTCAAAAAGACATTAGTTGGTGTATTTGTAATTATTTTTTTCTTTCGCCTCGCATTGGATTTGAACCGAGGACCTCCGTAATCGCAGTCAGGAACGCTAGTCACTGGACTACTCCACTTAATTCAATATTCTCTCTCCGACTCTCTCCATTTTGATTGATGACAAACATCCGTTTTTTGCCTATATTATACAGCTTTATTAGCAACAATCACACCACGCCCAACAATTGAGTATGTTGCATGCGCAACAAGCACCCAACAATCACATTTTTAATAATAAGGAAATTAAAGCACACATTGATTACAAACATACCTAGAAACATAGAAACATTCGGACGGGTAATTTTTGCCTATCTATAGGATGATGTATCGAAATCAGGATACTTGACTAATCCTTTTCATGAAAACGAAGAAAAATCCATGATTTTTTTATCATGAGATATAAACATTGATTTTTTTTATCTGAAGTCAGTCGAAATGAAGATTTTAAATTTTCATTACAATATTACGGCGATTAATGAGGAAATAGGATTTATTTTTGAGAAAATAAAATAGAAAAAAATAAAGGCAGGAAATTTTACCTTCACAATTTTAAATAAAAAATAAATTTTAATAAAAATACAATTATCAAAAAAAAAAAAAATGTTTCTCAATGCTATGCCTACTTATTTCCCCACTTTAAAATTAATTGTTTCCCCATTTTAAAATTAAAAATACCAAACCATCCAAGCTTTTGTTTTTGTTTTTTGGTTCTACAGACCAACGCTTTGTCGCAAGGCGCTCCTCAATCGGCTAGGATATCGATTGAGGATATGACTAGGGAACAGATACTGGGATGGTTTCCCGTTGCCTGCCCCGGGACGCTTTGAGACCGAAGAGAAAGCGAAGAAGAGGCTGACAAACACGGGAAAGGAAATTGAAATAGCCAAGTTCTCGTCCGGGAATCGAACTCAGATGTCGGCATACGACATCTCAGGGCAGACCGTCTAGACCGTTCGGCCACGCCGACACGGACATCCAAGCTTTACTGTACTTTTATTGTTTTGTTGAATATTGACCAATTAAAACTTTGTATTCGGGTCCTAACCTAACTCAGGTCCTTGAGTGCTGTGGGCCAAGTATTGGACGTAATATCACGTGGACAAGCTTTAGAGAAGAATTGGATAAAATGAAGACAGTATTTTCTACCAAATTTCTGTCAATTTCTTTGAAATTTCATAAAAATCTCATGCTTTGGAATTATACAAGAAAGTAATTTTATATTCTTAACATAAAAAAGGATTAAAAAAGGTGAATGTCTTTACAGTGCAGTTTTCCGTCAAATAAGTAGCATTACTTATTTCATAATTATAAAATTACCGGTACTTAATTTCAAAAGTATTATGTTAAACTATTTCAAATAATTTGGAATTAAAAGTGATACTGAATCTGTTACATGAATATCTAGTTTGCCAGGAAGCATAACAATGAGGCTGAGAAATTTGGAGAGAACAGGAATTCGTGAGGTTTTAACTGGTGGTTCGTTTCCAGAGCTAAAATCATATTAAAGTAATGTTTTAACAGAATTTGTGAAGAAAAACGATTTATTGTGTCACTCAAGTACTTCATCTGATGGAGATTTCTCCAATTTATCTGCCACCCATTGCGAAGAGCCAGATGACACAAATTTCATTTTTCTTTCGTCTTTTCTTTACTGAAAACTTTTATGTATTTGCGAACAGCAATTGAAGAAAAGTGAATTTTGTCCTTTCATGAAAACAAGGTTTCTCTGAATATTTCTTACAAGAAAGTAAGAAAATCGAAACCTGATTCCACTGAAACTTACTATACAAAGAACAATTTCAGTCGAATGAAAATATATTTCGTTTTCTAAAAAGCCCAATTTTGGTAGAATAAAATTTGAAGCATCTAACATTTAAGAGATTGACAAATAAGATTGAGTGTTTTGGTACGAAGATAAGATAAAAAAATAAGATAAAAAAAAATCTCTTCTAATTCAGATCGCCTTCCTCTTTTCTATAATACATTCTGGTGTCCATTATAGTTGGAGTGTGTAAAAGCATATGACTTAAGATGTCATCTAATAAAAGTGCCAGTACGTATTGTTTAAAGTAATAACACTCACAACCTAGAGATTTACATCATTTTCCTAACCTTATGCTTATTTCCTGTCTTCGTGACTGGAACATTAAAGATTGATAACCATCTGACTTACGCAATATTTATAAACAAACGAGGTGATATTAACTGATAATTCGTAACTAAATCTATGTAAATACGTAAATGCGTATAAAAACTTAAAGAAAAGCCATGATAGTGCTGCGATTTGATGAGTTGGGAGAAGTAATTCCAAAAGCTACACGGATACTTGATAGAACATTCAAGTCTTTATGCCAGATAGTACCTGAGAATTAAGCCTTAAAGTACAGCAGAAATATGTGGGAACTCTTCACAATGGTTTGTATTGTGTCTGCAAATATAGTAGTATACAATTCTCACATTGCTAGTTAACTAACAATTATTTTGGCCGCGAGGTTGGCGTTGTTGCTAAGACATTGGCCTCTCACCTCTCAGTACCGAGGTTCGGTTCTCATGTGGTTTCGTGATGGTGGACGATCCGCGGTGGACATGTTTTCTCGTGGTTCTCCCATTTCCCCTGCACTTCTCCCAACATTCTTTCTCAGTCTTTCTCTCCGTCTGTATTTATTTCGGTGGGATAGCACAATAGATCTATAGGTCGCGGTACTCTACTTCCCTGCCATCCATACTCATTACATAAACATAAAACAATTATTTTGACATATGCGTTCTTTCTTTTTTTTCAGGTGAATGTAAGAAAGCTAAATTTTATGCTGCAAAATTTATATTTCAATTTAATTATAATTAATATATCACTTTAAATATGACCTCCATTTTTGCTTCCTCATTTTGACTACAAATGAATATTTTTTTAGAATTATAACTGCTTGAACTTTTCTGTAATAAGTATTGCGAGAATTCCACCATCATTTAAATAAGTGTATGTGGAGTGATTAATATATTCGTTCTATGGTGATCATTATTATGTTTTAAAGTAAATGTGTTTTCTAAAACACTTAACTTCTTGCAAGTCTGTATCTATGAAATGTACTACCGCAAAGAACTTAAAATTACATTATATTTATTGTTAATTACTTTCTCATTAACAGTTTTTGAGGCTAATTAAGATTTGATTTCCTTAGACTTATGTTTTCCCTGCGTTTTGTGATCCATTTTATTGTAATCTTCATAACAATGTTTAAGATTACTTCTAAATCAAAGCGACGAAGTATTAAAAGCGTTCGTTTGTTTTAAATCAATTTTTCGAAATACAACAATTCAAACTTGAACAAACATTTATGAGTTGTCATAAAAGTGCTTTATTAGATTTCGCCTGACAACCACCAAACCGATGTGGAAATTTAGTGCTTTTAGCTTTTGATGATGTGGAGAGATTCAGCAAATTACTCTGCTAATCTAAACCATTAATTAACACCCTTTAATAATCAAATAATTCGATTTCTGTGTATCGATTGTTATTGTTTCTTTAAGTGATTAATAACATTAGATTTAATTTAGATTCAACTGTGGAATTGGGAACGTAGATTAAAGATAACAGATGAATTAGACTGATAATTTGTTTCTTTCTCGTTTTCTAATTTGCTAGTTGCCAAATGACTGAAGCTTAGAGTAGGGTGACCAGACGTCTCGTATTGTAGGGATTGTTCCGTTTTTTCCGGTTGTGTCCCGTTGTCCCGATTAATTATCCGGGATGTCCCGTATTTTTAATACAACTTCAAGACAACTATTTATCCGCATTCCTTAGTTTATTTTTCAGCAGTTGAGAACGTAAGAAAAGAGATAAACATATTTCACTTTAACCATCTGCACTGAACGATGCTGCAGTGCAATATTGAATCGTTCATCCACCGTTTCTGCGACTATAAAGTTATGAACATGCTTCCAACAATGGATATTAGGCTCGAGTTAAGGGTTTAGATCGATTAGTTACTACTCGCAAGAACGTCTTCTTCATGTACCTGCTATAAGGTTTATATTAAAGCTTGAATGTCCATTATACTCATTTAAGTGATTATTTTATCCGCTACATAAAAGTATCTTGTATTATTATTATTTTTTTTCATTTAAAATACCAAGAAATTACAGTCCTGCTAGGTTCTATTTCTAGATCCTGTGTGCAGGCGCTGAAGTTACATAGTAATATTAATACAAAATCAAATTAAATTAAATTAACAATAAGATAGTTGAATAAATCAAGAATTTACTTTCAAAATCTGGTTACTCTAGTTTAAAGAGGAATGGACATAAAATACAATATAAAATCATGTTTTCCTCAAAAACTCTTCCTTCAGATAGTTAAGATCTATATTCAATATTTAGTTCTCTTGATGATTGAAGAAGAGCTCATTTTTTAACTCTTCCTATCATATTTTTTTCTATCAATTAAATCTGATTACTAAATTAGGACCAATTATAAAATTTGGAAAGAGATTAATTTTTGTAATTTGATATCTTTAGAATTTAAACTTTTAAGTATATCTAACATTTGTTTTCCATTTTCCAAACAGACTTTGTGCTATTTCCTTCAAAATGGGCGAGAAGATTAATCTCGAACATTCTCGGAACTTTCATATGGTAACGTGTAAGAATCTTTTTTTCCCCATTTATTAGAAAACTAATTAGAAATTTTATCACTAATAAAGGAATTAAAAAAAAAGAAAGGTAGCCTCAGAACTCATAAAGTAATAATTTTCAGGCAATTCTTTCGTTTTCATTCTTTGCCATCAAATAATTTGAAGAGTAAATCTCCTGACTTGGTGTAATGAGGTTTCTGTGTTGGCCATCATTAACCACACGGTCTAATTCATCTGGGGTTTATGTCTGTGCCGAGATAACAGTGGCTTCGAAGTCGCTTGACTGAGTTTCAATTTATATTTCCAATTGCTCAGAATTAAATGAGAGAATCGGCTCGTTCCTTCAATTGGGATTAAGACAGAGCATTAATTAGTTCTAAAAATAGATCCCAAAGCGCAAAATAGACGTCACACTTTCTTATCGATTGAATTAAACCAGGAAATATGAGTTTAATCTATAATTCTCTTTAAGTGTATAATTGCTATACCTGATGAATCCTGATGGTTTTGGTTCTCTTTCGATAGCAGCGTTGTGGATCATTAGCTTTCGAATTTGGAAGTGGTACAAACGTTGACGTTTACCTGATTGTTCGATTTCTTTAAATGATCTCAATTTTTTTTATGTAGCTGTAATTTTTATGGTTATTTCGGTCATCTTGTTTGAGCTTCCTATTACTTTTGTTATGGAGGGTTCATAAAGAAGATTGGTTTACCTGAAATCTGAAAACATGTAAATGATATGTTTGATGCAACATGTTAGTTAGGTATTCTAAGATACAGTATTGTTGATACAGTTGATTGTTTATTTACAAAAAGTAACAGTATTAACAAAAAGAACATTTGGGCCAATAGCACATTTTGTAAGACACCTGATGAGGTGCCAAGTTCTTCTATATGCTTCCCAACCTTTTTTGTGCTATTCCCCACTAAGCCTTTCTAAAATTTTTATGCCCTTTATTACCATTACTTATTGCCCCCCTAATAATAACAGTAATAATAATAATAATAATAATATTACCATCAAAACATTATTACCATGAAGTGTATATATTTGTTACTTACTTTAATTAATATAATTTATATACAATTACGATTTTTCATAATTTAAATAAATAAGAAACAGTATAAATAATAATAGTTCTGAAACAGCAAACCAGTTTTATGTATTGTTACGCTTAAAATGTAACATAGTTATTATTGTATATAAGAAAAATAGATATATAATGTCGTATTTTATTTCATCAATTCCTCTATGTTATTAACAAGAAACGAAATCTGTGTATTTGCACTGAAAATGAAAAACGACACTGACCCCTCAAATAGGTTCATAGAATTTTCAAATTGCCCCCTTAACAATCATATTGCCCCCCCTGTGGGGCGTGGGCCCCACGTTGGGAAACACTGATCTAGGGCGATGGTTGGCTATTCTTTCTTATTACTTCTTCCCATGATGAAAATAAATCTTAAAAAGTTTTGCTTGAAAAGCAAAGAATGCTGAACGTAAAGAAGAATTTCAGAAACAATATTTCTTAGCTTTGTGCAAAATAACAATTATGGCAAATTTCAGTGAGGTTCTTGTTTTTTTTTGTCAAATTCCCTAATTTCTATTAATTTACATAGCGGTATGTATTTGATTTACTAAAGAATAATTCACTAAGAATGATAGTGATTTGTTATATTTTTTTAAAATTTACCTTGAAAATTTTATACTTAGATACTGCATGCATTGCCTGTGTTTATTCTTGCAATACTATGTAACAGAAATATTAAATTTTAGAATTTAATTTACTTAAATAACAGTTATTTACATTTTTCTTATAAAATTGTTTGAATTATTTAAAATAAATAATGTCTTCCCAATATCGGCGATGTTTGATATGTCCTGTTCAATAATTGCTAGCAGATGGTTGTGATTGAGGAGATGACAAAGCTTTCATGCATTCGTTGGAATCCAGCCATCAGCTGCCATAAAAGTAGAAGATGCCACAATGTTACAATGAAGTGATCCGAATCAAACAAATGGACAAGTACCAATTTCCGATTAACTTTGTTGTTTTGGATGGAAACAAGCGCGAATAATAGGATTCCGTTAGTTAGAATGTGCCTGTATCAATAAAGAGATATTAGAGCGCTTCAACTACAGAAACGAGAAGAGTGAAATGGGGAAGAAAAGTTTTTATTACAATAATACGTGAAATAATCAAGCTAAAATAAATAAAATTCAATTAGATGTAACTTAAAAGAACCTAAAAATATAATATACATAAGAATACATTCTGCTATAAATAGCTTCAAGAGTGACAAATTGAATGAAACATCATGTGTTCAAATATAATTCGTATCGAAAATACATTACTAAACGGCCTTATAACGTAATTTCAGTGAACCATTTTTCTTTAGAATTTTTCTTTGCTACTTTAAAAAATCGTAAAAGCAATACAAAATTGTTCCGAAATTTGTAAATTGTAATATTTTCTGTATGTAAACAATTTTCAAGCTTTTTATTTGTAAAAAATAATGAAATTTTCAAATATTAATTTAATCGCCTAAATTAAATTTTAGACAAATCAAAATATGTTGATTTTGTATGTATTGTTGATGGAAATTCCTTGTTACAATCAGCGAGAGTTTATGTTTTTGATTCTAATATTTGTCTATGTGAATTTTTGCAACCTTTCCACACTTCATAGGAATAGACGATGAGAAATTATTAAATACAAAAAGTTTGTATTCACTACATAAAATACAAAAGGGGACCATTCATCCCTAGTCTGTAAATATGCTTGTCAAGTCCATTAAATGGATGACAAGTTAATATAGGAATTAGACAATAGATTTTTTTTTTTTTAATGTTTATCAATCCTATTAGGTATACTTGTAAGCGGTATACCTGTGTTATAGGAAATGAGCATTTTTATATATATATATTTTTTATTTTTTTTTAAAGTTATTAATTAATACTTAATTTTTCCATCTATCACATCTGAAATTATATTTTGTTTTATTTGCTTAAAAGTTACATTATTTTTTTTATTAGGATCTATTTGCTTAAATATTTTATATTTTACATAATTATCTAATCTATATCCATAATTATTTTTAATTCTTTCTATTTTAAATATTTTATTCCAATTACATCTAGTCTTTAATACTCCTTGTTGGTAATTTATTTCTCTTTCCACATCAAAATAGTTTTTAATTATTGTTTTATATATAAATTTTTCGTTTATTTATAATATTTTATATTTTTTTCTTATCCTTAATTGTTCATTTTTTGATTTGTATTTATAATTTTTATAAACATTATTAAATATTTTTAATGTTTTCTTATTGATATTTTCTATTTGTTGTTTGTTCATATTTATCCAACATTCCAACCCATAATCCAAGATTGAGTCTACAAGGGATTTATATACAATGATCTTTTGTTTAAACGGAATAGCATCTCTAATGTGATAAAAGAGAAAAGCATATGAGCTCAGCTTCCTTATCACATAACCATATTGTTCATTCCAGCAGAATTTGTTGTCTATATTAATTCCTAAATATTTATAAGTCGAGACAATTTCTATTCTTTTGCAGTTACAATCTTTCATTAAGATATTATTATTCTGTTCTATATTTGGACAATCTATTTTATGTAGATTAATAATTACATTGTTATTTATTTTCTTATTTTTGTTTTTGATTATCATTATTTTTGTTTTTTCTCCATTTACTTTCATTTTATTTTTAAATGACCATTTATTTATATTATTTAGATCTTTTTGTATATTATCTTGGGCTTGAAGTTGGTTTTTGTCTGTTGTTATTAATATTACGTCATCAGCTTATAGAAAGACCTCTGAATTTTTGATATTTTTGCATATTGAGTTTATGTAAATATTAAATAAGAGAGGACCTAAGTTTGAGCCTTGTTGAATTCCTCTTTTGGAGTTAAATAGTTTACTTACGTTATTGACAATTTTAATTCTAAATTTTCTATTTCTCAGATAATTTTCTATCATTTTATATATGTTCCCTCTTATTCCTATTTGTTTAATTTTTTGTAATAAAATTTTATGATCTATAGAATCAAATGCCCTTCTAAAGTCAATAAATGCTATGTATATTATTTCACCATTGTTTAATGATTTGTTTATATTTTCATTAACATGATTCAATAAATTTATTGTTCCTTTATTTCTTTGATAGGCATACTGATTTTGATTTAATAGCTTCCGTTTACTTACGTAGTCATAAATTCTTTTTGCTAAATAACTTTCTAATATTTTAGAAATATTTGATATTAGTGAAACAGGTCTATAGTTATTTAGATTATTGGAACTTCCTCCCTTATATATTGGTATTGTATATGTTATTTTCCATGCATTTGGGTATGTACCTGATTTATAAATTTTTTGAAAAAGTATTTCGAGAAAGATAGATATTGTTTCTTTTATACTGTTTATATCAAATAATTTTATTCCATCTGGACCATATGAATGATTTTTTTTTTGATTGTTTATTATTTCGATTATATCTTTTCTATTTGGCAACATTAAAACCATTGAGTTTTTTTCTGATTCCTGTTCTTCATTTTCCATTTTTCTTATCTTCTCTAATTTTTCATTACTTTCATAAACATTTTGAGTAAAAATTTTACTCATTTTACAAAATAATTTTTTGATATCATAATTTTCTAACAATACTTTCAATTCATTTGTTTCATTATTTTTTTTCTGTTTTTTTATTATATCATTATTTATAATTTTCCACACATTTATATTGGCGTTAGGATCATCTTTAATCAATTTTCTAAAGTATTTATTTTTTTGCTTTTTAATTTGATTTTTTAACCAATTTCTTTTTTTCTTATATTCTATTTCTAATTTTGTGTTGTTTTTATTTTTTAAGTATCTCTTATATAAGTTATTTTTTTCTTGAATCTGTTTCATCAACTGTGGGTTCATCCAATTTTTTTTGTATTCTGTATTATCTGTCTCATATATATCCTTTCTACTATTTTCTTTTATTGTTTCTCTTTTTATTTTATATTTTGCTTTCTTTATTATTTTATTTAACTTATTTATTATTTTATTTGGATCTTCTTCATTTTTTTTATTATTTCTTCTATTAAAGTTTTCAGTTCTTTGTTTAGTTTCTCTATATCTATTTTTACATTATTTTTCTCTTTATTGTTTTTTTTTTCCGTTTGTTTTATTTGCAATTCTTTCTTTTCTATTTCAAGTAGGATTCCATAGTGGTCAGATATGTCCCATTGTATTATATTTGCGTTGATATCAATATCTTCTGCCTTCGAGAAGCAGTGATCAATACATGTGTTAGTACTTGATTTAGTGGTTTTTACAGATCTTGTTGTTTTGTATACATGATTTAAATATCCAAGATTATAAAACATGTTTTTATATTCTATACTTATTTTGTTATTAATTTTTTCATCTATATTTATGTTTGTATCACCTATACATATTAGATTTTTTTTTCCATTTTCTTGTATGAGATTTATTTTTTCTTTTATTTCTTTTATAAATTTATTTTTGTTCGTTAGTGGAGGTTTGTATATTATATATATTATTAATTCTTTTGATAGTAGTGAATTTTTTTTAAAAGTGCAAATTAAATTTTCGTGTGTTATACTTTCTTCATTTTTTGTTAGGATATTATATTTTTCCCTATACCATATCATTATGCCTCCTCCTCTAGAATTTATTCTTAATTTTTGTTCTTTTTTAAACCCTTTTATATTGTATAAAAAGGCTTCCTCCTCCTTTATATTCACCTCTACCAATATTATTATATCTATATATGTTATTTTTTTATCTATATTAGCCATTAGATATGCAAAGTTGGACCTTAAACTTCTTATATTTAAGAAGAGAATATTATTATTATTATGTTTACGGTTCCATGTGCTTATCTTCTCTATAATATTTAGTTTACCTAATTCTATTTGGTTATAACTATCCATCATCATTGTTTGTTTGTTTTTTTTTTTTTTTTTGTTTTTTTTGTTTTTTTTTACATTCTTTCAAAATCCACTTCACATTTAATATTTATAATACGTGCGTTAGTACATTTTTACAGTAAAATAAAACAAAGAACGCACATAACTAAACAAAACACAAATTCACTGAGCTATTTTTTGATATTTGTGCTGGAAATTGGAGACAGTACTGTTTCGAGGCTTCTTGGCCTCTCATCAGTCCAAATCCATCCAGCATACCAAGCTCAGTGAAATAGGACGATATACAAAACGGACAAACATACAAATCAATGACCCCTGAATTACAAAAACATCAAAATAAAATAAAGAATAAAAATAAAACAAAGAATAACTAAATTTTGTTCAGTTATGTGCGTTCTTTGTTTTATTTTACTGTAAAAAAGTTAATATAGGACACATACTAAGACTACATTTGTTTTGTGAATCTAAGGTTCATTAAAAAACCTAAAACTTAAAACTTAAGACAATAAATTCATTTTAACTTATCAAACAAAGCGGAAATTAGACGATTACTGACAGGGTTAATGTGCTTTATAAGAATTACATAGAAATTCATTGCATTGATTTTTGATATTTTTCTATTGGATTATCTGTCGCCTTCACGCTCTAATTTGTCGGCAATAATCCATGCAGAATTGTTTTCAAAACAAAAGTTAAGTAAACAGTCTGTTTCTCTCTAAATATGCATGTCAAGCTTCAAGAAGATCTGTACAATGGACCAAAAGTTCTTTGTGGGGATTCTCAAGCAAACACACAGAAATACAAACACTATGTGATTTGATGATTTACCTTAGAATAGTAGGTAAGAAGAGAAGGAGTAAAATAAGGAATGAAGGCTATAAGGTCGTTCAGCAACTTGTTTACTTTTTTCCTTTATTATTTTTTAATGTTCCTGTTAAGGTTGGTTTTTAAATTAACCCTTTTCTATCAAAGATTCTTATTCTGAAAGATCAAAACACCAAGAAATAAAAACGAAATTAATTAAATAACTATATTAATGAATTTTCCGACGTCAATGTGGGACAATTTTCAAAAAAAAAACAAAACAACAACATAAAAAAAGAACCGGCTTTTACGATTATTTACAGAATCCGGGACTTTTCCCCTATTCGGGACGTATATATTAAAAAAATGTCAGGCAGTATTCAGGCAAGTTTTGCGCCTGAAATACTAAAAAAAAATACTTGAAAAAATTTAAAAAAATGCAAGGGACGTTTTGCGGGACATATGATCATGTGGGACAGGGCACCAAAATGCGGGACGAATAATCAGCCTATTAATGATCTAAATCTGTAGCTTTTTGTAAGTTTATGTAAGGTAGTATTGACTTTTGGGCTTTGAGAATAATTGAATAATTCTCTTACTTGTATCTCCAGAGAATAAAAAGTGAAGTTTAATTAAGAAAGCGGTTTGTATCTATATTCTATGAGGAAAAATCAGAAATATTAAAAAGAAGCGAACTTTCCAAAACTTTATTATCAAAGTTTTATTATTTCTGAAATAATAAAGTCTCATAGACCTGCCGTTAGCAGCAACTGATTGGTTCTTTTACATAATTTGCTGATTTCCATAAGAGAGCGAGGTTAATCAATTCACTCCGTGTGTTTTTTCCCCTAATTATTTTTAACATCTGGAAAGATACTTGAAACATTGTAGGGTTATTTAAAGAATAAATATCCATACAAACATTAACATCGATTAACATTATACTGCAAATCTTTTCCCAATGGTCTTAAACAATGAATATTAAATCCTTAATCCGTTCCAAGTGGTTTGATGTGATTACAACATCATCAAACAATTAGATTGTTATGTATGTATGTAATGTAGGGAAGGTGGGTGGCAGAAGCCAAGCACTGCGACCAGAGGTCTATTGTACTATCCCACGGAAATATGGACAGATGGAGAGGAGAAAGACTGAGAAAGTATGGTGGGAGAAGTGCAGGGGAAATGGGAGAACCCCGAGAAAACCTGCCCAGTGCGGATCGTCCACCATCACGAAACCCACATGAGAATCGAACTCGGGACTCAGAGGTGAGAGGCCGATGTCTTAGCAAGAACGCCAACCGCGTGGCCATTAGATTGTTAAGTTTTCATGTCCAGATTATTTATTGTAATTATCAGTAACCTAACATATTACAGTATACGATACATCAAGTAATGTTTTCTTTTTCCACAAATTGTCAATAATAGGAAGTTTGAAAACTGTGTTATTATTTGTTACTAACAAAAAGTGAATACGATGTAACTTACAGTATGTAGACATGTTATTGTTCTAAATTTCGCAAACTTATTGTTATAGAAATAGGCTTGAGAAAGAGGAGACGAGTAATCTCCTCGAAATTATTACGTTTATTTTGAGTGATGTTAAAGGTTTTTTACAAATGTAAATTTTTAATTTTTTTTTTTTAGAAAATAGAAAGTTTGCAATGCTCAAATATTCAGTAGATATTATATTTTCAATATAAATGTGGGCTTTTCGTTTTGTTCTCACGACTTTTCTTATTAGTTAAAATTAAAAAAAAAGTAAAAATAACACTTAAAATAGTCTTTGATCTTTCGAACCACTTTTTTAACATTGTGTTAGCGAGAATTTTCTTACATAAAAATTCCAGCTTGTATTCCAGTTCTTTTAAATTTAGCTCTTCTGAATGTCCTGAGAACATATAATTATATCTTTGGTTACTCTTCAGTTTTAACTGAATCTGTATTTATCAAAAGAAAAACCTCAGAAATCTGAGAAATGAGCTACTTTCCTGTTTGGCAACACTGCTATGCAGAGAAATATGCAAACATAGAATGTTTATCTCCTGGTTTTCTCTTTCTTTCAGAAGGAAGTTCGTTCGTGAAAAACTATCCGTACTTATTAATTCAAGAAGTTTTGGACTCTTTTCTTTCTATGAATTTTACTAGGGATAGATTATCAATAAAATTCTCTTTAAAATTAAAAGAATTTTATGCATTCAGTAAATATGAGAAATGGGGAATATCTTTTGTCATAAGATTTCACATGCACTTTTAATGTCTTGCAATTCCGGCGTAGCTTAGTGGATTATGTGGCGGCCTCCCACCATGAGTCGGAGCCTGGGTTCGAATTCCGGCGTCGGATTGATTGTTTGAAATTTCCTTTCCTGTGTTTGTCTGCTTCTTCATCTTTCTCTTCAGGTCTGAAATCATTCCTTAATGATTTCCTGAGGAAGGCAACGGAAAACCACCTCAGTATCTTTCCCTTGAAATTCTATGGATTCTTCTAGGGTTCGCCATGTTGGGAACACTAGAGACTCATAGAACACGAAGATCGCATTTCGGTGCGATCCGTAAAACGACAAAAACGACATTAATGTGCTTTAGGACCCAATTTTAATTATCTTTTGTCTTTCATATAATTTAGATATTTTGCATTTGGAAAAATGTAGTTCAAGGCTACGTTTAATTTAAGGAAACAATTTTAAAATACTTTACAATGATATCGACGCTTTTCTTTATTCGACTTTGTAAATAATCCATTCTCTATTTTACTATTCCTTATTAAAGCGACTACCGCAATAAAAGCTTAATGAATGGTGATATTGGCTAGATAATAGTGGTCACAAAACTATAAAAAACTGTCCATATAAGAACACGAGAGGCATTTCGTCAATATACTGTCAAAATCTTATCCAGTAGTAGTCACGTAGTGCTCAAATTATTTTTTTTTCTTGTGAAGGCTGTAAAATTGCCTACATATTTATATGATTAAAAATGTAATTATTGAAAAAAAAAAAACAAGAACAAAAAATGTTAGATGAACCTCATATAATCTATATACATTACCAAAATCTTTTATTTCTCTGTCTGTCTGTCCGGCGCAGTGCAGCAAGGGAAAACGCTGTTTCCTTTTGCATTGTTACGAGGAAGGGACAAATGCAAAAGGCGCAATTGTTGTGATTTCCAATATTCACATTGGAAGCGATTTTTCTTGGATTATCCGTGCTCTAAAATAAAATCCCATATAAATTCCTAACCTTATTTACTGTAAAATCAATTTACTGTAAATTCAAAG
>JAFIDM010000001.1:36405601-36508259 GCA_023159025.1 Thereuonema tuberculata
GAAATACTGGCCGAACACGAGGCGATATTTTGGGACAATCAGGCCCAATTTGATTGCTGGCCAATATTGCCTCAATTTTATTGTCGGTACCAAAGGAACAATATTGGCCCAATATTAGTTGGCTCAAAATATTGGTGGTACGAAAGCGAATCAAATGAACGGATGACATCACGTGACAATGCTGACGTCGATGGAGGCGGGACTTTGAACATCGGAAATTCAGTCACTCACGCCGGCCATTTTCTTTGAGAAACAAGGCTTAAAATCAGCAAAATGGGTCGGCCCAAAATAGATAATTCCAACAACAACATTTTGTCAATTGATAATGAAAGAATCGTAATTGATTTCTACAGAGGGACGCGTTTAATACTGTAGCAATTCTGTACGAAAACACGCTCTCTCTTTAGCTGTCCCTAGTGAGAAGCGCCGTAACCATAAAAATTCAGGGCAATATTGGTTCAGGAGAAACTACGTGTTCGCGCTTGATAAAGTTGTCCGCAATCAAATTGGGCCAACTTGTCCCAATCATATTGCCGTAAAATCGCTGCGTGTTCGCCTAGCTAAAGATATTGAGAGGAAACGATTGAAAAGAACACAACAGACAGATTTGGATCGAAAGAATGAAGTCGAACGTAAAAGACTGTCAAGAGCTAAGGAGACAACGGAAGAGACACGAGAGAGACAGAGGTTAGACGCCGAACGACATCAGGCAGAGATAGACAGAGACTTCAGGTCCCCGAACTCTACTTCATCTAACATCCATCTCAACAAATCTCAATCTGTGTACGGAGGATGGTCTAGTGCAAAGATAAAAACCGCAACAGTTGGTTGAAATAAAGTAGGATAACTTCAGACTGTAATAAATATTTATCTTCACAAAGAGGCAAATATTCTACTATACACTAAATTCTTGACATTAAATAATCTAGACAAACAAAAATTTAACTACATTCTGAGTCACATTTCTTTTTTTTCCAATGCTCGGGCTCTTGGCAATTTGCCTTTTGGCGTCGACAAGGGGCGACAACTGTAAGCTTCTTAGTCGTTATTAAGAATCTTTACATCGTGGGAGGCAGCTCAAACTGTATCCGCAGAAACAGACGCAATACAGAAGATAGTTCAGCTCCAGGATTCGACCCCACGTTCAGATTATCAACCTCATGATCACTAGCAAGATTAATAAAGTTAGTAATTTTTATTCAAATCGACTTAAATGGCTTTTTCTCAATCATTTAAGGATATTTTCAAAAGTTTAAAACTGGCTGCTAATCATCTAAGAATAAAACTGAGGTTTTTCAAAGGATTATATTACATGTAGTAAAACAAGAGCTTGGTATGCTGTGATATATTACGAACAACGTTTGTTGTGCTGCAAGATTTTTGCAAATATAATATTTCTTTTTTGCGCCTTACAACAAAAAAGGCTGAGAAGCACTGTATTAGATATTGTATTATGAGAATATTTCTTTTACACTATCAGTAATCTTTAAGAATAAAAGTGGAGCGTCCAAGAAGTAAAGAAAAAAAATTTGAGAAATGTACCAGCTATTACGTGAACCACAAAAGAATTTTTGAAAAGCACATTAGAAATAATAAAGTGCAATTATTATCAATAAATGAGACCAACTGTTTACTATGTGACATGTCAGAAAATTTCTGAAGATAATTTTTCTATAACTTATTGCATAGTAAAGACAATAGTAAAGTCAACTTGAAATTAACTAAGTTGAAAATGAAGATTATTGAAATAAGATTTCAAATCCGCCTCATCTTAAACTCCTAACCATAGAGATGTGATGCATGTTAAAAGAAAATATGTATTTGTTGTTATTTATTTTAAATTATTCTAAATCTGAATATAAATATTTTTATGTCTGGTAAATGCTTTATATTCACAAGGACAAATGTTATGCAAAAAAATAGCATTTTCATTATATATAGTTTTAAAGAAATTTTAATAGTGAAGTGATTATAATTTGCTGCATAATTACTTTTTAGTTTTCTTTAATAATGAGTAGAATTTGAAGCCAAATTCCATCAATCAGAATGCCAAAGTTTAGCTTATTTCATAAGAATCCAGGGTAGAAAATAGTTATCGTAAAAGCAAAGATACAATATTCAATTCTTAGGGAAAACAAAAGAAAAAAATGTACAGCATCAAATAGAAACAAGAAAATGATGAAAAATAATATTTAATTTGGAGGAATAAATTCGACTCTGTTATTGTTTTTTTTTCTAAATAACAAAAGCATTTATTGTCAGAGACAGACAAATATCCATTCTTCTTTCATAAAAGGGGTCTTGTCTTGGGAACATGTTGGTATGATTCTTCTAAGCTGCGGTTGAGGAGAAAGATTGGATAGCAGATAGAATAGTCCGATTGCCCTTCGGACTTGACCCCGCAATGGCCGCGCTGTGACACAAACATGCCGTTGCTGCGGTAACCAAATGGCTGGCAGAGTGATTGGTGGAGTCTGTCATGGTTGATAGCACATTGCTGAGTTAATGTCCCAAGACTCATCGTTTTGCGTATGGAGTTTTCATACCAGCGGAAATAAACAATCTGAGTGGATGGTATTCTTAATTGCAGAGCTGAATTCCCACGAGACGATTCATGTTTTGCAACAGACACATTTTAAAAGCAGTTGTCTTGAATACTGCCATGTTTCTGCTTTCTGTACAGATGTCTTAAGTGGTTTTGCTGAAGTTTATTTCCATTTTCATCAAGATTGTCCCAAAAGAAAGAAAAAATATAAAGATGCTTTTTGTAGACTGAAAATGATGCTGTCCTCTTTTTCCGCATTGTTAATTTATTTATATAATTGGGAAATCCAATTTATTCCGGTTTGTACAGGGTGTAAATGAATACAGGCAAGGAACTTCTACGGCTTATATAGTTGTGAAAATGGAATACTTTTACGTAAACAATGGATCCAGAAACGCATAGATTTCCTTTTGCACCCAATGTTTTCTTCACTTCAATAGCCTTGAACAGTTTGGCATATTGAACGTAATGCAGGGCAGTAGATTGTTGCGCATACTGCTGTTGACGTTAGTACAACACATAATAACCACGCGAAATCATAAGCGTTATGTCGCGCTCATTTGCTGTCATTATTTATTGAAGTTCTATTCAAGGACAAAAATGATTGCGTTGGTACCTTTCACTTGTTTTGTTGTTTTTTCATTGCATAATGTTTACAATAATCTCATGTTAAGCTTCATGGTTTCACGTGATCATTGTGTTGTGTTAACGACAACAATGGTAAACGCAACAATCTACTGTCCTGCATTAAGTAAAACATGCCAAACCGTTCAAACTATTGAAGTGCATAAAAAAGGAGGTGTAAGAAGGAATCGGTGCATTTCCGGATCCATATTCTTAATAAGAACATTTCCATTTTCACAACCTAGAAGTTTGTTGCATGTATTCATTTACACCCTCTATTTTGTTTAACAATTTAAATTTTATTGAAAGCTCTCTTTAGCGTTCAATAAATTAGTTATAAAAGTGAAGAGCTTTTCATGAATATTCATCGGTTCAATGGGAATACACTTATTTCGTTAACACTTAAGCAGGCAATGGCCAACTTTTGACTTTGAAATGTATCACGTGTGTATGTACATCCACAAATAACAAATACTCTCAGAAGAAAAGTAAATCAAAAAGCTGGTTTCAGTAATTTATTCCGATATTTACTTTTTATATAATTGAAAGAAAAGTTAACTGCTGTAGTATCCTTATTACAATCTGAATCCGAATGTGAGGCGCTTATAATAAAAATATCTATCTCTTGATAAAAACTCGTTATGAATAATTACTGTAACGAATGTAACTGAATTAACTGCAAATATATTCATTTAACAGCTATTCGCGTTCTTTTATTATTGTTTTTGTTTTTTTTAATTGACGGGGAAAAAAGAATCCGTAGCATTTAAACTGATTTTTTTTTAATCTCTGAATTTCGAAAGCTGTACAGTAGTTGAACATTGGTCAGACTTTCTTGAAAAAAGCAGACTTCTTTCTGTCTTTGTACTTTTTTTCCCCTGCCATTTCTCATATCAAACAATAAATTACCAGCAAAGAACAATTTTGCTGTCATTTCCCACCATCTCCAATTCTTAAATGTTGGATGAACGTTGTTTTTTTCGACCATTGATGATTCTACTGGTAGTGAAGGAATCTATTGGGTGCCTGATATATGGAAGCCATAAAATAGTGTTGAAACCTTCGCTTGGTTGGCAGGTAATCAGCCCCTGAATTCTCACGTAGGGAGTGCGTCACATGAGTTACACCTCCGAGATTACACTTAAATATGAATTACAACAGCAACTAGGAAATATTATCAACAAAGAGTTATTTGTGATCAATGTAAAATTATTTTTTCTCTGACACTTCTGTTAATATTCAGTAATATTTTCTATAAAGAAGAAAACTCTGAGTTGATTTCAAGAATGAAACATTTTATTGACTTTTCAAGTACGTATTTCTGAAAAATGCTGTAAATTATTTATTTCAGTGAATGCCACCATCTTAAAATTGCTTTTATATCTTCCAGCTTGAAGTTAGATGACGCAATTGAATTAAATAAAAGGAGAAACCTCTTCATACGTCAGCTATTATATTATAACTCTTTGTCAAAATCGATTATCATTATAAATTTAGCAAAGAACTCAATTTTTCAAAAGTTTCTTCACGACTTTTCACACACTCAGATTTAAATCGCACAGTGAGAGAATGTGCAGCATTCTTAACATTAGAAAACTTCCATTGATGGAAGCGTTTTATTGAAGAAAACAATTCAGTTTAGTTCGTTCTCTTTTAATTTGCTGTTAATTTTATTAACATTCATGAATTTTCTTTTTTAATTTTTTTTGTTTTTGTTTCTACGAGTTATTTTTTTAACATAGTTAAAAATAACACTTAAGTTATACCTTAATTTCTTATGAAATGTTTACGATAAATCTAATGACGAATTAATTTTCTTATTGCAGAATTTAAAAAATAACTGCAAAATTTGCTAGTTTAATTTGAGTCTCAATAAGATATCGATAGCAATTATTAGTTCTTATTAGGCTTCTGAAAGACGTCTTATATCCCCTGTTTGTCTTTCTGTCTGTAGACACATAGCCCACAATGCTTCGCAACGGCTTCTGTTGGCTCAGTTGATTAAAGCGTTGTGCTAATAACGCGAAGGTCGTGGGTTCGATCCCCTCCTGGGCAATTCTTATTCTTCAATTTTTTCTCCCCATTTTAAATCATTTCACAGTTTCTCAGTTTATGACATTATGAGATATTGATTATGTAATCCTTTAGAATTGGGATTTTGAAACTACTTTATTTTCTCTAAAATTAATATCACCTTGTTTAAAGTAGATAGGCTACTTAGGAAACGACTGTTTTAGGATTTCTTGAATGTTGTAGGTGACCTGTTAGCTCAGTTGGTTAGAGTGTCGTGCTAATAACTCGAAGATAGTGGGTTCGATCCTTTCATGGGCAATTCTTATTCTTCATTTTTTTCTCCCCATTTTAAATCTTTTCATAGTTTCTCAACTTACGTTTTTTTTTTTTTAAATCATTATTAGGAATTCAGTGTATTAACAAGGTTTGAGTTAAGAAAGACGATTATTCCATATAAATAGGGGTGGGTAAGATAGCATAGGGTCGCAAAGAGACTCGCGCGCGCGTTTTCTAGACCACCCCGGCGCAGTTTATTCTAAAGTAAAGGGGACTCAGAAGCCGTTGCGAAGCACTGTGATTGGTTTACTAATCAATATCCCTACCTTGTTTACTGTAGAGTTATTAATTATTAAATAATTGAAATTCGCAGTTAAGTAATTGACTCCAATACATGAAATATAAAATCTAGAATTAAGAGCTGAATTTTTCATTCAAGTGGATAAAAAATTGGGTTTAATATTTCATTATTACCTAGCCGTATATATATATATAGACGTACATAAATATGTAGACACTAGCCGGGTACCGTCGCTTCGCTCCGGAACCCTTGCGTATATAGCATTAAAAAAAAAAAAACTTTATTTATTTAGCAAATTAATATTGAGATCGGAGAATATGCGACTTTCCAGCCCGTTGTGCCCTTCTCCACTTAACTCAGGTGTATTGCGGGTTGGCGCCACACACCTGGAGTTGCCGCCATACACTTCATCGTCAGTTTGCCAGATTATTCCCTATCCCGAATTTCGAAAAATCCGGCCTTATTCCTTGTCTACATCATAAAGGAAACCTCTGTGCAAAATTTCAGCTTTCTAGATCCAATGGTTTGGGGTGAGCGTTGATGAGTCAGTGAGTGAGTGAGTCAGGACTTTTCTTTTTATATATGTAGATTTTCATGAATTTTGTTTTGTTAACATCATTGATTAGTTCTTTATAGATTATATTTGGATGTGTTATTTTCTCATTTTCAACTGTTATCCGATTCGTTCTTTACATATTATTCCTGGTGTTTTGATATCATGTTTATTTATGAAAATATGATCTATATTTGTTTTCGTATTTCCATGAATTGTACAGTTTCTTGTTGTTCCGTAAAGACGATTTCTGAAACCATTATTGCACATAAGTTTTAGGTATTTCTGTACTACATTGTTTTTATTCATTTTGAAAATATCTATATTTACGTCGCCAATCAGTATAGTTGGACAGTTGTTTAATATATTTTCATTTTTTATGAATAGATTCTCTATTTCAGTAACATTTTAGTAATTTGTAATTTAGCATTTTGCTTACAGAATGACAGACAAAATAACGTTTTATAATATACGTTTTTATAATATATAATAATAATAGCCGGGTACCGTCGCTTCGCTCCGGAACCCTTGCATATATAGCATTAAAAAAAAAACAACTTTATTTATTTAGCAAATTAATTAAATTTGCGATCGTCGGAGAATATATAACTTCCCAGCCCGTTGTGGCTTCTCCGAATAACTCAGATGTATTGCGGGTCGGCGTCACACACCGAAAATTTACATTTTTGCATGTATCTTGCAAACGCTGAAGCGTTTGTGAATAAGTGATATATCGTTCGATAGAACTTTCAAATACCAACATTTCTCAATATAATGTTCTTTTCCATCTTTTATACTTTTCGTTTAAATTGAGAAAAAGTCAAAATTTGACCCTTTAAAAGGCGCCATCTTGGAAACCAAAAACTTTTTTCGAAAGATTTTTGTAGCATTTTGTTTGTCTTAAAAAGATCTACATTTTATCTATTTACATGACCACTCTATCTCTTATAGTTTGGTCACAAAATTGGAAAAACGTAAAGTCTTATGACAGACAAAATAACGCTTTTATAATATATAATACGTATGTAGAACATATTGCTATTTTCAGACGATACTTTGCAATATATTACAATTAGCTCTTAAACTTATTAAAAATTAAGGTTAGAGCGAGGAACAGAATATAAAATCAGAAGGGTACAATCCTAGAGGAGGCATTTGCTGCAGCAATCAGCAGCAAAAAGTCAAATTAGAGATTTGATTAACACTGATTTTGTTTTCACCTTAACTCCGAGAACGAAAGCTATTCTTCATTTGATACGAGCAGAGTCAACGCGAATCTTAATATGATTTTGTGTATTATAGTTCGATGATCACAGCGGAAATGATAAAAAGAGTTTTAATAATATTCTAATTAACTAAAAGGGCTGTTCTTTAGAATCTCTATAGAAACCCAACTAATCGATTCTACTTGGATGTTTTCTTTTGGTTATCTGAATCTATTTTCAGTGAAAGATGATATTCAAATATAGTGTCTAGACGTTCCATTTCCTTGTAAGAGATTACATTTTTCCCATCATCGCATTGTAATCAAATTCTTGTCACAGCCGTCAGGACAGACAGCGACAATCCATATTTCCGCAGTTAATGCTGAGTCATTGCTTTTTTGAATGTCCTTGGAGGCAGTCGTTTAGCAGAAAAAATAAATTTCTCATCTGTTGGAATGTTTAAGAAAGTTTTTACCTGATACATGGAAGTTCAGTCTTTGTGATTTGAAAATCTAGACATAGATGTTTCTAGAATCTATACATTTATATATATATATATACATATATAATAATTATGAAAGGGAAAAGCTGTAAGTTTGTTTGTCTGTCATTCATGCCTCAAAGGCGCAACGAATTTGAATGAAATTTCGCATGCAGATAGTCTGATACGGAGAAGGATATAGGCTACTTTTCACCCGATTGGGTCAAGTACTTCCCGGCGGATAGCCCCCCTCCCCTCCCAAATTTGAATGAAGCAATTCCCAAACCTGTCGATAGATGTTGCTAGCGCAGTTTTAAATCGCGCTAAATTTGTTGACAAGGATTTAAAGAGATTGTGTGCAGGCGCGGACCACGATTAACTCTTAAGTTGCCTGATATTTTTTATAAGTAAATTTATACGGTGAGGCTTCCAGAGTTGCAAGGCTTCCAGAGCAAAGCAACGATAGCAAGCTAGTTTATTAAAAAAGCTACACTAGATGCTTTCTAAGTTTGAAGCATACCTGTATAATTAAATAGGTGATTAAGTGCGATGAGCCTCAAGTTATTTGAAAAATAAAATGATTTTAAACAAATAAAAATGAATTGATATATCATCTACAACATTTTTTTAGTTTAGATTTTAATAAGTTCCTTTTAACATTCCTACAGTTACTACATTTTACTTGTTTACACAAATATGAATTTGATTGGTTTGTTCCCGCCAGAAATACGGATCATATAAAAATGTATATCAATTAAGATTTAATAAATCTGGTGTCCTGCTTTTATACATTTAGGCTCCTCAACTGGCTAAATAGTTTGCATTTAAACAGAACTACTTTCCTCATCTGGCTGATGAATCCATAAAGGGGACAAAGCGATCGTCCCAGACTCCCAGCGATGGTAGTTCAAGTTTTTTTTATTTTTTTTTGGTACCTCTCCTGCTTATTATTTTGAACTGTATGTATGTAACTTTATATCGCTCGTTTGCTACAACGACAACATAACTCAAAAACGATCATTTTCGGATAGTTAGCAAAAAAAAAAAAAACAAAAAAACAAACAAAAGAATGGGTCTTTATAGTTTTTACTGGTAGAACGACAGAACTGTGCTTTTAAAAGTCGCCAAGAGAGAGGAGTTTTGTTAGTATTGTATCATCACATTTCATCAACTTTCAAAACTTTCAAACTCATTTTAGGGAAATTGATGTTTTTTGAGTTATGCCGTTATTGCACCAAATGAGCGAGCGATGCATGGAATATACAAGAAGATATATAGAAAACATTTTCTAAAAACTGCAGTCTCTCTTACAATCTCTGCGTCGATCGTTGTGCAAAGAGATTTGAAAAAAAACGAAACGCATTTCCCTAATTGATAAAGACTGAAGGCATTGAATTAAATTTAAAATTTGCAAAGTGAAAAAGCTTCCTATCAAAGATTCGTACAATTATGACCGAGATACCTTCCACCTATATTCTGAATGCTAACTCGCTTTATCAAGTATCTTGTACAATATAATTTTTTCACTATGTTCCAACACAAACTCAGTTCTATAGATTTATATAATTTAGTTTCGATAGGTTTCTAATTTTAACGGAAGCTGAACTCCTATATTCTTTTAATGAGTTCATCTCATTTGACAATTTGCTAAAATATAATATGGCCTTTCCAGGGATTTTCATAAATTTTAAGTTGCTAATTACAAATACATACAGTAATTAGGAAGTTTTCAAGAGAGAAGCCTTATCAGTACTTCGATAAGAAGAAGGCATTTAATAATCTTGAGCTATATTTATGATAATAGACTATTGGTAACTCTTTTTTCTCGGACTATTCAGTACGAATATGAATTCGATGTGAAAATTGAAGCATATGCAAACGAATTTTGTGTTAGTTTTGATTTATCATAATATAATACACTATTTAACGATCATTCAAATTAGAAATCGGATTTTCAATCTTCCATTTATACAGTGCTTAAATCAGAATATTTTCCAAATCTAATTTAAGAGGTAGTTCTATTATTTATATTTTCTGCGGAATACATTTTCACTGAAATTATTGTAATAATACATTTATGTTTCTACAGTTCTGGTTTCTGTGGAAACAAATTAAATATTTGCCAAATTTCTTAAACATAAATTTGCGAAATTCTCACAGAATTCAAAATACAGTACTCATAACGAAAATGATGTGGAAGCAATGTAAACATTTCACATTTAACATATTTATGACTGAAGATTTAATTAAAAAGAGCAAAATTATTAATTACATTCATGGATGTGGATACTGTATCTAATTTGAATGTTTTTCGAACTAGCTTCGTTGGTGAAACCCAATTCACTATTCTCTTTGATATATCTTATGGTTGCCCGCGAATAAAAAGAGAAACGCAGTTGAAATTTTATATAACGTATTGAGCTTTGTATTTAAAGTTGTTTAAAATATGAAATTTTGTAATGAAATGGTTACAAAATTATACATTGATCAGACGAAAATAGTAAAGCAAAGAAGCTAATTTACTGAAATTCCTTCAATAAACTTCAAAAAGAACGTTAATAAATAAATAAATAATTGAATTTATACGTAAGTGCTTCTACTACACTTACAATGTTAAATGAATTAAAATAATTAAATATAATAATTAAAGTAGATTAATATTGATTAATATTAAGCAATTGAGTTAATCTTAGATTTATAATACGTTAACGTACTCCTTACTGTAGATTTATAGAAAACACAAATATGTAGGATACAACTTGGGCCATGTTGAGACTATTGGCCATGAAGTACAAGATACAACTCGTTAATTCTTTGTATTCAAGCTATGGGCAGTAGTAAAATACATTCTTTTCTCTATGTTATTATTGGATAAGGAAAAGGTACTGCGGTTGTACTTTGTCAGGTATACATTGAAATTTCAAAGGCCAATAAGTATCTTGACTCCATGTATAGTTTAAGTTAATAAAATATTGTAAAATGATGAATGATAAATGATAGGAAAAAAGGGTTTAGATGATTCTTCATTGTCTGTTTCTATCTCGTATTCCATTTCTCCAGTAGCAGATTCGGTATCTTTGACTTAATTACTTGCACTGACTAGTGCTGATAAGTTAAAGTGTATGCTCTAATCGTTATTATTGTCTTTCATCGGCACCTTAGATAAACAAATAAATATTCATATCTTTATTAAAACAAGTTAAGTAGAAGGAACAAATCCAAATGAAAATATTTATTGAACAGGTAACGTAAATCATGGAGCACTTAGAAATATCTCCATTATTTGAAAACCTTTCGTATTGACGTCAGTACTCGTGGTTTTTTTTATACCCTTTGTCTGTCTTGACGTAAACAATCTAGTCTCTTGGTTAAGCTTCCAATAACAACTGTCTGAGATTTCTATTCCGTCCTTTTTCTCTAAGAATTTCTTAGCAAAAATCGACAAAAAAAAATACGTAAAATAAGAAAATATTAACATCTTTTCTTCATAAAAAAACGAACATTCTCAAATGCAATATTCAAACACAGAGGAAGATGGGAATATTTTGGAAAGTCTTTGTTTCTCTGGAGCTTTGTATTTCTTAATTTTTTTCTAATATCGTTTTTAAAATTATTTTCCAAATTATTTCTTCAAACTCATTTGGATGCATGTACTTTATAAAAAGTTAATGATTTATTTTACTAATTAATATTTGAAGAACTGTGACCGTGCTGTCATCATAGTGATAACGTGCAATATACATTAGAGGCAGTCAAGAGGTCGGAGCCTTTATTTATTATTAATTTAAATGTTCTGTGAAAAGCAAATTACAATGTCACCGATGACATGCAGCTAATGACGTTTCAGGGGAAATAATATTTGGATACAAAATTGGTTATTTTATTGATTTTAGCTTTGACTTAATGAAAACGGATTATTTGGTCACGAGATAGGAAAATTAGATTTTATGAAGCATAAATATTTAATTTATTCTTTAAGATAAAAACTTTGTTTATCTGAGTTGTTCAGTTGTGGAATTACTTCCAAAATTATGTAGAACTTGTTGTACCACAGAATCGAAAGTTAATATAAGACATAAATTAGTTCATGCATTCAAAGGTGGAAAATGGAATACAGATATAGTAGAAAGAAAATAAATTTGAAAAAGTATATTTGCATGTAGTCATGCTACGCATAAATCCAGAATACGAAACTTTCCATTATCATTCCCAATTACATAACTAGCACTTTAAAATGAGCTTTGCTCACCCTTGCGCTATAATCCTTTTTTTCAATTTGCTTTGCATTGCAAATTGTTTAAATGAAATGATACGGTTAAGGAAGATATTACAAATGATGAATAGCGCTTAAAAAACTAAGCAAAAACTATAAATTGATTTTGGAAACTGGAAATTCTGTTTAGATCTACGTTAAATTTAGGATTTAAAGATGTTCAAGGCGACAGAGGATGCGATGACCTAAATGTGTGTTAACATTTATTCTACAAGATATATATCGAAATTTTTTAGTTTTTTAATAAAAATTCGATAACATCACCAGCGTATATGAATCTATGGCATTATTAGCTCGTATTATTTTTAAGAGTCTCTATATAGTAATGATAACTTAGTAGCATTTTCTGTAATCGAATTCGAAAAAACAAACAAATTCTAACACATCGTTGAGACCATGTCTTATTCTTGCAGTTTAATGAATAATCTAAACATAAAATATTAGATTTACATTTAATGTTAGATTGAAAAATAACTATCTGTAATCTCCCAGAAAGAAACAGTTGCTGTTTTTGGGATGTTGCTATTGAAGTTCAGAAAAACTGAAGTTTTTTAGCAATGAAATTTACGAGTTGTTGGGGAAATGGAGCAAGTAAACCTTGTTAGCTGCTTGGAGAAGTTATTGCAGGCTTAATGGCTGTTTATTTTGAACTCCAACTGCACTGTAGATTTTAATCGTGGATATCCTCGAGCACAAACTCATTTTCTTTGGGAGACAGAGTGCAAAGAATATATTTACCATTGTCTATTGCTGTTTTGAAGTAAAACATTTACCATCAGTATTTGCAGAAAGTCAACCAAAATGCTATTTGATGCTAGAAGATTGTGCTGTTGTATAGTTGTCAGTTTTTAGTTAACCTTATTTTTTGTCTAAACTTTTCTATTTGATTGGACGAAATTTTTCAAAAATTCATTGTGTAATTATAGTAAAAATAATTTGAGATTCATGTTCTTGAAATAGCGAAACATAAAGGTAATTTTTGCATGTTATCATCTCCAGTATAATTGCTGCAAAATATAAAAATTCTTGCAATTAAGTAGAACTTAGCACGTATTTTGTCTAAGGAAAAGGAAGCATTTTGAAATCGCTATATGCCTACATTTTCTTTAAGATGATTAAGATGGTGTGTATGTGTGTGTGTCGATTTCATTGCATACATCAGTCAATTTCTAAATTTATAATAAATCTAACTTAATACTTTATATATTAAAAACTAAAAATTTGTAGTTTTAAAACAGAGGATAAATATATGATATATATTTTTATCGGTATGATAGTTTAAGATAAACAAAATGGAATTAAGAAAACTGATGCTTCAAATGTGTTAAATTTCGGCATCCGTTTGTTATCATTTAATTATCAATTCCTTCAGCAAAGATTATTAATCAAATAATTAAATTAATTTATTTAAGTGTGGGCCCAGTAGCCGAAGTTGTAGGCCGCTTGGCTGCAGGTTTGAGGAAACGGGTTCGATCCCAGTCTCGGCGGAGGACGGAGATTTTTCGACGCTCCATCTTCTCCGACCGGGTCCTAAGATCTACCCAGTCTTCTGTAATATGGGTTTCGGTCTTCTTTTCCGGGGGTTCAGGCGGGAGAACGACGGGCTGGACTACCTGATCCCATCTCAGTTCCGTTGACCACAGAAAAATTGGAATCCTACCTCCATCGCCCTATGGGTTATAAGCCTTGGGACCAACCGTTACATTATTATAGTAATAATTATAATTCTGTAGATTCCTTAAACTATTAAATGGATTTCTAAAGAAATCAAAGATTTTAATTAATGCTGGATTTTTAAACTAATCCGCCCACATGTCAGATATGGACATTAAATAACACATAGCCAACATTTCACAAGAGAAAAGTTGATTCTGAACAGTCTCAGATTTAAATCTTATTTTCGTTAAAGATATCAAAGTATAAAATTAGTTTCGTAGTTTATACGGTTTCATTTGCAATTTCTACAAATAATGATAATAAAAAAATATAAAATATAAGAAATATAATATATTAAAAAAAAAAAAGTGTTATTGCCATCTCTATGATTAGTGCAAACCACAACACAACGTACTAACCACTACGGCTACGAACAGGAGCTGACTTAAAACAACTTTGAATGTCTAAGATAACGAACACACGCTTTTAAATATCCTATTATCACGAGAACAGGATATGAACACAACTCGTATGTTTTCCCTACCTCTGAAAGACATAAGGATTTAAATAGGATCTGTCCGACTTGTACTTTGGGGCTGTAAGATGATGACAAACAAAAGGAAGGACGGACAGAATGAACGTAAGAGCTTCTCCCCTCATCAATTCTTTTTATTTTTCATATACGGGATCGCTAAAATACCTACTGAGTGATTAGATGTAAAATTTCATTTTCGTTAAAATTTCGGAAAATTTTCTAACAGATCTTCTTACTTGCCCAACATCGGATTTAAACTAATAAACTAAAGCTGAGAAACTTAAATGAACTTTCCTTTAATAAAATATCGCCAACATGTCAGATCTAATAACAGATTGCATTTCTTTTTTTCGTTATTTAAAAAAACTTGATCCTTTTACTCTTCTCTGAGCCTTTTTCTTCAATTATCGAGGATTTATAACTCCGTGCAGACTGTCTCCACTACAGATGGATTTCTTTTATTTTTCTTCCTAAATGGTCTCGAAGAAATGATCCCTTCCTTAGAATAGCTTTAATTTTGTTCAGGAAATTTCTCGATTCTTCCAACATAATAGCTTATTCTTTGAAGGCGCTGATGCAGTAAGGCTTCTGTTTTTTTCTCTTCTTTCATCTCCTTCGGAACGAAAATTAATAGCGAATTGCTCAGACAATAATTTATTTTCGAGTTTGAGCATCATTGAACCGATGGCAACAGGAAGTAATTTGTAGCCGGACGCTGTAGGTCCAGTCTGTAAAACAAAAAAGACGACAATATTAAGTTACTTTACTTGATTAAAACAGACCCTACACGATGTAGGAGTTAATGACTTAGAGTTTTAATAGTATTTTATCTAGAATTGTTCTTCACTTCGGTAATACTTATTTTATTAGAAATAAAATACCTATTTGAAATTCGTATTTTAAAATGACATAAATGTACCAAAACTGTCTGTATACTAAATAGTATATAAACAAAGTATAATAGTGATCGTCGGAAACGCAGTGGTGCATCAAAAGAAAAAATGGAGAATAAAAAACTCCCTAACGAAAATTTAGTGAGAAAATTCATGTGCCAGAAGTGCGTCGGCCTCAATAGATTTTTTTAAAAAAAAATCAGTCCATTGTTGTTTATTAATAATTCAATGCGCAGATGGAATTTCCTATGCTTTAAAAAATCATTGAGGACGGCGAACGGCTGGTACATGAATTTTCATTAGTGAGTTGTTTTTTTTAACTGTTCATTTTTTTCTTTTGAGGCACCACTGCGCTTTCAATTATTATTCATATTAGCCTCAATTCGGAAACCTTGTTGTTTTACTGGTGACTGCTCCTGGCTGATGATCGCCAAAGATCGTGAAACAGCTGTTCGAGAATGTCACTTGGTAAACAATTTGGTCTCGCCCATTGTTGTTTAAGGTATTATAGTGCTTATAGTATAGTACTGCTACAAAGTATAATAGTATTACGAAATTGCCTTACAATATACTAAATTTCTATTTTGACTTTACGGAATACTTTGTAAAATTCCTTTGTAATCACTGCGTTATAATTAAATAAATAAAATCTTTGCAACCTTTTTGTTCTTAATTTCTTAATTTTCTTTAAATATTTCCTTAAAGTCATGAAAAGAAAGGAAAAATTTCCATAGAATATGTATTGTCGATTGCAAAGGGTTTTATGAAATTTTCACTTTTCTGAAATTAAAGAAATGCTTATTTATACTTTATTTAAATAAAAGTAATAAAATGTCACGTGCGCTGAACACAACTAATCCAAAAATTAAGCCGGCACACCTGCTTATTACTTTTTTTTTTTATTTTCAATATCGAATTCAATGTATGGTGTATCTGAGAAAAGATGTCAAAAATTCCTAAGATATTACTGTTTTCAGCGTAGCATATTATGTCGTTGATGTAACTTTGATGCAGTGAGATATGAATCTGTCTCATATCCAGGAGGTGGAAGTGCAGAGTCCTCAATGAAAATCATAACCCAATTCGGTGAACATAGCCGAAGCTGATAACCCTATGAAAAGACCATTACATTGTCGGTAGATATTATTACGAAAACGGAAAAACTGCATTTTGAAAATAACATCAATGAGTGGGTGTAATTCATCAAATTTAGATTGTTTTCATAGGACAAGTGGTTCTTCATCTGATGTCCAGGTGCGCCGGCTTAGTTTTTGGATTGTACTTTAAATACGTTAGTCTAATTTCAATCATTATACGAATGCGATTTGGATTATAAAAGATTAATATTCTTCGCGAAATATTTATAGAATTGATTTTTTTTTCGTTTCTGTTGGTGTTCTATGTAGTTCTATCGTGACCGGGTAGCCGAGTGGGTAAGGTCGCTAGGATGCAGGTTGCAGAAAGTGGGTTCGATCCCCGGCCTCGGCGGAGGGATGGGATTGTTCCACGCTCCATTCCCCTTCAAACGGGTCCTAGGGTCTACTCAGCCCTCTATTGAAGGGTTTCTTACCCAGAGGTTAAGGGCGGGCAGGTGTCGGGCTGACCACCTGATCTCAACTTAGTCCCGTTGATCACGGAAAGCCGGTAGCCTTACCTCCCGCGACCCCAAAGGCCACATAGGCCTATAGTGGGAAATTTTAGGTTTATGTAGTTTTATCATCGTTACCTTGGGTTTCCATGTGGACCTATAAGAAACAACTAACAATGCACAAGAAAAATTTTCTGTTAGTGAAAATGCGTTCCAAGAAGATCCATTCACTAGCTATCCATTAGAGATGAGCTGTTACTCACCTTGTCTGTAAGTGTAACGTCCTCCACAGCTCACATCAGGACTCGCAGCAAACGTGAGTCATTCCTCATTGGACTTCCCACGACGTCGAGGTTTGAGAAAAAAGAAATTGACTTTTGGTTTTAGGTGGCCACTAACCGGGTCAGTAAAAGAGTGGCTATTGGACAAAGTTGGAGTTTATCTGTCCTGAATCGATTATACTGAGAACGGATATGATATCCTCAACCGACTTGCTCAGTCGTGCGAATGAGAGAAAATGGCGAGGGGTCTAGAAACTAAATAATCTCAATACGGCATCCTTGAGCTTGACTCTTGAATTACAAAGGTTTGAATAAATGAGTCAATAATAAGTGTTACTTTTAAAAACACAAGCATTTGATAAATGGCAAATTGACTGGATCGCTTTGTTTTGTGTTTACTATAAAACTGTGAATTGACTTATTGTTCCTGAATAAAAGAAGCTAATAAGGTTTATTTCTTCTTAGCACTTTCATAGATATATATATTAATATAATACAACTCCTGTGAATCGCAAACTTGTTTATGGCTCTAATATGGGAATAGTATATAAACTTTAGTGCAGGGATTGGGTGATGCATATTTCGGGAGTACGGGAAGGACTTTCAAAGAGAGGCTTGGAGAACATATTAGGGCATAGAAAAGCAGGAATTGCAATTTTATCAGACTGGGCAGATCAAGAAAAAAAATCCAGATCCAATAGTGAATGCAATATATCAGCTCAAAGAAGAGAAAGAAAGATTTGTGCTAGAATCCTGCTTAATAAATTGGCGTCCTTGCATTAATAAAGACACATTTTTAAAAGTTAGTAAAGTAGCAAGTTAGTACGTTCAAATTAGCAATCATTTCTCTTACCTTTTATTACAAATATAGCATCGGTATATTGATTTAAACAAAGAAATATATTCATAAAAATATTTAAAAACATAGCTTGTTATGTTATGTTTAAATTCGAATTACGAATTGTATTTATAACGAATTTATAACTGTATTTATAACGAATAACAAGATGTAGAGGAAGAATAGGAAAGCTTCTTTTCCTCGTAGTTAAACCTGAAAAAGTTTCTCGTTCAGAGAAATGAAATATCGAATAGTAGAATAAAGAAGTTTCGTATTGACTAAAATTTGTTTATGTGTTTATCCTAATGCTATTGGAAGCGAAGTCAACAGCTGTTCCAAGTTTAACCCCGGAAAATAAACCCGTTCCCAATAAACAGAGTCGATTTCTGCGTGAAAAAAAATCCACGACCTGCGCCGGTCATTGCATCAAGAAAAAGACCGTAATCAAGTTATTACGATAATAGAATATTTGACCTTTACCTTGAGTAATTATCTTACAAGTCACAAATCTGGGCCATCGCACTTAATAAAAATTAAATAATAAAAATTACATTAAAAAAATTAAAACAAATACTTTCAATTTGATCCACGAATCGTTGTCAAGCAAATAAAAGATATTAACTGGGACAGAACACCTGATGCCGTTTAAAGGATGAAAAGTAGCGAGGTGAGGAAGCAGCAAGATTGTGAGGAAAAAAAAATTGATAAAAGGGGGAAAGGGAGGAAGGGAAAACTTAAGTTGATTTTCGAAATCCATTATGGGAAATGGATGATTCAGATAAATTATTGTAACACATACGATCATTAAGGATGTGAAATAATTCCTTGCATTTCCTCTTGAAATCGTATTATAATGCAAATATGTAAAGATTCACTGAGCTGTTTTTAATATTTTGATACCGAGAATCCAGGAAAGGTTCCTGGTTTCTTAACATCATGAGGTGGACTCGTCCAGTATCTACAGCTGTGGGATCTCAAAAGACATGTAAACGAAATATAATTCAACAAAACAATGGGCCTCAATATTAAAACAATAATATATAACTTAAGAATAACAAAGGCCAATCAATTAATGTCCTCTATTCAGACTCTTAGCTTAAAAAGGATTAATTGTAGAAAAATAATATCTATAACAAATTTAAGATGTATCACTTATAATAATATCACAATAAAAACATAAACGCACATAAATAACCTTATTACGTTACGCTCGCTAAATTTGTTGTTATAATAGAATATTTGTTTGTTATTGATTAACATCAACATCCCCCTCATTTTTTTTTTAACCTTATTTTTTCCAGTATCTAACGTAGGTTTTAATGTAACTTTAAAACAGGAACATCATTGTAATTGTTACTTAGCAGACATGTTTTTTTTTGGTAAACGATGAAGACATTTCCTCACAGTTAGTAACAAATAGAGGGGTTGTGATGATTGTGTGTAAAAAGCCGAAATCAATACCTTCTTTATTGGTTCATTACGTTTATCGGTCTTGGCTCCATAAACCTTAGGTTATCTGCGAATCCAATCAATTCCACAGCATCAGTTGCAATTGAGGAATATGGTTGTATCTCGTTTCCTCTTTAATATTCAATAGACCCAATCAAAGAAAGGAGAAAAGTTTGAACTTTAGTTAATGGAAATTACAATTTCCTGCAAAAATAATAAGAATTTACAATGAAATTAGGGATTAATAAGTATTTTTAGGAAGTGTGGTTTTTGATTTTAAATTGTTTGTATTCTTAACATCTGTTAAATTAACTCCTTTAAATGTCGGCATTTGTTATGCGATTCGGTTATTTTAAGTGGAATTAAGCATTCAATTTTTTTAAAGTTTTCATTGTTTCAAGTCTCTAACTTCAATATATTTCATTTTTGTCTAATTCTATTTGCACAGATTTAAATGAGGAAGGAAACCATGCGTAAACAATTGTAAGGTCTTTAATACATAAAAATTAATTAACATAATTAATTTATAACATAATTTATTTAATAATTAAATAGTATCAGCATAAAAAGTTACAAATATATTATTTGTACTGAAGATTAACATGTGAAAGTTGATAGCTTGTGTCTGGTCTTTAATAAACTATTAAAAAACATTAAACACATTAAAATTTAATAACACAACCGGGTTTCAACCTGGCTTGCCAGCCATTTTCAAATTTATCATAAGCTATCAATTTTACACGTGAATCTTCAGTACATTATTATTTGTCATATAATTTATATCTGTTTACCAGTCGTTTACCTAATATTTTACTGTATATTTTAATGAACTCATTAATATATGAAAATTCTTCAGCCTCAGATACTTAAATATTTTATCTTTCAGTTTCAGTATCTATCTATTTCATTTATGTTGTATTTCGTAATATCCCAAACATTTCTACTTTCCATATTTTTCGCACCAAAGATGAAAGGACAAGATCAGCATTGATTTGATTGGAAAATTACCTTGTTTTATGTAGTTTCAATGGATATTGGACAAGAATAGCAAAATAGAAACCTCAGAACCTATTACTTCTAAGATACTTTTTAAAAATTAGTTTTTAATCTTTGCAGAAACAATAAAGTCTATGCCAAAAATTTGCCTAAACTTGCCAATATTTAATATTTATTTTATTTTATTTAAATAGAATATTTTCAGCTAAAAACATTCTAGATCATTATAAAAATCAAAGTTAGTTCATTCTCATTACTCAAATATTTTTAGCTAATTCTAACATGTTTTTCGACTTGCTTTAAAATTTGAGATCTTCATCTAGTAATTAATATCTTCATCATAATTTTAAATTATCAGGTTTAACTCCATCTTGTATTTATGTGTATATGAATGTGCATGGGCATATTTATATACATGTATATACTGTATTTACTGTTTTTTAAACATTAATTATAGATTTTTATTAATGTATAAATTCTAAAAATTCAACAACCATTGTATACTTAGTTAACTGTTTATGTCAACTTCCCTTATTCAAAAATTTTCATCTTAAAATTATTAATTAATATAAAATCGGTAATTTTTGTCTTTTTACTTTTCTCAAAAATAAATAACATGTAACTAATAAATCAAATGTGACAATACGAATGTACTGAACGGTAGCACCTGTTCATAGGAAGCTATACAAATGCTTCCTAACAGGACTATGATAAAATCTAACAGAAATAAAATGAATGAATGAAATGAATGAATCTTTTAATTGGTATTGGAATACCAATGCCTGTTTGCAAACAATGAATTTTTCTTCATAATCGAGATTTTACAAACTTACAAACTTTTATCTCATATACTCCATTCCTTTGCAACTTTCAACTGACAAAGAAAAATAGCCGATGGCATGATTCGTGAAGTGCTGCAGCTAGCGAAAACTACCCTAAAGCATTGGAACTTTTTTACCGCGAGCTTATAGTTGGCACTGGAAGTCTACATTAAAGGTCAAAGAATGTTTGTACCATTGAGGTTATCTTGTCCATATCTGAAGCACTACAATATAAATTATGGTCGGACTAACGAGATAAGTGGATATAGGAGGAATATAGGAGGATCAGCCTGAGAAAACAGTTAACCATCTGTGATTGACCTACAGAGAATCATTAAACTAATAAGGTATTCCTCTGCTTTCAATGGAGTTCGTTCTGACTAATAGGTGTTAATTGGATTTGGTCTAATTAGAAAATTGTATATGGTAAGTCAAATATGTATTGCATAATTCAATACTAAGTCATACATATGTGAATTAACTTTTACTTTTTACTTTTTTGTTAACAAGCCAAATTGCTGCTAGTACAAAACTATTATTGAAATTTTTTTACAGTAAAGTACATACACACTACTGAAATATCTTAGTAGAGCAATAATAATAATTAAGAAAAAGAGCATACATTATATATTTTTGCACTAAAGAGAACTGCTTATAGTAATATATAAGAATAAAGAGTATATTATGTTGCATCTGTAACCGATGTTTATTATAACTCTAGAGTATTGAACAAAATGATAAGTTTGATATGTACTGTCCCGTTATACCTTTGGCAGCGCAGTCAGTTTGTTTACGAGGAAATGCCTAGAACCAGGTAGCAGTGATGTATATTTACGACGGTTGTCGGATGTAACTCCAAAGTATTTGTGAAAGTTTTATGGAATCTATGTCGTAACTGCGAATAGTCATATCTCGAAGTTACGAGATATTTGACAATTGCTGTTAGTTATCTATATTATCATTAGGCAGACAGAGCAATCTGTCATTTTTTTATGGAAAGTTTAGACTTTAGCACTAATATTCTTCTACTTTATATTTAAGAGATAACAAAACAGTGGTCCTGTGATCGTTCCATGATGCTGTTTTTTTATGTGGACTCAATTTTGATAAGGAAAGTATGAAGAGTGTTTTAACTGAAGTAATTATAGTTTGAGATCCTTTGAATTTTTTTTTCTACAGGTAAAAGCAGGAAGCATTACGGGCAGATTGTTGTGGAATTCTTTTAGACGCAATGCGGACTAACAAAAACAAAGCCAATCGTTCTTAAATCCATTCCTTCGTTTTGAAAGCTTATTATTAATTAACCTAAAGTTAATAAATAAGAAAACATATTTCAAAATAAAAGTCCCCTTAGGCATTGCATTTTGATTTCTTTTACATTAATTATTTAAGTTTTCCTTCTCGAATTTTTTTGGATCGACATGAAAACAGGTTTGCTCTTAATTTTTAATACCTCAGGGCATTATAGTGCTGTTCTCAAGTTTTCAAACCTCTCCTTCCTCGTAACACGCTTCGAAGAGAAAAAGAAAAGGCTTAAACAGTAAAGACAGATTCATGGAATTGTAAGTATTAAAGGTCTTTCTGAAATGAGTTCCCAAATTTAATACTTAGGCCTACTTGTCACGTTAAAATAAATAAATTAAAAATTTATTTTAATAAATTAAGATTCTCATTCAGTTCTCGTAAGCCTTGGTGCTTCAGAATCTTTTACTAACCTTTGAGAACTTATCAACTTATATAATTTGCTAATTTCGTCTGCCTGTCTGTCTGTCTGTAACTCGATATAATTACGCTATTAAGATAGATCCAAGGTTCTCAATGGTATTATTGAATGAAGGGTACTCAAATTGGATGAAATATTAGTTCAATTTGTCATTCTATGTTGTTTCCATAAAATTTTAACTGAAATTCTAACAAAACATTCGTTCAAAACCAAATAATTTTGTTACCACTGCACCGATTTTAATGAAATTTGGCGTACTTACTCAGTTTTTTACGCTGATTTTGAAACTCAAAACCATTTTTGCGTAACAGCTTCGTTCACAAGTTAGCGCAGTATTTATATTATAAAAAGGTGAGTTTTAAATGCCTTTCGGCGTTAAGAGTCAAAAATAATAATTATTCTTTAGATAAATTAAACTTTAGATATGGTTGATATTTCGTTTTTCGTTTTGGGTGGAAAAGGATCCTTTAGAATAAACTCTCAGAACCTATATTACAGGTGTACAGGTAAGAAGTACACCTAAATAGGTCTGATAAACATTAAAAAAAAATGTTTCATATCAAATCATCAATCGAATCAAATATATATGATTCGTCTAAGTTCGTCTGTCTGTAACTCGATATAATTAACCTATTAAGATAGATCCAACGGTTCTCAATGGTACCATTGAATCAAAATTACTCAAGTTGGATGAAAATATTAGTTCATTGTGTCATTCCATGTTGTTTCCATGAAATTTTATTCTTGGGAACTGACCTCGACAACTGAAATTCTAACAAAACATACGTTCAAAACCAAATAATTTTGTTACCACTGCATCCATTTTAATGAAATTTGGCATACTTACTCAGTTGTTTACGCTGATTTCGAAACTCAAAACTATTTTTGCCATAGAAGCTTCGTTCACAAGTTAGCACAGTATTTAGATTACATTTACTTTATATTTGATAGTTGATAATAAAATGATTTTTCAGATTTTTTTATGCCTGTCGTCCGACAGGCTTTGCAGCTAGTGCCACAATAATTACTGAAGTTCACATCAGTAGGAGTTCCCAGAAGATTCATTGAAATTTATCATGTGCCATTATCATATGAAGTAACAATATTTAAATTCCCAAAGTCAACGGATAATTTGCTCTTCCTACATTCATAATGCAGCAAATGATAGATTGTCTCGACAAGATTGGATTCTCTAAGATGTGTATCGATGACACATTGGAAAGCATAGCAATTAATAGCCTTAAGAAAAAGATATAACAATCATTCCAATAATAAGTAAATATTATATAATTCGAACACCTTTCTTGGTTTCCTCTTTTAGCAGGTCTCCGCGGTTGTACAGAAGAGGTACTGCTTTTTAAAAGATCAGCCTTCCATTTCTTCGTTCAACGTTGTTTTAACTATTCATCGTATTTTAGTTTACTGTAGTGCTTTTAATCAATATTACCGGTTTAGTCTTTGTCATCTTTTTAACGCTCCATTTCATATTGATATTTCATTGCTTTTAATGATAATGTTCCTTTACCAATCTCATCTTTCTTAACGATTCATTCATCTATGTGGCTTTTGTTATCTTTATAATAATTTATAGATTTTTATGGATTTTTTATGGTAGTTTTTATAATCTTTTATGTAATACCTTTTTACTTTTATTTCGCTTTTAGTCTTATTATTCTTTTCAGTAATACCTTATTCATCTATGAATATTCTTGATTGCACTTTTTAAATGTTTTATCCACCGATATTTATCAAGTTATTTTACCTTTAAATTTTTTTTGAGTTTATTTTTTACCTTTCTTGGCGCAGCATAGCCAAAGATACTCTTACGCCCTTGAAATCCAAAATCTTCGTGATTTCCTACGTTATTTAACACTAGTAAGGATAAAGCTTCCAGCACAGAATAGATTTTAGAAATATGTACTCTTTTTTTCAAAAACTTGAAAAATTCTACTTCAGCTACATCGATTAATAATAAAATTTATGACATCATCTTCGATTATTTTAAAATATTACATAGTTTTATTGTAATTAATATGTTGTCGAACGTGTATCGTAAAAACAAATATAAGAAAAGTAAGAATCTCCTTTCTGAAATCTAAATTAATTAATGAAACAAGATTCTGTTTAGAAAACAAGGAACGCCAACAGAATTATTGATTTAAGTGTTGCATTCCAAAACAACACCAAGCCAACATTATTTACAATTTGTTGAAAACAACACTCCTGGGCTAAGAGAAATCCAAGTGATAAATGAAAAGAATGGCTTATTTAAAAATGAATTTCATTCTAAGTAGGCTAAATAAATTAAAAATATGTAAAGTCAAAATATTAATAAAGGCAGTTTGAGTATGAAGAAATACACAAGAAATTCAGCAGTACTAAAATTACAACATTTTGGCATTATACATCTACAAGATTGAGAAAGATTTTTTAAATATACTAGAAAAGGAATAGAAAAATGGAGGTTTAAAAAAAAAGTAGTCTACTCAATATCTTGCAAATCATAAAAATTACAAAAATTTGGGCAAAAGAAAATGACAAATTGAAAGGAGATTGGACCACATTTTTTTTAAATATCCACAGGAGTAGATATATCATTATTATAGGTTTGTTCTTGTGTTGGAAACGCGCTTTAATAGGCATTGGAGAGAAGAGTAAGAATGGAAGTTAAAATACAATTGGTTGATTCTCGAGCCCATTTCAATATATTTTTATTGTGAATCCTTAAGCATAGTAGAATTGTATATTAATATTCGTATTAACTAGTTACTTATCTACCTTTATAAAAATTGTATCTTGCGAGGTACTGAGATGGAAAACGCTGGTTATATTTTTTCTGCACTTATTTTACACTGATGGAGATTAGTTTTTCATTTATTCAAAAATTAAGTCCTAAAAGATCAAGAGTTAATATTTTTCCCCTCATTTTGTTATAAACGCTGCACTGATACATGAGATGGAACACTTGATTACCACTAGTGTGCCTGATTTCTCCCTTCCTTTCCGATACTATTTCATTGTAATCAAAAATCACATGTCTTATGTTTTCTCTCAATTCACATCATAACCGATGAAATTCTTCCCCTTTCGCTAGCTAAAATTTGCTGAATTTCATGTATTTTCTCATCAAATTTTCAAGTAACGTAAAGATTTTTCTTGTAAGTAAAGGACTATTCCCATTTCCCATAGAGATCATTAATAGAGGTCAAATGGAACCAATGTAAATATAAATAAATATATCTTTATTAAAGTAGTGTTGGGACGAATCATGGAAAAATTGAGGTAATTTGTGAAACGATTCTGATGTTTTCAAATGAAACAATTCCCATATCTGATAGATGATTGATCAAGGTTCTAAAAATCTGTTTTCGAATAAAAATTGTACCGAATAAAGACACAATCAGAAAAAAAGCTTAGTTTTTTTTTTTTAAAAAAAAGTTAGAAATTTGGTGCTTTTTTCTGTTCTTCACTGAATTTGAAATTGATTTACATATCAAATTATGTATTATTGTATGTAATATTTTGTTTATATAATAACATACATTTCTTCAATATTAATTTTTAAGTTATTCTCAAAAAAACTGCCATGTTACAAAGTATCCTATGGCAGCCTTACCCCTGAAATAATGTTTATTTCATTAATACGTTTATTTATTAAGTTCCCAAGCACCTAAGTCAATATAATTTCTATCATTATTCATAGTTTTAGTAGATCCTCAGTATGCAAAAGACTAGTTTCACGGAAGAGGATGGAAATGATAAAAAGTGAATATTAATGCTCCTTCAATCAGAAGGAGTTTTCAGTAATTACTTTCCATTGAATTGCTAGTTTGCTTTCTTGTAAATATATAATTAGAAATGAAATAGAAGCCAAGTATGCAAACGTACTTCCTCAATTGCTCAGTCTTCTGCCTATTGTTGTAATCAGCCACAAAGAAAACACTGTTCTCTTGTTCAAAGAAACGTAAAGGTAAGGAAGACAGATGAGCTGCATTCGCTTCTGCTTTTTTGTTTCCGTTTATAAAGGAAAAAGTGATTGGTGCAGTCTTCTCCCTCCCCTGAAGTCTTTTTTTTTCCTCCCTGAAGTCTTGAAAAGTAAATCGAATCGACTCGAGCTGATCTCGGAGTTCGACGGTGCTCACGTGATGGATGTCCCCTTTGTTAAGGCATCATGTGAATGTTTTGAGAGCTCTTTATTTTCAAGTGGTGACAGCAAACACCAGCTCCTCTCCTTCACCATGCTTTAAAAAAAAAGCGTTAAGTAGATCTCTATAGTATTTGGACTCTCCTGGAATTTGGTATTCAACTGGGATTGTCTCGTTTTTCTTACTTCATCAAAAGCATCTTGGAATTCAAAAGATAGCTATTCTCAAAATATATTTTAACTAAATTTTATAGAGAGAACTTTTAATCTCAAAGACATTAGGATTTTCTGAGAAATTTGGACAGATTAAAGTGTTCAAGATAATCGCTGATTAACTTTGTTCGTAAGTTTTATTGTGTATCCAAATAAAAATGTTAGAAACCTATTTTTAAATTACTGTTTCAAGCATTTAAATACACATGAGTAAGACTTAAACTCCGTTTTATAATATTTTGTGGCTTATGGTTAATACATTGATGTCACTTGTGAACATCATCAAAACCGAATTCATCGATCAGGAAATTCATGTTAGTCCTAAATCTTCGCAGTCAAACAAGTAATTATTCAAAGAACAAATTAGACCTTTCACAGATGACGTTACACCACAACAAGCAGTTCACCTTAAAGAAAAAGGAAGAGACTAGTTAAACAGAAAAACAGTAAAAAAACAAAATAAATGATACAATGCTCCTTGAAAAAGACAGTATTCAGTTCAGAAAGTTTGTAGGAAATCAGATCGCTGTGAACATCTGGGTCATTTTGACAAACATTTTGACAAACATTTTGCAAAATTACAGTAATCGCGAAATTGTCAAAAAATTAAATTTCGCAAGAGGAGGTTACTTGTAATACTAAAAATGGAATGATATATCTACGGCAGGCAAAGTTTTATAAATCTGAACATTTTCCCAAACATTTCTACATTTTTAAAGTTAGAATGGCAAATTTTCTTCACCCCCTTCTTAGTCCTCCGACCACATTTTGATCTATCCGGGAACCAGCAGTGACCCTACAAGTTAACATTCAGTTTCTGAAAAATGGGGAATGAAAAAAAAAAAAAAAAAAATTTCCTGTCCCTGTAAGTCCTGTTGATGTTCACTTTCTCCTGGCGCTAATAATATCCCATCTGAGTTTAGCAATCTCTAGATGTTACAGGGACTGAACAATTAATCACTTTTTTACACATACAAGAGAACTAAAAGCGTCATGTAGCCTAAATTAGAGAATTCAATGGATGATTTACTTTCGAATAATGCCAAAAAAAAAATAATTGCTAAATTATTTAACAGATGCCATTGAACGGACTAATTCCGATTCGGATTCGGTAATTAAAAGTGAAAGTTGATTGCTTTCAACACAGTAAGAGGATGCTTACACTTTCTACATTCATTTGGTTGTCGTAAACGTGCTTTTTATCGGTATTGCTTGCAAACAAACATTCTTGTGGTCGCGATCATCTTTACTGCTCAGAGGAATTACTGAATTCAATTTTACACAGCTGAAATCCTAGTTGAAATCCTTTGGGATCTAAGTTGTTGAGATCGTTGATGTCTCAAATCTTGTAATAGAATGCAGTAAACATTCCGGAATTTCAAAGTGAAAAACTGAAAAAGATAACTGCATGTGATCCCAATAACATCCCCAACGGCATTTTCTACATTGAGAAGAGCTTTGCATTATGGTATCCAAAACAAAGAATGGGAGGTTTATTTTTGGATACAAGCTTGCCTTTCCGGAAGATGTTTCTCCAATGTAAGGTTAAGAAACTGAAATCCCTTCGTAAGTGGCTTTGCCTAATGACATTGAAAGGCATTGTGGCTCGAGATCCATTTGTAAGTTTAAAATTTGAAAACCTAGTAAATGGAATAAAAAACGATAAAAGCATATGTAGTATTAAATAAAATCATAAAACAGAAGTATATGTAAATAAATTATGCACTTTTAACAGCAAACTGATTTTAATCCTCGAAAAATATAGAATAAGAAAGCTAGTATTTTTTTTCTGAAGAAATAAAAATAACAGGAGAGATTTCTGAAGTTTTATGTATCTTAGTTTTCTTTCGTAAGAGTTAATTTTCTCTGAAAAGATAGGAAGAAACAAATAGCGTTGTGTCCATCAGTATCTTAATGTTACATCTACATGTATCACACTTTTAATAGTTAATCTGAAAGCCAACTAGCTTTGTAGTTTTTAAAATAATGTTGATTTGCATTTTTTTAAATAAATAATGCTTTTTGATGTAGCTTTTATATTAAGTTAATGTTTGACAAAAACCGTTGCAAGTTCATTTAGTGAGGAAGCTACTCGAAAGATGATTTCTAATCTGATTCATAAAACTGCCCATTCATTTTTAAATCTTTATTTTTAAACAAATACTTATAGCTAATTTTTGATTTTTTTTTTCAAACAAAGCTTCAATCAACAGCAACATAGTTTCCCTGCACTTCAAACAGTTTAAACTGTTTAAAGCACAATCTGTTAAAAGATATATTAATAGCTTAAATTATATTACCATACAATATGAGATGATCCTTTTTCAAATAGATTGTCTTTTTCTTTTTTATTCCAGGCTATATTTTTCAAGCAAATTCTTGAAAAAAAATTATTAAAATTCTTAAAAAAAATGATTAAAACGAAAATAGTTAAAAAAAATTACCCTTTTGATATTTTTATATTTAAGAAACAAAATTTGCTCTTTTCTAGATTAAGTCATGCAACACTGAATAACTGAGATCTGTTATATGAGAGCTTGTGTTGAAGTATCATGAGTTGCCACCTCGTACCTGCAATTAGAGACCTTTTAGTGCCATCAATAAAATTCGGGACTTTTAGCCACTCTCATCGCTTTCACTCATCTCAACAAGTTTAGATTTCCTAGAAATTCTATTAATATAATAATAATTAATAGGATTTCAAGGAGTAAATTATTTACAAGATTATATAAGCATTTAGAAAAATCTAAACTTTGTACAAGCATCTTTAATATAAGTTTAGATTTTTCTTACAACAACTAACTGTCTTAATCAACTTTCAGGTTTCAGAAATTCATTTACTCTGCATCAGGGTTTATTTTTAATTTAAATAACGATGATTTCTGCTGATGAATTTAATAATAACTCATTTATATTAAATAGATTTAATTTATTAAATAAAATTTAAGATTAAAAATTATAATTTTTTTTTTTTTCATTGTTTTTAAATATTATGATTATACGGGACACATCGTGTAATATGGGACAGATTGCAGCGCTAAAAACAAATGTAGACAAAACAAATGTTTTGAATTTATTAAATGTTTAAAATGCGGTTCCATTTATAGTTAAATGTGCGGACTATCCCCCTAATAACTTTTGAATTTCTATTGAATAAAAGATAATTCTTCTTCTCAAATAAATTATTTATTTAAACTTAAATAAGTAAATAATATAAAACGCAAATTTTCGGAAATGTTCTTCGTTCTTTAAGTTCAAAGACTAACTAAGAAGAATTATGTTTTATTCAATACAATGAAGAGGACTGAGTTAAGGAGAAGGTAGGGAAGTATTATTTTGAACTGCTAGATATGAATCTTCTTGGAACTTGGTATGTATATTAGAGGATTAGGGACGATGTAACTTTTATATTTGAAATCTTTTCCAATTGGGGTGTTCTCCAGAAATCATCGCTAGAAGGCGATAAAAATGCTCACAGAAAAGCACTGGAATCTAAGCAATGGAAATCTATCCTGTTTTTGTTAATAACTCATTAAATTTTAATTAACCCACGATTTTTTTCATTAAACGATTTACTCCTGGTTTAATACAGTTAAAACTAAACGATTTGGACAATTCAAGCGGAGTAATGTCAATATATTATTATTTTTTCAGAAATGGAAAATTTCTATTTTTACTCGGAATATATTATTATATTGTATAAATGCAGGCTTTTCATTTTAGTCGTTTCACGACTTTTGAAAAAAAAATAAATAAGAAATAACATTTTAAAAAAGTAAGCTTTTAGTTCTTTCATACTTCTTACACAACAACTAAGAAAAATAATGCTAATAGAAAGAACGGAGAAAGTATACTAAAATTAAAGAATAAAAGAAAAATCACTATAAAAATGAGACCATTAAAACGTGGAGGGGTCATCATTTATGCCTGGAACAAACGAATTTTTTACATATGCGTATAAAATAAGTAACATAACCAAACATTTATCAAATGTATTGATAAATATAAACATTGTCTTCAAAAGTGGTTGAAATATACACAATAAGTGTATTTAAGGAAACTAAATTAAATTTACTTTCTATTAATGAAGCTTCAATGCCTCCAAACATGACCTAATCTATCAATGAAATTAAGTATATTTAAGAAAGTTTTTTATCTACGCTTTTTAACTATATTGCTTACAAAATAGATAAATTCCATAAAGACATTTACGTAATATAAGGGCCGATTATTATTCAACTATCGTATTTGCCCGGTCAACAATGACGGGAGATCAATGTGACAGCTTTAAGTTGAGATATAGCATTTTAAGTAGAAGTTTTTTTCTGTGTTTAAATATTATTTTTAATTTCTTCATTCATGTAGAGAAATGTCTCTAACGACTCTTCAGTCCGAACTTCTGCTTCTGCGCTTGTAGTAGGCTAAAAAAAATGAGTATAGGAATTTTAATCTAATAGGCTAAAGTTAAAGGGTGATTTTTTTTCTCTGCCTCTTCTCTCATTGCGTCACACACATACAGACGGCGTGATAAGAAATATTTAACATTAATTTGCATGTAGTCCCCGTAGCCTAATGGCTGAGACGTCTGACTTCGGATCAGAATGTTGCAGGTTCGATGCTGTCCTGTACTTTGTAAAATTTATTTCTATTTTAACAGGAAATTAAAATTATTTTCCAAACACAGAGAAAGTGCGTTATGGAAGTGCGTTAGACACTGACAGATCTGGAAAACTATATAAGAGATGCTAACTGAAATCTACTGAATTGTTAATTGCTACCTTATATTTAATAAATAATGATCTTCTGTGTTTAAAAGGTTATGCTCAAACCCGGAGAAAGTTTACTAAAATTAAAGGAAAAATCACTATAAAAATGAGACCATTAACGTGGAGGGTCATCATTTATGCCTGAAACAAACGAATATTTTACATATGCGTATAAAATAAGTAACATACCCGAACATTTATCAAATGTATTGATAAATATAAACATTGTCTTCAAAAGTGGTTGAAATATATACAATAAATAACATTCTCGGATCGCTGTATTCTGCCCTCGAACATCTGACCTGTGAGCTCAGAAGTTAGTGATCCAGACTGAATAATGCCAACAAAAATGAAACATCTGTCTGAGGACATCATATTCTTCAATTAGTAATAAGGAACACTAAAAATTAATAAAGTTATAGAACTGTGCATTTTTTTATTATTATCTCGAATCGTAGTTATTTCATTATGATTCAGTTTTACGTTTTTCTTGTAGAAAAATAAGAAATTATTGGTTCCAAATGACCGAAAATTTAATTTAGATTTAATGAAAAGCTGAAGAAGTCAATGAACTCTGATATTGAGCTGGAAAAAGAAATGGAGCAACGAAAGATTTTCTTTTTCTCCTCAAGTCCTTCTTTTCAATTGCAATCCAATAGGAAATTGCTCTGTTCGTTCCGTATCTATATGAACTCAGATACACAATTATTCGCTATGTTTTTTCATCTCAGTTTTTGAATTTGTCGTTGTGTTGATAAAATTATAAAAACATATCAAACTAATAATAATGTTTTAAATGTGAAATACTGTAATATTTACTAATTTTCATTTATCTGCCGTACATACGTGTATGTATGTATGTCAGCAGTAAAAGATGAAATTACAACCAAAACGGATAATCAATTAAAAAAATTATAAATTTAAAACAGAATTTGTATAATGCTAAATAAAATGTTTAGAAAATAATCCTAAATAACTCTCAATCAAAACATATAACGACCAGAAAGTAAACAAAATAAAAAAAAAAAAAGACTTAAAAACTTAACATTTAATTATCGAAATACGAAAACTGTCTTTGTTTCCGTGTTTTGGGGTTTTCTCTTGACTTATTCCGTTTCTTATTTTATATTCATTACTTACACAGATGAGGAAAGTTTAATCTAACTGATATTTCGAAGCATAAAATGATTTATTTTGGTATTCTTAATTTCGTGTTATTTTGATTAGTTTCTACGTGTTATTTGATTTCTATTATTTGACTTCATTTATTTGGAATTATTTTCAATTCTGATTTATTTTTAGTGCTAGAAAAGTACAATTCTCTAAGTTTTATTTTGATCGTATAGATATTCTCAGATATTATAATCATCTTCTTGATAACTTTCTTCTATTGGTACCTATCGTTGTCACAATAACAAATATTAATTTACTTTACGTAGTTATATTATAATCAAAGTTTTTTTTTTTTAATTTTATCAAATTAAAGTCTGAATATGAAAATGTTTCTTTGTATTAAATAACCTACAGTTCTATCAGTTATTAGGAAGAGGTTATTAGTTGTGCAAATTGGCACAACATTTATTGTTGTTGTTTTTGTTCTGCGGGGGTCACTGCCAGATGTGACGGTGGCTTCCATATATGATCTTGCCTTTCTGGGTCTTTTATCGGGGAAGGCGGAGGTCGGGCTGATGAGTCTTCTGTAGGACGAAACGGTCGTTCCCGATTTCTTTCCGATAATCGAATTGGTTAGATTTGTGCTGAACTTATTTCTTGTTTTATATTATTTTTCGGCACGTTAAACTCTTTTCACTAAAGTCTAAATATTACCTTACATTATAAAAAGAATTTTGACTAAGGCTCATTCAATCCAATTATTAATTGTTTTTTTTTTTTTTTTCAAAAGATAGCTGTTATTTCACTTATGTGTATTGACCTCTTTTGACCCGTAGCTCCCTATCTGCTGGTTCGATTTCGTACCAGAATCTTCCTTAATAAAAATGTGTAGTTTTTAAATTACCGCAATAATTGTGCATTAATGATATGCGTGTTCATATTTTTTTTTGCCCTTAGTTTTTACTAATTGATCCAATACAAAATGAATCGGGACCGTTCTTGTAGCAGGTATTCCTTTTTCCTTCTGATCTACCTTTAGTAATTGAAAGGATCTTCCTTAACAAATATCTCTCGTATCAAATCAATATGGTACTTCTAACAACCTACTCCCAACATCCTTCTAACAACCTACTCCCACCCTCTAAAATTAGAACTTTCTACAACGTACTTTTCTTGAGTTACCGTGTGCACAAACAGATGACATGCGCATTTCGACTTTAAATTGCTTTTAAAGCTTTTATAACCATTTTTGTATTTATTCTCTCAGAGGTATATGAAGGCTGATACAAATGTTAAGCCAAATTCAGGTACACATTTAACATTTTATTGTAAATCAGTAGAAATCAGAAATGTCAGGATGAAATTCATTCTTTATAATGTTGATGGCTGTAGGAGTTTGACATTCAGATTTAACTGTGTAATTTATATGAATATTTTTGTTTTTCGATAGAGTAAATATGACAAAAAAAATAACATAAGTTCGAAAGAACTTAAGGTCTACTTTCCTTAAAATATTATTTCTTAAAATTTCTTATGTATTTTTTAAAAGCATTAAAAACGGGAAATCGGAAACCTTACATTTCTATTCAAATTATAAGATTTAAGGAATACGAACAGTATAAATTTTCCATTTTCTGATTAAAAACAAATGAATTAAATCCTCATTTTTTTTTACTTAAATTAGCTAAATCGGATTAATTTAAATCGTATCGTACCATCAGCTATTGATTAAGAATTTAATATATATTCATTGTTTACGATAATATAAGGCATTAACATAAATAGGGTTGGAATACATTGTGTAGAATTTCAATGTTTGTCTAGGAGAATTTGTGTTCTGCTGCTAATTTCAAGAGAAGGATCAATTTGGAAAGATTTTAAATATAGTATAATATAAAATATATACGGTATACAGAGTTTCAAGAATCAACCAGTTTTTAGAAGTTATTAGGGCACCACATGCGCACACAGACTGACTTGATGAACCTCACTTTCTTATTGAATTTGACTTTAAAAAGAATGAAATCAACGAGAAAATTCCAACTTTTCTTTAAAAACTTTAACTTTGTTATTTTGAAAATCTTAAAAATATATATATCATCATACATACAAAATCTATATTATAAATATTAAGCTAATTATAATTTTGATTTGATGAATCTTACTCAAAATGAATATTATAAATTGTCGAGTTTCCATTTTCTTCATAAATTTAGATGAGAGAAATGAACAGGTTTTTTAATTCTTGCTTGTTTTAAAATTTAGAAACTATTAAAAGGAAATGTTTGTTTGTAAATTATAATACAATTTTAATAATATAATTAATATGAAATCTACTTTCATGTTTATCATAGGCTGAAACTTGATGAAATCCACGAATTCTTAAGCTCATCTACAGATGATTGCATTCAATTTTTTTAATCAAATCAAAGCTTCTTGAAGAGAATGACCTGGAAACACTGTTGGACTCCAATCTTATTTTATTTTTGGAATTGTTAATTTCGTTTTAAATATTTGTCACTTCTGATTCTTTTCTGGGATGATTTTTCTCTAACGAACACAGAAACTTCGTCATTGAGATTCAAGTAAAAAATATAGAAATGTTAGCCCGTCTCTTTATAGTGAATCGCAGACAAAGTTTTAAGAAGATCCATTTGAAGAAGAAGATCATTAAAATGCTTCAAACTACTATCGGCCAAACGAAACAACGACTTTGACCTTGAAATGCAACTATGATCTCTTAATCATTCCAGGACTTAAAGAAACTATTGACAAAGGTTTGCCTGGCTTGAGAGTCGCCAATCAGAAGCCATAAACTTTCCCGCCATAAACACTGACATATACAATCGATTCAAATTCTACTATTGCGACATCTGGTGGCCACGGTCGTTCTTTGGTTTGGCGGACTTTACTTAGCAAACAACATACAACGTGCAACATATCATCTTACTTTTTCTGATGAAAAGAGACTTGTAAATCGTGCTTTAGAATAAACAATTTTGCTTTTTGGAATTTAAAAAAGAAGTGAAATAATATTTGCAGTACCAGTTTACTATTTAATGAGTTTTTCTTGAAAGCTGAAAATCTGTATCCCGTATTAATTAACTACATCACAAACGCCTCCATTTAACTGTTGATCTCCATTTAAAACTGCGTTAATGAATGTTTTGGGGAAATTTGTGTGTCAGAGTGGGTAATTTTAAATACGCGTGGGTTAAGGTTAAGCCAGTTGGCTGCTTGACTTTATACGTGGTATGAGTTTTGGCGGGAGGTCAAAATACCCGATGCGTTTCCTGCATATTTAATGATTATGAACTTTAGATTCCTTTTCCCCTGTTGTATCATTTGTCGATGAAAACATGCATTAAAGCCCTGAATGACTCCATTACGGAGATCAGTTGTCAGTTGTAATCTAAAATATAATGAATAGAAATGACGAAATTTGAGCTGTATTTTGAAATTTCGTAGCATGAAATAAAATAATTACAATAAGTTCTTGAGAGAACTTAAAGCCTATTAAAAATTGTCAAACAAAATTTTTTTAAATAAAAAGAAGAAGATATAAATAAAAATGCTAAATTCCCATTTATTTTTAAATTGCAATATATTACAATAAATTGGTAGTTGACAATGGAATCTGCTAAAGATTCCGAAAGCTCCGGATGTATGTAATGTATTTTAATCATTATGCTTTTTTAAAATTTTATTCTGTGTTTGTTCTTTATTTTTATTTAATAAATTACAATATCAGATTTAAAATAATACATATTTTTAATTTTCTGCAAAGATGAATTGAATCCGCTTTATTTAAGTTGCTTAAATTCGACTAATTTTAATCGTATGAAAGAGCTTTCAAATTAATGTATTACTCACAGTTAATGAGTTGTTAGACCAACTCATTCAGAGACAGGCGTACGACAGGCCTCCTATGAAAAAACTTTCTTAACATGGTGTATTTCTAGTGAGGTTCGTAAAAATTTCAGAAAAAAATACTAAAAAAATCATAGGTTCTTAATCAATCTTAGAACTCTTAGAACCTTTTAAATTCATGAATTAATAATTTTAACAAAATGTCCACAGAAAAGCGTATTAGTATTAGGAAAAAAAAAAGATAAGATTAAAAAAAAAAAGGTTCAGTTCAGTTGCATAATTATATATCAGCTTATTTTATTTTATTTTTAAAAAATTAAAATACTCCAATAAAAAAAAATTAAGGAGAATATTGTTTATTTAGAACCGTATAGCCTTTTTCTAACGTGGTACAAACGGAAAAAAAAACCAAAAAAAACACCCTACATTATCTGGAAGAAGGAAAAAAATGCATAAACAAAGAAAAGAAACAAACAAAAAAAAAGCAATGTCAAATATCTCGAAATTGGTTGAGTATTCGTCCCACTTATAAGCCTGCTTGTATAGTCCCACCTAAAGCCTTAAGTATTCCATGTGTACTTTCGTCTCATAAAACGGCATTGATTTTGGTGATATATAGGATGCGGTCTCACCTTATTAGTATTAATTTTCTTGGTTAACAAAGAAAGGTTATCAACAGTAGTTGGATCTTCGACAAACACCTCTTGTTTTAGAAATGTCCAATCCATACAATGAAGACCTTGCAAAGTTAATCTTAATAAATAGAGCAGATATTGTAATAAAATCGATGGACATATCAATGAGTTTCAAGGAAATGGTAAAATGGACTAGAAGATTTAAGAAATTTAAGAGGATTATCTTTGTCGAAAAAGAAGGCGCGGAATTTATGTGTGCTTATTTTTCCATATTCCAATGCTACAGATGTTTCCAGATCCAGAAGTTTTTAACAGAATGACTGTCAGCGGAATATTCTTGATTCCACTATATTTGCAAATGAGGAAGTTTTGTTTAAATATTCATCTTTTTCTATATTTGAATTTTAGCCTTGTTCATTTAATTGATTAACGGAATGATTATGTATTTTACCGAATTGTAAATTGTTACTTAATATATTTAGATGCATTAATACAATGATAGTTTTACAAAATAATCTGTTTCTGTCCTTAACTTCAGGTTTGAAACAAATGCTAAATTTTATAGTTATTTCATTTGACGTTAATTGTCTCTAAACAAAGCATTTGTTTACTTATGATAGCCAGCACTTAAAAATGAAACATTAAGTAGAATAACAGATGTTTGTAGGTTCGCTTGCGGTTATAGTAATTCAAAAACCCAAATGTCCTAAAAATCTGAAAGTTTAGAGATAGATATAGGTTAATACATGGAAGATCTCTATTTCATTTGGTAAAAAAAAGAACTAAATAGATAGGAGCGACGGGATATAAACCGTTAACATTAATGAATGAACATTCATTTTATTATTTAATTAATTTTTATGCTCTTACCATATGATATTCGAAAGTTGGTACTCCAACTACATCTTACTTTCAAAACGATAATCTTATTCCATCATGATACATAACTAAAATGTCTGCTTCAAATTCCTTTCTTTATTCACGATATTTCGTTTTCTTCAATATAAAACTTCTTCAGTTTAAATTGAGAACAAGAAATATTTCTTCTTCCTCCAGCATTCGTTATGATAAAATTAAAAATTAATAATACAACCCATGCAAACAATATATGGACTTTCCCTCTGTGTTTACAATACAACACGTACCACAAAACATGAACCGTACGTGTTTACAGTATTATTTACTAACAATTCAATTCAATTTGTTGACATCATTATTGTTCATGTATTGTTTGTATGGGTTGTATTATTAATTTTTAAATGTATCATAACGAATTCTGGAGGAAGAAGAAAGATTTCTTGTCCTCAATTTAACCTGAAGAAGTTTTCTATTGAAGAAAACGAAATATTGTGAATAAAGAAAGGAATTATAAGAAGATATTTTAGCTGTACATCTTACTTTAATTGCTTTACCATTTGCTATCAAAACTCAAACAATAGTAGTAAACAATCATTTTAATATTACCATACAGTTCCATTTGTAATCAGAGCTTTAACGCCTACCTAGAATAACGTAGTTCATCTTTAAGGTTTCTGTTGTTTTGCCTGTTGTGGAATTAAAGTAAATAAGTTTGTGATTATTTGCTTAAAATGATACATAATTGATGATAACTTCTCATCGCCGCTGCACTTACCTCTACCAATTGTATAGAATCATGAAAATGTTACCGAAGAATCCTTTGAGGCAAATCCTACAGAATTGTGAACGAGCAGAAATAGATTTTCTGAATAAAATAAAAACACTTAACTAAATATGCTTCAAACAAGAAATAGATACTTAATAAATATAAAAGGAGATTTTTATTATTAAAAGTAACGACAAAAATGTAGAACCTTTTTAAACATCATATTTGACTTGGTTTGGTAAGGCATAAAAAGGTTATGTTGTACAGGGCACTGGAGATATATACTCCATTTATTAAAGTATTTTAATAATGAAAATGAGGCTCGTAAGATCAGTATTTTTGGTACATCGTGTGTGTGTCCTGTGTTTTCTCCCTAATAACCTCTGAATTGGTGAACGAATCATCTTAAAACTTGATATGAACGTTTCCAGATAAAAGACAATTTAACATATGTATTTGAAAAATATTTTGATTATTATGTGTGTGTGTACTCGACAAATCTATATATAAAGTTTATGCAAAAAGATAATAAATTATTCCCGAAGAAGAGCTGTAGCAGTGAAAGAGTGAATTTGATGTCGGAACAGCATTTGTGAAGTCCAGTAATTATTGAGAATGCGATATTATTATAAGCCAAGACAGTTAGATACTGATCGAAATAGAAAAATGCTTGATTGAAATCTGCTTCCTTGAAGAGACAGCCACGTAGCATTTTAAATTACAAATTGCTTACAGTTTTCCAAGTGCCTGAAACCGTCTTCGAAGAAACAAGAAAGTTTTATAATTCTGGGAATTGCGAGATAAGAATTATGCCGGAGATATCAAAACCCAAATACCTGCACAGACTATTTCTCAAAAATAAATTCATTTCTTATTTAAATTGTTGACAAATAAAATGATTATATCAGACACTCAAATTTTACCTTCGTGGAAAAATCATTATATTTCGTATATTTTTTTAAGTCGAATAAACTAAAAATAGTCAATTAATGCCCTAACTTTCTTAGTGAAGTAAAGACTAGTTGAGAGCCTTTAAAAGCATCTAAGTCAGCTGTTCATCATTTTTCATTTACGTTGAGCTTACGATAGTCAAATTCTTAGTTTAAGATAATGCTTTCCCGATTAGCGCTAATGAGAATTGGCGTTATTGTTGAAGGGTTGATTCAACATTATGGTACATTAATAATAATAAAAAAAAACAGATTACAAGCTTACTCAGATTTATCATCTACAATCATTATTTTCTCATCATTATTTTGTCACATTCTTTCAAGACCTACCAGTTTGATTTTATCTTTTCTAAATTAGTTAACAACTAAGACAAGTCCCGTGAATTAAGCTAAAATGAATATATAGGAAGCCACCGCTTGCATAAAACATCATATAAAGATTATTCAGAAAATAAAAATAAAACAAGTTACCTGTTTCGAAAACTTGTATCGGTTTTTATCAGTAGACTACAGAAAATATAGAATATATAAATTTTAAAAATTCAATTTAGAATAAATTTTAAAAATCCTTGCTAACTACGGTCTTTTTAAATTTATATTTTCTGTATTTTTTGTAGTCTGATGATAAAAACTGATACAGATTTTCGAAACTTGTATCTTGTTTTATTTTTATTTTCCCTTTAATCTTTGTATAATGTTTTGTGCAAACGGTCGCTTCATTATTTATTATATTTATTACAGTTGCACGTTAATACATTCACTAAAATAAATATGTTAGAAGGTTTCCCGTGAATGCCTTTGTCAAGCAATCGGAATCGTCTGCATGCCCTAGGTCCTTCTGAACATACCTTCAATAACAGAGAAAAAAACTGTCTAAAAGAAAAAGAAATATCTAAGTAAGTGTAAATTAAAATAGTTTAATCTATAAACTGATTTTTTTTTTCTTCCATGTGAAAATTATTTGTGTTTAAGCTAACGGCAGGAATTAGTCTTGCCATCATGTGACGCTTCAATCGCCTAACAGGTCAATAATGAAATTGGCTTTAAAGCGTTGTGTAAAAGTTCTTGAAGGTAAAAATAGTCGGTTCTTTATGTAGTTGCTTTAACAGGAAGTCTTCAACTATAACCATCCAATGTAAACAATAGTAGAGTCTTGTAAAATATGAAATTACATGTAAATTCAATAGGTTCTATTTATTCAAATCTATATATTGATGTTCTTTGACAGACCTACATAGTTACATACATTTCTAGAAACATGTATTTCGAATAATCATTTTTCACATTTTCATGAAAACCGTACAAATGTTCAATTTCTACATTGTTGACTCAATAGAGCAGTGCAAGCAGAAGGACAAATTATTCGTAATTTTCGATTAATTAAATCACTGATCAGTGAATAAAGCCATAATGAAAATAAGGTTTGTGTTCTGAAAACAGTGGTGTAATTTTGCAGTAAATTTACTCTGATTCTTTAATTCATGTGATCCGAATGCTGTTTTTATGAGACGATGTAAATTGTAATGGCAGCCATTAACACTCCCACAATCCCTTTCGCAACAGTTTACGAATTTCCATTTCCGGTTAAACAATTGTGGAATTTCATTAAGCGCCGTTGGATCCAAAAATCGTTGGGGAGAATTTGTGCGCTGCAGATGTCGCGTGAATGCACATATTATTTACAGACAATATAATAAGTGGTTATTTAGTCGATATAATTGAACAGCAAGTTGAATTGAAAATACAATTTACTTTTTAAAATTTTTGTATATAACTAAAGCTCCAATAGATTACAAAAAGGTAAATTGATGTGGCTTTAATAATCGTAAGAAGAGAACTTTCAAATTCTAGTAAAATTGTTTTCTGTTAGTTTATGAGTAGGTAAACTTGGGGCAAATCTTTTCTGTTATCGAGAAGCAATTATCATGCCCTTCTCACAGGTTGCAACGTATCATTGACTAATTATATCGCGTTTCAAAGGTAACATGAGTCTCACGGATACTAATTTTTGTTATAAATAAAATATTATTTTCAAGCCCCATTCCTCCTGGTACATTTTCCGAAATAAGAACTTTGTTACCAACTTAGCTCAACTATAATGACAGTGACGGTCGATTTATGAGTGTCTATTAGTACTTATCCATACAAAGAGGTTTTCCTCGTCACCTCTCTATAGAAATACAGTGAAGAGGAAGATCATCTCGCTCGTATTTTCACTGTGGTTATAGTTTCTATAAGTATATTCCCTACTACTGTTGTGCTTTGCATTAATTTTTTATTTAACCTAGAAACTTTTTCTTTCTTTTCAAATAGACATCTTCAATATTTGAAAGTAATTGTAAACTTACGTTGCACATTACTTTATGTGACTTTTTTATTTTAAACTTTACATTTTCCATTCGTAATATAATTGCTCCAGAATCGAAATATGTTATTGCTTCGTGATATATTTCAAAAATTTTCGTTTAATTTTTCAAGAACGCTTTCAAATTCATAATCCCATATTTTAGCAGGATTAGAAGTTGTTTATATCGCTTTCAAAAAATTGAATTATTGCTTTGAAATCTGTTTATGATAGCTTTTTTTAAAACGTTTGTGCAACTAAAATCTCGATCGTTTAACTAAGCAGACACATGGCATCGAACGACGGAAGCCTGGGGTTGAGAAAACAAGAAATTTACATTAGCGTGAAAGAAAATTCAATAAATTCTGAAAACGCAAAGCTTTAGAATAGTAAATGTAATTAAGAAAGTATTAAGTCGTAGTATTTCTTAATAAATCAATTAACTTCCGTTTTCTTTAAGCCAATATTTTTTTTTCCATTATTTTGAAATTTAAAGAAAAATTAAAATTATCGCTGGATCCAAGGGGAAAAAAAACTATAGACTTTAATCTAAAATTTACTAATTAAAACTATTTTTTGTGACTTTAAAAATGTAATAAAACTTAACTGGAGCTAATTTTGATCAACCTTAAGCTGCTATGCCGAAAGAGAAACCTGAAGTTCCAAGTAAAGTTGAAAGGAAATTAGGTTGAAATCATTATTGAAAATATATTAGTAAAACATTGGTAGGTATCTAGGGATAATTTCATCTAGTTAAGTTTCGATGAAGATGATCGAAGCAGTTGACTGGTGGAGAAAGTAGAAGAGATTTTGCATATCCAAGAAAGATATGAAAATACTAATTTGATGAACATGACAAGAGCAGACTTTAAGTATGCCTAGAAATCTGCGTTTCAACTAATCTAAAATACTTTTCATTTAAGTTAGTCGTGACTCAGAAGTAGGAGAGATATGTGTGTGAACCGTGGCATTCTTCTTTTGTAAAAATGAAAAATGAAAAATTAAAAGTTCCGTAGTAAGAACAAAACCCAGTCTATAGACTACAGCATCTAACATTGATATACTTAGCAAAAGAAAAAAGTTTGGTAGATTGTTACGATACTAACCCTAGACATTGCATCTTTTTATTTTTAAGTATTTAATTTAGAATTTGTAGTAAGTTTCTCTGAAACTTACAAATTTTGTGGGAAGTTCTGCTTTTTTTCAATGGATATCTAGATATTTTTCTATTATCATGTTTGTGTGTCAACAACGACAGCAGAGCACTGAATTTTGTTATTCACATAACCAAAAGGTAACGTATTCACATAACATATTTTGTAAGCATAATTGCTTTTATTATAATGAGAGAGGTTTGTAAATGTAACGGTTAAATTTCATGTTTCTAAACAAAAAAACAAAAAAAAATCAAACATATATCTGTAGGATTCAGAAAGTAGTTGTTGTAAGACATGTTTTGGATAAAAGATCAAAGTAGCTGGTGAAATTGCATCTTTAATAATCTGAAATCATTAAAAATTAAATTGAATTTTTTTTTATAATAATTTTACTGTTCTTTTTCTTTAAGGATTCATCGGGTTGCTTCATTGCTGCTGAAATGCTGTAAGTTATTATTTTTTTTTCTTTATTTTCAGTGCAAATTCAAAACAATAAATTTTTGTAAAACGTTAGGAAGCTAACAGTTTCCCAATTCTATAAAGATAAAACCTACGTTTTTAATTTAATATCTCACAAGCTTCGTAATTTTATTAAACACTGCTTCCAATACTACAATACATATCGAGCATGAAATTAGTGACTTGTCTTTTTAGTAACCTCGGAATACGTTTACAAATGGGTTTTGATGATGTGTGCTTGTATGATATCGTAAGGATAAATCTGATCTCCGTTCTGTTAGGTTATGTTTTAGATGCTGAATGTTGGTTTTAAAATCATTTTGAATTTTATTTAATTTTACTTGATTTTTTTTCTTTTCATATTTCTGAAATAAGATTTAAGAATATTATCGATAAATGGAATTAGATATGCATTCATATAAAATTTTGTCTTCATAATTTCAAGTAGACCATTCCATTTTCTTTTGTCCTCAGTAGTTAAAAAAAGCGATCATTCGGAATAATGTAAAGAGAATCATTAACTACACTGAGGACAAAAGAAAATGGTATGATCTACTTCAAATTATGAAGACAAAATTGAATAAAGAAAGAAATAGTTTATTTTTTCAACCTGAAGAAGAATAATCGATAATAATCGATTGTTCGAAATTTTGTTATTATGGAGTAAAGGAGATTATGAAGAAATGTTATCATGAAGATGTATGTATTTAAGAAATGATGCATTTTTTACAAAAATAATTATTGTAGTAATTAATAGTTTACTACAAATCAACTAAACATTTGAAACTTTTGAGAGATAAGATAAAAAATATTTAAAAAGCATTTAGATAGTGGAAGATAAGTTCTTTTTTAATATTCCAGTTTGTTCATGTTTGTATAGTGATAGCAAAACTGTGCTGATAAAACAGAATATTTTCGGAGAATGTACTAAAGTAAAACAACGTTGGAATTATTGACTAAGCAGAGAAGGTAATGAGAAAATTCCCATGCTGATTAGCTGTTAGTAGCCATGTGTAAACACGATGAACGAACTGGGAAAGACTACTTAAGAACATGCCCTAGCTATAGTATTGAGCAGTGGCCAACACCTCCAAGTTTCTTGCTACATGTCAAAACAACAAACCATGGAAGGCCTCTGACCATGGCAGCGATACATGAAGTCAGAGGGTTCAAAGAATCATCGGGTACAGGTCTAGGATGCCATCGGTTGATGAACTCGACTGCACTTTAAGAGTAAAGGAAAAGTACAGAAGTTGGAGGAGGAGATTAGCGACATGAAATGCAATGTCGTAGGACTTAATCCAGAAAAGGAGAACAGTTGTTGGATCTGAGGAGTGGACATCTGACATTTTGCTACAGGGATACAAATAGAGAAATGGTGGAGTTGTTGCATAATTAACTCAAAATCAGTTGGTAGGGTTTGGATATGGAGTAAGAAATGAACGAGCAAACAGATTAGTTGAATTCGCTGAAAATGAGAACCTTGTCTTATGAACTACTTCGTTAAGAAAAAGAAATCTAAAAGAAAGTGGCCACGGCGGAGTCCTTCTGAGATCTTGCAGAATTGTAGTACATTATGGCTAACAAAAAGTAATGCATAGATAATTGCTCAACATCAAGCTGGAAAGGCAGAAATGAATAAGAAAACCAAGGATATCTATTAATCTATTAATATTAAGGGAACATTCATCTCAAAGTTACATTTGAGAAATCGCTTCATTGCATTGCAGAATATTGCTGAAGAAGACATATTGAATGAATTAAATTGAAGGGAGGAATGAATGGATGGCAATAACTAAGAGCATTAGCGAAGAAGCTGTGAGAATTGGAGGATCTGAAAAGCTAATTATCTGAAAAGAAAATACTTAATGTTAAAGGAAATAAAAATGGAAAAGATTATCCTGTGAACTATTTCTAGTAAAAAAACCAACCAAACTTGGAGACCATCATCATCATTAAAAAATATTGAAAATGATATGTGATGATATAAATGTATAATGTGGGTGTGAGGGAGACTCAAAGCTTTAGAGAGGTCACTTAATCTAATATTCATCCTCTTAGCCGTCATCTCTGGCAAAGAGTAAAGGAATATCAGAATACATAATTATGGAGGCTACGACATTTCAAATGTAGAAAAGTACTATATAATATGTCTTCGTGCAATGAAAAATTATCTTGGTTTTTGTTTTTTAGTAATCTCGTGAAAAAGCTGATGTAGGTGCTTTTCCAATATAGATCAGTATTATTCGATTTTTTTTAAGAAAGCAATCAGCAAATTCCTTCAGGTTTTTGGCTTAATGAATTATGACATCAATCGACCATTTCCTTGTTATAAATCGTGAAATATTCGATTACTTTTTCCTTGTGGATGAAGGCAATTGGCTGGAAAACGTATTTCGTTGGATTGAAGAAATTAGGATCAGGAGATCAAACGTACTTTCTGAAGACCTCAGATATTTCTCAAGTGGATTCCCCACTGAGCAGCTGGAATGAAGAGCCTTTTCTGATTACTGCGCAAATGAAAAGCTCAATTCCAATTAGGAAATCGTTTTCCCCCACATGGAGGCAGAGGAACAATAAGCACAGAGCAAGACATTTAAGATCCCTGAATTTTGCAAATAACCATTTCTTTCAACTTTGTAAACGAAGGATTTTTATTAAATAAGGCTAATATATGCTAGAAAGAAGCTAATTTGTCTTTACAAAAGATATGTACGGTAAAGAAAGCCAATAACATGAAAACTTTATGAAGCAAACTTCATAAGGATGAGACTTTCTTATTAGATAGCTTTTAAAAACAATTTCTCTTTTGAAGATCGAGCTGAATTTTTTATGTATTCTCTCACTAGTGTACTGTTTGAGTGTGATGTTATACTTTCATGTAATGCAAAATCAGCCTAATAATGGTTAGCTAATGAACCGCAGACGAAGTTGATGCTTTGTTAGTGTAGTTCAGGATTTCTCGATTTCCATTTTTGAAACAGAAAACTTAAACAGACAATTCTTAGTTTTTTTCACTAAGTCAAGAAAAAAAATATAATCAAACGAATATTTCTCTGGGTTGAAGGTAAAGAGGAACATAGGGATTGAACATTTGTTTGCAGTTACTAAAGGACGAGGGATTAAAAGTTTTTATCATTACTTAATTATTGAATTTACTTGTAGGGATTTTGTAGCTATTGAAGTTTAATCGCAATAGTGATGACTACTAGTTCATATAAGTTACAAAAAATACACTTAACAGCATTGTAACTCATACTGTATAATAAATAAATATGGCGCCCACCTGCACCAGGAGCATTCCAGACAGGTCTAGTAGGTAACTTAGTCTATCATCCTATCAAATACTTCGCAATCCATTGCTTCTGATATTAGCGGTCACCATTAAAGTCAGGGATATGTCATCTGAAATAGTGTTAGAGATACCATATCTAACTTGTGGACTGTTGAAACTTTAATAGTACATAAATGTTGCTCAGTGTTAACTCCCTCTTGATTTTGTTGCAAATTAGATCCGTATGTAGAATCTTAAAGTCCACATCCACTTATTCCTGCTAACTGATAATAAACAATAATTTTATCTGACAAAAGTGAAACTGTTCCTCCATTGAGCTCCGTTCGGCTATTTACAGCAGAAATCCTTATCTTTTAAATGCGCCATTAACTTTTTCAGGATTTGATAGTGAATTTTACTTTTATTAATAGAAAAATTAAAATTAGCTATTTCCTGATTACTTTAGATTGTTTGGTGTTGAACATTATAGTGCTGTGTAATTCATGATTTAAATCTATTACAGTTCAGACAAATACAAACATTTTCTGTTACTTTCAGTGGTTTGCAAAGATCATCCCAGCAATAGTCTAATTATAGCTATTAATGGGCAAAAAGCCTGTAGGTACTCAGTTTCCTGATAGTACTCAGGATTTACAGTAAACAATAAAACATTTCCCTTAATTGAAGAAAGGAAATAATTAGGAAACCTGTTGGACACATTCATGCTTCATAGAATAGCAACAACTCTAAAGTGGAAAGAACGAAGAGAAGAACTGAGATTGAACTAGTGAATAAGAGATGGAAGACTTGTTATTGGGTTTTATTGTTCCTTTGAGAAAAAACTCGACCAATAAAAGGCAAGTTCTTGTTATCAGTTCTTCTATAGTAAAAATAGACGTAAAGAGCAAAGCATTTTGTCAAGTAGAAAGATGCTCAGCACTGTAAGAAAAGACATAATTGATAAAAATGGCGGAAGAACAAGAAGAAAAGAGAAACGAACAAACATCCAAGCGGGATATTACAGGAAAAGATTCGAAGCACGTTTTCGGCCAATAAAAGCAGAGACAGGTCAACGAAGACGAGTCATTTAATGTGATTTCTCAATAGGACTCCCTCGTTAAGAGCAGACGTTTTATCTTCCGTGCTGAGCATAAGGACTGGGCAACTGTGTCACTGACCTTGACTCATTTATACGAAGTCGAATTTATTTCTTACACGAAATAAATGGCTTAATTTGGGAAGATGTAACTTTTAGGGGAAAGAGAATGAGTCAGTCATGGTTTCTGCAAGAGAATTCCCTTTTGTTTTCTTTCGATTTTAACTACAAAAAACAATACTTTAGATTAGAACACTAAGGAAATTAAGTTATCAATATTTATTTCTACTTTATTGTCCCCCATTATCAGCCTCATTTATTTATGATATTCATAATAAAAATCGTTGATTTTTTTTGTTAAAATAGCTTAACATTTGCAATTATTTTTGATGAGTCGTTTAAATATATTTTTATTCTCTTGTTGTTAAAAAAAATCAGCTATGTAAAAAATGACATATATTCGCTTTATATTTCATTATTTCTGTGTGTTCAACTGAAAATATTTTCTTTATTTTTTATCGCTTAGTAAAAATAAGTAATTTGTCTGAATTAAAGTCAAGTATTTCATTTGATGCAAATGTTGTTCTATATAATTAAATATGATGAAAAAGTGTTTCAGACCTTTTTTTTTAACCGTATGGATTAAAAAAATTCTTTGCATCGCCTTGTTAATTGACCGTGATATTATAAATGGCAATTCTTTTTCAGTGGTTCATATTTTATAAAAACTTGGTGTATTCAGCAACAATTACCCATTGAATATGCTAAATTTTCTTAATATTATTAATCATCATCATCTTCACATATCACAAAATAAATGTAAATTTAAAAATAAATTTAAAATACATTTATTACAAAGGAATTTTCGAAGAGACTATTTCTTTCTCTTCTTCTTCAGCTACAATACAATAATTTATAACAAATATAGTAATATATCTAGAAGGAGTGAGATGAAGAAGAAATACGGTATGTACATTTTCTTAATATTGTTTGGGAAACACTCATAATTTTTTTAATGTATATTATAAGTTTGTAGCACAAGTGGAATGCCATAGTTCGCTGCTGCAAAATACATAATTCCAATTCTCGTACAATTTAATATAGACGAAACTATTCCAAAATTAAGTGACTTATTTTGAGACTTGTAATTGAATTACAAAAGCCTTTCTTCAAAGCACCATTTCAAAAACAAGGTTAAATAATTTAAAAGAAAGTTTGTAGTAAGTATGTAGAAATCAGAGAAGATTCCTACATTAAAAGTATTAATGCTTACTTTCGAAGCATAAATACACATGAAGCAAAAGACAAACAAGACTAATTTAAAATTTAAACTAAACTAAACTAAACTAAATATGCACAATCTAGTTTCCAGTCATCTAATGTAACTCTTTTTCAATGTGACAAGTTCATCCAAAATAAGTATTTTATCTTAATAAATCAATGAAAAGTCAATAGCTGACACGGGCTGCATCCCCGTAATAATCCAAGTCACTTTTGATTGTTAATCCAACCTGCTATCTTCACAAGTTGGATTAGCAATCAAAAGTCCGGAGAACGCCGCCAATCGATGATGAAAGGAACTAAGTACATCAATCCATATGTGGAAACCTAAAACAAAAACCCCCGAAAAAGTTCACTTTTTCACTTGTTGTTTTTCTTCATTTTCTTTCTATTGTATAATTAAATCTGTCTATCTCGAAAGCGCATGGGAAATCCGTACTGGTACACTGTCTTGACGAATAACTCATCATTGTAACAATCATCAGTTGAAACGTAGCACGTAATAGGTATGTGGCATCGACTCTGGCTAAAATTTGGGGTTAATCAAAGTTTATGGTTTTCAGTTTTAGTTCCTTTGATCATCGGTTGGCGGCGTTCTCAGAACTTTTGGTTGGTAACCCAACCTGTTTAGATGACTGGCATGGATGACTATGGCGATGCAGCCCGTGTCAGCTTTTGAAAAGTTAATGTTTCTTACCTTAATAAAGACACTTACTTTGGATGATCTTGTCACATGGAAAAGAATTACTTAGGTAACTCGAAACTAGTTTCTGCGTATTTTAAATGTAATTTTAAAGTTCTTAAATTATAAATTTGTCTTGTGTGTCTTTTGCTTCATGTTAATTCTACAACACGTTAAAATTGTGATGTCAAGCTTAAAAACCTTACACAAATCCATAAAGTAATATTTTGTAGTAATAATTGTAGGAGATCTATAGTGTGTCGTACTTAATAGCAAGTGCGAGTTTCTAAGTTGAATTATTAGACATTAATAAAGCTTATAGCTACAATAAAGGCGAAACTCTTGTATTGAACAAGACTATCTCTATGCGATGAAGGTGTAGAATTCTAAATGTGACTAAACAGAAAATATTCGGTGTTCGATAATGTCCATATGTGAATTATGCTTTCTTATTTGTCGGATAATGTGCTATAAAAAACTAGAAAGCTATTTTCCCAATTGTTGTTGATTTCATCTCTAGAAGTAACATTAATTGGACTCGAAAAGGATTAATCTTGTCAGAGGTCGTTGAAATAAATTGTTGCACGTATTCAAGCTGTTACATCACAGCCAAATTAATTTACTGTTGAATAGAAATGGACGCCCTCATTAATCAGTACATGAATGCAGATTTAAAGTATTGAGACAGCTAAAATCATAAACCTCAAAAAAGATTAACTACTTAATACAAAGATTTCTTTTTTGTCAACTATGTTTAGAGACTGGCAATGATTATTTACTGTTTTCAAATGACATTGCTCAAGAAATCTTCACACTAAATATTTTCTTATAGAGGAGTCCCTATAAGAACTTTCATAACTTATGTAATATTCTTTGTAATATTCTTAATATACTTATATGTAGATATTTCAGTCGACACTACTTAATTTAATATCATCTTTAATACGTTATTCCTTTTCCTTATATAGGAAACGTCTTCAGGCTAGTTAGGACCGAAATTGTCTATTCAATAATAACTTTCCTCTTCCTCTCTCGAATTCCTATACAGTCAAATTTAAATTAATAATATACCAGCAATAGAATATTTCACATTAACATTTTTTTTTTTACAAAACTATTAATTTAGCAATAAACAAGAATTCATTAATATGGCAAAAATCTTTACTAACAATCCAATCTTAGTAATAATTAAACTTAGTGATATACATGTACACGAATTCTAACTGTATATATACAACGTAATTTTAACTGTATAACAATTCTAGAGAGAAAAAGTTTTTCCTGTCCTCACTAACATGAAGTTTCCTGTATAAGGAACAGAAATATCGTATTAAAGAAGACATTAAATGAAGTAGTATCGACTGAAATGTTTATATACGAAAAGTTTGTTCTCGATAAAAAGTTTGTCCTGGGATCAAATGATACATTATCATTAGTATAAAGTTTTATCCATTGCAGATATTTTCGTGCTTTGAACAGCCTCATTGTATCCTTGCGAAGTAAATCTGTTTTTAGATGTGCATTGTAGAGGAAGAGCATTGATTAATAAATTGGAGCTGTAGATAAATGGTAAATTTGATTGATTTTCATTGCTTTTATCTCGGTGAAGATACTCATGGAATTGATTGTAATGTCGTTCAACACATTTGCAAAATAGCCTTTGTAGTAATATCCTGAATTGGACAAGCGATTTGAGATTTAGAAAGCCTTTTGTTATCATTTTGTGACATTAACTGTCACATACAGAGGATTTTAGTTTTTTTTTTATTTGGTGTTTATCTTAAACACCACATGTGAAAAAAATTTACACTAAAATTCATAAGAAGGATAATCCCAAGTCGAATTCTGTTAAGCCAAATATTCAAAAATTGAATATTTTCTTCATATCTGAATTGGCAGAGATTGCATCTCTGAATTTTCAGCGCTTGTCAGTTTTGCTAATATTAAAATAAATGTACAAGAAAACCACATTTGATGAATGTGATCACAAGAATGATCACAAGTATTTCTTGCATTGTATAATAATCTCTATTGATTAAGTTTTAGAAAAATATTTTCAAATAAAATATTAATAAAGTAATTTTTTGTATTCATTATTTTTCATATCTTTTTGTCTTTTGTAATAGTAAGACAATAAGATCATATTAGAAAAAAGAATACTATTGCATTGGCAAACACTAAATACATGTATTAAGCTAGTTATAAGAGAAAGAATATTCATCCATAAAATGTATTCTTAGAAATGTTAAAGATTCTTTGTCAACTTCCGACTTCATAGTGTGATTGACTAAATTTTAAGTCTACAGCAATGTAATAATACACCGTATACGAGTTTACGAGTTTATTTTACATTAACTTGAAGTTTCTATAAAGTTAATCTGAAATAAAACTTCTACATCAATAAGGTTTAGCCTAAAGGATTTTATTAGTACAAAAGATGCTGTTGCTGTTAATGCTATTCACACAGCACAGTTAGGTTTCTCCTCTGTGTTTGCTAATTTCCTAGTCATTAAATATCTTAAAATTAACAATACAGAAATATTCTGATTCAGTTTATTAGTTTACTATCTTTGCAGCTGTACTTAAAACTGAAGTTAATTTTAAACTATCTTTTCATGGTTGCATTGTAATATTACAAAGCTTTAACTTTCAGTAATACTCACAATTTTATAACGTTCCACATAATAAATCATAAAATATTTAATCTACCGATATCATATACTCATTCAATCAATTTCTAACACGTTTCATACATATGTACGTATTCACAGCTGTAAAAATATTCTTAACAATAATTGTAATCTCTGAACATGTATGAAATGTCAACATTTTTTTTCCAACATTTAATTAGTATTATACGTAAGAAAAACCAGAAAGTAATATCCATTGTTATTTGCGGAAAGCTTTTTTTTTTGCAGACTTAGGAAAGAATATATTAAGATCAAAAAAGGAATTTATGATTAAATGAGCGAAACTCACTAAACTTATCACTAAAAGTTAAGATTTAGTGATACAATCTTTACAACCAGATGAAAATCGGTATGAAATAAATTTGTGGTAAGATTGTATGTTATTGTTGATGATTTATTACAGAGATTAAAATTGCAAGGGGAGATGTCAGCTGGTTTTCCTCTCTCTTCAAAACCTTTATCGAAACCAGACTGTCTCTTTGTCCTTATTTATGATACACACGTACCCCTTGTTGCGTCAGTACGTGCAGGCGACCTCAAAGTCACCAGACGAATTGATGACATCCAATTCTAATAATCTTTTATCTCCAGTCCACTGCGGATTTCTCGCCTCGCAACAGCTGCTGGTGATTCAGATTGTTCTGTTAAAATATAAGAACAACTTGTGTTCTCCGAAGATTAATACATAACCCGGAGAACAACACAGAGACTGCTGAACTGCAGTGGTTACCGATGATTCACGTTGTAAAAATGGAGTATAATTTGTTCCTGAAAAGTACTTTTAAATTAAAAGTCGAGACATCAGGAACCTTTATTTGAACAAAATAAAGTAATAGTAAATGATTTATTATTTCATGCCAAGCTGCTGATACGCCCAAATCTGGGTTTGAGAAGGAAACATCCCGGCATGGTTTGGATGTTTCCTTCTTTCTTCTATAGATGTATTCGTCCTTTCAACAACTACTTCGTAGCACAGCTCAGTCTCTGTCGTTCTTGAGATTAAGAAAATCGCATGAAAACTGCGTGCGATCAGAGAAACAAACAAGAGAATCTTCTCTTATAAAAATATTTTTTTTAACTTTACTTAAGTAATCTTATCTTAAGTTTATTATTCCTTAAAAAAATTAGATATAAGGTAATTGATAATATCTGTTGTTTTGTAGTAGGAATAGATCAATAACTAAATGTACTTGAATTGGTAGTTGAATAGTTGGATTATATTCAATAACTAAAGATATAAGGTAGACTATTGTAATTTCTACCTAACAAGTAAATTTTGTTGAGAGATTGAAGTGAAGATAGCAATCGAATAGATACGGTGATAAATATAACTTTAGTAAACTGACTTACAATACAAGGATAGATCCTGCTTTTTATCTACAGATAGAATAACATATGTTCAAAAATATCTCTTAGTTAGCTGAATCTTGGAGTTCCATGAGTCTGGTAATCTACAGTAATATCTGGATAAGTAGCTCAGCTTTATCAAAATAACCAAAATCTACTATTAATTCTGGTTATTTTGGAACACTGAACTTTGGTTTATTATTCGTTTAACAGGAATCATACGCTGTATCAATCCTACGTTGTTTTGTCACCAAGGTTCCTGTTAGCAATCGGAACTTGCTTCCCCGTTGCATTCTGTTTATTTTCTTAACATACTGAATATTTGCTTCTATTCAGGTAAGCCTTGGATATTTCACTATATTTAACTTACGCTGTTCGACATTATTATAAATGTAGATATTATTTGTGGACATATTTGTGGACCATAACTCTTTTCGTCCGTCCGTCTTGTTATTTTATAAGCCTCTTTTCACGATAAAACCCTGACTGTAGTTGTGGCAAAGGCAATAATACTGCCTCAATTCGACGGTATCTTGTACATTCATATTCTTGCCTCGCAGACTTACGTTATCACCATTGGCATAGCACTATTAAACACAGTAGCCAATTATTATTGAAACTTATATATACCATAGTAATGCTACAGCCTTCGTAGTTCACCATTAAACGTCATTCATTTGATGGATCTTTGTCGTCTCATTTTCCAGATTTCGATAGGTTGTTAGATAGCTAACACTGATATTTAAGTGTAATTTCCGTTGTTAATTTGTTTTAATTAACTACTAATTAAAACTACTAATGAATATTACTAATTAAAAATCACTTATGGTTTCAGCTGTATGAAAGCAGTTAACATGACATGTTAGGAACAGTGTTTTCAGAAATTTGATAACTGATTTTGGAAATTTTTTACAATTGAAATCTAAACGTAATTAAATGACATCAGATGATCATTGATATTTAGTTTCTTACATGTTTTACCTGCATCGCCCTCTTATTAATTTACGGTTGTTTTAAATTTATTTTAAATTATGTTTGCTGATATTTCAAACTTGTATTTCAAATGATAACTTGTTAACGTCATTCAGACACTTCAACTAGGGATTTTCAATACTTACTAATTTATAGATTTTTTTTTTTACTATAAACGCTTCTCCTTTAATCATTCGTTACTGATTACCTTACAGTAAATACAGATTTTTATACTGGTTTTTCTTCGTCTAAAAGAATTATGGGAGCTTCAAATCTTCTAAGAATTCCTGAAAAGGTCTGTATAGAGATTGAGAAGCGGATGCAGAAAAAAATTCTTTACTATAAATTTTACAAGAGCAACAGTTCAGGAACAATAGAGAAGCAACAAGATATTTAAGTATTTTTGAAGATTCCAGATAGCAGAGCACTGTTTATTTCTATAGCGAGAATAAAATACTGAAGATAAAGATGGTGTAGATTCATAGACATTGTACACATGTATTTGATCATCTACAGTTTAGAATGAATCAACTCTAAAGCAAGTAAACGACTTGGATAATAACGTTGTAAGAATTTGAAATTTATAATCTGAAATATTTTAGTTGCAAAGTAAATGAAAAAACTAGGGTCTCAGAAAGAGCAATGAATTATAAAATAAAGAGAATAAGAAATGATGATTTTGAAGTTCAGGAATGAACAAAATTAGTTCTGGCACAGAATTAATCTTTGCCGACTAAGATGTCCTTTAACTGATGTAATGTCTGGAATCGAATGACATTAAAGATGTCCTTTAACTATAATTACGTAGCAAGTCGCCAATCGTATTAGTTTCCAACTTAACAATTTTGGATTCTGAATAAATAAAACAAATTCATTATCTTAATAATCTCCATTTGAAATCAGTAAGACTGTGTTTCTGCTGTCTGTGTGTATGTAGTTCTGTTTCTTTTGCAGCACTGGCGGGATCTTCTCGCGCATTTATTTATTTGAATACAATTAAATGGATATAGATAAATTATTTTTCAATCATTTGATAAAACTAATGAAACTCTGACCACATTAACAAATAAACACCATTAATTGTAATCACAACGGAAATTTAACAACTTTATAGTATTTCATATTCTATCTTGTACTCCTATTAAATTAAATTAGAAAACTCCATCTACGGATAAATTTCATTTTATTAATGGTGATATTTCGCGGAGAATACCATCTTCTCGTATACATTGGAGCCGTATACTTTGGAAACTCAGGACGAATGCTAGAAGAACGGATAGAAGAACACAGCTTTCACGAACAATCGACCTAAAGTATCAAACTGGGCAGAACACTGCATCACAAACAACCACAACCCCGACCCGAAAGTCACAATTCTCTACAAAATTCAAAACAAACATACTAGGTACCTAATCGAAGCATGTGTCATAAAAACCTTCCAATGCATAAATAAAGACAAAGGGTACATGGTAAACCCGAACACATTGTCGTATTTCCAGGACATGATAAAAAATCAGAGAGAGAAATTTCAGTGAACCAATTCCTTGTTAGCAACAATTGGTTGTGTTAAAATGTTTCTGATAATAATTATAATACATTGTTACATTGTTAGTAAATATAGGTTGTGTTAAATCATTAACAATTGATTTTATAAAAATGTCTTTAATTATTGTAACATAATATGTCTGTATCGTGCAAACCAGTGAATGTAATGGAAGTTAATCTTTGTTATTTAAAAAGGTTTGAAAAAGCGAGAAGATGGTATTCTCCGCGAAATATCACCATTAATAAAATGAAATTTATCCGTAGATGGAGTTTTCTAACTTAACTTTATAGTATACAAATGCCGGTAGCAAAGTGGTAAACCTGTTGTTTTAGGATTGTAGGAGTCGGTTCAATCCCCGATCCCGGCCACCATTTTATTTGAATGAGGTACTACACGTATTTGTAGACTTTTAAATAAATAAACTAAGCTATTATAAAGTAAAATGGCACGATAGGATAATTCTCACATAATGTAGAAATGTTATTCTGCTTTAATACGAGATTATAACATTTATCAGTTATTTACTTTAGAGGAAGCAATTGAATCACTTATTTCGAAAAGGTAATATATACGAAAATGCAAATTTTACAGGAGACATGAAAAAACTGTTTATTCTATAATCTGTAAGAATATTAATAGTTCTACTGTTACTGTGTGAAAATATAAGTGCTAATAATGAGATATGGGTATTCAGCACTGGTTAATGTATTGTGCGTTTAAAATAAAAAAATATATAAAAACTTGCTGCGTTTTCAAACTAAACTAGAAAAATTATAATACTGGAATTACAAAAAATTGCTAAATATATAGCAAACTGAACAGAAATGAATTGTTAACAAATCCGGTGAAGCACAATTTCCTTTATTATGATCGTCATAACTAAGTCTTCCTCTGGTGCTTCATTTTGCTCTGTAGATGACCAATTTATGATTTGTGACCAATATTCAGTCAGAATTTAGTCCATTAGCTTCTTCAGATCATCTAGCTTCTTATGATTGATGGCAATTTTGTTGGAATATGCAGGAAAAGAAACAACATTTGTGGGCTAATCCTTTCACTTTAGCTTCTCGTATAATATTATGTTTATAATTTCCTTTATTCACTATCCCTGTTTTCCTTTTTGGCAATGTTTCAAATTTCTCTTCACTACTCGATGCCATTTCTAACTTGGTAATACACAATAATCAATACAAAACAATAAAAACAGTAACAGATCTCAATATATTTCCCATTCACAATGCCAGCTGCTCTACTACAATCAGTGCTGTTAGTGTTGAGCGATCGTCATGGTTAGCGCAAGCGCATTTATGCACTTCTGCATGAAGATCCAAGCTGTTTGCTTCGATAACGTAACATCTGACGCACATGGTATATTTTCGAACTAAACAATTGCATCACTGGGTGCCGTAGTGCCTGGACGAAGCGATAGATGCTATGTTTTCCAACAAAATCTGATGCACAAACAGAAGAAAAACAATATGGCGCAAAAAACGGAAAATTGAAAAAACTGTCACATGGTACCTTTTCGAAATAAGTGATTCAATTATTGGGATAGTAGGGGAAGGTGTTGTACCTTTGACCAGTTTTCACTAAATGAATTTTCTAATTTTTTGTACTCAAGTAAATCCTTATCTGAATGTGATCTTCACTCATCTTGCCATCAACTGCATGTGTTTTATATACTATATTTTGAGTATAAGTATTTTATTTTTATTTTACAAAAAAACTATACCTTGTGGTCAAAGGTACAACTAGAGTGTTGTATCTTTGACCAGGTGGTAGTAGAAACTGACAATTAGATACAAATTACCATTTGGCAAATGTATGCAATTCAAAGTAGAATAATAAAACATGAAAGAAATTCTAATGGCTTAAGTAGCCTATTTCTGCCCGTTTATTCTACATTATACAATGAAAAATCAACTCCAAAAGATAGATATTCTTTTAGTCGAGTTGTGCCACCAGCTGTGGTTGGGTTTTGTAGCCTGTACACAATATCTTGTAGTTCTATGTCGTTGAGCTGGTTATCTTCTTGGAAGAATTTCGCCATCTTCGGTAGTTTTTTTTTTTTTCAAATATTTAACTATAAAATAATTACTTGCTCCTTCCTTTATTCGGGCCAAAAAGTATTTCTTGGTTTTTTTTTGGTTGTTGTCAGCTTGACAAGGACATAACTTTCTTCAACTAAATCTTCTTTTTCAAAGTTTATTTCCTTCTCCAACTCATGGCATTCATCTGAAAAATCGAAAATACTTTCCCCTGATGAATATTCAACATCAGACTCAAAGTCGTGGACAAACAATCAATTGTTTACTTTCTCTGGATAAGATTTGGTAAAAAAATAAAAATTTGGCAAAAAATATTTAAATTTCCATCTTATATAATGCTAAATTGACTGTAAGTAAAAACATTTACATATTAAATCATGTTGTACTTTTGATCTGGTCAGAGGAACAACACCCTGCTGTGGTCAAAGGTACAACATCAGTCGAACTTACGTTTCATGCCTTGCTACAACTTTTAGGTTAATCCAGTCATCGTAAAAGTCCTAATAATTAGTCTATAGACATATACATATTACTCATTCTTGTTAAAATAACAATCAAAAGAAAACAAACAAAGTTATTAAAGAAACATTCACTTGCAAAATACTTACTTTTCGGTGATGGAATTGGAAATATATTTTTCACTACTTGTAAGTCAAAGATCTAACTGCTACTGAAGGTTTAAAGGCGCAAATAGTGGGAATATTACACATTAAACAGAAAAGCTTTTAAAGTATGCTGATAGATGGCAGAACTAGCAAGGGTGGTCAAAGATACAATCGGTCAAAGGTACAACACCTACCACTACTTGCTGACTTATTTGCAGATTGCTAACGCCAACGGGAGTTACTTGTCGAGAAGCGTTAAGATTGTCACTAAATAATATCGCACACTATTTGATGTTGCACAGTGGTATTGAAGATGTAGTTATCCTACACACAAATATACTCGGCAGTCAAAAAGAGTTGGATTTTCGTTAAGCATTTTCAAAGTAATGTTAGGTTTTTCACAATAATTCCCTAAGCATGAAAGTATTAAATAAAAATGAAGTTCATATAAATAATGAAATATCGTTCTTGGAAACATTCAGCTTTATGGAAGTTTGCCGAGAGTTGTACTTTTATATTAGGTTTCTGTGATGTTAACTTATGCTTTGAATGTTCTGCTTGAAAATACCAAGAACAACTGCCTGAAGCAGCAAAAGAGAATGTTGTAAAAATTTAAATTGCAAACTATTTAACAGTTGCACAAGCTGCATCAACTTAACATCTTAAATTTCAAAAAAATGTGTAAATCTGAAATCTTTTACGAATAATAGCTAAGTAAGGTAGAATTTAACATTGGAGATCTACTATTAGTTTAGCAGTGGTATTGGAGTAATGCTGAATTAGCAAAGTTTCGCCAAGATAGCTAAAATTGTTAGTTTGATACTGCTAATATTTTCATTAAGGAAATTACTTTATTGCCCTTTAAGTAATGTGCCAGACATCAGAGGCGTAGCTAGAGTTATGACGCCCAGAGCAAACAAAAAAAATGCTGTTCTGGAAAAACTGCTCTTTGAAATTCTGTCGGAATTCTTTTATTGGAACCCAAGCTGATTAACCTTTGAAACTGATTACAAAAATAATAGAAATAATAATATTTTTTGTTAAATACAAATTGAAATAGCATTGTTAGCTAATATATTGTTTATATAGCCATCACTTCATTTTCACTTTGCTAATGTCATTTCATTTTAGGAATGCAAAAAGTACGAGTACACAAAAAATAAAAAATTATTACTGGTATTTAGAAAATTTATTTTAATATCTTTTTTTTTTAATTTTAGCCTTTTTAACCATAAAATGCCGTGTCTCCAAATTAGATGTCAGGACGATGTTTGTCTGATTCATCCTCGTTACCAGGCATTCAATAATAAGCCTCGTAATGTTCCCAAAGGAACTCAGTAGAAAAATGGCAAACAACTGCAATATATCGTTTAAGTGCCGTCAGAAACCACAGACGACGTCAGTTCGAACAAACGATTACTACGGACTGAATAACTGAGTATCAGCAAGCGCTTGTTTGTCGTGGCTTTTCTTTGAGATGTATTTTTTTTTTGGTCTTTGAGAAGAAGACCAACAAAAAATTTATCTGAAAGCGGTTACAAGACTTCAAGAAAACCCAACTTAGGGTTTCCGCCCCCCCCCCCATTTTTGGGGATTTTCAGTAATTATCAATACAAAACAAGTTGTATTTTTGTATATTTTTCAGGATTGCACTGAACTGTTAATTTTTGCACTTACGTTTCAATAATAAAGTTTTAATTTTACATACTGAGACTTATTTCTTAAATAGGACTGCAGAAGTATAAGAATTTTTTTTTTATTCGGCAATGTACAAATTAACAGCTATCGATCCGGTATAATACTGTAGGGCAAAACAAATGTACAAAAAATATGCATAATCTGTATTGTCACTCCAAAAACTAATAAGGGGAAAGCAAAACCCCCGGAGGTGGGCTTTCACTTAAAACTCTTTCATATACAGTGAAAAGTCGATTAACCGTCATCGTCGGGATCGGGACTGTGACGGTTAACCGAATAGATGGATAACAGAAATTTCGCAATAAACGTGTGCAGTAACGAAATTTCAATGCTGGTTTGGGACGAAAGGCAAACAATAAATTATTACAAAGAAAAATCTATCGGTAACAAATATATATCGTCAAACACCAAACAAATAATAATTAAAATAATAACAGTCGCTTCCAATAATACCGGGGCTTCACAGAATCGTAAAATAGGCTTTACGAAAGATTACGAATAATAGAGAGTGACGGTTAAAAAAGTGACTGTTAATCGAGTTTTCACTGTAATTATGTTTTGGTCTTGTCAATAAAAAACCACGACAAATAAGGTCTAACTATTAGTACTCGGCTTTTCTAAAACGTCTGATTGAACATACCGATTGTTTGAACTGTGACCTTATGTCACGTGATTTCTGATGACACCAACTGTGTATCTGCTGCTGAAATATTTTTTTTTCTTAAAATTGAATCAATCATTAAAAATATCTCGATAAATCTTTGGTCTTTCTAAAGTAAGAATTCTCCTGTCTCTTCGGAAAATTGTGTATTTTAAGTAATGTATAAAGCAAAAACAGTAAAATCCCTAAAACCTGAAGCATTCAATAAAGAATAATTAAATAACAATAATGTTTAGGGGTTCGAAATAAAAACTTAGTGGAAAACAAATTTTGGTTTTAAATCAACAAAATTCTCTATTTCTCTTGGCTCGAAGTTTTTCTTGAACACGATTCTATCGACTTCCACTAATTTTATTTATTTCGACGGGAAGCGCACCCATTCCATTAATAACTGTGTTCAATAGGAAGAGGTTTTGCGAGACTCAAGGAAAACAATGGGAAATTGCTGTTGCCATGGCTACGGAGTAAGGAAGTCGATGAAACACAATCGGCTTTTCCCAAGGACAAACAGGCCGAATGGTACTATCAATTGCTCCTAAGGGTTTACGGGAAACGATAGGAAGGATAAACGAAACTGGATCTTACTGCCTGATTCACAGAAATGGACACTCCTCGAAGATTGTACCTGTACACCAGAAAATTCTTGAGTGTTGAAAGAAAATCATCTCGTCAGACACAGTAAACATATACTTGTTGGGAAAAATGGTGATTCAAGTCGGTGTATGAGATTTTGGATACGAATATCTAAAAAGTTATTAAACTATTCGGTTTTTATTGGTTAATCTTAAAAGTAAAAGGATTCAAAAAACATTTCAAAAGACAAGAAAAAAATAAACCACATTTTCTTCAGTAATATTTGATTTATTTTTACCCACCAAAATCTTAAGTTAAATTAAAACTTGAGCGTATTTGCACATCTTTCGTAGAAGTTCATTTTTTTTAATGTGCTATAGTGACTGGATATTCAGTAGCTTTTCGTTATTTTATTATTCCAATTCTTTTATTTTTTTCCGGTCTCTGTGTTCAAAACTACTAATTGTCAGATAAGCAGATTTGCAGTTTAATCTAATTTGCACTAAAATTTTGAAAATTTAACTACTTTAGAATACAGTATTTCACATTAGGCTAATGAGAAAAATCCCGCGACTTGCTCTACAGAAACCTTAAGACAGCTTTACCTTCGAATGCATTTCTTCTTACACGCAGAAAGTTTTCGTCCGTAAATATGGTATTTGGTAAATTTTAAAATAATTTTATAAATCTAAATTTTTAAAGAACATTTAAAATTGTAATTTACAGATCAATAATTAATCTCAATAAGTAAATTAAATCAGTACAATCTCATTTATAACCATTTGTAATTTCATTTTATTTATTTATAATTTTGATTATAATTAAGTAAATTAGAAATATACTTTATGCTAGTTGCGTAAATTGAAAGAATCAATAAATACACAAATATTTATAGATTATCATTAATCTGTAATTAAATCAATATTTACTTCGGAAAGTCAGCAGAAAGTAAATGTAAATCTCAATTTTATAGAAGCTATAATTCTGTAATCATACATGTAATTCATTCTGTATTTATTAATCTATGTTAATTTATTTTTTTGTTTGGAAGTAAATAAGAATTTATAAATTCATAAAAATGAATACTCTAAGTGACGGAGACACTGAATGTTGTTTTGATGAACAAGCAACGTGTCGTTTAATAGACTGCTATATATTATTGATTCTTAATTCTCCATTTGAATCAGTTAGGCCAGCGGTTTCCAACCTTAGTCACGGGGAAGGACAGTCGGGGTTAAGCGAAATAAAGATTGAAAGATGGCGGAAAAAGGCACATATGTCAAAAGTGTAAGACAAAAGACAAGGTAAAAGTTGCTAAAATAATCCAATGCTACGATGTGGGTGGGACGGGCTTTTCTAGTTATTTGACCATGAGAAAAGCCCTCATTATCTCTCCCTAAACAGTGTTTGACGACACTATAAATATATACACATTGTTTGTTCAACTCATTAACCCATTATTGGCTAATTTATATTAGTTACAACATATAAAACTGACATAACAGCAGCTCTTTTATTATTATTACAAACAACTTGCTAATAGTTTGGGTACATTCATGAAAATGGGCTGTCAAGGGATACGTAAGAGAAAAAAAAAGGTTGGAAACAGCCGAGTTAGGCAGTTACTATTTTCAGATTTACAGGTCAGTAAATAATCTTTTGTGTAATTAATCAGAATTAATCTGAATTATAGGTAAATTAAATAAGTATAATCTCAATTACAATTGTTTGTAACTTCACTTATAATCAGATTTACTATTTACAGTAGATTTAATGAAAAAATAAATATAAAAATCAATAAGTACTTGATCCTAAATTTATTTTTTCATTATTCCAAACATTTGTAACAATTGTAACCCATTACTATCAGCTTTCTTAGGAGCATAGTTATAGAAGTGGGGCTGTAGGGACCATGGCCCTCATGGCACTTGAAAGAGGACGGCAAAATGGCATCCTGGATAGAAAACTAGACAATCCAGAATTGAGTTTTTATCATTCATCTTGAAATCTAAAAGCTAATTTACGGATGTGGAAGTTTGGTCATTCTTGTTTTACAGAATGTCCAATGAAGTAGTCATCGAATACATTAATGTAATACACATGTAACATTTGGGTTTTATTTAATCCATTTATCAAACTTTACTAAAACTAATTACAAAAGCGTTACTCGGGTTACTTAGGTAAACTCTAATGTTCAATGTTAAGTCTATTCGCGTAGCATATTAAGCGAGTACATTACGGTACTTCTAATGTGGTTGCCTGATTCAAGAAGCTGGTCTGCTGCGGTCGATATCTTCACTGTCGTTCTGGGAGAGAATTTGACTTTAGCATTGAAGGTCATTCAACCATCTTTTATAATCGTTACATCTATATGTTAATCATCCCTGTTTTCTATTTCGTTATAAACATAACGTAGCGTTAAGAGGGAATGCTTAATTTGATTATGTTGTAGCTAAGTGCCCTATTAAAGTGGCAAGGTTTGTTAAGCACGCTGGCAGTGTGGACAGAGAGAGAAAGGACTTTCGAATTACTTTGGGAAGCGCCAAGTCGGATGCTATGAATCGTCAAGAGAGTTATTTTGTAATTTCGAAGCAAGCAAATGAACACCGTTTTCCATTTACATTAAAATAGTATCAAAGTAGTAATAAAATGAAAATTAAAATGAAAAGTTTGACAGTAATAGAGGAACTGATTACTTTAAATTTTAAATAAAACTTAACTGATTTCAATCCGGACCCCTTAGTAAAAATAGAATGTAAAATTTCGACGAAAAAGAAGGTTAGTGATTGAATCTTGCTTAATGAATTGGAAAAATTGTATGAATGAAGATAATTCCTAAAAATAAGCAAGATGTCTTCGGTTATATGAAAGAGTTCATGAAGAAATAAATTTATTAAGTTATTTGTTTGTAGATGACTGGAATTGTTTAAATTGTTATTAGAAGTGATTATTTAGCATGATTTGGATTTCTTATTAGAATTAGATAAGTTATGAAATGTCTGAATTGTTGTTTTTATGTTTGTTTAAATATAACAAAATATAATTAACAATATAAAAAAATATACATACATATTCTGGAGCTTTCGAGCCGTCTTCGCGGAGCTCATTTTCAATAAAGTTACAAGTGCTTGGTCCATTGAAAAGCTAATAAGTGTGCGTAGATTCGGAAATAATTTTGATAGTCTTCTTCTATTGGCGTGTTTTACTCTGGCTGTTTTGTAATGTGTCCTTTCCCAAATCTCTCGATGTCGGTGTCATTTTTAGTTCTTTTTTTAATCCGAATGCATTTATGAGGAAGAAGAGTTAATTTCTTGTCCTCTATCGTCACCTGAAGAAGTCTCTCGCTGAGGGAGATGAAATATAGTGGTATTAAAGTAGGAGTTATTTGAAATTTTAGTAATGTTTGGCTATTTGAGTAAAATGAAGAAGAATATCGATGAAGAATATTTTAACTGATTTCAAAACTTTGTAAATTGAATTCGCTGGGGTTTTATAATTTGAAATTAAAAATAGTCTTTTCGTTTTTCTCCTCTGTAGGATTTAAAAACAAAAAAAAAGCACATTTTAAGGAAAGATTATTTTAAATTCATTTAGGAGCCTCATATTTCATAACACATAGTTTTGACTTTTGGAGAATTACGTATGAAATATCGAAAGCAAGTGACCTGACAAATGTTGTTACGTTAACAAGGTGTTTCAGAAAGAACGTTTACTTTCCTTAAAATGTAATTCCTTAAAAACTCTCACTTTAGTCTTTGTTTTTGTTTTTAATAAAAATCACGAATTAAAAAAAAAAAATTCGTTTTGTAGAAAACGAAAAGTTACTTTTATTTTGAAATTATATCTACTAAATAGAAATAGTATGAATTTTCCATTTTCAAAAAAATAATAATAATAAATAAATTTAGTGCTAGATACCTCTTCGAAATATCAGAAACCACATACTTCTAATAAACATCCAACAACATCAACACATTTCTTCACCCAATGTTTCGATTATTTACTCAAAAATCTTGCATGGATAAAAACATAAAAACAAGAATCTAAAAGCAAAACTAAACTTAATGAAAGTTTATTTATCTTTTCGTTGTTTGTTCACGTTTGGTTTATATTATTGTTTTTGTTTATTGTTTAAAATTAGTTGATTAGTAGTGTTTAACTTATTGTTGGCTTGTAGTTTAACTTATTTGTTGTTTTTGGATGTTTTCACGTTTTGATTCTTTTTCACGTTTGAGTTTGATTCATTCTATCATATTGTTGATCGTTTTTAGAAGAAAAGTAGTTTTTCTCATCTATGTAATATCCTTGACAAAGATTTTTGAGTAAAAAATCGAAATATTGGGTGAAGAAATGTGTTAATGTTGTTGGATGTTTATTAGAAATTTAGTGCTACTTTAGTTGTCTAACTTGAATTTAATCAGTCTATAAAACCACGTCCAAATTAATGAATAACTAAAAGAATTAACACTTTTCTTTAAGCTATCGATAGAAATGTTTAGATTCTAGTGCTTTTCTAAGGAATGTTTTTCGCCTTCTGTCGCCCATTTCTCCACAACAACCCACATGGAAAAGATTTCAAATATAAAGGTTAGATCATGTCTAGGCTTTAAATGTAGACCAAGAAGATTCATTGAGCGGTTCAACGTTATTTTAACAGACACACCCGGACACTTGCTTGATTTGATTTCCTTGGAAAGTAAATTAAAAATAACAATAATTTGGGTTTATGCTTTTTTTTAGTTGAGTTCTGTGGTTTAGAGAAATAAAACACTACAACAGGTATTTGGTATTAAATTGTATTGTATCATAACTAGGCTTTTCATATTTAGAGCCGTCTGTAAATTAATATCTCATTAATACTCATAAAAGTTGGAGAGGTTGTTAGAAATATATGATAATTCAAAAATACTGAAAACTATATCAAATGACTAAGATAAAGATATTTTCTTTAAGTTGGAGTGGAATAAATCCTGAAAAACACAAAATAAGAATACGTAAGAAAAAATTAATTAATTATTTAAAAATTAAAAATCTAGAACCCTTATTCCACACCACCAATATCGATGTTTTAACAAGAGTGTTTTAGATCTGTATTGCATTAATTCTATGATTATTTAATGCATTATAAAGATACTGATTGTTTAAACAGCAAATCTCCAAATTCAGAAATATTAATGAAAAATTGTTAAAAGTTGCTAATTATCAGACATAATTGCCAGTCGTTGTGCAAACATTTGTGGAATCCACAAATTGTGGCTGGAGTTAGATGTTTATGACACCTGAGGCGTCCACAAATAATTTCAGTCGCAAACACTCCCTCCCTTCCAATTTGTGATAAAGGAATGCCCTGATTTGATTTCTGCGGCAAGATAAATGACCCTAGAGGCCGGAATCACAGAAGCCGCCTGAAGAATTCTGCACCGTCAAATCAGATTTCATCTGATGGATTGTCCAACAGATGGAGGCCAGACAACCATCAATCAGCAACACAAAACACCACAAATCGAATCCTGCAATTGTATCCTTCACCTTTGGAAGTAATTTCCTGAGGCAATTTTGTCTTTGAATTGGACTTATCACTATTTATACATACTTTTAACTTTTAGTAAAATAATCTGAAAAATTTTATACTAACGGTTTCCCCTTGTATTAAAATCAGGACATTATTTCATCAGGATGAAATACTGAAGCGCAAGGAAGATCAATTAATGAAGAATTAATAATTGTAAATAATGAGAGTACACTTTGATCCCGAAAAAATGTAGTAAAAAGTCAAAACTATAGAAAATATGATCCTTAAAGGGGGAAGAGGGCTACAAGAAACTAAAAGCACAACTTTTGAGCTATTCCGTGAATCATCTTATACTTTGATGTACATCTTTAAAAACTACAGACAAACTAAGCTTTTAAGTTTGAAATCTTGGCAAGTGAATTCTGGTCATTAGTGGGAGAAGGCAAAATCTCTATAAAGATATTGAAACTCAACAGCGTAGATGTTTAACCAAGAGGTATTAATCAATAAAAGAGTTTAACGTGGTAATGAGGAACTTAAAAAAACATAAATCAAAATGCACTATAATAAAGGATTTGAACTCTGACGTTTAAACTACGGAAATCTAGGACGGCCAATTCTGCCTTACTAGAGGTCCTCAGCCAGATTTACCCTCGGTGACAAGCAAAACGGCCGTCCCAGATTCCCGTTGAAGATAGCTCAGGGTGCAAATCCTTTATTCTACTATATTTTGATTTGTGTATCAGATATATAAATCAAAGTATTAATCATTTTTAAGGTAATAATCATTTTACCTAATCTATTAACTTTCGCGTGTTTTGCTAAAAATAATCAATCTAATAAGGAAATAATTCGGATTTAATTAATTTTTACCGAATTCGTTAAAATGGGTGATGTTCTATTACGTATAATGGAATTTGATAATAAATGCCTTCGTTTGTGTCGGTATCACGATTTTACAAAATAATAAGTTAAGCATAACACTAAGGAAAAGAGGCTTCAGTTTTTTCAAGAACTTCTTGGGACTTAATGGATTGAATCTCTCTAGAAGGCATATTACGATCTTATTAATAGTAATATAACAGTTCATTTTAGTGATCTTCCAGGCAGGAGTCCCCTTCTTATTTTGCGATTTAAACTGAAAACCATGAACTACAGTATAAAGGATGGATTATTAGAAAACATCTATGTCTATCACTCCAACAGATGAGAAACTTAATTTTTCTGCTAAATGACTGCCTCCAATGACATTAAAAAAAAAGTAATGACTCAATGCTGATACATGGATTCTCCCTGTCTGTCCTGATGACTGTGAAGGATACAATGCGTTGATGGGAAAAATGTATTCTCCTACAAAGAAATGGAACGTCTAGACACTATATTTGAAAATCATCTTTCGCTGAAAATAGATTCAGATAACCAAAGAAAACATCTAAGTAGAATCGATTAGTTGAGTTTTTTTACATACATAAAAAAAATATCTAGAAATATATTATACTAAACTAATACGTTCTTCAAAGCCTTTATAAACAGAAAGACTTCTGTTGTGTGTTTTAAGAATCAAATGACTTTAAAAAGCAAAGAAAGCTGAAAGCGTGTGACATTTTAAGAGAAACAAAAACATTTACATTATCTAATGATTTTATTCAATTTTTTTCAAACTGCTAAATATCCAAATTACCCAGCCCTTTGTGGAATGGGTACCGGGTTTCTACCCCGGGAGTTAAAGGCGGGCGGGCGTCGAGCTGACCACTAGTCCCGTTGGTCAAGAAACGTCGGGAGCCTTACCTCCCGCGCACCCGTGGGTCTGTATGGCTTTTGGGGTCAGCTTTAACTTTTTTTAAATATCCAAATTAGGACCGCAAGGAATCTGAGGTAAAGTTGCGAGAAGAATATGAAGAATGTATAAGTTGCATAATTTTTTTGTGATTAGTGGCAAAAATGTTGAGCCGGTACGCACCGAAGTGCGCGCTTCGTAGCCGAAGCCTCCATGTTCCAGGGAGTGCTAGTGTTCCCAAGATGGCGAACCCCTAGAAGACTCCCAAGAATTTCAAGGGAAAGATACTGGGGTGGTTTCTCGTAGCCTTCCCCAGGACGCCATTAAGGAATGACGTCAGACCGAAGAGAAAGTGAAGAAGAGGCTGGACAACACAGGAAAGGAAATTGAAACAGCCATGCCACTGCCGGGATTCGAACCCAGATACTGGCGCACTGGCCGCCACGGCAGACCAGTGGCAAAATTACATCAGGTTAAAGGCACTGAATAGTTTCAGTTAATTTTTGTTGATCAGTTAATTTCAATATTTTTTATCTTGGTCGTGGTCATTGGGGGGAGGGAGAGGAAATAGGGGTTGAAACCCCACCATTGCATCCTAGAATGGCAGAAAAATGTAGGATTTTGGACATGTTTTTGTTTGGAAAGTATATCTTTTGTCTTTAACCTTTTTTTTTTATAACAACTCCTGAAAGCAAACAAAAGGTAATTTGGATTTCCAAAAAAAAAAAAAATTCAATTAGCATTATTTAGTTAAATTGTTTAAATCCAATTGATTTCAATTAGAGCAGGTAGAAGGGGAATAAATGTGGATTAACAATCATTGTTTACGATATTGAAATCTAGTATTCCGGTTCCAATGCTTTTCTATGAGAAGTTTTATCAGATTTATTTCTCGACAAGAACTCATACGATAAAATTTCAAATATACAAAAAGATCGTGTTTACACTTTAAATAAGCATACTAAGTTTTAAGATGATCCATCCAGTAGTTTATACATGCAGACTGAGTGATTTGAGGCTCAGTTTCCTATTTGGAAATAAACGTATAGTAGTATAGGTTTTGATGATATAATATCCTTTTTGATTAAAAAAATGACTATTTTCTTGATGTAAAATAACTGTAAATCCTAGATATTGCTCAATTATAACGTAGTGGTCCTTAAACATACACAGAATGGTGCTACCTATTTCTGAAACAACTTATTCCTTTAAAATGTAAATTCAGTGGACAAGTTAAAATGGCGTGTAAAGATAATTTTTTCACTTAATGTAAGATCGCTTAACTCTACGATGAAAGGAGTACCTCTATTCTCTCATTCTGAAATTTAATCCTTAAATTTTATTACAATTTAGAAACATTATAATTGTACTGTTGGCATGAAAGAAATTACTATGGTATGTAAGATCTACTTCAAGAACAATGCATTACAGAAACCTATTAATATAAACAGCAGTAAGATCAACATAAGGGTGTTTTAAAAGTAACATTGATAAAGCTGCTTGGAATTTTGGGGCTGTTGGTTTCAAATGTAAATGGTGTTGAGCGTTCGTAGTTCATTTACATTTTATAGAAAATGTAATTAAGCCTGTGTTTCCCAATATTTGTTTTGGTTATCATCATTGTAAAATTCAGTTTCGGATAATTACAACGCTCTGGGTTATTCAATGAAATTATATAGCTGAGTGAATATTGTACAAACTTTAGAAACCTTTCAATAATCAATATTATTTTAATAGCTATAATATGCATTTAAAATCCTAGAATATTACAGTCATTATGTTAGCTTTAAAGAAGACTTGCTTGAATAGTTGTATTCAAAAGACTGCTTATTTGAAATTCTATATTTTCCAATTAAAAATAAAACGGGCACATCAAATGAGTCAGTCGACGTGTGTGTGCATGTTCTAATAAATTTTCTATGGATTAGTTTTTATTGGTATGCTTATTCGAGAACTAGAAGCTATCTAATATTTATATTTGAAAATATTTTCTAAATGGGTCCTTGTGGAAAAATTAGCTTCAGAAGTTGAAAAATTCCAATAGAAAATTAATGATTTTTAATGTGTGCGAAAACTGTATATAGGATTAACTACCGACACATAAATTTAAGATTTTAAACAACATTTTTAACAAATTAAAAGTACATAACAGGACGACAGGTTTCGCTTCTACGACAAAGCTTTGAAAGTGGGAAAATTAGTTAAAGTTTTCTCATAGAAGCGAAACCGGTCGTCTTGTTATGCACTTTTATTGTGTTAGAAACTTTTTAAAATTTTAAATTTGTGTTTCGGCATTGTATTCCCATAGAAAAGTACTAGAATCTAACCTGATTTCTATCTTATACCGGAGCATCATTTCCTTGAAAAACATTTTTATTACTCTTAACAATATTTCATTTCTTTTAACAAGAAACTTCTTCCGGTTATACTTGAGGAAAAGAAAAGCTTTCGCCTTCCTCCATAATTCGTTATGAATACAAATTTTAAATATTGTTAAGAATAATAAAGGAGATGTTTTTCAAGGTAATGATGTTCTGGTGTAATATTGAAACATATGATTTCTATCCTGTTTCTATTAATATCTCATTGCCTTAAAGGATGAGAATCATAATCCATTGTGGTTTGATACGGTTAAAACTAAGCGATTTAAACAATATCAGTCAATAATATAAATTTCATTTTATTTTTAAGAAACTATGAGTAGATATAATTTGAATATAAATGTTGGGTTTCGTTTTCATGATTAAACATAAAAAAATGACAAATACTATTTTTAGGAAAGTAGGATTTCAGTAGTTAATAAAATACCGTATTTCCTTAAAGAATACATTTAAAGGTAATTATAAGTTGTCATTAATAGACTACAGAGAAATTGTTTTTAATGACTATATTTAAAAATTAAATAGACCAAGTTACAAGAAGGTGTGTGGAATAACTAAATTCCTAGTCTGCCTTGTAGCCATCTAGTTTAAAGGGCGAAACATTTAGTCTTAAAGTAATCGTCAATTTATAAATGTTTCGTCTAGAAATATAAAATAGTGTGCTAAGAGGAAAGTTCAAAAGATTATGAGGGGTCGTAGTATCGTTCATTCTAAGGAAAAAAAATATATGAACATATGTCCTACTCTGAACAGTTTTGAAGAAAAGAGCTATTTAAAATTATTTTGCAAGATTATTGATAAGAAAGAAATTTTACTAATATTTAATAGTATTTACTGTTGAAGTGATAAATTGTTACAATTTGTAATGCCTTTTCAAAAATTCTACGGTACTTTTCAGCTACGAGAACATGACTTGATTTCAGAAGCCCACATTTTCATATCAACTTTTTTTTTCCTTAGGGCAATATTATGGCAGGTCCTCAGAGATCCCCTACAACATGTTATGTTATAAAGTGAGTGTAGGTGGCAGAGAAGCCAAGCACTGCGACCGGAGCTCTATTGTACTATGCCACGGCAATAAGGACTGATGGAGAGAAAGACTGAGAAAGTATGGTGGCAGAAGTGCAGGAGAAACGGGAGAACCCCGAGAAAACCTACCCAGCGCGGATCGTCCACCATCACGAAACCCGGTACTCAGAGGTGAGAGGCCGATGTCATAGCGACAACGCCAACCGCCCGGCCTCTCGTACAACATACAAGATCTATATTTTTTTATGAATCCTTCAGTAGAAAAAAAAATGTAGGGCGGTAGGATGAGAAATTTTACAGTATATACTAAGCGTTAGAATAGTTAATTGCAAGAAAGTTTATTTCAATTAACGAGATAAAAGTTTTTTTAAAGGTCCCCTTAAGCTGGTAATTTAAACTGGTGGAGATGGTTTTAAAGAAGGGAAGAAAAGATTCCTTCTAATACTTTTTCTCAGGAAAGTGAAACTCCACAGTCATTATGTGCTTGTGTGTCAGTGTGTGATCTAATTTTATATTTTGAAATAGGTACAGTTTTATATTTGTGGACTCTCGTTGAGACATTAATTGAGATATTATTATTGTTCAGAAATTAGTTTGTAATTTGTTTTCAAATTTTTTTTAGAAAAGCATTTAAATCAAATGTCTGTTAAGCCGTTAGTTAACTCATTCCCCTATGGCCTACTTTACGGGTACGGGTTGTGGCTAACCCGGTGAACTCGAGTCAGTGTCTAGAGTGGTATAGTTATAAATGGTGTAGTCAATCATTCGCATTCCTTGGGGATTTAAATGTAGGGATCTTGTCCTCCAGTTTGGGGACTGGGGTTTGGGCGTGAGATTAACTCCTTCATCCTGGAAAACCCCAATGTTATGAAGCCTCAAGAATTGCCTTGGAATAGATTGGTGTAAATATTCCGTTGGGCTAGGCATGGTTTGGAGGATGTCTCCATGCCGTAACGTTTACGGTGTTAGAGAAGAATTGCCTTGGGTATCTTTGCAGAGCAAGGAGTGAGGAGAAAAATTAATCGGTTTGGACAACTTATCTAAATAATAGGATTTAAAGAAAATGAATAATATCATAAAGAAAACAGGCTATTTAAGTTCTTTCAGGAACTTCTTGGGTGTGATTTTTTTAAATTCTGGATTTTTTAACGATTAAGATGATTTTTCTGAAAATTAGGGCTTTTGGGAATTGCTTAACATTTTGGATGTAAGATTAACATGATTTAGGGACTATAATGGATCCCTCAACTAATTTTTTATTTTTATTAACCGATTAAACTTAAACAATATCATGATCCTGTTTATAGGATTGAAAGGTTCTGAGTTTGCAGGAAAAGTTCGTATGTGTGTATTTTTTTTTAATCAAGAGATTTCCTCAAAGAAATCTGAAACTCTCAGCTGGAAATCTGTGGAGCTTAAGGAGATAATTCAATAATGCAGCGAGAAAATGGCAGCCACTTCCGAGTTCAGAAAACCTTGCTCCACATTTGGTTAAGAGGTGGCAGCATAACTCTGCAGAAAGATTGAGATGGTCCCAAGAAAAATTGGTTGTGGAATTCTCTTAAATAGTGTTTATATTTCTTCCTTATACAGTACATAGTTTTGTAGAATTAAGCTTAGATAATTTAGAATTTTAGAATATTTTGTAGAAATAGCAGCTAGTCGGTATTTGTGGATTCCACCTGATGAGGATGAATTTATTTTAACTAATATAATGAAATAGTTTTAAATAAGAATTATCAGTTTAACAGTAAGTTCTCATCAGGACTTCATAATTTTTTAGGAATTTCTTGGTTTATTAGGAAAAAACCTACTAATTTTAGTTTTTATTTCCTCTTTTTAATAAATTTTTATATTAACATTAATATTCATCTTAAAGTATATTAATCAAAAGTTAAAGTAACTAAAATGTAGACAATTGTTGTTAGAAAAAGCGGGACTTTTTCCCATCATCCACAAACGAAGGAATAAATCTGACTGATAATTCATAATATGATGAAACAGCTGATCCCTGTCGTTGAAAAGCTCAGGTTATGAATTTTTTGTTTAGTTTGTGCAAGATAGTGTTAATCAACTTGAAGAAAATTCTAAGTTGCTTGATATTCAAAACAGCAAATACAATAACAATTGTTGATATTAGACATATAGCCTATGATCTAAAAAAAATACAATGCAAATAAAATGATATAAGATCTAAATAAATGATTAAGATATTGAATATACAGTGCCGACGAGGACCTTTACAACTCTACTTATGACTGCCAAGTAAGCAAGATAGGACATGGAGGACGAGTGAAGATGGAGAAGTATTTTATGAGAAAATTCACCGTTCCTCTATCACCAACTACGATCTTCCTGTCGTGCTGCCTCTCGCGTAATGCAAAGAAATCTTCATCAAGAAAAATTGGGTGCCCATTTCTGTCAAAAGACTTTGCTGAACGGGGTCAAGTTTCAGTCTATAACAGATCACGATTTTAAGTGGATTTTGAACTAATAAGTTTACGCTAAAACGTTTGTTGTCCTTCGACCACTGAGATCGAAGAGTGCTGAAAAGGTTGCTGAGGAGCGTCTTGAAATGTTTCTTTTTGTTGGAACGCCAAAGAAGCTACAGAGGAAATTGCGAGAGGAACCAGTGATCAGGGAATTATACTAAATGGATGACCAAGGTATCCTCAAAAGTCAAGGAATCGTCGAAAGATCCAACCACGACGTGGAAAATATGCTAACAGCTTGGATGATCGATATAGGCAGTAAGCACTGGTTCTATTGGCCTCAGTTTCGTGTAGTGGCAAAAAACAGCTACCACTACATACTAGAATGCTCACCATACGAAGCTGTGTATGGTTTTGAATCAAAACTCGGAGTTGCTTCTAGCAATATACCCTTTTTCATTGCACAGACTCTACATACTGAAGAAGGTTTGAGAAAAATCCAACAAATAGTTGATGGTAATGAGGAAAAAGACGATGAACAAGAAGAAGACAATCAAGATAAAGATAACGGTAACGACGATGCTGTCATCGAAGTTCATGAAGTGCTCATGAAAATGCAGTTGCAAATAAGACTCGAGAGTGCTGTAACCAGAGAAGATGGCGAAAAGGTATGCTACGCTTGTTCAAGGACAATCAATGATCAAGAATTGGAGTGTGCGTTATATAAGAATCCTTTTCATTGCTCATGCAAACCAACATCAACGGCAAACGAATGAAAATTGCTGCAGTCTCTTCAAATTTGCTGCCATCAAATCTTGATTTCCTAAAGTTTTCATTGAGGACTACATGCTTCTTGCGTCCGGGCGATCGACAGGGTCGAGCAGACCCCCAAAATTTCGTCTGTGTTATCATTAATGAAAAGTACCAGGTTGGCTTTGAGAGTAGTGTTATAAAAGGATGGTTTCGGGTGGATAATTTTGGGGTGGTGATAAGCTATACTATACTCTGACAGATCAGTCGTGACGAAATTTCTCGAGATTCACATAAGTCAGAAACAATAGCCTGTTTCCGAGAATTCTCGCAAAATGTCGACAATATTTTACAAAGCAGCACCCGCAAAATTATATTGCAAGCAGAAGAGTATTTTCGGAGGGAATTAGTTTAAGGAGAACCTCTTATACCTGAGAAAGTATTCAAAGGCAGAGGAGCTGCATCAGCACATGTATCCAAGTCTCCATCACCAAGATACGTCAACAAAGCAAGGAACAAGGGAAAGAAGATTTATCGACACCGGGAAAGAAGCGACCACGAGAAAGTCCTGTTACTGATGTAGACGATTTTGACCGATTCGCTGCTCCATCCATCGCCTCTACTCTGAAGGCAAAACTCCCACTTTAACAATTTTGCTTAGTAGTGAAGACTGCAGTGATTTAAAAGGAACCAAGGAATCTCTTCGTGTTCTACTGCATAAAATTGGATATACTTGAAATGTGACAACCTATTGTCCTATACGAATGTGATGATATTGTGCTCAGATGAGGAGAGGTTTTGCGAACTTATCGCACTTAGAGCTGAAGGTAGGCCAATAAGTTTGGCTGGATGACACATGGCTTCACATGTCTCAAATTAAGAAAAAAAAGGCTGATAGGATGGAACAACCGCATGCGCTCGCAAAGTGAATCAAGGGCCTGGACCATGCTTATTGTTATTCATGCAGGAAGTGAAAAAGTATTTTTTTCTGAACGCCTCATTAATATTCAAATCGGGTAGATTATCTTCATGAAATGAACAGTGAAAATTTTAATCGGGGTTTGGATCTCAGCTTCTACCAAATCTTCCTTTGCACAGCGTTGTGATAATGGACAATGCACCATATCGTTGTATACAACTTGACAAAGCCTCTACGACGAATACGCGGAAAGTTGACATTGAAGTCTGGTTGAATCGCCATCGGGTTGTCTACTACAACGATGAACTGAAGTGGGAATTACTGCAACATATAAGAAATCAGGCCAAGAAGAGATATGTGATTGATACTCTGTGCGATATCAATGGTCACAATGTTTTACTTCTCTATCATTACAATTTAAATCCGATTGAATCAATTTAGGCTCAGGGTGAAAGCAATTTTTTGAAAGGATAAACGGAAATAACAATCAGTTTAATAAAGAGAATACTCGTAAGATATGGGAGGAAGCCCCTTAATAATGCCACTGCTGACAACTGAAAAAATAAGTAAAATAATTTTCTTTTGAATCAACGATTACGCCTATTACGGATAATGTGCATAATATATTTGCATTACATTTATTCTGGTATTTGTTCTTTTTACATCTTTAGTCCAAACCTTGTGACTCCTCAGGAAATGTCTAAAACGGGTGGACAAATGAGTAAAAATGGATCGATGAATTGCCTTCTACAATATGTGGAAGGCAATTACACCAAATATATCTAACACCATCCTGACATTTTGAGAAGTGTCTAATTTCGATTGGACAAAGTTGAACAAAATATTGCAAAGTATCCAATGTTTCAGAATAGATACGGTAATTTTTCATTTGAAGATCAAATTACAGTATGTGTCCATTGTGGTGCAATAAAGTCGATTCAATTATTTCGAGGTAATAATAAGCTTCTGAAATCTTTTAATACCTACTTTCATTTATTTAAAGTTCTGCAGATTTTGTAAAAATTTAAACTTTGTAGTAACTTAACTTATTGATAACTATAGAATACTATACCTTCTTTTTATTTGCAAATTTATTCAAAGGCATTAGTCAGTTTAATTTCAATGAATTTAAACTAAATCGAAAAATGCGTAAATTTAAAATGGATTACAAAAATATATGTATTTTTAGATACATACTCGTGGAAATCTATTGTTTACTGTCAATGAGATTTAAACTTCTAAATGTTCCCATTATAACTTTTTAAGCAAATTTATGTGTAAAGATCTATAATGGAGAAATTTTCAAAGAAAATGATACTTTGAATATGGAATCTTTTTTAATGATTCATTCCCAGATTAAAGGGGGAAGGGCACACATAAATGCTCACAGATATATCTATATATGTATATAGTCTAGTAAGACTCGACAATGAATATACTCTGAAATTCTTTTAAGCATTCTTATCAATTCTATACGATATCAATTCTATACAATGTTTTGTCACTGTTTTTCTTTTATTCCTAAAAACTGAGATTAGGTTTCCAGTATCTCCATTATCATTCTTATAAAAAAGCTTATGAAAACTTCAAAAATTCAACAAAGGTTTATGGGTTAGTTTAAAACAGTTTTGCAGTTGATTCTTCTTTTTCTTAAATGCATTTGTACTTAATTAGTAAGATTTCACAAAATCCCGCTTGCATCAAAATAAAGAAAAGTCATACAAGATTTCTATTGGCTGTTTTACATGTACTCGAAAACTTGTCACTTACAGGTCGCCAAAAAGTCGACGCTGAAATAAGAATCCCTAAAGAAGCAAACTTCTACTGTCTCATTTTGTTCTTGTCCATATCGCGATCAAATCGGTGTAGGAGACGAAGAAGTTGGTAGGCGAAGCGACGAGGGAGTTGGTTTTTCACTTTAGTTTTGCTATTAATTCTCAACTCATTCCACAGCAGAGATAAAGAAAAATGGAAAAAAAAGTCCTAGAAGAAAGGTAAGTGGTGGATGAAGTTTTGGCTGAATATCAGGAATAATGAACGCCTGTTTCCGACTTGCTTCCAAAATTTGCCTCATATCTGTTCCTAGTCGATTTGAAGCAAGTAGCCAGGTTGTTAGAGTACTTTGTCTGTTTGAGGCAAGTTTTCGAGAACTTGCAAAGCAGCCATTAGAAGCATTTGAATTAAGTATCTTTGAAGTAAAAGTTATATTTTTTTTAACCTTGCTCATTAAGTACTGCAAGATTTAATGCATCGCTAGTCTAGAGGAAAACCAATCATTGTTTAAAAATGGGAAATAAGAATAGGAAACATTGAATATCAATCCAGTTCTATCAGCCGAACGTTTTCTCATGAATACAATAAAACCTCTCAAATCCGGCCTAAAGAGGCGCCCAATAGGCTTCACAGAAAAGGCCGACTACCGAGAGTGTTCTTAAAATAACTCAATAGCTCAATTTTTGTGAAGACATAATGCCAGGTTTAATTAATTTAACCCCATTTTTATAATTTTGCATTAAAATGTTTATTAAAAACAATAAAGATGTGCTTTTTCCGACACCAAGCTCTAGTGATATTTATTTTGCAGATTCCCCTGCATCCAATCTCCTTAATAAATTAAGCTTCTGTTCCATAGTGACAAAGTTTTCTTTGTTTTTTCACTCATAATGAATATGCGCGGAAACGAATAGGGAAACGAATTTAATTTTTTTTTTTTTAAATTACTCAGAACCAGGCTGATCCGGATTACCGTGGGGGCCGGATTTGAGAGGTTTTACTGTATCTAATACATATTGCAATCAAAATAGTATCAGTATCTCCAAAAAGCCTCTTGCGTAATTTCGTAGAAAGCCACACAGAAAGCGATTTGTAAGTGAAAATTCTCAATTAGTGTTTGTTTTTCCACAAAGTTCGTAAAGAGGAAGTCTTGAAATTTGTGGTAAGAAATAGTGAAACAATGAATCTCAGATTTTGTTCCATTGTACGTTGGTATCATCGACTGCATTATTTACTTAGTGATGTATAACTCTTTCCTATAAACAAATAGTTGTTAAGCAAATAGTTTCTAGTTCCTACTAAGTTTTTCAGGCCCAACTTCCTTCTCCTTTCCACAATAGTTCTGTAAACATTATCATTAAGACATGCGTGTTTCGGGCGAAATTTTTAGCGGGGAAGAACACAAGAAGTTGACTTGTACCAGGGCTGTGGGCAATTTGCCGAAAGCTTATATAAAAATTTTCGTTGGTCGTAAAAATTGCATTAAAGCATTTCAACAGTTTCTCAATTCATTCCTATTCTCTTTACTTTTCAAGAAATGAAATTTTCATTCCAGTTCAAAAAGAATGTGAGCTTGCAATAAAGAATATTCCAAATTTTTTAGATAACAATAAATAGCAAAGTAAGAGTCAAATTTCGAAAGTAAATGGATTAAAATAATAGAGCTCCAAAGAATTATCAATGGCAGTATTAAGGAAGAGAATAAAGTATCATCTTAAAATATACGTATATGGTTACATATTAAATGTATGGTTATCGTAATGGACTATATGTTACGTTCAGTGCTGAAGCATTATAGAAACACGTAAACAATAACTATTGTGAATATTTCATAGTCTGCATCTATATTTTTCTTTACCTTCTATTATCATATTTTCTGTAAATTTCTCTCTACACTGAACTTTTATTCTTGTTTTCTTAATATAAAACTTTTATTATAATAAGTACACCACAAAAATGGAAGCTAATAGCAGAATGTTAAAACTTTAAGAAATACTAAACTGTTTATTAGTTTCGTGGATTAGAAATTAAAGTGAATTCAATGTCTTTTTATTTAATCTTCCTAGACGAATTCTATTGTCTGGTAACTTATTTTTTTTTACTAAAAGTTTATTTCGATTTAAAATAAATTTGAATAATAATGAATGAAAATGTAAGTTTCGATACGGTACTATGTTTCGTATTTTTAATTTTTTTTTAACAAATTTAAAAATTTTAATTCTCAATTCAAGCAAGCTGTCATTTCATAACCCAAAGACAAACATTAAACTTGAAAAATAGAAAGAGAAAGCAGTATTGTTCATCTTTTATGCATTATCTGTTTTTCAATTCTTAGACCCTTGTAGAGATGAATAATTTTGAATCAGTTATTATCTTTTTACTTTCTTTTCCTGAGGCAAGAAACGATTCTCTCGATATGCACCAAATATTAAACGCTGTAATTTTGGAGTAAGGAAAGATATGTTGATATATTGAGGCCATATAAATGCTAGAAGGTCAATTTAATGTTACAAGAAGGGATGTAAGCTTGAGAGAAATTGGATAGAAGGAAACAACGAAAACCTTTATTTTATATTATGTAATTTCCTGGCATTGTATATATGATGATAACAGTACTATCACTGTAGTTTGACGGATCCACGATGTAGTGAAAATTGCTGACTCGAAATAGTTGTGGCGAACACTGAGGGTGGATAAGGGAGAATACGAGTATATATATTTTCTGAAGAATGATTGTCTTCATTTTGTAACACTTTGAGGAAATTGTTGCTTTAAGGTAAATGCTTTAAGAGATGTAGTAAAAGCCTTTATTGACATAAAAGAAACGAGAAAGCACAAATCAATGATTTTTAAAATTAAACTGCATTAACGAAATTTTAAATATTGTAAATATTTTAGTTTATTCAAATATATATTTGCACACTTAAGTTCTATTTTGAGGTAGATATTCTGTAATAGGAATTTTCAGCAATAAAGTAAAAATGCCTTCAGAAAAATAACTTTGTAATGCATCCACTAAAAATGCATCCGAATTAAAAGAAAAAATAATACATCGAATATTTAAAAATTCATCATTCACAATTTCTAATTATTGGAATAATTTAGCAACACTTTTATCTTCTCCGTTTTAAAGACCCCAATTTTCGTACAGCACGCCTAAATTCTACGATTATAATATCTCACGATTCCATATGGCGAAGCAATCCTTTAGGATTCCAAATCTCAGCTCAGCTTAATCTTCGATGGTGACCAGGCGCCCTTTCCCAGATGATTTACTGAATTAGAATTTCAGATAAAAGACGGAAGAGAGCTATCATTGTAGTTAGTTTACTTTTTTCTTTTCCTTTTTCATAATATCTAATTTACTTAATTTTAATTTATTATAGAGTAAAACAGAAGTTTCTGAAGTAAGCAGACTAAAACTGTCGATTGTACATTAGAGAAAACCTCATTAATCATATAATAATCATGAAAATATTATTTAGATGGTATTAATTAAAATATTAATTTAGATGGTAATAATATACAACGATAATGATGTGTAAATGATAATCTTCTTTGACCAATTTGAACGTAGATTATCATTGTACAATTTGGACGTTCTTGGGTAAATCACCGTGATCCTTGAAAACAATTGACAATTGAAATATAACACAGAATTCGATCACTCAGAATTCCTAAGCAGTCAACAGAAAAAATGTAATGTGATTTGCCATTTTAGTTACCAGAAATCCGCCCAAGCCTTTTCAGTGTATTCATTAGAATTCACAGAAGTCCGAAGTTTGACAAATGCTGTAAATAGAAAAAGAAATGGAAGAAAATGCATGCTTAGTAACTCTTTACTTTCGAAACTAAATTGTTTAATGAACATGTACTGTCTCTGTAAAGTCTCATAAAAATTTTCAATTTTTACAGTATAATGTTTCGATCTCTAAATCATATTTCATCAAAATTCAGTTATTCATGTTATGTAGCATTTAAAATACGGCACGCCATCATCTATGTGTATCTCCTGCAATAATCATAATATATTTTCTACATTTTAAATTAAAGTTATGAATTGAAATTTTGTAAATAGCTAAACAGGTTTTTCAAAAAATACAGAAGAAAAAAATCCCAAAATCATTCAAAGATACCAAAGGAAGAAATATAAACAGTTGTGTAGAAAAGGAAAAATTATGATTTTAAATTGAATACCAACGTATTAGATGGTTTACGAAACGTAGCTTCTTATATACCAATATCAAGAGGATCTTTCTTGTCAGGAACTATTTTTAGAGTTATCATGAGAAATGGTATTAAATTTTCGTACAACTTTTGTATTTTTCTCTCCGATGCTTATTAAAAGACAGTACGAACATTGAACGAAACCTGTATTATTCTCTGATACGGTATATCTTTCCAGGAGATTTTTTGGAAAGAGTAAGACTGCAAAAGAAAAGTTAATACTCTGGTTTTAGGGAACTAAAATTAACTAGATTACAGAAAATAGCCTGGTTTTTTTTTCCGTTTTAGCTCTGTGCAACCGAGAGTTCAGGAAATCCCTATTCAAGGTCATTCATAACTGGATAGCGCGAGCCTCGTTTTGACAAATCGGTTTTTTTTTTCAAAAACCTTGTTATTTTAATATGGCGGGAATCCAGTCCACTACGTCTCAGAGAAGGCAAAATACAGAATGGGGTCAGAAAATTATTTTCATCGAAATTTGTAGACAACATAGGGGATTTAAGAGAAAGAAACCCAAATTAGCATAAACGAGTACTGTATATATATATATACACACACACACACACACACACATATTGTGTGTGTGTGAATGACGAAAGTTCATAATATGTGAATTAAATTCCGATAAACATGTGAATTAAAAAAGTTCTTAATATTCAAAAAAAAGGCCACAAAATTAAAAACTAAAATTAAAATAACACAAATGCAATAAATTAAATAAAGAAAACCCAAAATGAAAGGGTGGGGAAAAATGATCTCCTGAAGGAAAAAAAAACTGTAGAGCTTTTCTCAAATGACTTGGAATTCTCTTCTTTCAAACCATGAATCTTTGATATCTTATCTAAAAAAAACTTAAAATTGTTTAAAATTGTTTGATCGAAATTTTGGCAGTGTTAAAAAATAGAGCTAAAGGATCATTTTGCCCATAGGATTGGATAAAATGATCTCCTGGATTAAAGTAACGGGAATTTTTCTTTTTTCCATTTTCTTAAAGAAATAAAATGCAGGTTAATATAACAGCCCTGGATCGGGTTTTTAGTTTAAATAAGAATTTATGGCAAATTCAACTCAGTGTACTAAAAATTTGAATTTTTTTTGCATGCAAAACATTGTTAGAGTAAGGACAGGAAAACCCCTCTAGCTACTTTCAATTTTTAATGAAGAATATTGAAAAAAAAACATAGATCTAAGCTATAATTTGAAGTTCACAAATATAAAAGTTATGAATTTATTAAAATTGTAACATCAAAAAGATTGAATGTGCTAAATTAGTCTAATTAAACGATAAAAACACACAAATGATCATATGTTACAATATTTTTAAAAAATACTTAAAAAATGGAACCTTTCGGGTCCATATGCGGGCAACACCCCTTTTCAACCTAGGTGATCTTTTTATTAAATTAATTTTACCACACGTTAAAACTCTTTTAAATTAATCTCTCTCCAAAAAAATTCAAAAATCCAAACATTCTATAAAAACAGGGTGAGCTCAACTAAGAATGCCTTTTTGAGTCGTGCTGATACTCGGGACGGCCGTTTCGAGCTTGTTTGGCTCTCCTCAGTCAGAGGTAATCAGCCAGTGCAAGACTCGAGGGGAAGAATACCTTTTATGGTAGCTGGAGTGCTGCCTAAGGATTTGCATTCTACATTTTGTTCTTGTTTTTTATTTTCTTGTTTTTAGTCATTGAGGGGTCACTCTCTCCATCGTGAATGGTAAATAAAGTTCCAAATAAAGAGATTTAACGTGCAGAGAAATTATTTAAAAACAAAAAACCAAGGGCTGCGCAATGAATAAATATTGTTTATTTTTTGTTTTTGGAAATAGAAGTCTACTTTGAGTTTTCTGAATTAAATTGAAATCGGAAACTACCAAACCTTCCACCAATCATCACACATTTAAAGACGTTGTCTTCATCAACACCTGTACTAATTACTATATGTAAGAAAAAAATAAATAAAAAATAATTAGAGAACAAGTTGCTAAGGTGTACTTGTAATAATTATACTTGTAATAATTATACTTGTAATAATTACTTGTATATTAAAAATGAATGAAATAAAAAATTATTGATGCATAAACTAGAGGTAAAATTATCTCACTTGGAGAAAACGATTGTAAGATTGGAGAAAACACGATTATCATTAAAGATTTATACTGTGGACAGGTTTCGGACAAGGATTATGAGAAATACATCAAAATAACATCCAAAACCTTAAGCTCCACTAACAATGCTAAAACCATTTACTAGTAGATAAATTATAGGCTTAATTGAGATGTAATGTAAGGCTTATCTTAAAAGAAGTGAATCAAAAACCAGTTCTTGGAAAAAAAAATTGCAGACGACACATTCATTCAAACAAAACTTGAAGAGCTGAGAAAGTCCATCATGGCGGCCCCGTTTAGCGAAATTGCCGAAAGATTGCCACGTCCCCTCCTCCCACCAATTGGGCCAGAATGGGAAGGATCATTGTGCCTACAGGGACCGTTTTGCCCCGTTTCCGTATATAGGTAATCTTAAGAAAAATTTTCACTATCCGTGGTGACATTAATGTCTTTATTCTTACGGTCAACTTCTACATTAGTTTTGAAATGTAGCTGATATCCCCCCAAAAAGAAGAACTTAGCGTAATCCCAGAATGCATTACAAAAAAGAACAATTAAAAACAACGAGATAAAGGAAAATTCAATTAGTTACACACAATGATTTATTCTTCCTTGAAACCAGGATGTAAGGAAGAAACATATTTTAATGATTTGTTAATGATCTTATTTTGAAACATTTTCCTGCTTTTGGGAAAAAGACAATAGAAAACAGAAGATTGCGAACAAAAAAAAAGGAAGTAAAAAAGAACAAAAGGAAGAATGAAGATGAACTGGATGGAAGGATAATAAATGTTTGCTGTTGAATCGTTAGATGGAGATCTGCTTGTTGGGCTTTCTCATTGGCCACAAATCTTAATTAAAATCTCATCGGACGGTGTGTTTTCTCAGACCGTGGCTTCCCTTGACCACGTGTAACGGTTAATATGTCAGACGATATCTAATGATCACAAGCTTTCTGTGAAACAACAACAAAGCCAGAACTACCCATCGGTTTTCTCTCTTCAACTGAGACTTTGCGATAGATTTGCACTTGGATTTCTATATTTGAATTTTAATTTATTGTCAATAATATTTCATAAGACATATAATACGTATGTACATCCAAATGTAAAATCAGTTGTAACTTTAACAACTCAGTTGCATTAAGGGAGATCCTGTTGAGAAGTCTTATGCGTCGAGGCAATTTAAAAATGAAAAAATAAAACAAAACAAAACAATAAAGGGAAAAAATATACAAAAGGTAATACACTGAAGTTTCAGCAAATATTTGTTTTATTTGATTAATGCTGGGCGAACACGTAGCAATTTCAGGCAATATTGTGGGACAATATTGCCCCTTTTTATTGCTGACAACTAATAAAATTGCTGCAAACGGTTGTCAGCAATAACATTGGGCCATATTGTCCCCACAATATTGCCGCTAATTGCCGCGTGTTCGCCCAGCGTAAGGAAAGCAATTGAAATTTTATGCATTGTGGACATTCAGAGGTAAAACTAACAAGTAGGGATTGATGCCTGATCGGTAGGAGGAGAGAAAGAGAGTGGGAAGGAAAAGGAATTGAGGAAAGGATTCAGGTAACAGTTTTAGTCTGGCTACAATACTGCATTAAAATTTAAAAATTAAATCGTGCTGACAGCAATGTTTTAGTTGATTCATTATCCTTTAATGTAGAGTGTAATTTCAATTTTCCTATTATAATATAATGGAAAACTTCAGAAAGGTGGACAAAATTAAAGAAACCTCGAACATTTGCAGCAAATATTTGTGTTACATTTGTATTTGTTATCTTAATGAAGAAGGAAGAGAGAAAGTACGGAAAAAACTTTATGTTTGGAAAGAAATTGAACACAGATTAATTAAATGTATAATTCATATATTCAGATTTTGATGTTTCCACGCCTTTTGTTGAAATACTTTTTAATATAGAAGTTCGTGAACTTTGCAGCGCAATGAACTCACAGGGGCCGAGCGCCATAATTCAAATTGTTGAGAATAATTAAGAATATTGTTTCTTTCATTTTATATGTGAAGCAGTCGTCATTTTACGATGGTTCAATTCACGACGATTAAGATTACGCCGGTTTAGAATTTGGCCTAATTGAAGAAAAATATATTTTAAAAAGATTAAAAATGCGAAAAAAGAAAAATTAGATTTCTTGAGCGAAAATGTAGCCATAAACGGTGAACCCCGTCAACTTTAACATCTATACTTAAGACCAGCCATTTAATCCACGTGGTTCCTTCCCTTTCACTTTTATTTCACTCAGTCATCCTGCGTTGATCAATTGTAAATGCTGTGATATATACGTATTACAATTAATAGTGATAACAGTTTTTTAAAAACATGCCAATGTCTAGTAAAAGGAAATATATACGAGTACAACTCCCGATGTGAAAAACACCCTATGCCATTCCATATCTTTGGAAGATAAAATGAAAATGATTCGTGGAATGGAAGGTGGTGAGGGTCGCCCACGTGTTAATAGGGCTATGAATTTGCCACTGTATGCATGTAATAATTAATTTATTATTTATTATTTTATGTTAATTTAGTATAATACGTGTATTAATAATAATAAGTTGTCAGGGCTTAGAAAGTTTTATTTGAACCTAACTGCTTAATAAATGGTACTATTATATAGTTCCTTCGGCCAATGGACGCCGTCAAACGAAAAGTGTGGAACCTCTGCATTTACATGTGAAATTTGACATTTTCATTATATAGAATATAAAGAAAATTTTTAATTTTTTAAGTTTTTTTTTAATTTATTATTCTGCTTATTTTTTAAGAGATCCATTGATGAGAGGAACATTAAAAGATAGTGTAAATACATGGTAGCTAACTCCTATATATATGACTTTAATCAATAGCAATTTACGGTCAGGAAAGTTTGACTTGTTTAATTTGTTCAATAAAGATTGTATTAATGTAGAAAGAAGCTGCTAAGAAGAAATACATACATAAAAATCGGGATTATTGCAGAGATAGAATGTGAACGAATTCAGGGTACGATGAAAAGTTTTAAGTGACAATACGTGAAATTCAAGCGAAAGGGCGGATAACAAATATGAGATAACATTTTCAGTAAATAAGAATGTGGAAGAGATAAAAAAGGAAAAACTTTTAAGGAATTCTAGCTGAAGTGTATTAATAAAATTTAAATAAACTCTTAAAATAAATGGAGAACCTTAATTTAACTACGTTTAAATAACGTATTAAACTAGAGTTCTTCAACCAGAAGAACTCGAGTGAAGTTTAGTGGTGTTTGCAGTGACTTAAAGGAGAGACTTACAAATCCGGGCTCTTATTTCTAATTAATTATTAATAGTATTATAATTAATAATTCACAGTCTTGTAGGTAAATGCTTGTGTAATAATTGTGCAATAATGACTGCTTTTATTTTCTTTATACTAACTAATTTTTAGGCTATTTCATATTCATAAAATCTACGTCTATGTTTTGAAGCTTATGAGAGATCTTAAACAACGTGGCATGCATATGTAGAATCAGGATAAAAATCTATCTTTTCTATCTGAAAATTCTCCCTGTAGATACTTGTGGTTAGATTTGGGCAATGAAAAGTACAGCAAATAATAAACTGACTTCAAATAGAAATAACAATAGAATTCATTTCAAAATTTTTGCGTCATCCACAATAATTTTGTTGTAGCATAAGGTACCAAATTTTAAGAAAATCATTCCTGCCGTTTTAGTGTTATTCGATTAAAAACAGACAAACAAAGACGAAAAATATTCAAGTGGAATAGTAAGACTTTCATACGCAGTCAATAAACGGAAATATAAATATTCATACAATATTTATGTACTTAAATATAGTTGATACTATTAATATTAAATGAGTTTAAATATCTTATTGCAAATTATAAATATATGTATTAAATATCGTAAATTATAAATAAGCTAAAAATCTTTTCATAAGATAATTATACAAATGTAAATAAATATTAAGCAATATTTACTTATTTAAAATAGATATTTGATAAGTATTTGATAGATATTTGATGAATAAATAGCTTGGTGTTAAATAATGGTCTGGTCTCCCTAGAGTTTCTGCCAGCTATCTGTAAACAGAAGAATTACGAGTGCATTTTTTTCATAATGCTTTGTTTCTCATTGGCGCCAGAGGAAAGTGCCCTTTGAAACTAGGCAACCAATTTGGAAAGAGAACCACAAATATGATTCCGTCTGAGAAGCATTTGCTCACTTCAGTCAGTGCCAACAGATTAAAGATTTCTCTTGGGATTCTTTTATCGGCACAACTGAAAATTGTTACTCTTTTGAATGTGAAGGATACTCGTTGCTTGCTATTGATATTCGAAGAAGCCGTTTCTTTCTCATGAAATTCCTCTAATTTCCGGAGGGAACTTGTGGTAATGTCAATTTACAATCTGCTATAAAAATGGTGCTAACAAAGCCATGGTTGTTGCCGTAAATGCGGACATACACAGAGCACTGGTTCCCATAATGGTATTCTAGGAAAACCATTGGTTTGTAGGTTTCTTATCCTAATGATTTTTTAACCGTAGAACAAGCAGTGTGGAAACTTAGCGAGGAAATCTACGGATAAAGGACTATGATGTGTATTTGTAAATTTTCTGTATGGTTACTTACAAGAACTTTGAGCGTGAAGATGATGAAACTTCCTATAAAAAATTTAAGGAGTTTCTATCGATATCTAAAACGCATTTTACTGTTTTCAAAAATACTTGTGCGATTAGTTTTCTGTGATTACAATTACAAGTTTACCTTCATCTTTCAATCGCATAGAATACACTGAACATCAGCGCTGGGTGGTCAATTTTGAGGGCTAGAGGAAGGGGAAATGGAGATCAAAATGAAGCGTGTCTAAAGTGAACGGTGTTTAAGCATCGTTGCTAATTTAAAAAAATCAGTCCAGCAATTTCGGGGATCATTTTTGAGAGATGAGGGGGAGGGGTTGTGGAGAACAAAGCAAATACGCCTTTGTATTACACTGAACCATAAATATGGTACGTACAAATTTTAATGGGTATCAGCCCAGCTGTTTTAATGTAATTCGTATGCCTACCAATGGACATAGGTACATGCACATTGAAGAAAAATGTTACGATTTCGCATGCGCAGTCAATTAATTGGATTCACGTAATTTATTTAAATAATTGTGGATTTGATAAATCGTTTTTCTTAGACAAAATGGAAAGAAAAATGATTTGTATTAGGTGGATATATGTTAATTATATTGTTTCAAAACTTTCAAAACAAAGTAAAAAAGAAATAACATTAAAAGGAAATTAGACTTTACTGTATTCAGGAATTTCTTGTGTTAAATATCTTGTTTATTTCCACTTCTGTTTCGTTAATTTATTCATAAATATAAATATCCTTATTAAAAGTTTATGGATAAAAAAAGAAAAGGCGATAATTCGTGAACTAGTATTCTGAGGAATCTTTTTTTTTCAAAAAATTCGCTTTCTTTTATTTTCTGGAATCTTCTGAATTTAAATTCAGTCTGTCTTCCGTTGCAACGCCATAGCTTAACATTTCGTTGGACCAAATGCGTTTTGTGGGCAAATTTCCAAAAGAATGAAAGGTACTTCCTCTTGTTGAACTTTCTCTTAGATTTTTCTTATACTTAAGCAACTTATTCACGCTTTTAGTATTCGACTGTGAGTCGTCAATCATTCGCGCCTACTTCTGGGTTTTACATAAAAACGAATAAACTAAGATGTTGATTCAATTTTCTTTTTTAATTTACCAGGATTGGACGTTCGACTTCCGATGTATTTTACAAATTTCTGACTTTGGTTGTTCTGTAAAGTTCAGGTTTTTCAATTTAAAGTCAACTTAAAGTTCATATCAACGTTTATCAGCCCCGTCTAAAAACTTTAAGATTTGAACTTAAATAAGCAGAATTAGATTATACATTGTTCAGGTCACAAACTATAAATAAACATGGCGATTTCTAATGGAGTAATCATTCCAGATATCTCAGTGGCATCTATTGTTGAAAAACTGAACTATTCAAATACTCATACATTCATTTGATGTACATTTCTGTGATATTGTATCTTATTCCTACATCTTGGTCTTGTTCATAGTATTATTGTAAAGTCAACCTTATTTTTTAATTATCAATTTTATTTATTCTTTAACCGATTTTTTTTAGCGACCCATTTGGTAGCTATCTTGCTAGCCACCAAAATCGGTAGCTACTGCGTTTCTCTTGTCCGTCCGTGTCTATCCATCCCGAACAACTCTCGACCGGAAGGTCGGATCGACCAACGAACTTCACCATAGTGACCAGAGGCCCAAACAACGTAGGAATAGGGTATTTTCAGGGGCCAACGCACCCCCGTGTTCGAGATATTTGTCATTGTTTTCATTCGATTTCCGCTATTAGCTTAAGTGTTAGAAATGAAACCATCTCATTTGAGTTGTATTTGATGGCTAAGGTTTCGGATTCATATACTGAAGGTTGTCGGTTCAATATGTACTTTTTTTTAAATCTTTTTTTTCTCAATGTCCGCATGTTTTTTTTTTTCCTTTTTGTTTCCTAACTTATTTTATATTTTTCCTTTAGACGTTAATGTACTTCATTTTTTTATTATTATTTTTAATTTTTTTTATTATTAAGGGTCGCCCTTTAATTTATATACCAAATTACATTCACTTGTTTTTGTACGATATTCATATTCTATTATATGGACTTCCAGACATGATTAAAAGTTAAGATCATTTATTAAATGACCACATACCGATATAATTAATGAAAAAATAAGTTAAATTTTGTAGAAAATAGAAAATTTATATAGAATTCTTGAAACAGTTCGTATTCAGGGGACATTATAATTTGAAATAAACATGGATTTTTTTGTCTTTTTCACAACTTAAAAAAAAAAAAATATGAATAACATTCGAAGGAAAGTTTGTTTTTTTCCGGGATTTCGTGTTTTACTTTTGGTGAATTTTTTAACAAAAATCAAAATATTTCTAAATAGTCATTGGACTATACAGCCAGAGATTTAGGCAATCTTTTAATATCTTTCTGTAGCTGGTTCCTTAGATAAGAAAATATCACAAAAAATTGAATTGGAGATAAATTTGTTTATTAAAAAAATAAATTAAATTTGAAATATTTATAAATTGGATAAAAATATTTATATTGGGTTGAAATATTTATCAATTGAAATGGAGATGTATTTGTTTATCAAAAACGTAACCCCTTTTATATTTATTAATTGAATATTTAGAAATATTTCTACGTAAATTTTATGAGATGTCAATAATCTCTTCCATTTTGAAATTAATACGCAAAATTTATTAATAATTTTTTTGTGACTACTTAGTTTTGAGATGCATAAAAACCTGGCTCAGTTTCATTAAAGTAGGCGAAATTTTTGATGGCAAGATTTCAAAACGATGTCGTCCTATAAAAATTCGATTGGGTTAATATGCGGGGTTGTGTGTTTCTGACATCAATAAACTACCTTTGAAACAACAGTGAGGTGGTGTTTAATAAACCATTGAGGTTAAGAGTTCGAAAAATGGAATTAACCTCAGTTTGATCGCAAACCATTCACCTTTTAATGGATCTAAAGATTTATGGCTTCATAAATAACAGTTCCGTTATCTATAATTGCAGAAGAATTATTATCATCGCTACAAATCATTTCTTTTTCTTTCGTAGCTTTCAGAATCCGCCTAAATGTTTTAGAGCTAACCGAAATTTTGTATATAGGGGAGGTGGTGGTAATATGGACCACTTTTTTATTTTTGACAAAATTTTGAATTTCAAGTGGCTCTAATATATTAAAATCGTCAGTAGCTTTAGCATAAATATCGTGTGAGATAAATAGCACTTATTTTTAAATAAATATTTAAAACTCTTGAATAGGTACAATTATTTAGAACATTCTACAAAAAAATGAATTGTTGAATTGGGGTTGTAATATGAAACCGATGTTAAAATGAAACAATACTTCTTTATTATTGCTATTACAGTAAAAAAAATCATTTATTATTAATACTTTAATGCATTGTTTAGCTTCACATCAATAGAAAATATAGAAGCTACAGAGAAAAAGTAAAAATTATTGCTTAACACTTTATAATTGAAAGAAAACGCTCAATTAAAAATTGTAAGTCTTTCATGAGCAAAAATCTGCTGATTTGATGATTTCTTGCATTTACCATATCTTCTTGACGCCATTTCTGTTTAGTCCCTTCTTTTCAAGTCCTAATTTGCTTCTTGGTATCGTGAGGTTGTATTATGGAACACCTTGTTTCATATTACCATCAGTCGCCATTTGCAAATTGACTGATCCATTCTCAGTAATAAAATATTAATTCTTCATTATTGAATACACTATTTTGTAGTTCAGTTAATTGAAAATGATATACAATATAAACCAACCCTCTTTCGTATTAATAATAGTACCAGAAATTTTGTTGAATCTTACCCTGTAAAAACTTTCAGGCTGACGAAAACAAACTACTTCTTCTCATAACATACACAAAGAGATACTGAAGTTACCTACCTCTAGGTGGCTAAAAGGAAAACCAGCGGTAGAAATTAGAGTGGTTTCCGGATGACAATAGCAGCTACTTACCACAAACATTGCTCTTCATATTACAATTCTGTTTCACATTACCACCTTCTCCCCTACACTTAGTTTTACTGCGTGCTGTTTTAGGAGAGATCAATAATTATTTTATTTTATGAAGTATTCTATTACAAGTTATATCCTCGAACTTTTTCTTTGTTTATTGAACTTCACGATCTTAATGAATTTGTTTCCCCTCCCTCACATATCTAGTTTATATTTCGGTTTTAAACCTCAATGCTACTGGATTTTAAAAATTAATGTTACAATTTAATTTCAGTAAAGATTGTTAAATATGAATTTCAATGGGATTTTCTTAAAGGCTGGTCATGAATAAAATAATAATTAGTAAATAAAATAAAAAATAAAGAGCTTATCGCAGCGGTTCATGCATATTCCTTGTTTACATAAGGTTTCCTTTCTTAATTAAAATTCATTTCTTTTGGAAATAATAATCATTATTTTCACGGAAATCCAGAGCTTCTTCGTCAGCATGCCGCTGCAGAATATCTTACCTTGCGTCTGGACTTGCCTTATGAAAATTGAGTGTTCTACACATAGCCAACTGTTCTAAACTAGACTAAATTATGGACATCCAATAAAGTAAATAAATTTATACTACATTTTAATTCGTTCTAACAATACTTGAAAAGTTTTGTAAGATGTGGGGAAATACCATTCCTGAAGATATAACAATAATTCACACTAGTTGCAACCCGTGAAATATTCACGGAAGTAAAACAAATACCACATTTTTGAAATACCGTGAAATTTTATATAGCGCCACAGCGCTGACCGAAAGACCATCGTTATACGATTCTTGATTTTTTTTATATCAATATGCTTGTATGTATGTATGTATGTATGTATGTATGTATGTATGTATGTATGTAGTGAATGTGGGTGGCAGAGAAGCGAAGCACTGCGACCTGAGGTCTATTGTACTATCCCACAGGAAATAAGGACAGATGGAGAGAAAGACTGAGAAAGTATGGTGGGAGAAGTGCAGGGGAAACGGGAGAACCCCGAGAAAACCTGCCCAGCGCGGATCGTCCACCATCACGAAACCCACATGAGAACCGAACCCCGGTACTCAGATGTGAGAGGCCAATGTCATAGCGACAACGCCAACCGCGCGGCCTATCAACATGCTTTCCTGGCACTTTCGGCGAAAAAAATTATAGGCTTCTCCAAATTGAGCCTATGAGAGAGTGCCCGACAATGCCTTGCAGGGGCATAGGAATTATTTCTAGTTCATTTTACTTTATTATTCACTAAATGAATAGACGCAAAAGTTTATACTAATTTGTTTATATTGAAGCATTCTTTTTTTTAAAAATACACTATCAAAATTAAAATATACTTTAAAATATTCTCTCTGCGACTCTCTCAGCTCTCTCCACTTTGATGACAAACAAATGTAGATCCGTACATACGTTTTTTGCCTGTTAATAGTATGATTCAAATCAGTCAAGGAAGTATTTCAAATGAAGCAGTTTCACATTTTTTAAAATAGGCTGTTATTGTAAATCATGTTGCTCAAAGGATTCCATAATCACAGTTCGCATATCAGTAGTGCTTTAAACAGGATGAGAAGTGTAGTCATCTCTCGACTTTCGCCCGCTCGAAGATACGTCCTTCGAATTAGAAAAGAAATAACATTTTTGGACCATATTGTGAAACAAGTATAAAGGTTTACATTAAGCAGAAATGTATCCTGCGCAATGGTAACAGTGCATTCAGGGGCAAGTTTCCATGGACAGTCGACAATCGGCACTTGTCTTCTACTATTCCTCTGTTGATTTTGTTTGAGAAATAGGTTATTGTGTAGTTATCATTAATATTTCGCGATATCTTGTGCCCAATCGTAAAACCTAATGAACAACCACAGAAAAAGTATAAAGCAACATTAAGCTGGTAAGCAACAATGTGACGAAGCAACGACTAAATCCTTGTCTAATCTAAAGCGAAAAAGTACTGCAAAATCTTGATGAATGTTACGATATCTTCTTCTCTCTTTCATCATTACTAATGGTCTTGTTTTCTATCCGTAATAATTGTAACAATTCAATATCAGTGAAATATACAGTGTTTGAGATAGTGTATTAAGTACGTTTAAGTTCCTAATCCCTATAACTCTGTTGATTTAATGTATCGATTTACGTCCGTTCGACTTACGTCTTGCCGGATGAAATGGAACCCGGACGAAAGTCGAGAGATGACTGTAAGCCACCGTGAAAATCTAGCAAAAAAAAAGCGTAGATTATTAGATGCCATTATTCATCGAACGGTGGCTTACAGATATCTCAGAATGACTACGATATTAATTAAAGTAGTTATAATTATCGTTTATAATTATCGTTAAAATTATACATTGTTGACATTAATAACCATTTAACAATGATGTAGAAAAATCTGAGACTTGCTCTATGAAAGAAACATTGTCGTAAGTAGAATTGTAAATTTACTTATGAAAATGGGTGAATTTACTTGGTTTCAGATAGTATTGTTTAGATAATGAAACAACTGAACAAAAACAACTGAAACATAAGCTGCAATTTTTTTCGGGGTTTCTCCACTTCTGTCCACATTACTTTACAACATAATTTCAGTTTTGATATTGTAACATAACGCAAAACTTCAGAAAGGTGGACAAAATTAAAGAAACCACGAACATATGCAGCTAATTTTTGAGTTATGTTTTTATTCATTATCTTAATGAAAGAAGAAAGTGAGAAAGAACGGAAGAAACATTAAGTTTTGAACATAGGTTACAATTAAATGCATAATTCAAATATTCAGATGTTGATGTTTCCACGCCTTTGTAGAGATATCTTTTCAAAGATTTTTCAACAAAAGGTGTTACAACCTTACATCAAATATGTTTTATATTTAACGCTAACCAAATTTCCAAATGTATAGTCTGCATACATTAATAGTTTCTTAAAATAAGTAGTGCTTAACTTAAAGTAACGGAAGTATGGCTTTGGAATTTTTCTTTTAATAGACAAGAAAGTTATCCGTAAGTCAAAGTTGAATATATAGCTTTAAAACTGTTATATTTGGATTGACAATTCTAGAGATTCAACAGTTACACAAACAGTTTTTTTCTGGTTTTCCTTCAAATCATGAAAAATTACGAACATTAGCAAATAAACTTCTTCAAATTCGGATCGTTTCTTCTGTTAATTTGAAAATGTTTCAGAACTTACCAAAAGATTAGATCAATCTTGTTTTCTTTTTTTTTTTACCAAAACTTGAAACGAGTTCTAAAAAGTGGATCAATAAGAAGCAATCTCTGGTTTCTTAGTGCCAGGGGGATTCTGTGGCAATTAGACGGTGACAGTCACATTTAGTTTGTCATAAGAAAATTTATGTAAGAAGGGAAAGAAAAATATTGAAAATGAAAACATTTTTTTCTGGACTCATTATGGGTCTTTGTGATTAGGTTGAGATTACTTCGTTGCGATTACTTTTTTAATATTTTCTTTTCATCTACAGAAAATTAAAGAATTCTTTTTTTTCCCTTTTTGTCAAAACAGGAGGAGGGTTTAGTTACATTTCTCAACTGTGTTTATGGCCTCCTTTCAATCTAAAAATAGCACTTAATATATCTGGAAACGGGGAAGGTATAGAAATAGTTGAAGGCCTTTACGAGTGTTTTCTAATATGGTTCCTTTTAATATCCTTAAAAATAAGAATTGCGAAGAATCTCAAGTTGTCTGAAAATACTATTTGTTTCTATTCAAGTCGTGAAAATGATAAAAATGAAAAGACATATATTTTGAAATTAGAATATCTACTGAATACAAGCAGTGAAACTTTCCATTTTCTGAAAAGAGAAAATAAATTAATTCCGCATTTTTCCATAAATATTACACCACATAAATTGTTACATCCTAAATTATTAAACCCTGCACACTGGATTAGTAAAAGGATTTAATAATAATTGTTTAAGACAATGAGAGATTAACAGAAATAAGATTGAAAACCACTGTTTATATTCAAAAGCTCCGTTAATAGGAATTTTTGTAGCTTTCTCGTACCAAAATTTCTCCTGAAGGATCCATTTGGAAAAGATTTCAAATAAAAAAAGGTTAGTCGTCCTTAGTTCTCGAATATGCATACCAAGTTTGAAGAGGATCCAGCTGGCAGTTCGAAAGTTATTAGGAATACACCTGCCGAGTGACTGATTTTAAGAGTTTCTCTTTCTATTAGAAAAGCTGAAAATGTAATGTATTATTAGTCCTCGAATATGTACATCAAGTTTCAAACATATCCATTCAGATATTCAAAAGTTAATAAGGAACACACACACTCGGACTGATTTGATGTTTTAAATTAATAAAAAAAGTGAAAACTAAATTTTGAATACCCTAGAACAATGTTGCTGTGAAATATTATGTTTTCGAGGAGTGATCAAAAGTGCTACATATTATCTAGACACATAAAAAAAAAATAAAGTAAATGCATTGTTTCGTTTAATTATTGTAGCTGAGTTTTAGTAAAGTAGTGGGGCTGCTTAGCATAATTGACCCAGAACTTCTAATTCAATGTTCAGTTTGAACATGAATAAAACCATAAAGTACATGTTGAAAGACTTACTAACCTACACTTATTCTCATCCATACTTCTCATTTTGAGGCTTCTATGGATCTCACCCATGAAAGATGCCGGTAAAATGCAGCCATTTCTCAAGTGCACTTTTTTTTAGTGAGAGACTAACACTGAAGAAAGAAACTTTCTTGTCCCGGGCCGGGATTCGATCTGACAAATCTGCCTCGTGAAAGGCCGCTGCTTAGACCACTAAGCTATGACGGAACGTCTCTTGAAAGATTAACTTTCTCAAACGAATTCGATTCTTGCTTCACTTTCTCTTCATAAGAAATCTCGACCACTAAAACAATTAAAGACAATCCACATAGTCGTATGAGTCGAATTTATCAGTGAAGTTTGCTGACTTAGTATCGAGCTTAACTATTCCTTAACCTCGTAGTAATTAACAAGATTGTTTGTTATTTTGCGAAAACCACGCTGCACCACCGTCACCGACCTGGTTGCGTGATATTCGAGAAAACAGTACGCCTCTTCCGCACCTGTGAACACCATTTTGTCAACAACAACACCTGGCGAGCGGCAGGGGCTATCGTTTGTTATACAGCGCAACACTGCTGTCGCGTTAGCCAGGACTGCGTAATTCGTGTTTCTAGTTGCCGTGTGCCTAATGTAGGTCATATTTTACAGTTCTGAGATATACAAAACAAATTTGAATATGTGCTCTATCCAGCTGTATCATTCGTTGCATCATACCTGCAATAACGATTTTACAGGAAATGTTTCAAATCGTTCAAACCATTTTTAATCAGCCTGTAAATAATATATGTAGGCAAATAACGGCACTGTACTTATGGTTTCCATATGCTATGTCTGCCGAAAATACGGAAACTGAAGAAATGTTTTATTTAGTATAAAACATACTTCTCTAGTTTTCACATTTTCAGCATACATAATATATAAACAAGGTAGGGATAGCGATTAGTAAACCAATCACAATGTTTCGCAACGGCTTCTAATATTATTGCTTTAATTTCATTATTATTATAAATGTGATTGCTGCGAATGCAAAAGGCGCAATTGTTACGATTCTTGTGATTGTTGTTGAGCTGTATTAAACATGTGACTGTTGCGAATGCAAAAGGGGCAATTGTTGCGATTGTTGTGATTTTTGTGCTTTGCATTGTGGTATACTTTGTCCACAGACAGACGGACAAGCCGGGATTATTAGGCTTCCTTTCAGAAGCCTAAAACCATCAGTGATAAAGATCTGACAAATTTGTGTATATAAAGACACAGCGGCATCATTTATCATTAAGACTAAAATCTGAGGTAGTGAAGTTTTAACATCTGTTTGATTTATCAATAATACATAATTTTTTTATTTTTGGGTGATGAATTTTAAAAGTCTATTTTAAAATTCTTGGAATACAAAACCTATAACTAAGAGTTCAATACGTTTTTCTAGTTGGAACTAGGTTCTAACGTTCTAAAATAAGTATCTTTGGAAATTATTTACAGAAAGTAATCTGTAATGTAATGATTTCTTAAAATATAAGTTAAAGATCTTTAATGGACTTATTTTGAAATTAATTTATTTCAAATTTAATTTACCATATCAAGATAATTTATGCTTCATAAAATAAGGCCAGTATGGATTGCCCCATTAAAACTAACCAAAAAATTAAGTTAGAAATGCAGAAAAATAAATTCACTAAAAGTGAATCAAACAAAAAAACAAAACAAAAAGCATATTTCTTAATAATTCTTTGAGACGTTTTTTCTTGGAAATCGTTTGATTCCTTTGAAATATTCATTTGACGATCTTCCAAGGTTATGTTCAGTTCTTAAGTCAAGGAACCCTGTTATTTTCAAATTGCCAAGATGACGATGTAAGGTTGGACGTCCTGACCCCTAGAGCAGTTCACTCTTCAGCGAATGAAGGAAGTCCATTAGAGTGCACTATCTATTTAAATATCGACTCAAATAAAAGAATATCCCTTCTTTCTTGCTTTCATGGCCATAGGGTAATTAGCCTGCACATGGTCAGACTTGAAGACCTGTAATCTTAAACAATTTAAAAGCACCAGAAAGAGCTTTTTTTAAAAAGAAATCATTAAATTATCGTTTAAATTTAAAATTTCAGTGAATCTTATTAATATTTATTCTTGCTGTCTGTAAATATCCGTAAATGTTTTTCTGCAGCTATTGCTGCTAACAGCTAAGGCATTAGTGTTTATCATAGCCTTAGAATTCTAAAGAGTTCATGATTATCATTTTTTCCTCTTTCATTAGGGCTAAAGTGCTCGGAAACCAATTAAAATCAACTTTTATTGACACACTGTCTCTTCACCCGTCTTTTCTTTCGTTTCTCTTATGAAAAATTCATTTGCAATTACGATCTTCATTGCTAAAGGTATAAAAAAAGGGCTGCTACAAAAGGAACAAAAGGAAGCCATGGTAACATATTTTTTTCTAATCTTTGAGGCTTTTGTTATTTATCTAATTTGGAAAATTGCAAAAGAAACCTTTAAGAATTATAATTCTATTGATATTTATTTAATATTATTACTGTATACGATTCTTTCGTGGGCTTTATCAGACGATAAAAAAACACTAATAACTGAACCTAGAACAAGGAAAAAAATGTGTTTTCGTCAGTGCATGTTTTTCTTCATTATTCTTATCGATTTTTGATTTAGGATCAGTCTATTATCATCTTGTTGACTTATGGTTTCCGCTTACTGAATAATACGTGCATCGTTATTTCATGTCTTTTCTTAAAATTATCCTGACAACCTCGCATTGGAATGACTGTAGTATCTACAATCCGTATTAAGAAGACGCCTAATTAAGAAAACGCCGTATTAAGAAGAGAATTAATAATGAACCATCGAGTCTTAAATGTAAGCCCATTAAATCAAAATAGATTCTTTCTTTTTTCTCCTTATCTTTTCTCCTAATAAAAAAACACTTAAAAATGCCTTAAAATCGCAATAACTCAATTTAAATTATCTAATTTATTCTAACTAGGCCGTCCCACTGTCTCCCCGTCGTAAGTATCAGATACTCCAAGGAGAATCGATTCCAAGCGGTTATGGTAAAAAGTGATACTTTTTTCCTTTTTGTTGACGGAGAGAAATTAAAACAATGAACATTCACATTTAAATTGTAATCTAGTAGGCTAAAATTAATTGGTTATTTTCTTTTTTCTCTGGCTGTTCTCTCATTGCGCCACACACACACACACACACAAAGGGAATGATATGAAACAAAAATTTAAATGTAGTCCCTGTGGCCTAATAGATAAGACGTCTGACTTCGGATCAAAAGGTTGTAGGTTCGATTCCCGTCGCGAACGTTTCAGTATAGAAATTTCTTCACAGAAAATTTTAAAGTTTAACAATGCTCATTGTGAATCTGTCGACGATCTGATGAACAATCACAACAATTGCGCCGTTTGCCTTTCTCGACTTCCTCGCAACAATGCCACAGGCACACCCTTGTCCATTGTTGAACTGCGCCGGACAGACGGAAAAGATTCAGTAATATATAGATTATCATCTAATAATTTCATTGAATTTAGTTTTACTCTTAACATTTTTAAGTAATGTTGCTCACTTCGTGGCATATAAAAATCCTCCAAAAAATAAATGTTTTATAAATAGTATTACTTTGAAATTAGCTTCTGATTTACTCGTTTTACATGTTTCATTATTTCTATTAACAGTCTATCTCTTGCTAATGATGATAATAATAATAATAATAATAATAATAATAATAATAATAGAA
>JAFIDM010000001.1:36523259-36594425 GCA_023159025.1 Thereuonema tuberculata
ATTACAACAATGACCTTAAAATATTGACATTAACAGTTAAAAAACGTTTATAAATTAGATTGCCTGAATTGCGATTCGTTCTATCTTGGGGAGACGAAAAGAACAGTTCAAGAACGCATGGGGGAACATGAATATTATATTAGACAAAAATTAGTAAAGGAATCTGAAATTGCTGAACACTGTAAAGACAAGCAACATTGTATCAATTGTGAAGTAAACATTTTATATAATGAAACAAATACAAAAATTAGAAAGACAATAGAAAGCCTATGTATTCGAAATTCGAAAGAAAAAAATCTCAATAGATGTGATGGAGTTAAAGTTAGTGAAAATTTAGTAAAATTGGCTAGAGAAATGATTAACAAAAAATTTGTAACCTCTAACAAAAAGGTGATAATCGAAAAACTAAAGTGTTAATAGGCTTTCTATTATCCATCTAATTTTTTGTATTCGTTTGAAAATAATTTGTGATTATTAATAATGTGTGATTGTTATATTGTAGATTATGATCTTTTATTATTATTGTATTGATGTTTTTTAACTGTTAATGTCAATATTTTAAGGTCATTGTTGTAATAGAATCTCGTCAATTTATTATTATTGTAAAAAAGGCTTGAAAAAGAGGAGACGGTTAATTTTTTTATCTCCTTGAAAATTCGTTTTTTCAGTTAATAAATGTAGTTTGACATTTATTTTCTGGTGTTATGATGTTTAATAACATGTCATTATATTACCTCACTTGCTTTGGTCATCACACGCAATACAGTTCTTCGAATTACATTGGTCCTTGTAATCATTTGTTGGATACATGTATTTGTAAGTCCATGTATTTGTTACTTGTCAAAGCTTTGACGAAAAAAAGCGAAACCGATCTAATATGTATTTTTAATGTGTATAAAAACTTTTTAACCTTTTACATTAATGTGTCTGCATTTTTATTTAAATAGATTTAATATTGTTAGAACTTTAAACAGTAAGTTCTAAACAATAGTAAGAACCACGCGCTTGCGATCGATGATTTGAAGTATTGATAGCTTTAGGGACAGACGGAGCAAACTACTGATACCAGACACTTGTCTAAATTATTTGTTAATATCGAGATTACTGCATCGCAACAGATACAGCTCCACAACAGTGATTAGACTTCTAAGCTCGGTTATCAATAAAAGATAGGATCGATCCAATATTCTCCAATTTATTTCTTAGGATATCAGCAGACGATTTAGTGAATTTATTCCTTCCTAATAACAGGGTTTAAGTTTTTATTACGATATTATCATCTATCAGAATCGAACAGAATCTATTTCATTCATATAATGACTCGATAGAATGCCTCGGCTTTTCGTAGGAGTTTTTTAGCAGTAGTGACCTAATGCCTAACGGTATTATGTTGAAAATCACTTTTCATACGTTATTCTGTAATATTTTCAGATATTGAGTCCATAAATGTTGATACTACAAGCCCATTGTTGGTTCTTATATTTATTTCTGTTATGATAGGTTCACATCCGAATTTTTGCTGTATTTTGCTCATCTGTAAGTTCCAAAATAAAGGAACCCGTGGCTGAATCGGATTTAACATTAAACATTTAACTTAAAGCAATAAAATCCTTATCACTTCCATTAACGTTTTATTCAGTGTAAGAAACAAACAGACTGAGAAAACATTTAAAAAAATACATATCTTTATTAAAGAATCTCCCGTTTTTCTTAGAAAATGTAATTTGTCTCCGCAAACATGGCAGAATGGGGTAATATAAATTGTTTTCTTACTATTTTTCTGTGAATATTGTGTAAATATCTCATCACTATCAACTAGCTGTCACAAGAATTATGTGACCCTTTTTTGCAATTACTGCACGCAGCCCAGCCTGCTAGAATTTCAAAATTCCTCAATGAAGGCATGCAATGACCTAATCTTCTGTTTACCTTGAGCTCGATCTCCCCCGAGAGTTCTACGGTTTTCCTTTGTTTGTTTGTTTTCCTTTTTTCCTTCTTGTTCTCTATTCCTCTTGACTGAAATAATCTCTATATAGCTTTTTCTTCTTTTCCATTCTTTATCATCTTGGCTCCCTTGATGGAATTTACTAATTCAGTTCTGCAGAGAGAAACATGAAGCATTGCCTTTTTTATCTATTTTTCAGGACACACTTTTTACTTGTTTCACTTTCGGGATGGGCGAGGTGTTTCTAAACATTTGAAAAGGTTTACTGGTGAGGAGTTTGCCTATTGATCTTCTCATAGCCCCGGATCTTCCATTGATGCCCTATTCCGCCCCGATCCGTTCTGTTCCAGATAGGTTTCAGAGTTACAATTGCAATAAAGGCGCCGTAAGTTTCCCCCAGTTAAGAGCTGAATAATACTGCTTAAATATGAGCTATTGAATACACCTATCAGTAAAAATAATTCGAATATAGAATAAGTCTTATCTTGCTAAAGAATAACCAGCAAGATTATAAGAATAATTCAATAGCTGGACAGTATACAAGTACATCCAACAACTACCAGGAAATGACAACAACTACTTCCCAGGATGCACTGGTGATCGAGTGAAGTGATTTGCTTGGTTTCCGCTAGTATCACCGCCTTAGCAAGCCATCGCTATTTCTCCCCGTCACCCCGTCCAACCCCGGATTCCCTTATCAGCTGTTTTTCACTTTTATAAGCTATTCATGTTTATAGTTCTGTTCTATATAAATTTCCTATTTTTCGTATACAAATACAACCTTTTTGCCTTATGAAATTTATAAAAAAAATTATTTATTTTTACTAAATTCATGATGCTTCTAATTTGTTATTTTTCTTCTTGTCTCTTTTTTACTGTATTTGCTGACCAACAAAACCCATCGTCCTATAGGAGCAGGAAAAAAACTTACAGAATATTATTACAAATCAAGGAGTAGAATCGATAAAATAAAATTCAGTGCAGATGCACTGAAGAAGTTATTAGAAAGGTTTAACACGTGAAATACAATACAACCGGTTTCGATATTACACAAATCATTTACAAGTAAAAGATCTAAGAAAACCTGAGTACAAATGACTAAAAAATGATCAATAAGAATTAAGAATTAAACATAAAAATAAGCAACCAAAAACAGGACTTGAAATAACTTGCGTCATGAAGAATCCCAATCTCAGCGTAATAATAACAAAAGATATATCAGCACGTAAATTTCCTTTTGTTTCAAATCTGAAGAATAAACAAATAAAAGAAGAAAAAAAAGAAAATTTTTTAACATTAATATTCACTTGTTTTTATGAAAATTATAATCTGCAATAGATTGTACTTAAAGGCAATCATTGTAACAGGTATTGTCTGTGGGGATTAGTGTTGACTCTTTACGTTTTCTTAAAAAGTGATTTGGTTCTATACAATACAAGAAGGGCTTGAAATCAATGACGTGTTTATTCCACAGATTTTCAACAAAAGGAATTTACGTGCTGATATATCTTTTGTTATTATTACGCTTGGGATTCTTCATGACCCAAGTTATTTGAAGTCCTGTTATGGGTTGCTTATTTTTATATTTAAATCTTAATTCTTATTGATCAGTTTTTAGCCGTTAGTACTCATGTTTTCTTAGATCTTTTACTTGTAAATGATTTGTGGAAAATCGAAACCGGTGGTATTATATTTCATGTGTTAAACCTTTTTTATAACTCTTCAGTGTCTGCGTTTATTTTTTCTATTATTCATTGCACACGTTAACTTCAGATTTGAGAAGTAGAATTATTTGATTTTTTATTATTATAAATCTCTACGTTTAAGTCATTGAAGTTGCGATCATTCAAAGACTTATAAAATCCTCCATCTGCAAGGTCGCCTTGAACGAAATGCCTCAGCTGAGAGCTATTTTTCTCTTTTATTGTCTTTAAAAGAACTTCTTCTTCCTCTTGCGAAAAACACAACATTTGATGAATTTTTTATTCTACTAAATGTAGTCATCCATCCATAGTAATTCTGTCCGAAGACAGGTCAACATTCCTAAAGAATTCAAGAATTCCCATAGAAGCACCTGGGGAAAGAAACTGTTCCCGTGGCCTTCCTCAGGCAGCCACTATGGAATGGTTCAGACCGAAGAGGAAGTGAAGTAGAGGCTAACAAACACAGGACAGGAAATTGAAACAATCAATCTACGCCCTGGATTCGAACCCAGGTTCCGTCACAACGTCCGCACGGCAAACCGCTGCGCAGACCGCTCGGCCATGCCGGAACGGTACTAAATATAGTATCGGTATTTAAATTAAGCTATTAAGGTTAGCTCAATACTTGAAATAGTTTTCCAATAAAATTACTTGATATAACATGAAAACACAGCAAACTGAAGCGTTTTAGCAGTGGACTCGCGAAAATTCCTATACCTTCGGTTCCAGGTTATTTAATGACATCAAAATGTAGCACTAAAAATGGGTATTATAAAGTACTTGTCAGTTATTGGAAAAGTTTAGAATGCCGAGATAAGTCTAATTCTTTCTACAATTTGCAAGTTACTACAATTTAATATCTGAACATTGTCGGCATCAAGGACAGAAAATGTTCCTGGAAATCTTATCGATCAGTGTCTGACTGCTTTGACTGACAGTTACTGGACGAGAGCAATCTTCTCTTAGTAGCTCAAACCTTCTCATCGTTTCCTTCAGCGCATCTCTTCTGAGTTGTTTGTGAAGAAAGACAGACAGGACTCTGTGGGATTGTGAAAGTGTGAAATCCGAGAAAATAGAAGGAAAAAAAATTAAGAAAAGTAGAGCAAGCAACATAGTTTTGAAGACATCTTAATAACTAGAAGGAATTTAGAAAATTCTTAAAACAAATTAGAAAGAGGGATTTTTTTTTTTCCTTTAGATTAAATCGACCAGTCAATTTTGTTTACATATGTTTATTTTAAGACAAAAATAATGTGAAGTACGATCATGTGCTTTGCATTCTTCAGCATCTCAAGTCCAGCACCTTGGAGACTTAGTTCATTTTCTTATCAACTTTCATAGAAGGTTGAGGTTCATCAAATTAGTTAGTGTGTATGTATGTCTTTCGAATAACTTTTAACTGCTGGACTGACTTTCTTGGTAAGTAAATTTAAGAAGAAGAGACGATCTAACTATAATACTTGAAGTTTTTGTAAGTGCGAATGCTTATTGAGAAATAAACGCGCGAAGGTGAAATAAAGTGTCCATAGTATTGAAACACTATTGCCTAAAAATTGACAAAACCCGCTTTTATATTCCCGCAAATAACGTTTTCCGTCATTTACATTTTTTTTCTCGGTCCTTTCAATTTACCTATTACAATATATTTTTCCCCCTGTAATTAGGCTATCGCAATGTCAAACTTCCCGCAATTTACATTGTTTCCGCCAAATTTAGTAAAAAAAAAAAAAGATGGCGTCCATGCGAAAAATTGTAAATAAGATGGCGACTACCAATGTATATTTCGCCACAAATACGATCAATTTATGCAGATTCAATAGCATCAGGACAAAATACAGTATTTACTCGAAACTAATGCGCAACTTTTCCGGCCAAATACAATCTCCCCCCCCCCCTCCAACATCCACTTATTACACTGCTTTGTGATTCAAACTCGCGAGACCATCGCAACTTCCATATATCGATTGTCTCGACACTCCATGTCTTCGTTCGGTTTCGGCTTCATTCTTCTTACTAGTCTTATTCGTTTGAAATGTGTGTGTAGGCCTTACATTGTGAGATTTTAAAGTGATTAAAATAATATGTATGATAATTTTCCTTTTCTAAATTAAATATTTAATAATGGTAATATTTAATGTTGTCCTGTGTGTTATAAAAGTTTCAAGCATTGATTACAAATCATTCTATATATTAAACATTGTATCCTTAATGTTCTTGGTATGCGGAAACCATTATCCATACACTTTCCCTCAATTTACACGATTTTTTCAGAGTCCCTTGAAAACTATCAAAGTGGGGTTTGACTATATATTAATCCTTTTAGCGATCGCTGCGCATTGATATGATTAAAATTAAATCGGCTTTAAGATTTAATATTTTTATGAAAAAATATATATTTTTTTTTAATGGAAGTTTTCTACCATTTATTATTGAGCAGATTAACTTTAACGATAATATTCTTTGTTTGTATCATTTGTACAACTTTACAACGAAAAGTAAGAAAATATTTTTAAAAAAAACAAGGCTTTAAGTTCAAGAAGCCTTGCTTCCTTTTGTCAAAACTCGGAAAGTACAAGAAAAAAAAACTTGTTTATCTTTCAAATCCAAACTTCTGAGAGCAAAATTTATTGAGTTGTTGTCAAGGAAACAAAAACACAATTTTTTAAAACTTCTGACTGCAAAGAATATCTTGAATCCTTTCATTATATATTCTGTTTATTTATTATTTTTGTAAATAGAAATGAAAAAAATTGTAATATCCTTATTCTAATGAATTAAGAAAAGATAAATTTTCATTCAATTTATTCTTTCTGCAAAATTAAAGGACCCTTTAGTTCTTTACATTTTTTTTTTCTTTTTTGTTATGGAAACAGGGAAAAAGATGGAATTTAATGCACAAGATAGAACAGCTTCAATTCATTTATTAACGATAGTTTTTTTTCTACCCGAATAATGAAACACCATTGATTAGTTTTGTTTTTTTTTTTAATTTTGCCTAGTGATTAATATTTATTGGAGAAGATAAGATTATTAAAAAAAAAAGTCCTAAAGTAAGAATTAAGTCTAAATACTAGTGTATGTGATTAAAATTAACTCAAAACTATTTCTTCTTATTAAGCTTAACAAAATACAGACATAATTATGCCGATATACTTTTGAAGCTCTTAGGTTGTTTCTTTTATTATGTAGCTGTAGCTTCTTATTTTAATAATTGAATAAATACAAAAATATTACAAAGTTATTTTGCGATTGATAAATTACTTAGATCCACTTTCTAAGCAATTCGATACATTGTTGTTTAACCGAGACTTGAGCTAATCAAATTACAGTAGGATTCCAGGAACATAATAGCCCTGCATTAATTAAGTTACTCAGCAGCTAAAGCCTAATAACCATTAAACATCTTTATAGCTTTTCAGGTAGAAGCAATTACCTTATCACTACAACTGAATAATTTTAAGCTAAGTTTTCTTTTTTAGGTCAACAAAATATTTGATATGGATATTTTAAATTCATTGTTATGGTATCTTATCACTGTTACCCAGATACGGCTTAATTTCAAATCTTTGAATTATCCAAGAATTTGGGGTTTGGTTACTATTATTGTGCAGTTGTAATAAAATTAAAATTAAAAATATAAAATATTAAAAATATTTAAAATATTATTATTTATTAAGAATATAAAATTAAAAGGTTCTGTTCAGAGCATCTACAAGTTGCTTCTTAATTACCAGTCAGTAATAAGGTCAGCGGGTAGTTGATGTAATTATTTGCAATATTACTGTTTTATTGTGAATTATGTTTCATTAGAAACTACATAAAAGTAATTCATGGATTACTTCATGTCACTATGTAACTATTAAGTTGAATTGAGTTGAAGTGTACTTCATAACTTCAATGATTTGAAAAAACAAAGGAGCAATATAGAATATAAAAATGGCAAATGATAGAATAGCAGTTTGGGACATGTCCCATTTTAATTCTTATTATTTAGTAAGATGGGTTTTGTTTTTAAAGCTATAAATTTTCTGCTGTTTTGGAAGTAGTAACTCTTAAGGACGTTGCAGCTAAAAGAAAACATTACACTTTAGATTTAAGACTCCAATGACTCTTTGTCCTTGTTTGGCAGAGAAAACATGTGCTTAAATCTTTGCCGTCTTTCCTTGTGGTATTTCATCACTATCTCTTGAACTAGAAACTTTCTTATGTATTTAATCCAAAGAATAGTTAAAATAATAACCGTTCTCAAAGAAACTTTTTTTTTGGAAATTAGAAATATGAAATAAATGCGCTGTATTTACTTGAAGATAATATTTTTCGCATTTTTTTTTTTAAGAATTTAATAGGAAATAAATTTCGTTAGCGAAATAACGACTACTGATTTAAAACGAAATTAAAGACAATTCAATGCAAATGCCAGCATCAAGATAGAACGTAAATCATATATTTAATTGTTTTTAGTGAAGGATAAGGTTTTAAATGTCCTCAGTAATTCATAGTGAAGAAATAAGTTTCAGCCAAGACATAAATAAAGTTAAAAAATTTAACATATTATAATTAAAAAAATTAAAACCAAACATTTATTGTTCTGGAGCTTTCGAGCTACCTTTGCGGAGCTCATATTCAACAATTTTTACAAAAGTGTTTTATCCTCTATATCCTTTCCGTATATACATATATATAGGATCAATTAATTTTTTAATTGTAATATGTTATATTTTTTAACTTTGTTTGTGTGTTGGCTGAAACTTATTTCTTCACTATAAATAATTTTTAAATATAACAAAGCAAAGCTATAAATTATTTTCTCCAAACACACATGTAGGTTTAAGGAATTTATATATTATACTCTACTTCAGAAATTTCTTACAAATTTATAGTTTCTCAAATGTAAATATTTAATAGTAAGTATTTAGTTCTGAAGCTAGTGAATTAAATATTATAATTATATTTATTATTTGATAATTATTATATTGATCTTTGCTATTCTTCGAATGGCATCTCTCCAACTTAAAATACAAGCGAACGAAAAGAACGTAATTGAAGAAAAGCAGCAGAAATTTCCCTTTTCTATTCACCCAATTTTATATCTGATTGAATAAACAAAAACATTCAAAAGTAGTATTGACTTACAAGATTCTTTAAATACATCTGAACTTAATAATATTTTTTTAATAATATTTTAACATCTGAGAGATACAGTTCTAGAATGTAATTTCTTATCTGCCTATAGATGATGTTTTGATACAAAAGATTGGATCATTTGATACAATAGACAGATTTGATACATGATAGAAAGATACAAAATAGAAAAATGATAGTAAATAAGATAAATATTATTAACTTTGGTAATATATTTAATATCTTGTTACGTCTTGTATCTTATCTTCTAATGATAGTATATGCCGTTAATTCTGGAAAGATTTATGCTTTTGAGTATGATATATTAATTTTTCTAATAATGCCGGCTGTATTATGTATTTATTTTTTTTTTTGGCTTTGTTGGGTATTCCAGACACTTTTGCTGTGAACAATATCTTATAGTAAACTTTTCTTCAGTTTTGCTCAATTTCTTAATAATTATTTTCAGTAATTATTCATTTGAAATTCAAAATAATAAAATAATACAATTTTAATTTAAAATAAATCCATCCCAGAATCCTTCTTTTCTTTGCTTTATGATTTACTCTTAAGATATTTATCGTCCAAAGTGAATATTTACATATTGTTTGTAGACAAATAAATGGAACATCTAGGCCGATTTTGGCTTACCTAAGCCTGTAGGTTACAGTGAAAGATTAATGCCTCCAGTTTCGATGACGTTGAATATTTATGATTACAATCAAGAGCTGTTGTTGCTGTTGTCGTGTCCCCGGATCCATCTTCGGATCAATGGTCATAGACACTCTATGATGGGGATATTATTGCCTTATTTTCGTTGGGATATAATTATCCTGGAGGCACCCTAAGGTGAAAATCGGACTTCTGCCTCCTATGAAGAGAAACAACAACAGAAGAAGAAAGAGGACAACACAGAAGAAAGGAAAGTGAAACACCCATGCCACTGCCGGGATTCGAACCCAGGAACTGGCGCATTGGACGCCACGGCCGAGACCGCCACCGCCGAGACCGCACGACCACGCCAGCACGGCAATCAAGAGCTGTCTACAAACGAAACAAAATCTTCAGATTTGGGATCTAAGACACAATTTCCGTTTTGAAAATGAAACTGAACGAATTTTTAAGTATATTTAAAATGAGAAAGATCATGATTTTATGAAATGTAGAATCTAGCATTTTGAGTACTTTGATAAACTATTACTTACAGTAATATTAAAGGAAAAATATTAATTTTTATATTAAATTTAAATAATAGTTGAATTTTCGTGAATACTAGAAAACGAAGATTTTCTTTATTTAAGTATATTTGGGTTCTTAAGTACTGTTGAGCTCATGGTCCAGTCGGCGACCTGCCAGAGGGCTGTCTGAACCTGGGTTCGAATCCCGGCGTGGGACCTGGATGCTTGTTGTTTCGTCAGTGTTTGTTTCTCTTCCAAAGATGGCAAAGTCTGACTGTCACCTAACGATGCCTCGTGAACTGTTATCCAAACGACAACAGCATATCATCTTCGACATGGATTGCAACTCTCCATAACTTTTCCAAAAATGGATTGGGGTAAGTCAAACCTAACAAAAATACTGTTGAGAAACAAAACAAGTTTTAACACGATAAAAATCGAAGAATTTCGAAAAAAATTTAATCCTAATTTACTTAAAATGTTCGGGTTTTTTTTTTTATTTCCTTTTCTTTTTTTTCTGTGTATTTTTATTTTTATATTTTTTTTGTCATTAATGTCATGAAAAGAATAAACACATTTATATTACAATAATATCTGCTCATACAGTACATATATGAAATCCACATCATACTTCTTAAATCAGATTATTTTAGTAGTATCTTATGAGTCAGAATTTAATATTTATTGTTTAAGACAATGAGAGATTAAAAGAAATAGAACAGAAATAAAATGTGTAGATTCCAATGCTTTTCTATGGAAATTTCGTCGCCGCCGCCTCGTGCAAATTTCTCTGCAAGGACTCGCTTGAAAAAGATGTAAAATATAAAATTTAAATCTTCTCGATTCTCAAAATATTCATATCAAGTTTTAATCCAGTGATTCAAAAGTTAATGGCAAGTGGAGTGGGAGGAAAGGCAAAAACACCAGATTTGATGACTTTCTTTCGCATTGGAAAGTAAACAAAAACAATAAAACAAAAAAATATCTATAGTCAATCAATCTAATATACATTAATATTGAGAATATAAGAATTCCATCCCAAATCCTTGACTTTCAAGCGAGCAAGTAAAAAAAAAAAAGCAGCTTCGTTCATCTTATTAAAAGAAAGAGAAGGAACAGAATAGGTGGGGAGTTAGTGGTTCTGGTTCAATAATCGATTGACTGCGCAGTTCTTTCTGTCATTGCTGTGCGACTTCCTTTCTCCGATGTCAAACAAAACCTCTTTTTGCAGGAGAATCGTTTGAGTAAGATGATCTTTGGTATCTGTTACAGAACTATTTAAGTGATCTTCAAACAACGGATAATGAGAATAGACTATTAACAGGTGACATCTCCACATTGGGTGATCAGAAGTAATTGATTTTAAAAAAGAGAAGTCATTCGGAGAATTACCTAAATTTTCTTTCTATTTTTCGTGTCCTTTTGCAGAAGAAAAAGGCAATTTGTTTACCACTCATTTCATAAGGGAAAGTCACAAGAAGTGTTTGAGAGAACTACGTTAAGTTGAAATGTTGCGATACAGTAAATTGTGAAAATAAATTGTAGTGAATTACTATTTATATTAGGTGTAGATAGTTATTATCCATAAGAGCTTCCGTTTGCTGATGGGACGCCGAAAGGATACGTTCCGATGTTTCACTGACCATCCTCGGCTGCCTCTACCCCCTGGAAAGAAACCGGATTGCCATTGTATAGAGGAATGGGCGAACCTTCGGCCCCGTCCGGAGGAAATATGGCCTGGGAAAATCTACCAAATTGAATCCTCAGCTCTCACTAAACCATTGAACTACTGGGATCATTTTTATTATTATAAACTCCTGTTAAATCTTACGCAGCAACCTGACTTAATCCGTTAAACTTTTAAGTCAAATTTTAGTCGTTAGATATTCGTTTTGATTCTTTTATCGTGAATTTAACCAATATCTTGATTCGAATTCCCCAAGCATTGCCAGAACATGTGCTTATTGGTTAACCAATCACAGTCTTTGTACATAACCTTCAAATATCTGTTAATTTCACTTCTTACCAATCTCAGCGTTTTCTTTCTTTCACTTAAGTAAAAATAAAGTATGCATTTATTTTTAAAGTGTAATCATTATTTAAATACAAAAAGTACAAAATTCTAAATTTTCTGAAAAAAAATTAATTCCTCTTTAAATTCTCAAATACAATTAATTGTAATCCTACTAAACATGAGCAAGTTAGTGTAATACTAAAAGCTTCCTAAGGTTTTTAGACAGCATTGTTTAGGATCTAATGATATTCTACTGGAATTACTTTATTTATACCCCGTTTTCGTTACAAAAAAATTCTTCCTAAACAATAATGGCTACTTAATGACGAGTAATTAATTGATTTGCTCTTATTTTATTTTTAGCGGGCAAAAGTGTACCTTCGAGAACGTGTACCTTAATATTCTCATCGGATAGAGAATTTTGCAGTCAATAAATTTCTCAGTTGTCAGCTCATATTTTGCAATTAAAATTAAAAGCAGTACTGTTTTATAATGTTTTTGTTTTTTTTTATTTTATTTTATTAAGTGTTTTAATTTCTGAGAAGATCCAGCTCCAATTTACAGCATTTCTTGGAGATTTTCGTGTTTCTCAGGAACTGACATTAGCATAAATCATCTTATGTTAATAATAAACTCTCCTAAAATTTTTAAACACCTAAGAATTCTGTAAGTGCAGCTTCCTCTTTAGGGAAATCTCATTCAGACTTACGTTTCTGGAGCATATTCCTGTAAATAAATAATGAACAGCAAAAATACTAAGGAATTAATCTCGAAAAATCTACCGTCCCATCTCTTCTCAGTTTAATCTTTAACTTAAGCCATCATTGAGAGAGCAGCTTGAAATTATATTCTCCTTTGCATATTGAAACAACTTTGCTATTCAAGAGATCTTAACAAAATTATCGCGTGAGAAGAAGACTACTTGCCTAATAAGAAATTTTTACAAAATTCTATTGTTTAAAAAGAAATGTATGATTAAAAATACACTTGAAAAACATAGCGAGTAGTCTTAGATGCTAACGTGATAATTCAGGAAGTTTCTTTTCAACAATATAAGAGTGTGTAATTAAAATTCCTAATAGATCTTTGAGAGAGAAGAGAGATTTATCCATTTAGCAAAAGTGAGTCCATAATTGAACAAGAAGTAGAGTTTTATGATTCTTATACTGTTTAATTTAAATTTAAACTTTCAACCATTTTTAAAAGAAGGTAGTGATAGAATACGTGTTTGCGCGCATGGGTAAGACAAAAAGGCATGGGTAAGCCAAAATCGGAAGTTAAAGCACCCACGAGTTAACATCTCGATGGAATCCCCATGTTCTGAAGGTTTAGAGAAAAATTCGGCTTCCAGTCTAGGCCACTTCCTATCCCTCCACATCTGGCTGTAGGTTATAGATGGTAATTGTACAAAATTGGAGTCTGCCTGTAATGAATCGATCTTGCTGGATTTCCTTGTCTCATTTTTTGTTAAAGATGGCCGCAGGTCTCTTACTCAGGGTTGCCCGAATGCTGCAAAAAAAAGTGCATCGGGTCGGTTGGTTTTGTATACTACCAAACTGAATTCCCTTGTTCGTTCTTTCAACTGATTTAATTCTCACTAAGACCCTTCCTAAACCCTTATCTTTCAGGCAGTAACTTAATATATCGATTTAAACGCAAGACACTTAACTTTTCCTCATCCTTTATTGAGAAACAATTGAAGCGATTTTACGAAGCGGGAAATCAATTAAGAGCATAATGAAGAAAAGGGGATGTTTTTTATAGCAGCCACCCAATTTAATTATGAGGGAGTTTTCCATATTAATGAGAAATAAATGAAATAACCACTAGGTCTGAGAAATCTCTTTCAGCTTGATTCGAAACAATTAGCACCTCCCTCATCTGCCTCCTATCAGGTAACCACAAACCGATCGATAGACCATCGATCTAAATCTGCACCAATTAAGCTCAGGTTTAACTCAATCGAAGTCTTATTTTACTCAAATTGAAATCTGTGTGACTTCAGATAAAATAAGGTAAGCTGTATCAAGCTTACTGATGGACTGTTATTCTAAGTACGAAAATTAATTACATCTGACACTTTTTAAATTAATGCAGAGATTCATTCCTCAAAAAATGGCTGAAGAAATTAAAACAAAAGATATTATTGTACTAAATGTCACCAGAAATCATTATTCGCTTTACTTTATAATAAAAAAAAGTTAATTTACATATGTTAATATATCAAATTCAAACTGTTGAGAACTATAAATTATTTATAGATCAAATATTTTCGTTTTATTTTAACGATTCATTAACTAACTTTATAAAATTTTTAGCGTTTTTGTTGATCTTTAACTAATTCGAAACATTTTCTCTCATTTTAATTTATATTTCATGTTTTCTTAAAAATCAAAACTTAAAAAAAAGCCAAAAATTTTTTGATTTCTTATTGTATTGTTCCTTCATTAAAGAACACTTACTGTTTTTTTTTAATATTTCCTGCATTTACATTTCTTGTATTTCCATTTCTTGTTTAATAATGCATTTTGTTTTGATACTTTCATTGCACAAGTAATAGAGAATCAAAACACATTCTCTTTTGGCTACCATGTTCTGATTCTAAAACATTAAAATCGATTAAATGATCAGGAAATACAATGCAGCTTCCCTAGTTCTGATTTTTTCATAAGTTCTTTCTTGAAGAACACCGTATGTTAACCACTTTGTTTTGCTTTGCAAATATTTCGCAGCTGGAGTTTCTTCACTGTTTCTGAAGGATTGACTTTTTTTTTGCAGTAATCTTTTCTTTTTGATAAATTTGACTTCCTGAACAGAACAAATCGATTTTGATGTGTGAAATTAATGTAAAAAAAGTGTTTCTTGAATTAATTTATTATATATTTTCATTTTTCCTTCAATTGATACAATACTTTCCCAATCTTTTCAAGTTTAAGTAAAGCATATGACGAATATGTTGTTCGTCCTATTAAATGATACATTGTAGAATATGGAAAGACTTAACTCACTGTCTATTTACAGTACTTCAGAAAAAAGGCCGTAAAAGTGAAAATTACAGTGTTATTGCTTTAAAATGTTTTCCTAGAAGGCTAAATTCTTATTTAAATTCTTGTCGATGGTATCTTCTGATCAGTAATGGACGCTTATCATTTTCGATGAACAATAATAATAAACCAGATATAGTGTATGGGCTTTGGAAACTTTAGAGATATTACAAAAGTCATGGTAAATTACTAATGGCATCTTAATTTGTAACATTAGGAGCTTCGTGGAATGATACATTCATCAAAAAAATAAGACAAAGCTGAAGATATCCAAAATTATGCGGATTAAATCCAAATTACAGGTTTATAATTTTTCGTCATGTATAAAAAGGTTAAAATCAGGACGTTTCAGCCTAACCAGTAGGATATTTTCAACTGTGCTGAGAAAATAAAATATTAGATTAAATAGCATATTTCGGCTCGACTAATGATCTCAAATTTCAAACACATCAAGATATGATATTTATGTATAGTTTTTGTTTGACAGATGCACAGAACTGAATTGTCAAATTTTAAGTGTTTAAAGATCTCCCTTCTAATTCAAAAAAAGTTTTTTTGTTTGATAAAACTAAGCTATGCCTAGAGCAGAAATTTGTTTTATTCTTGTCGATGGATATTTCAAACCTTAAAATAAAAATGTCTTCTTATATTGATTAAAGTGCTTCCACTATATTGAAGTGCTCTTCGAGAAAACCACATTTTAAGAGTGTAAAGACTAATAATTGTTTTAATAATATTGATCTGTTTAAGGGTAAAAGTATTCCCATGATATCAACTACATTTGACAAACTGATACCTCTTAAGTGATATTTTGTAGATCTGTTAAAATTTTATTTGAACAGAATTAACGAGAAGCCATGAAAATTATTTAATTGCTTAATGGATTTTTAGCAGGATCCCTGTAGAAACTTTAAGTGGAAACCCCCAAGACATTTGCGGTTACACTTTCCGTAATAGAAGTTTTAAAAAGACTAAAGCTTATAAAAGGTGCATAAAGTGAAACTGCCTTTTCGATATAAGTGAATAATTTAATCTCTCTGGTATTTTGATCCATAAAGCGCATTGTTTAACTGACTAGTTGAGCTAAATCAAATGAAACTCACCAAACTTACAGTGCAAAGCGAAGATTTGATGACTGCTACCGTTATAACCCGAAGGCTTTCTCCGTTGGTGCCCTCACACCTCCTCTTTTTTTTCAACATTGCGGAGTCCAGTTACAGATTTTTAGTTCCCATTTGCCCTTCGGATTCACACCGAGAGATATTGAAAATTTGGCAATTAAATGTAATTGAGGGAAAGAGGAGGGGAGTTATTGCCAAGGTAACCAGAAACTTCTCTTATTGTACTATTGCAGCGCTATGGAGTTTAATATGTTGATGAAGGATGAATATTGCCTTTCCTTGTTATTTACAAACTGAAACAACTTTATAAAAGATTTAATTTATTGCTGAAACGTTAAGACAGGGAAAAAATTATCTTGTGATACTCGACGGAAACAGTTGATTATTTATTTATTTATTTATTTATTTTTTTATAATTGATTTCGCATATTTTATTCATCACATCAGATGTGTACAATTCTTTCTTACGGGTAGAGAGAGTAATTAAAGAAAGCAATTCAGACATTGCAGATTACAAAGAAAACAAATGAAAGATAATGAAAGATAAGATTGCAAAACGAAACCGCTAAGGAAAGCTTAGTGGTGAGAGAAGATGACAGATATATTCTAGTAAGAAATTGAATTCGCATAGAAGAGGACAAGGAACAAAAAGTACATTTTTCATAAATTAAATTCCTGTGAATTAGAAAAGTTCGGCAAAATTTCATCAAACAGAGATAGACATAATTAAAAAGCTGGTTACGATTGGAAAACAAAAATAATGACGATCTAACCAATTATGAAACGAAATGTCAGTGATAGTTTTACTGTTATTTCAAGCCACTAAGTTGAAATTGATCTTTCAAAAACAAATTAATGTTAAAATCAAAAATAGAAACAAGGGCGCACAATGAATAAATAAAATACTTTTCTGGTTCAATTATGAGAGGGAATCGGAAACGGCCGTTTCGTCCTGCAAGGGACCCATCAGCCCGATCCGCCCTCCCAATAAAAGAACCCAAAAAGGCAAGAACATAAGTGAAGATCACCGCCACACCTGGCAGTGACCCCCGAAACGAAAAATACAAGAAAAATAAATTGTGCTGTTAGGCATAACCAAAAAAAAAACCTTTTCCTAATGATTGAAGGCTTTTTAATGGACTTTACTGTCCAGCAAGGTGACTTAACCTAAAGATAAGTTATTTAAAAAGCTTAGTAATTACAAACAGTAATTACGAAGAGAATGTCAAAAGTGAAAACTGACTGGTTATTTTATTTCGAGAAACACATGCATTTATACGAAGATTATAATAAAGATTATATAAAGATTATACAAAGATTGATCAATCAGTTGTCACATGTTTTGTGAAGATTGGATACTTTAAATGAATCGTTAAATTTTTAATTTGATTCAAATTGTAATCGGATTGATTAGAAGAATTGATAGAAAGAAAATCAAATAAAAGAACTTATAAAATAATAATTCATTTCAGTATTGATCATATTGCAATAAACTAGCAAGTAACTATATAGATAAACGCATAATTTCAGTGTATATCAGAAATTAATAACCGATACTGTAAAAACGAAGGAAAAAGTTTGTTAAACAATCATAACTTTTACTAAAGTTTTCTGGTTGTTTTTTTTTTTTTTTGTAATTATTGTATTTTCCCTCATAATCTTCTTGTTGTACACATAGGCTATATGCAATTTACGTTTTCTAGAAATCCTCATTTTTTTGGGCATACGACTGCTGACCTGGACTAGGTGCGATTCCCAAGTTGTCTTTGAGCGAGCATTTCTTTCTCTTCTCTGTATAAAACAAAATATGATTGTCAATGACTGAAACTCGATTCGATTCTCTCTGGCATAGTGACTCTGTCTCGCCCTGAATATATCTCCTTTAGTAGAAACAAGCACCTAAGATAGTACAACATAAACTCACAGAACTAAAGATTTTCTGATCTGTTTTTGGAAATTGTGATACCGGGAATCCAAGAAGGCCTATTTCAGATTTCAAGACCATCGTCAGTTGGATGCGCCCAGTATCTACAGCTGAGTGAACTCAGAAAGACACACAAAGAAAACACAGTTCTGCACAAAAACAACCCTTCATATTAAAAAAAAAAACATCAAAACATGAATAAAGAATAAAAAGACAAATGAATTAACCCCGCTAGGAACTGTTTAACTTATAAATGATTGCAGTATCAGAAGATAAATGGAACTTATAAGTTCTTTGAGCAGTGTTATATCAGCTGTAATTACGACATCCTCCATGCTGGTTACTTGCTGAACCGTTTTTACTAACCTATTTTCATTAAATAATTTTAACCAAGTTAACGAAGCTAATTTCGGAAAATTTGTTCATCAAATCAAGCAGTTTGTGGTAAAGACAAAAAAAGACTACGTATATTAAGCTATCTACCAGCGGAGTTTAAAACTTAGACTCTGTAACTACAAAAGTCCCCTCCCAATAACTTTTGAACCGCTGGATGGAGCTTCTTCAAACTTGGCATTTAAGGATTAAAGATAAAGATTAACTTTTATTTTTGAAATCTCTTCCAAGTTTGTCCTTGTAGAGAAATTGGTAAAAGAAGGCGACAAAAATTCCCATAGGAAAGCATTAGACCATAAATAAGGAATTTCCATAACTGTTTTAAACAATGGATGATACTTTTTGAGCTAATCAATTAATTAACGCTTCGTTTGTAAAATCTTACCTAAAAAGAAAAGTCCTGACTTATTCACTGACTCATCAACGCCCAGCCCAAACCCTTGGACCTAGAAAGGTGAAATATTGCAAAGAGGTTTACTTTACGATGTAGACAAGAGAATAAAGCCGGGTTTTTCGAAATTTCCACGGGATAGGGAATAAACAGGATTTATATTTTCGCTTTAAAGTTGCCTTATCGATATATAGGTGTATGGCGCCAACCCCCAATACATCTGAGTTATCCGGAGAAGGCCACAACGGGCTTCATTTATTTTCCGAAACATCGATATTAATTTGCTAAATATATAGTTTTTTTTTTGCTATATATGCAAAGAACGAATCGATGGTACCCGACTAGTTAAGACATACTTTAGTAAGTAATACAGATTTAATTGACTGTTTCAGAAAATGGAAAATTTTCATGGTTTAAATATTCAGAACTATTATAATTTGAAAATAATGTGAAAACGACATAAATGGAAACCTTATAAGTTTTGTGCCACGAAAATGATATTTTGAGGAATAAAATTTTAAGGGAAGTAGGGTTCAAGTTCTTTTAGGAAGCTTGTTGGATTTTTATTTCAATACAAATCTTATCTGTTTACGATAACATTGATTTTTAATATGCGTGGAGGACAGAATAATACGTATTTAGAAAATTATTACAATTTTACTACAAGTATTCATTTTCTACAATCGGTACACACACACACTACATTAAAATGTCACGTTATCGAAGGTAATTGGGAGACGCGAGAGCTCGGATAATTGAAAAACCTTTAATTCAAATTAAGTTTTATTGGGTTCAATATGTAAACATGTAAATTATTTTATATAATTTGAAGAATTTAAAAATAAGTATTAAAGGTTGTAAGTACTGCAAAAGATCATAATTAATCCTATCTCACGGATAACTGAACCGAGGATATTCGGCGTTTATTGTATCTCCAGTAGAAAGAAACAACGTTTATAATTTCAGGAGAAGGCTTGATACTTCTGTTAATCAAATGTTATGAAAAAAACGTTAAAAAAAAAATAGTAATATAAATTCGAGCATACCATCCTGTAATTATCTCTCACATTACCGGAAGATTCCAGCAGTAAATTTCAATTTTTTAATCAAATCTTTTTAGCTTCTCACATTTTTTTCGTAATATCATTCTTATTCAGAGTGAAAACTCTAAATCTTCTATGAATTCCAAGAAACTATTTACTTTAATAAATTTCCCTTAAAATTCATTTCTTAAGAAAACCAAGAAATTTTGAGGATTTTAAGGGTGGGGGGGGAATAACATTAAATGAATTATCTAAAATTAGTTTATAGTAGTTTACATTAGAACTATTTTAGACATACTGAAATTTATTAGCAATATACGTTTCTATTAATTGAAAAGCTTGGGGTTTATAGAAATGTTACGGTATATGATAAATTCTGAAATCGTAATGATTCACCAATCATATTTTTATAGCTAGAAAGACATGGATATGCATTGATTAACTAAATACAATATATATTAATTAAATGCATATTCCTGTCTTTGTAGCTACATATATTTAATGTATGTGTGTCATAGATTTCTTAACTGATTTCTCGAAATTCTAATAGAATTGTTTTCGAGCAAAGTTAGTAAAACGGGATGAAGCCTTTAGAAATACCAATTTCTCTTGCAAAATCTGCTGACAGATTTCTACTGCAGTGTTTTCCGATACTTTATCATGTCTTTTATTCTGTCCTGTTAAAAATTTTCTGGCAACAAGAATGGACAAAGAGACCTCAAACAAACTGCAACTATATGTTCTTGTTCTATCTCCTCGAAGCCGTGGTTATAGCCGTGATGATGTGTTGCAGACGTATGCACATATCAAACTCTCACAAATATATATTAACGTAAGAACAGTCTTCTGAATGTCATAAAGTTATGCAATTTTATCAGTTAAATCATGTTTTAATTGATTGTCCTGCTTTTAATCAACAGCGTCATCAACAGCATTTTTATCCTCTTTTAAATGTAGCATGCCTATCTCTTTACTTTTAAATGACAATGATCTTTTATCTGCATCATCTGTTTCAAAATTCTTCACCTATGTGACCTTACAGTTTTTTAAAAAAATACTCTTTCCTTGTCATTTTCATTGCTGCTAATATACTTTTGCTTTTATTGTTCTGTTGTTGTTCTTCATTTGTTCTATTTATTTTTATTCTCTGACTGCGTTTTTGTAGTCGTTTAGTTTCATATTTCCGAGTACTACACATTTCTACCCATTGTATTGTAATGATTGGTTATCTTTTTTTTATATTTTTAATATTTGTTTTATTTTTCTTGTACTTATTCAATTCTCTGTTGCTAAGTGTTTTATTGCTTACCTTTCTTGGCGCAATTAGGCAAAAATGCTTTTGTTCCATTAAAAACCACAAAAAAAAAAAAAAAAGTTTACATAATTGAAAAGGTTACGCTTTAGTAGAATTTCTTGACAGTATGTGATAATATAAGTCTGAATTGTTAATGATTCAGCAGTCTTGTTTTTAAATCTCTGAAGATTCATAAAATAGCCTATGCTTTTAGTAATCTTTTTTATATCTCAAGGAACTTCATAATATAGATCTTCTGATTTGTCGGAATTCAAATAGTTTTGAAGTTGTTCGTTCTTTATAACAGTTTGATCCCATTTTTCTATTTGAATTGCATACATATTTGAAGTTCTTTTGCAAGACTCACTTTGTCTCAGTAGGTACCTTCCCCTCCGGAGTACAACTTTGTTTCCAGCTGGTAGCCAAAGTCCTAATGGTCCCTCGTAATTAATAGCATTTACCCAGTCTACCTTAAGCCCTCAATCGATTTTTGTCTTTGCAAACAAAGACCTCTCTGATATTTACTGACTTTCTTCGCTCACTGTCACTTGGAAAGCAGTTCTGCACTCGACGAACAGGGATTGCTAAGAAGCCTGTCAAGTTGTGATTCAGTCTTTTCCTTTTCTATTTCTAACTGAAACTCGTTCAAACTTTCTTTTATGCAGTGATTTCTTTTGGGAAGTTAAATGTGGTAATTCCTGGACCTGATAACGGAACTTTCCTGAAAGTTCTTGCACTTTTACAATTTTTCTGGGTGCTTTAAATGAAGAAGTATTTTGTGGTTGAAAATTTTTGTGTTTGTTCAAAAATGGGTTCCTATCCAAAATTTTGGAAATATATATATTAAACTTTGAAGTAATCGTTAAAAATAAAATAAACCTAAAAACTCAGTGTTTCCAATCATGTATTGAGTTGTCAATAGAAATCTGGACAAATGTTTCATCTTGTTAGGAGTTATCTGCCAGATTTACCGCTAGAATGATCAACTCAGAAGGCACTAAGGCTAAGATTCTCAAAAGTTGGTGATCAATGAATCCCTGATTTTTAATTTTAAGTCAAAGCGTGATTATAAACACTCTATATTCTGAATATTTAAGTGTTTTAATACTTCATTTCTTCACGTTAAAACTTAAGTGATCGAGCATATTTGAGCATATTGTGACATAACTGTAATTACCATTGAATTTTAGATAAATTTAATGTATTTTTCAGAGAAATGCAAGATACTGTTCCTCATCGGTATAATTACAATTACTAGAAAAAGATACAGTTTGAAAACTAGTTGTCTTTAATTTACATTTAATAATTTTTTTAAAATAGCCTTATTTAATGATACTGTGCATATTGCAATTTTGAGAAAATTCTCGTTAAATACTCTTTGAAGAATACTTTTTCAGTAACAGAATTAGTTTATGTAATCTTCTGAATTCCTTCTCATCATACTTGAAATTATTATTATTATTTTTTTAATGTTTGCCAGTCCTACAAGGTATACAAAAATAAAGAATACCTGTAATGTAGGTGCTGATAAATTAATATGTAATTATTACAGTAGATTAATTTACAAACGAAAAGAAACTTAACAAAAGTTAATAGTTAAAAATTTAGAGTAATATTCTCATCAATTACATCAGCGATTAATAAAGTTTTTACATTTTTAATACTTTTTAGTGTTTTAGAATTATATTTCTCCCAATTAATTTGACTGAATAATTTATATTTTATATAGTTTTCCAATCTTAGACCAAAATTATTTTTTATTTTATTGATTTGAAAGATTGTTAACCAATTGTATCTAATTATTTTTTCATTATTTTTAATATTTTTTTCCATGTTGACATTGTATTGTATGTTATTCATAATTATTTTATAGGTAAATTTTTCTTTAATGGTTTTATAATCTGATAAACATCATCTTTAATTCACACGATATTTCTTCTTCAGGTCTATATTTGAGGAAAAGAAAAACTTTTTAGTATTCTTTTCAAGGAAAAACTTTCTTCTTCCTCTATAGCTTTTCTAATCGTTAATTTTTAAATTTAAAAATTTATTCAATAATTCACTTAATTCTCGCTTAATCATTACAAAACAACTGATTTCGTTCCTATTACTAAAGATTATACACCTGTTACTAAAGATTATACAAACAATACAAAGCTTAAGCACGAAATCAGTTATTTTAAATAAAGTTTTGTAATGATCAAGCAAGAATTAAGCGAGATTTGATTATTTTTTATACATATAAATTTTTAAACTTTGTATTCTTAACGATTAGAAAAGCTGTAGAGGAAGAAGAAAGTTATACTTTTACTCAAATATGAACTTGACGAAGATTCTCGTTTCTTCTTTTTCACGTGCCATATCCATCCAGGAGGTCGGCGACCGTGATTCTAAAATGTTCTCTATCTCTTGCTATTCTGGAGCATTCCTAGAGAATCGAAAAATCGTACGGATTAAAGTTTTCTTTTATAGAATTAGTTAATATTTACAAACCATTATATTAATATTAATAGTTTCTACTGAATTTAAATTTCTAAAATATTGTAGTAATATTAAAACATTTTTCCGCATTAAACAACTAAAGTAAACATATGGAAAAAATGGAAGAACGAACATTGATTCCTTTGAGGCAAACTGTTTGTTTCAGCAGAGATAACGAATAAGAAAAATAAATTGAACGATTCCAATTTCCCTCCGCCGAGTCCTGAGGGCCTTAAAGAGAAAACTCAAAGAGTAAATATCCAACTGATATTCTCTCTGTTTGTGAGTTAATATCCGGATATGTCTATATTGTGAGCTAATAACTCACAAAAAATTACAACCTCACGCTACATCTCCAAAGAAAATGATTCAGCTTTTATTTTCTCCTGGAATTAAATGAAAAATGTAAACCGTTTTGTAATGCTCTTTAATAAATAAAATATAGCAAAAATATCCTCATTGACTTACATTAGCGGATGCATTTTTACTGTTTAGTCCTTAAATAGCTACGGATAATAATTGTAGGGTCGTAATAACCACTGTTGTATCCTTTCTTTCTCACTACGATAATGAATTTAATTATTTCTGTTTTTTATTGCAGCGACCTAATGGAAAGAAAGCATGGGCCAAAACATTCTTAAACAAATAACAAATTCTCGGAGAAATCTGAAAAGGACTTCTGTATTCGTGCTCTATCTATTTTTACAATTTTTATTGATTTTGCTGTAAAGTGCATCATAATATTCAAATTTCTTCTTATCATATATTAAAAATGGACACAATAAAACTTACAACTTCTTTACTTCCCATTCTATATTTCGTCCTTACGATAGGACTTCCTCAGGAATCTCAAAATGTTACAAATTATAAAATAAAGAAGAAAAATAAGACAGAGAAAACTTTCCTCTTCTTATTTAACAGAAAATATAATAACAAAGTAAACTGTAACAATTATATCATATCATTTTACAAATCGTATAACCAATTCTTTTCAATAATTGTTTAGTATTAATACCTAATTCTTTTCAATAATTGTTTAGTATTAATACCTAATTCTTTTCAATAATTGTTAATACCATAAAACAATTACAAATTAAACCAAATAATTACAAAATAACTTTAACAGACATGTTGATGTGATAATTAATTTTCATTTCAATATTAAAAATTTTTTTACTTTTCTGTTTTTACTCAGAGACTTCTTGAATAAGCTTAAAGAAATATCGTTCACTTTGAGCGACCTGTCTTTATTCATACAGATACAGCTGTTAATTAGACAGGATTCTAACTTGTACCGTTTATTTTCATCTTTTACACAGAACACATTATATACGATAGGATCAGGGCACACAATGTCTAGCCCATTCCGATATGTTTACATTCCTGTTTTCACACGCTGTCGTGTGTTCTTTTACCCTCTCTCTTACCGTTCGGCCCGTACTTCCTATGTATATCTCCCCACAATCTCTGCATTTTAATGCAGAGATTGTGGGGAGATATACATAGGAAGTACGGGCCGAACGGTAAGAGAGAGGGTAAAAGAACACACGACAGCGTGTGAAAACAGGAATGTAAACATATCGGAATGGGCTAGACATTGTGTAACCAAAGGCCACTGCCCTGATCCTATCGTATATAATGTGTTCTGTGTAAAAGATGAAAATAAACGGTACAAGTTAGAATCCTGTCTAATTAACAGCTGTATCTGTATGAATAAAGACAGGTCGCTCAAAGTGAACGATATTTCTTTAAGCTTATTCAAGAAGTCTCTGAGTAAAAACAGAAAAGTAAAAAAAATTTTTAATATTGAAATGAAAATTAATTATCACATCAACATGTCTGTTAAAGTTATTTTGTAATTATTTGGTTTAATTTGTAATTGTTTTATGGTAACAATTATTGAAAAGAATTAGGTATTAATACTAAACAATTATTGAAAAGAATTAGGTATTAATACTAAACAATTATTGAAAAGAATTGGTTATACGATTTGTAAAATGATATGATATAATTGTTACAGTTTACTTTGTTATTATATTTTCTGTTAAATAAGAAGAGGAAAGTTTTCTCTGTCTTATTTTTCTTCTTTATTTTATAATTTGTAACATTTTGAGATTCCTGAGGAAGTCCTATCGTAAGGACGAAATATAGAATGGGAAGTAAAGAAGTTGTAAGTTTTATTGTGTCCATTTTTAATTTGCTGTAAAGTGGTTTCCATTGACAGGCAAGCCAAAAATGATTCAGCAGCATAGAAAGAAATTTTTAATTATGAAATGTTTCCGAGTTAAAAATGACCATATTCTTGTTCATCTTTTAATATTTCTTAAGTATTGAAAATCAATGTAATATTTTCATTTCAGCAGTCAAGAAATCTTTAACTGTTTTAAAGCTTTGTGAATTATAACCTAGGCTGCCTGGAGTGCTTGACTAATGGGTGTAATGCAAATATCCGTTTAGATGATATTATTCATAGTTCAAGTAATTGCCAGTTATTCTATTAATAGGTAAAATATTCTTTTTTAGCAACTGTAACAATTAAATTTAAGATTTATTATATCGTTTAAAAAATTCTTAAATTTTACTAATAAAGAATTTATACTAGGAAAACACTCACTATAGAAACATTCAAAATTGCAAGAAATGTTTATGAGTCATTTGAAGATATTCTCCCACGTTTTGATAGCTTAACTGCCATAGTTTTCCCCCTCCAAAATAGTGATACTTTCTCTAAACATATCTACATAAATTGTTTTAAATGTTCAACACCTCTATTTACTTAAAATTGTATTTTATTAGCAATATTTCGCTTGCGGAAAGCTATTTCTTCTACAGTTGATTTGTGAGATTGTTTAAGTGAGGTTCATCAAATCCAATCATTCTATTAGTGTATTCATTTATGTATCAGCGGGGGTGAATCCCTTTCCTCAGTAATTTCTGAATCGTAAAACAGATCATCAAATATGCCATCTATGTTTACGGACAAGATACAAATTTAATTTTTTATTTGAATTTTTTTTTTTGGTGTGGACCCGTGGATATGACGAAAATTCTCATAAAAACGCATTAGAACCGGAACAATGAATTTCCATCTACGTCTTCACATCTTACATTAATCCGTTTTGAAATCATCCTCTTTCATCTGCACGGGCTTTCATATGATGAAAATTGAGTTTAAACAACTTAAGTTACCATTGCCATATTTTTTTTCCTCCAGAAAATGGAAAATTTCTACTCTGCCTTCGGCTTATATTACAATCCAAAAGTTATCAGAAAAGTGCTTTAGAAAATACTGTATATACTGAAGTAAAAGTCGACACCCTATTTTGGTAAAAAAAATCTTGAATTTCCCATACCGAATTTCCATCTATCTTGAATTTTCTGCTTGCCGTTCATAGATATAAACAGTTATTGGTAGGAACGCTGCTAGGCCTAGACTGAAATTGATTAACATTATATTACCGTATTACTGGGTCAACATATCACACCATTATTTTTTATAAAGCTAGGCCGATAGAATCGATATTATAATTGTAATTCTTTATGTTTTTGCTTTTATTATTTAGAGACCATTTGGGTTTCTGCAACTTATTATGTATTTTGGATTCTAGCGTGAATTTCAGTCCCTCATTAGCTTCTAATACATTGCTGTAGGAATCTTTTGTCTTGAGCTAATTTTTCGATTAGAATCCATTTAGAAATAGTTTCAAATATAAAATCTAATTATCTAAACTTTTAGTGCGCAACCCAGTCTCTAAATACTTCATCCAGCCGAATGTAAACTTCCTTAAAATCAGCCTACGTATTATATGATTTGATGAGGCTCACATTCTACGAAAATTAGGCTAAGCATCTTTAAATATTATTTAAGATATGTAATACTTTTGAGTACACCGATTCTCGTTTTAAGAAAAAAAAGTTTGAATTTCACTTCAATCAGAAACAACTAAAAGATTCTCCTCAACCTATTTTTTTTTGCTTGTTTCTAGCCTTGTCTTTCAAACTTCTTGTTTTATGTCGAACGATTAGTGCAAAAGCCGGAAGTATGACAGCAAATTGAATAAATGAATGTACAGATTCTTGTTTTAATAAGTAAAAATTTTGAATTAATTTAAGACTCGGTAAATTAGTTAAGTCAATTCAACAGTATCCTAATAAATCTGAGAAAACTTTAAATTCCTATTTGCAGAAAATTTATGAAACCTTATTTACAAATACATCAAAATTCAATTGCTTAAGAGCTTTTTATATGTTTTTATATAAACAGTACGTTATATTTCCTTGTATCTGTCTAATTCTTGTCTCCTAGTCCTGTCAAATTCAACATCCGCGTTCTTTTACTTCCTTTTTTTTTCCTTTCTTACTCGTCTTTCCCTTCCAATAAAGAGTAACTTTGAGTAACAAGATGTCAATTAAGTGGTGTCATTCTTAGCAGGGGTTTCCGAGCTTCATTTGTCACTTTTTGATCTCCCGCAGTGGTCTGGAATCTGCAGAAGACATCTCGCCACCATGGATCGAAACCTGTCATTAAACTTTTTCAGTCACTTCTAATTTTGGAAATTAATGCTATTATTGGTAAAATACAAATGTGTTTGTATTATAGGACTCTTAGAATTCCTAGATGATACATAGATTTCAGATATTTTAAATAGGTTTCTTAAAAGAATATCAATCAGTTATTTAAGAAAGAATATCAGATAGTTATTATAGAAAGAATTTTAGATAGTTATTGTAGAAAGTACTTTAAATGGTTATTGTAGATAGTTTCTGCAATAACTATCAAACTAGGAGCGGGAGGATTCTGTTATCAGTTTGAGCTCTGAATTATCTTTCATTTGAATTTTCTTTGCCTGCTGTGGTGCGATACCTACTACTTCCAAAATGGTTTAGAGACTTTATTTAAGAGATGTAAATTATACCTAAATAATTTAAAGTATGCTCTATTATGAATTTTAATGAAATGAATAGAAATCTATATTGACTTTAAAATATATAATAAGTGATAAATACATTTATGTTTACTGTGACATGTAATGTAATTGGTGTGTATTCCTTTCCTTCAATTTAATCAACCGTAGTAAAATGTGTGTGTGTGTAGTACAAAAGTTCTCTATTTAAGACTTCTCACAAACGCTTCGCAAGTCTTTATGGCCGCAAGTCATACATAGTACAGTTTTGTATGTCAAAAATCATATTGCATTACGAAGTGACATTTCTGGAAAAATATTTTTAAAACTTATGAAAACTTAGTTAAGGTCACATATTTACAATTCAAAAACGACAAACCAACACGCGATTAGTTTCGCCTTAGCCTTTATCTTGAAGTCCATCGGAAGGAGAACGAAACTAGTTGTGCGGCGGTTTGCTGTTTAATTGTAAATTTATTTGACCTTAAAATAGTTTGTTTTTAAGTTTTAATGTTTGTCGGCACATGTTAAAATTTCTTTTTAAATAGTTTTAATTATAGTTAATTATATGCAAAATGAAAGGTAATTTAGATAATTTAACGAATACACGAGATAGTTGTAAGCTTGGGCTGGAGAAGAAACGAGTCTTAGTTTGGAATTATAGAAACTATTATACAGCGTGATATATTTTCTCAGTAAAGAGAAACAGTAAACCGTAATACATCACAGTAAACAATTTATACGTAATATCAATAACATAGGTGTTTATTATATCTGTAAAGTTATTACAAATTCAGTTATTCATTATAAACAACTTAAATTTTTAATGTCACAAATATAGAATAATTGAATAATTGTACTCCACAAGCTTACAATTTCATGAAGATAAATATAAAATTATTATTATTGTAAGAGTGTGACATTTCTAGCTAACTTCTTTTAGACTTGCAGTAGAAACTTCGTAATAGCAGATTTATTTTTTAATATTATTAATTGTTGTAAACTCTTAAAATAATAACTGTCCATATATAGTGAATTTTAGAAATGGAGAAATTTTCTGCTGAACATCAAAACGTTCCTTTTTTGAGCAGTGGTTGAAAATAATGATCTAGCATTTAAGCTGCTAATGTATACTTTTCTTACCAAATTAATTTTCTTACATTTTTGACTTTGTCCCGAAACTTAAATTTCCAAAAGTTTTACTTACGTAACACATAAGGATCGTTGGATATTCTGTAGAAGTTTGTTTGCAGACATCTTCTACTGATAAGTTTTTTTGTTTTTTTTTGCTGCGGGAACTTTTTTTTGCTAAGAATAACTTTTCCGAAGCCTTTCCTGAGTAGGGCAAATGGATCTCAGCTGTGATGGCGTTAATGTAATGTATCTTCCAAGCCTTCCCTTTAGTGATAACCACGAAGCAGGAATTGGCTGCGGGGAAAGAGTTGATCAAGTGATCAGACGAGAACAACCACACTTCCTTTGCTAAATCGGTTTCCAGTCCTCCACATCCTTCCCAATGTCGCTACAACATCCGCTGTTTGACAAGACAACGGATCGAACACAGACAGTACAGGCGAGTTGACTGGAACCAATTTAATAAAAGGTTTCTGGAAGAGAAAAGCTTGCAGACTATGATTGATATTCTGCGCTAAATCATTTAGGCAAAACGGCGAAATTAAGAACTTTATTGATCAAATGCACATTTAATATTTTTAAAGTTATCACATACATTTCCTTCCAACCTTTTTTGATTTTTTTCCGATTATGTGTAATGAACCTTTTTTCCAGGAAATTTACTTTTAAACTTCGTTTCATATCAAAAATTAGATCACAAGTTCATATCCTCAATATCTTTTATCAATTTGAAAAGTGAAGATACCTCCATCGCAGAAGTAAAAGGAATTTAGTTACAATATTTGAGACATTTTGTTGTCCAACTCCATGGTAGTGCCACAGCCAAAATGCGGTAACAAGAAAGACATTAAAGTTCTTGGAATAGGAATATTAAGTAAACGAAAATCGTACGTTCTTTCAAAGATATTGAGCATGTTTCAATTGCAATATCCTAAAAATGTCTTAGTGGAACACATTTTTATGATATAATATATTTTATACATATTTTTTAATTTGAATGCAGAAAAAAATATCGCAGAATGAGTTATTTTTAAATTAATGGCATACAACCAACTTAAAGTGAATTTTTGTAGGGAAATCGATGCATATATCGTTGAAAATTGACACAGAGTAATGAATAACAGTAAATTGATGTGATAAAAAAACGTACAGAATGAAGTTGGGCTATTTATTGTTAAGAGATCATCCTCGTGATATAGAGCGATCAAACTGTTACAGAAACTTCAAAAATAGAAAAAAAAAGGTTTTTATCATATCGCAGAACACATCGCCACAAAACGTTGGGCAGAGGAAACTTATTAAACACCACTGAATACGAATTTTATTGCTGTGAATACTTCAGCGCTTCCTCAGAAAACAGAAATTGTCAGACTGCTTTGATAGCTACATTAAGGAGAGGATGCATAAGAGAATTATGCACAAAAATATTTTAGTTCTAATTTCGCTACCAGGAGAATGGTGTGGCGCTTTTGTGGTGTTTCTGTAATTTTATATATATATATATATAATGCTTAACGTGTGCAAATACATTAGATGAATTACGCCGACACACATTTAAAAATTATTTTAAAAAGTTTAAAAAAGTTTTAAAAATCATCAGGACCTCGGTTTTCGCTCGTGCCACGAGCTTTTTCAACTGGTGAATAAGAATAAGAAACTCATTCTTAAATACACTCTGTGAAAAATGCGAAGAAACCCCCAATTTCAACCAATGAGAAGGTTTTTTTTTGTTTTTTTTTTTATAATTAATGGAAAGATGTCTGGAATATCCAATGAAAGGCTCCCATGGCTCCAACGTTTTCCTTGGCAACAGATGACACGTCACCTATTAAACATGAGCTCACCCATTAGATCAGAAAGAGAAAAAAAAAATAAATAAATTATAAGAAATGACCAATTAAATTAAAATGAAACTACATGAACAAAAGGTAGAGCAATAACTATTTATGAAAACCATACTTGGCTATTTGTTTTACCGAAAGGTGATCATTGTAAGCGTCAGGGGATGTCAATATAAATAACGATTCCTTGCACTTACGAATAAAATGGTTTGACTCTCTGCAAACTATACGTGGATTTTTTATGTCTATTGTATGATTGGTAGCTTTAATATAAGTTACGGTATTGTAATTTAAATCACTATTTCGAATTGCTGCAGCATGCTGTGAAATCCGGTCGCGTAACTTTTGACACGTTTCTCCCAGATAAAAACAGGGGTGTCCGGTACATTGTAGAGCGTAAACAACGCCTGACTGCAAAGGATCTGAGTTAGGAGGTAATTTACTTCTCAAAATGTCGGAAATTGTGTTATTAGAACGTGAAGTTAAAGCCACACCCAATGGTTTAAAAATCTTCCTCAACGCAGAGAACATCTGGGGATGAAAAGGAACAGAAAGGAATTTAGTAGGCTTGATTGTATTTTTGCTTAAGTTACGGTAATGATTGAAAGTTGCTGAAAAATGATGCATTTTTTGATAAATGCTTGAGGATAATTATTGCTAACAAATAAAGAATAAATATTACCAATCTCTTTAACAAAACCATCGAGGTTATTGCATAAAGCAAACGCTCTCTTAACGGCCATATGAATGTTGTTAATTTTGAAGGAAACAGGACAATGCGATAAGAAATTAAGGGTAACCCCACAATTTGTAGGTTTTCTATAAACAGAAAAAAAAAACAATTCTCATTGGTTGAAATTGGGGGTTTCTTCGCATTTTTCACAGAGTGTATTTAAGAACGAGAAACTCTTACTCACCGCTTGAAAAAGCTCTGTGGCACGAGCGAAACCGAGGTCCTGATGATTTTTTAAATTTTTTAAAACTTTTTAAAATAATTTTTTAAATGTGTGTCCGCATAATTCATCTGTAATTTTAGGCGAGAGTAATAAGATCTCCTGAACGACGACGTGTGAATTGTCCTTTGCCCAAATTCTGGAGTTCTGGAGTTGTGATGCTCAAAGGCATCATTCACATGGAAAAGGGCGTTTTTTTTCTGTCCATAAATTGTTCCCGTACCATCGTTTGTTCACTTCCATCCGTGCAAGAAACTGTTGTGCAAAAGTCCGTCGAATAATCACCATGGAGAGGTGAATCGCAATGGAGAATTATTCAACATGGCTAATTCTGTATAGATACAATTGCAGAATGTGTCGTATGACCTTCTGGAGAGTCGAAGAAGGCAAGCCCATTCGTCAAACACCCCGTGCACTACTGCTTCCTTGTGCATTTATCATAGTTCCTCCATCGCTATTGTGATGTCTTCAACCTGCTGTTCGAGAATAGATTTTCGTCTCCGCCTAGTAGTTATGGCTACGAACCTGTTCTTTCAAATGTTGAGATAATTTTTTACGGAGACCATTTTCTTTCATTGGACTTTGTCGAAGCCCTCTCAATGTTCGGGATCGGGATTGTCGCAACGCTTTGTCCCTGTTCTGATAGACAATTCAGCAGTAGAGCTCGATTTTTAATGGTGCAGGCATTGCATAAATGGTATCGTCACTCAGTGAGAGGATGCTTTTACAGCGTAAATACTAGTACCACATATTCGCCTGCTAACAAAAATTGGAATTAAAATATTTTTGTGCAAAATTCTCTTCCGCATCCTTTCCTTTAATGTACCCATCAAATTTCAAAATCTGTCCGACAGTTCTAGATGGGCTAGAATAGGTGAACTGTAATTATAAGTACCCTACATCTGTTCTCATCTTTTTAGATCATCACTTTTTTTTATGCTAATGATTTCTTCTTTGCCTTCTTTCCTTATTCTTTTCCTTCTTAAGCTTTTGAGGATTTAAAGAGGAAAATTGAGCTATCAACCCATCCCTTCGTAGACTCGTTCTCGTCAATAATATGCCGCGATGATTACCTCCTGTCAGTCATGGATGTTCTTCAGTGTTCTTCAGAGATCTACTAATCTTCATCTATCTGCCTATAAAAACTCACTCTTACAGTGAACTTAATAGCTGGACTGATGTGTATTTTGTATTTTCTCATATTTAGATCATCTTTTGTTCGTAAATGTTCATTCAAAATTTCAAAGATCTTTTCACACACAAGTTATTAGAAGACTTGCCTACGTAAGCATACATTCACACACATACACACACACACACACACACACACACACACACCGTGATTCTTTAAGCTAAAAACTTACAATTTCAGCCGCACTTTATTACAGATTAATTAACTCCGCAAATAATTTAACTGATTTCATTTAAATGCTGAGATTATGACGATGAAGATCTTCCACTTACGTCACAGCCAAACAGATCGATTACCGTGGACACGGATCTATCTTGAGACTGAAGTGAATATCAATGTGTTATTGATTTGAAATTGGGGAAATGCGGGAAGGTCTCAATGAATACAAATCCAGGGTCATAACTCATTGGAGTATTTACTCTGAGATCCCTTGGAAGTTGAGTCTATTAGAGATCACGGGTGGTGTGTTATTGCTTCTCAGATTATGGATTCGGTGACAGTAAATCAATGCCTGGTCGTCTCACTAAAATTTACTGGATTTATTACTGTCAAATAACGCGAGGTAACTTAATAGTCTGCAGGGGAGAGTGACTTAATAACCATTCCGAAACTACTACATTTTAGTTCAAAATTCAAAACTGTAGAAATGAAAACGTTTAGAACAACTGATAGGAAGCTACTGTCAAATAACATATTTGTTTTCCAAATGAAAGAGGAAACAAGGATTTCATAAAAGAATTTAATTTCCTTAAACATTAACCTTCATAATATTAATAATAATAATAAACTGTGAAAAAAACCCTCCAAAAAGTCTACTTTTATTTTAAAAATATAATATTTGCTAGTTATAAAAATCCAGACTTTCCCTTGTAAGAAAACATACGAATTAACTTCGTACTACTTATATAATTTGTTTAAAACGGTTAGATTGTAATCATTTCAAACCAAATTAATGGGTTTCTACAAGGATTAATAAATATTGTTTCTGACATTAATAGAAACCATTGTCAGGCTCTAATGCTTTTTGCTTCCAAAATTTAGCTGATTTTCTTTTCATCTATTTTCTTCGTTCCATGGGTTTTTCTTTTTCTTTTTGATTTCGTAGCCTCCGATACGAGATGCTTCAAAACAGTTGGAAGCTGTTTGCAAAGGAAGCTGTACTCATCCATTCAGTGAACGAATAGTGATGAATTGATACAGGCTAAGCTACTGATTAGTTATGTAAAATGATGAGTCGATGGAGTTGATGTATTTCTCTGGATATATCGAAAAAAATTTCAGTTATGATAGTTGGTGCGAGAAGAATTGGCGATTGTTCCGATCACGGGTGAATCTCTACAGGCTGTTTCCCTCAATTCGACAAGCAACTGAATATGAGTACAGTTCCATATTCTTCGTTCGAGATTTTCATCTGACTCATATTTTATAAAATACTTAATAGCAATTAAAATAAGAAGACTTAATTAAAACTTTCAACCCAATTTTTTCAAAAATTATGGGAAATCATGTCCATTATTTATTTAATGGCATTAATTTGGGGTCATATGCTTATTATGCAATATTTAAAACTTCAGAGGAATTGGGGTATATTTTGATGATTGACAAGGAAGCCACGTAGGTTTCGAAAGCTCTCCAATACTGCAAATTATTTTTTAATGAATTTTTAATTACATACACTTTTTAAACCAATTTGTGTGTTCGACAGTGTTTGTCTATTGTCTTTTATAACTTATAATTAGGCAATCGTAAAGTTTACTTTTAATTTTCATGTTCTATCATTTTTCTTTATCTTAATTTTTGAGGGGTAATTTTCTATTTAATGTTTACGTTACCTTTTCTCTCGTATTTAATCTTGGCATTCAGAATATCCCTGGTTGATGAAATTATAAAAAGCTCGTAATAGATGTCTCAAGGTCACAGCAAGAATCAAAAGCTTCCTTTAGTATATATAGTTTAAAATCTTACATTAAAAAATATCGCTATCACTAATCCAAATACATCATTACGCAAAATCACAGAACTAAATAAAAATCTGTATATCAATAAATAATGTCTTTTTCTCGGTTTTTTTTCCTTCTTCCCTTGTTTTTTGCTGCTTTTTTTTTCTTAATAATTTGGGTCCAAAATGGCGGTGTAGTTGTTCTAATGTTTGTTGAAATCTCTTATGAACAGTGGTTTCACGTTGACATTGCCGAAAATTGGCTTGATAAGAAAATGCAAAACAATTGGTATTTTCTGGAAGAGCTTGAGGATATGAGACTGCCAATTTCTATATCGAGTGTCCCTTTCCTTAAATGACAGGACATTTGAACTTGGGCACTGCTCCAACTTCTACTCAGAAAGTCCCTGAGGATTCTGACTGTACTTGGAAAAGATTTTCACGATTTCATTTCGGACGATAATAGACTGCACCGTCTGCTCCAGAGTAGCAGTTCAAAGACAAAATTTCTATCAAGGGAAACGAATGTCTGAGATCCCATTAACTAAGTAAACAAGGAAGAATTGAATAAAAAAAATAATACTCAGTAATTGAAAACAAAGAATAAATAGAAAAGAGGAAAGATTTTATGAATCATGCTAAAAAAAACAAATTAGATGTATTTCTTTAAAATTTGGCACTTACGTCCAATTTAAGAACTATTAATGTAGCCTCGATCCCTCCACCAAAAAAAGCTATAGAAAGTCATCTTTTCAGTCCTTATCTTAAACTTTTGGACTTCTTTATTTTTAGTTGGACAGTAAATATTGTTTTAGTCTTGCCCAAATAATTCAAAAATTAATACTTTCCCTCTCCGCCGATCATGGCATACTCAAGTCTTCCCTGTGCGATGAATGCCTTAACATAGTTCTAGTTAATAAAGCACTGATTTACTTTATTAGGACTAACCTATCTTGCTTTATAATATCATTAATGTATTTGTTATTCACTTAGCAATAAAACTAGCATTAGCAGTACGGTTAAGATGTTTTTATTAAGAAGTTAGGCAAGTTTTGATATTGTTACTGCTATCAACACTGAGCTAACGTAGAAGATTATATAAAAATCTGGTGACCATAATTATTGAGGAAGTATTCAGAGCTCAATTACCAAAAGCCTATTGGGTCAAACACTACCAAATTTGGTGTGAATACTATTTTTTTAGACCATGGGATTATAATTTCTGTGATTTCAAAATTTGGCCACCAGTGGAAAAAATGGCGCTGGATGCACGGAAATATGCAGATTGCAGTAAACTGATGTCATTGAAGGATACAAATAGATGAAAACGATCAGCGTGTGTTAGGTCCGACTGATTTGTTGTGGTTGTGCTGTGGTGCTTTGATGTTAAATTTTTGTTATGCTAAATTTACGTGATCGTAGTCGTACTGCTGTGCAGGTTGGCCAAGGCATACGCCACAACATCGACTGGTTGCACATGCATACCTATTCTTCTGGGTCGACCTCGACCGGGCTCAATTACAGTACTGACAGTCTTTCTGAGCCTTTGAATAGCACGACAGATGGTCGACGCAGTCGGATGTGGAGCAGTAAGAAATCGTAATTGATATTACCGAGCAGCTTCCTTAGACTTCTCCGTATAGCAGTTACCATCTTTTGTTTATAAGATACTACGTAGTCATTCACAGAATAGTCTATGATTCTTTGTAGACTGCAAAGCAAGAGTTTTATCTACAGAAGTGGCGTTACGTCACAGCCATCATTTGCATACGACACACGAAGGTATGCTCACGACGCGACGTCAACCGCCTTATATTTGCACGATTTTTATTCTGTAAAATATCATTTCCTACTAATTCGGTGATACTCTACAACGCTCTCATTTATTTTATTTTTTTGCGTATCTATCATAATTTTCGAGATTTCTTTACTAATTTTGCCGCTAAGGGCGCTACCGTCAGTCTAATCTGATAGCGCATGGTCTCTTATACCAATATCTAACGTCCTTAATTCTGCTATCTTTATTCACAAGTTATTTGGGTGATTCAGAACTTTCCCGTGCACCCTGTATATACAAAAGAGTTGTGTATTGTTACCTTCAAATGTTAGAACCGAACATCTAAGACAGCTTAGCGTATAGTTGCTATTTTTGTTTGCCTTCTATCTGATTACTACCGTTGAGATTTTTTTTTTCCATTCTTTTTTTCTTATTATTTTTCGGTTTGTATGCAATCGGATTTTAAAAAGTATTGTTTCTTTTTCTGTAACCAATTAATGCCTCCTTTAACTTGTAAACAAGCGTTGTACAGTTTTACAACTGTAATTCTTGCAGAATTGTTTCCTGTATATCGAGTCATGATTTCGAAATAATTTTTGGTTCGTCTTGAATCTTTTAACTGGAGTAATGTGTTAAAACACAAATAACAAAAAAAAACCATTTACCTAGAAAAAAAGAGTAGAAAGTTAGCAGAACAGACAAATTGAATATATAATTTCAGTAAAATATATGAATGTATGTATGCTTATAGACTCTTCCCTACTTGAGTGAATCCTTCCGCAATTAATCCTTCCCTACATAGATCAGAACATGTCTCATACCAGTTTATCACAAAACGTAACAATAAAAATTAGTTATATTAGAACATAAACATTAAATTACTAGATGGTTTGCCTTTTGCATTTCCGTCAGATACATGCTATTAACCAGCTTTGTGGCTAATAAACTGCACAAATAGTAGCGTTTAATTGTCTACAGAGTTTGTATGTATACATATCAAAATGAATAGTAATATATATATATATATATATATATATATATATATATATATATATATATATATACAATATATAGTGTAAACCAGTACATACACCAAGGCTTGACAGGGGGAGGGTGTCACAAAGGAATACTTTTTCATAACGAACCCGTTTACCGAATTGCATAATTTCCCTGCTACCGGACCCCTTGCCCCATTTGGATAGTTTGGACTCGTTTCGATGGCAGAAAGATTTATACATATGCATAAAAGATGCTAGAAGTTATAGCCATCAACTTTGATGGAAGCATTGCACTTGCGATGAGTATTCTGATACAGCCTCTTAAAAAAGCCTGTTTTCAGTGTCTTGTGCCGATGCGTGAATTAGATGCAATCAAATGTTCTTCCGAATCAAGAGGAGTCACGTAAACATCTTCATGTGGTCGCTGAGAACAATACATATCGGTCTACTCAGCAGAAGTAAACTTTCATTATTCACTTCCGACAAAGCAGCTTGACATACCGCATGCTGGTTTCACTTAATCATTACTTAGTGTGAAAAGGTAACGGCACTACAATAATTTTATGCTAAATATATTCTTAGCGAAAATTTCTGCATTAATTAAAATTTAAATTAAACTCCTTAATATTTCAATTCCATTAATATAAAGAAGAATCATTGCACCATTATGCTAACATATATTAAAAAAAAGTTTTCTTACGACTTTCACAATAAGTCGTAAGAAATGTGTTGCAATCAACTTCTAAGTACTGCCCCTCACATCAATAAATTTCAGAAAGATTTTTAATGTGATTTACATTTAATATGTAAAGGACCTAAAAAGAATACATATATTATTATTACTGTTGTGTAAGTATAACTTTCTTGGATGACTGTGAAAATACAAGTTCCGTTTCTTTCTTAAGTGTCAGCTTTAAGATTCCATTTTCTCAGTGTTCATTCGTCACACAGAAGCTCAAATGTCGTAAAGCGTGTGGCTCGTAAAGAGACTGAAGCCAACTCCTGACCCGTTTCATTAAGGAACAGTAGCTGACAAGTGAATGATGTTATCAGAGCCATTATCATTAGCCTCCCTCGAAACAGCAATCAACGCATTTACAGAATGACCAGAAACAAATTCCCTTCTATGGCCTTGGTCACGTTTCTAGCTATAAACAAAAGTTTTTGGCATATCGCAACACAAAAAAAGTATTCTGCTGACACATCTGTTGGCGTCGTGTGTGTTTGTGTGTTTATTTCTAAAACTAGGAAATAATAACTTCTAGTAGTTGAAATTAATGGAATTTTTAAAAGTTTCTACTTTGAAAAACACTATTCAATGGATTTTTTTTCATCCATATTAAGTCGTTTGCGTTTTAAAAGTGTTTGTGGGTCCCCATTTTCTTTAAGGGGTATTTAGATAGGGTGAAATATGTGACGAAATGAAAAGGATTTTGTTACGTCATTGACAAAATTGTTTTGGTTAATATTGATTCATTATGAACTGTTATCAAAATTATATATAACATATTTTCCTCTTCTTGATATCTTATAGGACAGTGTGTAGAAACACTTTTAATTCCTTTGTCTTGTAGGAAGAGCTTCTCGTAGGACGAGCTTTCTCGAAGTGATTCTCATAGGAAGAGCTATTAGTGTTGCCTCTAAGAGTAAGTCCTGCACATCCCAAAGTTGGAGTCATCCTTATTGGTCTCCCCAAGGCCTAGAGGTAAAGATAAAATTCGACTTCCTGTCCAGTCCACTTCCGGTTTTAGGTGACTAGGGCCGAATCAGGAAAATAGTGGAAACTGGACAACATTATGTCTATTTTTACTGAATCAATAAGAACGAATATTATCTGCTGAGAATATGATACGAATATGGTTCCCTCTACCCAATGTGGCCAGTTTCGATTCAAGATGGTCTCCTGCTCAGATTTCCTCGATTATGCAAAAAGGGGGACTGTGACATACTAAGTCAAATCAATGCAGGCATCGCTTGAGGTTGTTTTTGACCTTTGAGCTAAAATGGTTTGCATAAATGAATTTGGCTCAGCGTCTCTTAACAATTCAAGCATTTCATAGATTGCAAATTGTATGCGGTGTCTTACGAGACAAGCTGTGATTATTTTTTTCAGTTCAGTTCCCAATCTGTTAATTGGAAAATAACGATACGATCCTGTACGACGCCAAACGAAATCAGGTCTTTGCCAGCTTTGTTGTAATTCGATTACAACTATTTCTGGATACTGGGAAGTTAAGACTTGTAACCCTTTCCAAAATGAAAAATCAATTGAATTTTGTCACCACCAGGGTGCTTTATTCCTTTTGATATCGTTGGAGCTTAACGTACATTCGCTTAGGATTTAAACTCTGTAATCCATAATTTACCTCTATTAAATGATTTCCTGAAAAATTAAAGAGCAAAACAAACAAAGAAACAAACAAACACAACACAGAAAATGGCCTCGTTATCTGAAGAAGGTATAAACTTTTAATAATACTATTAGTACGATGATAAGGCGATTGCCTGGGAAGATGCAGAATAAATCTGAAACTTGAATCGAATCCTGAGCTGGCGTAAATCGTTGTCTTTCATGTCAGTGTGTTTCAACGTTCTAGTAAACGTAATGAAATAAGTTGTTCTTGATGCACCACAGCTTTAGGCTCGCCTTTATCATATAAAGTAGCTCACGAGATATAAGAAAACGACCTAACAAAACTACCGTAAATACTAACGAAAACTAATCTTAATTAATTCCTAGTAAGGTAGAGTTTTCGCTGTTTTTTATAGGTCCTGTGGCTTTGGAATAACTAAGTATTCAGAAAGGAACGAGTGGGTAGTCGCCCCGCGCAATCCAAGGGATGCAAAAGACATTCTTGGGTTCCTTTAAAAGTAGTAACGCCTAAAAATTGTTGTTTTTCTTTTGTTTGTTTGGGTGGTTTGAGATCTAAATTGGGCCTCTGAAGGCACAGAAATACAGAAGAAAACAATCACACAAACAAAATGGCAAGGGTCCACACATATCAAACAAATATACAAGAAGCGCAGCCACAAAAATACATATCACAAAAATATGCAAGCGCAGGCACACAAACACACAATAACACAAATAGAAGCATACATCACTGAAACCGCAAAAATCACTGAATTTATGTCGACAAAATATCTAATTCATGAATGTGAATTGCAAATTAAAAAAAAAAAAAAAACTGACCTTTAAAACTTACTATAAGAGATTTATGATGTAGTTAAGTGATATATTCAGTGTTTTTTCAGATGAGTAAATCACTAATTGTATAGTCTCTTTTATAAACAGTGTCAGTAAATGAATCCGAAGCCTTGTGCTATGTTTCCCGTCTTTGAATCTAGTAATTGACCAGAGAAGGAGTGACTTTACACAGAAGGCAGCCACTGCAAATTGAAGGCTTTAAATGCAAATTAAAAGGGTTAAAGTTTAAATGGCTTTTTAAAATCTCCTGCAAGTTAATGATTCAGCTGAACTAGAAAAGAGTGAAAGTTACTTTCCAAATAAATTAAGGATTTTGAGATTATACAAGTCAAGCATGAACAGAAAAATTACAGACATTAGCTGTATCTCTAGCTCTTTAAGTCTACGGTTTTATTACAACTCTGCTCCATTTTAAAGGTTGTTTCTTCTGTGGCAATTCACTCATTCCTTTTCATTTCGTAGCTGTGTAATTAAAACCACAATCGTTTAACAGTTAGCCTCTCGAATTACCAGTTAACAAGAAAAATCAATTTAGATCCACAAATTTGCATTAGTATCAGTATTGACTGCTCATTTTAAATCAGTTTACTTATTTTTATTTTTATTTTATTTTAAATTCTAAATAACTAGCCCGGAAGCTGCTTGATCTATTATTTAATTTCATTTAAGATACTAACTGAAATATCTTATCCGTCATCTAAGAAGATACTTAGTCTAATTTTGGTATTGATGAAATTTTAAATTGTAGCGTTTCACTAAAAATAGAAACTGAATAAAACTTTTTGTAATATTAGTTTGTTACTTTTTATATAAAACACAGATGTCCTGAAATGAAGTACTTTCTTAATATCGGAATTTTGAAGCAGAATGTCTGTTTTAAAGGATTTGTTTTTAAAACCGAAAAAAAGAATTTTAATAGTTTCTTCAGATTCTTTTAATGGTTATCAACTACATTCAAGCCGTGCTGGCGTGGCCGTGCGGTCTTGGCGGCGGTCTGCCGTGGTGGCCAGTGCGCCAGTACCTGGGTTCGAATCCCGGCAGTGGCATGGCTGTTTCAATTTCCTTTCCTGTGTTGTTCGCCTCTTCTTCACTTTCTCTTCGGTCTGACGTCATTCCTTAATGGCGTCCTGGGGCAGGCAACGGGAAACCACCCCAGTATCTTTCCTCAGGTGTTTCTGGGAGTTCCATGTGACCTCCATTGAACTGGACCTGTCTCCGGACAGAATACTATGGATGGATGGAACTACATTCAAATCTATATTTTCTTCTTTTTATTCAATGTAGCACTATACTTCTATTCATAATTTTTATTGATAGAGCATGAGATATCTTAGTACTCCATTGTAATACTTTTCTTCTCTATTCCTGTTTGTAAACGTATCACGCTAAAACGGTGTATCGATTTTCTTAATTTTTTACAATGATTTTTGATCCAACTTAAAAATTTGAATACAGTAACTTGTCCTCATTCAAACCCCCTCCGATATATTTTACTAAAATTGCAACACATTCACTCACTAGCTCAGGGTAGATAAATACCTCGATGCTTTTAAGTTTTCACTAATTTGACCATAAAAAAAATTAAAAAGAAGTGAACCGACAGCATTAACGGATCAGGTATAATACAAGAGCAAGAGATGGATAACGCTTAATTTAACTTCAAAGCCTTAAAAGGCGTCTGTCAACATTTTGAACGATCACCATATTGTGTTAAACGATCTTGTAAATAGTTGTTCCATGCTGAGTGATAGTCTCTGTCAACAATTAGATCCTTCCTGTGGTCACGTCATTACCAGAAGTGACTCGGTAATTGCCGGCACCGAGTTCAAAATGAGACTCGTCGCTGAATAAGACATGATATCATTTGTGAAGCTAGTTAGCTCTATTAAGAGCAGTCTTAAACCAAACTTCGAGATGTCTTGGAGTGAATGGTAGTGGAGAAAATGGCTGCCGACAGTTCCGCTAATCTTCAGTTCATCATTCCAGTCGTTATTTCAGTATCCAAAGTCGCCGTTAGAAACCTTTAGTCCTTAGATATGACTAAGCAATCTTCAACACTGTTCTGTATTATTTGGAGCAAGAACATATGTTTTCGGACACACTTCATTTGTCCCTTTTCTCTCTAACACACATCACATGATCATTCTCGAATGATTTACAGATCCTAGCTATATACAGTAAAACCCCGCTAATCCGGCATCCGATAATCCGGCACATTCAATAATCCGGCATAGGTCTAAGGCTTTTTTTTACACTGAATAAATCTTCCGGGCGCGGAATGTATGTACTTAACTTAATATATAATGTCTTAGTACTGTACTATATTACTTAATATACGAAATAAAGTAACTATACTGTACTGTATTAAAATATAATACTATATAAAAATATATTTTGTTGTTTTGTCTTTAACATTTTCCATCACTACCGAAATCAGAGAAATCACAATAGAACACGGAAAAATGGCCTGATACCTATTAATAGCCCTTTTGGCTCTCCATTTTAGCGGTATTTCCGCTATCCTCGCAATAACGGCTATTTTTAGACGGCGCTCAGTAATCCGGCATTTGCGGTAATCCGGCACTGCCGAAGTCCCGAACGTGCCGGATTAGCGGGGGTTCTACTGTACTTAACATATACATTTATATATTTAACAATCGAATGACCAAAATGCTAAATCAAGTAAGTGAAGCAATTTCTATTGTGGAGCAGTGTATTTCTAAGATATTTTTATTGCGTTCAAATCAATTACAAAGCGTAATTTTCACCATTTTCCGCATTTTAAAGTGACTCGAATATTACATTTTTTATAGAAACTCCAAAACACTGCACCACAGACAAATATTTCGTCTTATTTTTTCATTGACTCGAATATTGCTTTGTTGTACTTGACTTCTTAGTATTATCCAGATTTAGGACAATCCCGATTAAGTTGGATTTCTATTAAAACAACATTAAAATATAAACATTTTATGATTGTGATGAAATAATAATTAAATGATAAACTTTTATGTGATTTCAGTGATCTTGAAAAACAAAATGCTGTGATACTGGGATAACAACTTTAAATGTTTTATTCAATTCTTTACATGTTTTCCATTGTTCTAATTCTTTCATTGTATTTTACATTTTGTAGAAGTAAAGTTGATTACTGAGATTTTTATTTAAGTTAACAAAGGACCATTCCCATTTCATTCCACATAGTTTTTTATATTTTTGCATATTGAGAATGTACTATTAAAACCACGAATGATGATGTAAGTTTTATTGAAATAAATCATACTTTATTGATCTATTAAAAAAAACTGCTTTTTTTTATTCCAAAGTTACCATTGGATAGCATCTAAAATGCAGTTTTGAGAATAATTTAAAAATTAATGTTCAACAAGTGTATACAGTTATATAAATGAGGTACTATATAAAATAATATTAAATTTGATATTTAAATCAATTTCAAATTCAGTGGAGAACATGAAAAAAAAATTCTCCATTTTTTTTTATTTAAAAAATTAGTTTTTGTCTACATTCAATATAATTTTTATTCGAGAATGCAATATTAGATTCTTGGTCGTATCAAGAGGCAAACTTGTTGTGAATCTCCCAGAAAACTTACATCATTCATCAAATGTGGAAATTATTTCATATTGATTCTTTTGTTAAAATATCAGAATCGCTTCACAAATCCCATGACTCGTCTTCTCAAGCCCCCGTCTTATCAAGACCAATGATATAAATATACATCCCATTTGACCTTTAAGGACAATCTCTCTGGGAAATGAGAATGGCCCTTTTAGATTAAACAAAGAATTTAGTGAACATGACTTCAGTTTAACCAAAGTTTTAATTCATAGTTCACAGATATTAATTGATTTTAAAGAAGTATTTTACTAAATAAATTAATGTAATTATTCACTGTACGTTTCAATTAAACATAAGATTTCCTTAAATAAACATAATTTAAAGCAATTATCGTAATGCAAAATCAGATTATTTCCTTCAATTTTTTGCTCTCATAACTTTTAATAAAGCAATTTCTTGCTCCTTCAGCTTACAAATTAAGGTTTAGTAGTGATGCAAGCTTAATTAGCTAGCAACTCTTCTGAAGTAATTACGTTCAAATAAGTTTAACGTTGGAAATAGAAATAGATGAATGAATAGTGGAATCACATACATTCGTAAAACATAGACATTTATTAAATTAAACTATTAAATTTGACAGCCAGCAGTCTGTCTTTTTAAAGTCATAACAGAAAATTCATAACACCGATCCCAGATTTAATCTAGATTTTAACAATTCTATTATTTTTAATCATGCCAGCAATCATTTTGTTAGAAATTGCGTTGAGCCTGCTATTATTACTTCTAATGAGTTTTGTTATAACGAAAACATAAATATTATACCAAAGAGGTTCCCTTTTGTTTATTAGTGATTTTAATTGATGCCCAAATTTTCAATATCGTCATCTGCTTTTCGGGTAAGAGATATTCACAAGGGTAGTTCCATCTCACTCAGTTTACCTCAATTGAGGCTATATTTTCTCTCTGATGCCACCAACTTTTAAAATTTTTAGTTCACAGTGATTGGTTATTTCCCAGCTTTGCGTAGTTTCTCTTAACCTAATTACATCCAAATATAATGATATCATTTTATATTTTTGAGAGAATTTTCTATTATTAATTTTCACTTGAAATTACAGGCGGCTGGCTGTCGAAATTACTAGGTTTTTTTTTTATTATTAAATTTCTTTATATATTTCAAGAATGTTTGTGATTGCACTATTAATTTATCTATTCTAAAGTAATTACTTGGAAAAGTAAAATTGAATTTTTAAACAACTGATTTCTAACCCATAGTCAATTAACAGAATTTTTTAATCTAATTTTTAACTGCCATTTTTGAGCAATCCTTATGGAGGAGATTTGTGTTCTCGTGTTTGTATGTATGCTGTGTGTGTGTGTAATTTTATAATTGGAGATGTTGTAATTATTATATTTTCACTATTGTAACGTTAGTTAAGATTATATTCTTGTAAATAGAAGATTGTTAATAATGTAATGAATTGTTTAAAAGTGAACGCTTCATGACATTATCTCTAAGTGAACTTTTAAGAGCAGTAATTCAACAAACGTAAAAAAAAATATTTATTTTGTATATTTGTTTAATAAAGTATTATAAATATATACTGGTATCGAATTTAGATGTAATTATCTAACAGTCTCAAAATAAAGTGTTAATTACAAATTCATAAAGAATAAATCTATCTACGCTAAATCGATATTGCTAAGATCCAGCACTGTGAACCCAAAATGGACATTGGCCGCTTACTCAGAGTTTGCCCAAACTTTATTGTAGATATTCTAAATGAATTGATTGCGAGCACGACTTCCACTGGGAATGATTGGACAGTAAAAATTTGTACGCCAATGGTACATGATTGATGGAAATTATACTTCACTCCTGCATTACAACGAATACATGAGTTTGAATACATGAGTTTTCTGAAGCAATTAATAGTATTGCTGCATTCAACAATATTATTTGAAATATATATATACAGAACAGAAAATTTCGGAGTCGAGAGTTTGTAAGAAAGACCAGGGAAAACAGGAACCAATTGGACTGAGGAGAGAAAAAGAGCCCATTCTGAAAGAATGAAAGCAATATGGGCACAGAGAAAAACTGAAAACAGAGAAAAGGAGGAGAGAATGAAATGACTTTGTATTGTTCAAAATATAAAGTACTGAAATAAACCACTTCTCTATCATATCTTCAGAAACATCAAATCTATATTTCAACCAAATTCTAACAACCAAATGAAATTTAAAAAAAGCTTTGTCAAATGTATAAATTTACCAGTAGGTTTGAAAGTAAACAAACATGTTAAGGATGTGTGCGTGAACAACGACACCAGTATCATTTTCCACAAAGAGAACACCTTATTCAAGAAAAAGAGGATTCGGAAAGAAAATTCTCAATTGAATAGAATGGGGGTGGTATATGCTTTACAATGCAGAGATTGTAAGGACATATATATTGGCAACACGGGCAGAACTTTGAAAGAACGGGTCCGCGAGCACACCACTGCATATGACAACAGAGACGACAAAATTTCGGAATGGGCAGGGCACTGTATGAGGAACAACCATTGTCCTGACCCCATCGTACACATCGTATTCAATGTTAAAGACGAGGTTAAACGATTCAAATTGGAATCTTGTCTAATTAATAGTTGTGAATGTATCAACAGAGATAAATCTCTTAAAGTAAATGCAGTATCCTTAAGTATTTTCAAAAAATCGCTATTACACAACAAGAAAATTAGAGAATTTTTGATTTTAAAATAATCCTTATCTGGTTCATTCACTTTATATTGTTTTGTTTTGTTACTGATTGTTTTTTTGGCTAGAATTTATGTTATTATTATGTTATTGTTATGATTATTAGACGATATATGTCAGTTGGTACGTTTTTTGTAATTATTAGAATTTGCTTTGTATCTTTATGATTATTACTTTATATTCGATCATGATTTGAAAGGGAAAGAAGATGTATTTTCTCTTTCTCTTTATCTTTACTGTATTTTGTATTTATATTTTATCCTGAAGAAGGCCCGTCATTGGGTTGAAATATAGATTTGATGTTTCTGAAGATATGATAGAGAAGTGGTTTATTTCAGTACTTTATATTTTGAAGATTATGAAATTATCGTGATGATGTGATAAGACTTTGTATTGTACTTCGCGTGGTCCGGTAGGGCCCGATCGTGAAAAATAATAGTAATAATCCACGGACACAGGCCTTGACGTGGCGGAGGGGCTTGCGTACTTCAGTGAAGTTTTGAGCTATGCTGGCGGTAGCATAGCTACCAAAAGGTTCACCCAAGCCAGACAGGTCTAAACTGAGAAGCCAGACTAACTGTGTCACCCCCCATCAACCATGATGAGAAAAACAAAGAAACCTATACCGGATCGGTCGTCGCCCGGGTCAATAAGGGCCTCGTCAGATGCTATGGCTCCTGGACATCTGGTGACAAGTGGGCTACAAGGCTCAGCAGTGACTGTTGAGGAACCAGGACAAGCTGCTGCAAAGCTACTGGAACACAAGAAAAGAAAAAAGTGGACAATGGTTCAACATCGTGAGATAATGAAGTGTTACTATGAAGCAAATCCAACAGTACGTGGTTTTCAGAAAAGAATGATATAACAGTATTAACAAATAGAACTATTTTCATAATTGATATTGCAATCCCTGGAGATATAAAATACAGGGATTTGGCAATAGAAACAACACGGCTTTGGATGAAACACACGACAGTGATCCCCATCATCATAGGAACACTTGGAACAATCTCAAAAAATTTTACCAAGTATTTGAACCAATTGCAGTTGTCTGAAATAACAACATCAGAACTTCAGAAAACAGCGCTGCTTGGAACATCATATATATTGCGCAGATACCTGGTGGATACTTAGGTTTCTGGCTGAAACTTGTATCTACTAAAGGCTCCAGTCAGCGAATTTTTGACTGTGTTTCAAAATGTATAATAACAATTATTATTACTATTATTATTATTATTATTATATATACATATAAACCTAAAACAGTGAAGATTTATTTTCAGTTGGTGGTCATAGTAATCGAACAATACTGAAGATACTTTCAGTTTTTGAGTTGTTAGAATCTTTTGAGATGGTAATTTTTAGATTGCTAGACAGACTCTGGTTCTTTCCTGATAACTTTAACAGAGTGAATGAATCTTCTTGAAATTTAGTATTTACGGAAAAGGATGATCTGGTTTTGTTTTTGCAAACTTTTCTTTCAGCGATTCCTGTGCAAAAATTGAGGTTTTAAGAAGGCTGCGTCTATCATCCCTCTACTGCCCAAACTATAGTCGTAAAGACATGAGTGATACCTTATTATGACTTATTATGAAAGTTATGACTTGTAGAGGTGGAGTTCCGATCTGCGGTCACTTCCTATCTCACTGGAAGTGGAAGTAATCGAAAATGAAACATTTCGTCTTCTCTATCCCAAACTAAAGTCGGACATATATGACTGATATCTTTATTGGAAAGCTTATAACTTCAAGAGGTGGGTAAAAATATGAGTTAAGTCTGCATTTACTTTGTATTTCACAAAAAGTAATCGCAACTCGTATTTTCGTTTATAATGTGAAACCAGTCTATTTCTTTTGTTTTGTAAGGTTTAATAATTTTCATTATATTTACCAAATAATAATATTTCCCTGTTGTGTTTTCAAATTTAAAAAAATGGAAGCTTGGAATTTAAGGAAAGTGTGCTCAAAATTCTTTATGAACCTTTCTGATTTGGTAAAATGTGTTATCTACAGATACTACATGCTTGAAGAGTACTTGAGTATTCTTTATCAAGAAATTTTCCAAGAGAATTCCACGAGAGACTTGATATCAGAGATTCGATTTGCCACCCACCATCCCTACACTCACTTATCTACAATTAGGCTTAAGGCCATCAACACAGGAGGACTCATCGATTTTGTGGCAGTGCGTGGGACTCAGTCCTTGTCGTTTGGAGAGTTGACAAAAAAAAAAGAAAAGAAAAGAAAGAAAGAAAGCAAATTTATCTAGATATATTTGGAAAGTTATGACAGTTCATCTTAAAAAATTCAACTTGATAAGCTAAATATAAAGCTACTATACAAATCACAAACAAAATGGCGCTTCTGGATTGATTACAATAACGGGATTTTGAACAGTTTGGAAAATTAATCCGTTACTTTTTATTTGAAAATGTTTATCAGTTTTTACATTTTTTTCAGTTTAGAAACACCATTTACTTTTTTTCAACAGCTTGATTTATTTTACATATTGTGCCAATTTTTCATTCATTTAAAATTTGATCCAATGCAAAACCCTGATGATTTAAAATTTATAGAAAGTTTCGTAACAAAAAGTTTATTCCTTCAGATGAATAAAAATGAGGTCATTGAAGTGCAACTAAAAAGAAAACAAAAATCAGGCAAATTAAAATAAATGAAGTGACGCATTAAGTCTTAAAATGTAAATTTCTTAGAATTTTGTTGTCATTAAGTGGATTGTAATGCTCAGTATATGATAACAACTTCAATCTGAGCATTTATAGGTTTTCTCACAATCGAACGTTGCTTAAATCGGTTTTTAGCGACAGGGTTTTAGCTTTAAAGTGTAAAGTTGGAATGGAGCTCTTACTTTTATTCTATCCTAATAATAGTCTCCCCGTGCGACACTACATATACAGCCCAAACTGCAAAACCGACAGACATGAGTCCAACCTTATTGGAACCCTTAATAGGTTGCAGAGGTGGGAGAACGTACGAGTTCCGGTCTGTGGTCAATTTTTTTCTCTGAGAAAATAGCCAAAACCAAACAAGTACTTGATGGCTTGAATTACTATAAAGATAGTATCTCATTTTTCTCTTAAAAATTTCCAATTCCTTTGTAAAAAAAGAATGTCAGTCTCGATTTAAAGATTAACAATTTTTTTTAGAGAATCGTTGTAAGTTTTGATTACGGAAATCATTAAAATAGTTCTGGATGAAATAAAGGATAATCAGGTGACTTGGACGGCCAAGTCTCCAATTGAGCACCTTGTTTTTGTATTTTTTCCCGATTAATACATCTGTAAACGTTAGCTTGAATTAGTTTTCATTTCATTACTATTTTTGTCGATAATTATATGAATTAAATTTTTATGCGAGATATTCAACAATTATGATCATAATCCACCTGTAGATGGGCGTCAGCGATTTATCATATGCTTCTCAGAAATTGGCTATTTGAAATTTTGAAATTGGCAATCCTTTTATTACCTACTACAAATATCCTTATCCTTATATATTATATTTCAAAGGTGTTTTTGTGTCGGGACACCATAACTCCCTTAATATTTCATCAAAATCAATGATTGAGACATCATTTTGAAGATTACGTTCCCCGCTAATGACCAAAAATTAACAAATTGTTTAAAATTAATGTTTTTGTTAAAAAACTTTATTTTAAAAACCTTTTTATAAAAATGTAGAAGGCGCCATCTATTGATAATCTGTTCATTTATTTATTCCACATTACCATTCGGTGACTCATCAAGATACCATGCGAATTATTCGCACGGGTCAATATTTTTATAAAAATGGACAAGGCGCCATCTATTGACAATGTGTTTAACTAGCATGCATGACAGCTGTTGGATTTGTTTATTATTTCTCAAAGGTGGTTTTTTGTTGCGAATTATTCGCACGTTTCAACTAGTTTTATTAAAATTATAACATCTGAATACAAAGAATACATATTTTCATTTTCATAAAAAAAATTAAGTCAATCCCAATTACTTACGATACAAAAATGTTTTGATTTCGACAGGTATGAAAAAGATGAAAAGGATTTAACATTCAATGTTCAGACAATGATATATTTATTAGAAATCTGACTAAATAATCTTGTTTTTGATTCCATTGCTTTTCGATGGGGATTTGTCTGATGCTGAGCTTCTGGAAAATGATCCATTTGGAAAAGCTTTCAAATATAAAGTTAGATCTTCTCTAAATCCTCGAACGTGCATACCAAGTTTCAAGAAGATCCGGCGATTGATCCAAAGGATTGGTGGAGAAAGAGGGGGATTTCAGACAAAAGACACACATTCAGACTAACTGATTTCAAGACCCTCACTTTTCTGTTACACTGAAAATTTCGTTAAAAATGAAATATTATCATAGATTCTTCGATGTATTTACTTATAATTCATGGATTAATTTAATTTAAAAATGAAATACGACTGTATTAATACTTACTTATTGAATAAAAAAACTGGTTTACCGTGAATTCATTTTTCCATTAAATTACAATAATGTTCGAAATGCAAAATTCATAATATATTGTTTATTTTTCCTTATTTACTTCGTAGAAATTTAAATATTCAGTTGCTTGATTAATTTCCTTTCCTTCGAAACCCATAATACAGAATGAAAAACTGTGAATAAATGAATAGAAATAAAATAATGAAAAGGAATAAAGCAGACGTCTGAAAGAAAATTCTTAGTAATCCTCTTGGTTGGTTTGGACTCGAAGGTTCTTATTTGATTCCCACCCCCGCTGCCAGTTCCATTTCCTTTTAAATATGAAAGCTCATTGTCCAAAGGAAATGAAGAAAAGTAGGATGTAATAAAAGAAAGAAGAGAATAGAAAAGAATTCCCACTGCGCTTCTAATGTTAATTTTTTATGAAAAGAAAAGATACTTTTTTTTTATTTCTTACGAACAGGTAACGGTGAACTCTTTGTTTTACAGAGTTAAATATAATAGAGCTGTATTAACTATATGCAGATTATTTTTTAATATATTATGTAATCAACGATGTACTCTCCATTAAATGAGTGCTGATATTATACACTGAGCTTCAGGACTAGGGAATCCCAGGCGATATGGTAAACAATTACATTTTGGTCACTAGTAACTTAACACTTGCAAAATTATACAATTTAATAGGAATCTCGTAAAACACAAAGATAAAAACTAAATAATATTTACTATAAAATGACCAGTTTTATCGGCGAATCCGCCATTATCTCTTCAGTTAAAAGCCATACATACATCACCTGTCTACCATAAAAACTTCCAAGCTGACGTTATGAATCCCATAAAGCAATACCTGGAACAAGCTACGAAGGGAAAGCGTAAAAGGCACAACATCGTTCAAAAGCACCAATCAAAAAAATGAAGATGACATTGTCGCATCCAGGAAACACGACATCTTCCTTCTTTATTTATTACGGTATTGCCATAATACCCCATAATAATAGTAACCTAATAAGAAAGAAAAAAAAAGTAATTCTTCACTCTTCTTATCACGGAAAACTATCAATTGTGCAACCTCTGGAGCAGTAGTCCAATTAAAAAAGAAAGAAAGAAAGAAAAAATACCATCCATTCTTCACTCTTCTAATTTGGAAAACTTCCCAAATGTGATCAAAGATATTCTTCATTCTTCTTGAATTGGAAAGCTTCACCATATTGCAGAATGTTCTGAACTGAGTCCATAATAACGATGCAAAATGATTCCTTGCATCTCCTTGCAAATCTTCTTTTTTAATTTAACCAAAATAAACGGATTATCAAAATCAGTATTATTACCAGTCTCATGCACATGACCTAAGTTATGTAATTCCTATGGCCTGTGTTAACAGCACGCATGTTTTCTGGCCTTCAATAATGTCCTCCGGATCTCCCCTATATAGAGGCATTAATGCATGGCAAGGCGTAAATAACTCTATTCATCACCAACCGATCTTCTTAATAGCAGCAGAAGATATACGAATAGGAGATATACTTTGTCTGCTCTACATATGAATAGCATTAATTTTAACTTGCAGAGGCATGTTTAAGTTGAAATTAATCGTGTTAAAAGAATACGACTTACGAAAAACTAGGTTTGTATTTAAGTTCTTTTTATTTTTTATAACCATGACATCCAGAAATGATATTTTTTTATTATTGTTATTCTTTTCAATATCGAAAACGATATCATTATGGACCATACTTATCTTTAATGCATTCCTGAATATCTGGGCTACAAGCAAGCAACAAGTCACCAACACAACAAAAATAAAATGGTAGGCTCACGAATATCACGAATTTTGAAGCATTGATTCTTTTTAAAGTTTAAAGATATCACCACTAAGAAGCTTTTAAATGAAGCACTTTACACAGTCTGAAAATTTTAGAGTTCAAATAGCTCACACCCTCATTTTCTATTAGGAGTTGTGGAGTCTTTTGCAATAATTATCTCATTAAAACTATCTTCTCTCTTTTATGTGCTTTTACTATTAAAATATCATTATTAGGCCTATTTCTCAAATCATGGATACCTTTATATTCGAGGGGTGATAAAGTTCTTGATTCCTTTCACACAATCACACTTTCTATTTTCGTACATTATGTGTTATTTGCCTCAAGAAATAGAAGACAATTAAAGTCCATTCACTGTAAATCTGAAGATACGTGACAACTCCTTATATGGTAAACGATTGAGCATTAGTTACTCCGTATACTTCCGTTTTGAAGATGGTTTCTGAACATGGCGGCTACTTAACACTCATCATTGTTCGTTTAGTCAACAAAACTTTGAAGAGTCAATTTAGAAAAATCATTTGGAATGTTATTTTTTTATTTCAAGTCGTCTATCTCTATCGTAAAACGGCTCAAGCAACAGGTACTTTATCAAACAACAAGTGCTATATTGTTAAGGAAACCGAAGCTTGCTTACCATTAAGCCTAGCCCATTGTTTGCAATTCCACTAAAAACAACCAAGCTAACATTATTTATCCCAAGAAGCAATATCCGGAACAGTCCACAAAGGAAAAGGGTAAAAGACAACAAAAACACAAACGAAAAAAATGAAGATGACATCACTGTCACATCCAGGAAACAGACAGGAAGACATCTCTCTCTATTTATTTCTCGCGGTCTTTTCTCAATAATAATTATTTTTTTTGAATTGCAATGGAAAACTAAAGTTCCTGAAATAAAATGTTCTAAGTTCCTACCTACCTTAAAACGCTATTCCTCAAGTTTTTATTTTATTTTATTCTGTTTCGTTTCTGATCCGAGTAATCCAGTGATATGAAAATTGGGCTTTGAGCTGGAGGAGCTTAGAAGCAGTCTGTTTCTTCTCCAGACGGATTCTAAGATTCATCCAGCCTTCTGTAAATGGGGACCGAGTTTATATCCCGAGGTAATGGCGAGATAGCATCGGACTGATCACTCGTGATCGTCATCCCGTTAATGGGTCGAGAACTGTTGAGTCTTTATTTACACCCTGCTAAGTGGTCTGGATGACTTGTAAAGTGGAATCCATTTTAACTTTGTTTTATTTAGTTTTTTGAAGTGATGAAAATGACATAACGTTAATTTTTTAAAAATAAAATATATTATCTGATGAATTTAGATTAGCATTCTTTATACTTAAAGTATTTTCAGCCTATTTACTTCATTCTTTTCAAACCAAGCGCAAGTTAATGGATTAGCTGAAACGATTTACCTGCATTGTTTAGCACTTCGATAAAAATCCATTCTTTTTTTTTTTTTAATGCTTTCAATGGAATTTTGTCATCTTCAGTCTTCAATTTCTATAGGAACATAAATGAATTATTTATTGGAAGGCTTGATGTGGGCATTACTGGGAAATGATGGCGCTTCAACTTAAACAATTCGCTAGGTTGAAAATTGATCCTGGGAATAGTGACGATATCACTGCTGTTGCTTTCAGAAAGAACTTCTGCCGTGATGAAATTGCGACGACAGTACTTAATGACCAACTGTGTGCCACTACAGAGTCCTTTCTTTGGATTGAGATTGCGAAGGAGCATCATAACTGATCCTTTCTTGAGGCTAAGCTGATGAGGTGGCATGCCGGAAAATGTGAGTGTGAAGAAACTCGGCAGAATAGTTTCGTGAGTCATTTGGACCATCCGACACTATTACATCTGCTCCGTTGCGTTACAGACAGCGGGATATACACACACAGAATTGGAAAACTATATATAAACATGAATAATTTTTATTCCTTCAAAAAATATAGAAATTTTATGTAGCATGGGCTTCAATTTCATTCAAGAACTATTTCCTTTTTTTTTTTTTTGAATATATCTTTGTCTTGCTGGTAAGAATAAAAAAGTCAATATAAAAAAATCAACAATTTTGTTTCCATTTTCGGTTACTTTTTATGGGAATATCCCGTCCTTAATAAGTTTGAACCATTAGATAGATCTTCTTGAAACATGATATGAGTAGGAAGGATTAATAACAATCTTGTTTTTAAATTTGAAATATTTTCTATGTGGGTCCTTGAGAAATTAGCGCGAAGAGGCGACAAAATTTTTTTAGGAAAGATGTGGATCGAAACAATGAATTTCAATTTTAATTTTAATTTAAATAAATATAAAATTTTTAGTGATTACGTGATCTTGGATTCTGAGGTAATTTTCTCAGTCACGTGACCCTTGATCGCGACCGGATTACCTGTAAAAAAGTTCATCTCAATGAGAGGAAGAACTTGTCTTTCATTTTGGTCATCTAAAATGAATGGTTTAGAAATTGACCTTACCTCACTTGACTTCCGGTTGACCGATGTCGATGAAAACTAAAATACAGCCATCCTCATTAGTATACCTAATATTTTATCCTTATTTGCATTTTCTATGTCTTTTGGTTTCGGAGGAGATAGGGACAGAAAAAAAACCAAATGTTTATATATATATATTGCATTGACTATTGCTTTCTCAGTTTATGGACTACTTTGCTAATCTGCAGAAATTTTCATTATAATAAAAAAAAAAACCCTTGCCTTGATATTTTATTTATTATTTTGATTACAAAGAAATAGCAACCTGTTCAATAATTCAATTTTTTTAGAAAAAAATAAAGGCCATTACTGATCTCTTTTGGTGTCTGATAATACGTAAAAGATAGCTCCCTTTTTAGTGTTTACAGACAGCTTTCAGCCTCGTAGAGGTCTTGGAACAGTGTATGTTTCGACTCTTGTAGTAATGAGATTCACCAACTGAAGCTATCTGTACATTCATGGCTGCTGTTTATTGCTCCTGAATTTCAAGTGCCTCATTTGCCCTAATGTCGAGCACAGGATTTCTATGTCCTACACAGCAAAACTTTAAAAGTGTAGAGAAGAAGTTTTTCGGAAATTCAAGCATCGCAAATCGTTTTTGGAAGTTTGCTTAAATTTGCTTTTAGAAAAAACTTAAAAAGAAACTACTTACTTCAAAACGTTATTCCTTTAGCTTGTTTTTTTTTGTATTATTTACCTTAATTCCTGAAACCATCACACACGAACAGGCTAGTTTATTTTCAATTTACAATATCTGTTGAATAAAATCAGTATAAAATCGTCCATTATCTGAAAATAATTAAATCTGCATTACTTACTTAACCAAATCCGATTTTTTTTTTAAAGTTCAAACCTCAAATACCTAAAAGAATTTAATATTCGTTGTTTAATACAGTGAGATAACATTGGCTTTGTATCCAATTTCCCTTAATCTATATTACTAAAATCTTTTATTTCTCTGTCTGCCTGTCTTTCTGTCTGTCTGTGTGTCTGTCCGGCGCAATTTTCTGAGAGAATGGAAAATAGAAATAATTTTTACAATGAAACATCCGCGACAGGAATCGAACCTGCAACCTTCTGATCCGAAGTCAGATGCCTTATCCATTAGGCCATAGGGACTACAACTCTCTTCATATGTTTTTTTTTACTTATATCTCCTTTCCTTTCCCCCATCAATAAGGAATGTATTCAATCTTTTTTTTGAATCTCAAGATTGTTTATTTATTTCACATCAGTCAGTTTATTTGTAATTCGAAACTGACAATTAGAACGATAATTGCCGAAACGTTGCAATATTTTAAATATTCTTACTTAACCAAATCCTGTGTGATATTGAAAAACATGTGGGTGTACACGCCAGATGTTGGAGTAAAGAAAACAGAGTCAAGAAAGAGAGAAGTACTCTTTTTCTGAGGTGGAATACCGAAAAAATCACTATTTGCAACTCAAAAACCATCAATAAATGTAACTCAAACGTCACTGAAAAGTGACAATTATAATTAAAATGAGAGTCAAAAAAGAATGAAGCGATACTTCTATTAGATAGAATATTGAAAAATCACTATCTGTAACTCAGAAACCTTCAATATTTGGAACCCAAAAGCCACTGAAAAGTGCCACTTAGAATAAAAAAAGAGACTCAAAAAAGAAAGAAGCAGTATTTCTATTAGATAGAATACTGAACACTATTGTAACTCAGAAACCACTGAAAAGTATCATTTGGAATAAAAAAAAAAGAGTCAAGAAATAAAAAGCAGTATTTCATTAGATAGAATACTGAAAAATCACTATTTGTAACTCAAAAACCATCACTATTTCTAACTCGAAAACCACTGAAAAGTATCAATAGGAATAAAAAAAAAGATAGTCAAGAAAGAAATATGCACTATTTCTATTAGGTAGAATACTGCTCAGAAGTTAGGCGTCTTAGCCATTAGACCACTAGGCCTACATTCTAATCTCTGTAAAAAATAAAAATATATCATAGATATATGATTTACAAGGTGGTTCTAAAAGCAGGCGTAGATAGAGAGAATATAGACATCAAAAATTAAATTAAAAAAAAACCTTTTAAAAAATTTTCGTTTTAGTTTCCTTGATGTAATTTGTGTGTGTGTGTGTGTGTGTGTGTGTGTGTGTGTGTGTGTGTTTTAATAAATAAAAAATTGTTTTCCGTTACATAAGGGAGGTTTCCGGAGCGAAGCGACGGGTAGCCGATTAGTATCTCACTAAGATAACGTTTCTAAGATTCCAACATTTTTCTATGGAAGTTTTATAACTTTCTCTCGTCGATTTCTCGATAAGGATCCATTTGGAAAAACTTTAAATATAAACATTAAACTCTAGTCCTTGAATATGTACAGTGAGATACAGGAAGATTTGGACCAACGCACGGCTCAAAAGTTATTAGAAACGCAATGATTAATTATTTTTTTTAAAATTCGTGAAAATAATAGAAAAATGAAAATCCTAGTTGTTTGGGGTTTTTTTTTTTCAAATTTTATAATCTCAAATAGAAGCATGAAAACAAATTTTCTGTTTTCTGAAAAAAAAAATCCTAATTTTTAACTAGAATTGTTTTAAGGCGGATAAATTTAATCATATTAAAAACAATGCGCAGTTGTTTAACTAAAAGGATTAATATCACTGTCAAGAAATCAATAAAAATTCATTATTTTGTTTTCCAAGACTGTAGTTTAGTTTTTCTATACAGGGCGATTCCCTGTACAAAATGTTTGTACCAGTAGGTGCAGGCAGTTTTGAATCACCCTGCAGAGTAAATAATACTGCAAATAAGAATTTTGTTGTAGGTAATGGGCTCTGTACATTATTTTTGTAGCAGATATTTACTTTGTGTACTATATATTATTAATGATATATTATTGATTTGCATTTCTATTTTATATATTTTTAATTAGTTTCACAGTAACATTTAAAAATACTACTGAACTCAAGAACCCGCAAATGACGAAAGGGAATGTACGTCTTTAACCTTTTTAGTCCTGAACGGTAAGTTATTGATAACTATGTAGCTTGAAAATAAATTCTTTTCTAGACAAGAAAACGAAGAAAAAAAAGTAAGTATCGTTATTTAAAGCCTAGATTTAGAAGCTTTTCCTTGTAGGAAGCATTAAAATACTGCCACTAAATAACAACTGCTGGGAAATAGCATTTTGCTATTGGAAAAAGTGGCTTTCTTTTCTGATATAATCCTGAGAAAATCAGCTTAAAATGAACCACAAAATCCTACCTTAAATATTGATGCTACTCTTTTCCCTTTCTAGAATAAAAATTAAGTTTCAGATTAAAAGTACAAATGTGCGTAGATCTAGGACTGACTTATGTTCCAATATGGTGGTCATAAATCGATTAATATATATATCGAGAGATCAAATATAAGCATTTAATACCATACTGTCAGACATTCCAAATTAAACTTTTGTACATAGAGTATTTGCATTATTTTTGCATATTACGTAATACAGTAGTAATATTAAAAATAGAGAGTACAGAATCATAATACAGTACAGAATCTGCAGTGACTATGACTTGATGCTGTAGCTATCGGGGTAGTGAAGGCAGCTGGTGTTTATTTAGGCTATACCATACAGTATTGTTGATATGCATCCAGGAAGAAATAATTACTATGCATTCTAAGGACATGGATATACTTTACAAAGATCCTATTCACATTCTACCTTAATTGCAGTTCTCGTATTTAGCCTACTTTATTCTCTTGCGTTTATATGTGTGTACCATCCTAATAATTTTTGAACAACTGACTATATCTTCTTTAAACTTAGTAGTTACATTTCAGAACTAAAGCGATGTAGCTTTATATTAGAAATCATTTTGAAATGAGTCCTTAATGAGAAGTCAAAGAAAAAAGGTGACAAAAATTACCAAAGAAAAGTATTAATCTAAAGAATGTATTTTTATCCTAATTTTTTTTTAAACAATGAATTTCAATTTCCTTTTAACTAATCTGTAATTAACGCACGGCTTAATGTGATTAAAGTTGATCCCATTTTGAAAACATAAGTAAATAATGGGGCATACATATATATCTTCTTTTTCTTCTAGCTCTTCCCATTTATGTGGGGTCACTGTTAGAACAACGTGTCCACTTGTCCGAGATTACATTTGACAGTATTTTTACTGCCCGATGTCCTTCCTGACTCCAACTACATTTCAGATTGTGGACCCTACGAAAGAAGAGAAACAGACGAAGAAGCAGACAAATATAGGAAAGAAAGTGGACAATCATTCTGCCCGGATACGAACCGCTGTTCGGACAAGTCAGCCTCATGGCAGACCTTCCGTTTATTTTCACAATTTATCTGCTGAATGTAAGCAGTATATACACACACACACACACACACACACACACACACACACACATACATATATATTTCAGAAAATGGAAAATGTATACTGCTTATGTTCAGCAGATTTTTGTTGTTTTCATGACTCAGGAAGAAAATAAAGACATTTTAAGGAAATGTCAAACTTATTACTGGGTATTTGTACTTTACTCTACAGATATTGCTAATAAACCAAGAATGATCCTAGCTTGTTTAAAATTAGAATGTCATCCAAATATTTGTTGTTTTGACTTTTTCAGCCTACATGAGCAGAAAAAAAAGATTAGAAATATGTAAGTTACTATATAGATTGATCCTGAAAGATCTAAGCCAGTTGAGAACTTGAAACGATAGAGGAAAATTAATTACAAGTTCTTCAAATAATGATTTTTTAAGACCTCGTAGAGAGGATCTATTACGATTCCAATGTCTTTGTGTATGTATGTTACACCCTCCGCTTCTCAAACCAGAAGTCGAAGCCACACGAGTCATACCTTATTGGACTCCTCATGGCCTGGAAGTTTGAGAAGGAAAAAATATCTGACTTCCCGTCCAAGTTAATTTTATTAAGTGGCCGTTGGCGAGTGAGGAAAACAGTGATAATTGCACAAAATGTGGAGCCTGTTTATACTAAATATACTATAGAAATATGATGTCTTCGATCCAAGGTAGCCATTTCCGGCTGTTAGTTTTGTCGAATGATACAAAATGAACTGGGGTGAGGTCAACGCTTGAAATCGTTCTTGATCTTAACATTACAGCAGCTTCAATAATTGAGTTTTGTGCCCCAGTCAGTAGTAGTTTATGTCTAGATCGCCTGTATTTATTACAGACTACGAATTGATTTGCTTCGTTATCTTATAGAGCGACGACGTCTTTGTTCCATGTCTGTTCGTCAAAAAAGTTTTTTTTTCAAAGTCACGTATAAAAAGATAGATTTTCCGTTTTCAGTTGCCTTCCTTTGTTTTAATACAGTAGTATAAATTACAATTGGAACAACAACACTTAAGAAAATCTTGCAATCGAGAATAAATATATATGTCTATATAGATATGCAAATAAATCAGATTTACATAAGACGTCGCGATGTGAGCTTTTCTCTTTGTTTTTAGAAAACCTTTTGCAATGTTAAAATTAAAAATTATTCAGGATGCAACGCATTAAGTCAGAAATAGTTTATAATTAAAATTAATAATAAAGACAGTGGCCATCGTTTTCTACCATGTGGCCATCCTCAACAGAATATCTTAATATCAATAAAAAAAAAAAAATTTAGGAAATAAAGCACATAAAGTCATACAGTGTGTTTGTCTGTGTGTGTGTGTGTGTCCTCCACAAAAAATTTTTGAACCTTTGATTGAATCTTCTTGAAACTTAGCATGAACAATTACGGGCAAAGCAGAAGAAGATAACAAAATTCCTACAAAAGAAATCATTACGACTGAAATACCTTTATCTACCATAACAATTTATATTAATTTATTAATTTATACTTATTAATGCGACTAATTTGCGCTGATTTAATTGGATTTAGATAGGTAGTATGAATTTCATTAATATTTTAGAAAATGGAAAACTTGTCTCTGTATTCAACAAAGGCAAACGAAATTTTTTGTTGCTATTTTCAACATTTTACTCACAAAAACAAAACAAAAAAAAAAAACCTCTAAAAAAAGTGGACAAAGTTCTTGCGGGAGTTTTCGAGTAGCTCCTCATCATCTTCCTTAATCGTAATAGAGTTCCGAACACTATAGCACAGGGATGTCCAACATTTTACATTCAGTGTCCCAATTTTTTTCACGCATGAATTCAGATGCACCATTCTTCTAGCATCATTTTTCAATTCTTCTATAAAACTATGTTAACGTAAATACAATTATCATTTCTTTATGTTTCTTTATAATAAAATACAGAAACAACGTTAGACCAAACTAATAGTGTATGGTACAGTTATGGAACGAATATAGAACAAAGAGTCTTTCAAAAACTCATTGAATTTTAATAAAATCGATACATACAGCCTGCGTAGAAGCATAGAACAATCACTAATAGTCCATAGCTTTCGCCTCAGTATGACGAGGCTTCTTCAGTGGATAGAGAAGCCTCATCATACTGAGGCGAAAGCTATGGAGTGTTAGTGATTGTGTGCAGGCTGTAATCTATATTACTACAATCTTTTATTTCTCTGTCCGGCGCAATTTCCTGTGAGAATGGAAAATATAAGTAATTTTTACAATGAAACGACGGGAATCGAACCTGCAACCTTCTGATCCGAAGTCAGACGTCTTACATTAGGCCACCGGGACTACAACTCACTTTATTTTGTTTTTTTGACTTATGTGTCCTTCCCATTCGCCCCATTAAATAATGAACGTATTCAACCTGTTTTTTGAATCTCAAGATTGTTTATTTATTTCCGATCCGTCTATTTATTTGTAATTCGAAAATGACAATTAAAACTATCATTGCCGAAACGTTGCAATATTTTAAATATAATATTCTTACTTAACCAAATCTACGTGATATAGAAAAACAAGCTCGTGTACACGGGAGATGGCCTAGTTTTATTTATCATATTGAGCACACATAAAAACTTAAGTAAGTTTAATAAAATCGGTTTTTGGTTAATACTTAACGCCTGAGTTGGCTTACTCACTTATCATTGCGGGTGGAATGCGCCATTTTTAATCATCCAGTGCGCCACCTCGGATCCCTTGCCATCCATGCCTTAGCATTACAATTGAATACCCAAATATCCAAAATCTTCTTGTGGTTCGTCTCTAAAATAAAGCCGAGGGTCTCACTGAGTTAAAAGAAAGATATAATCTTTAAAGATTTTAAAACTTTATTCATTTATTACGGGCTTTGATAGTTGAAGAATTAAATTTCATTCTTCATCCAGACTGTTATATTTGTCTGGAATAAATTTCCTTAATTCTCTAATTTTTCCCTTACGGATACCCGAGAACTTTTTAATACTTAAATTTCAGTAATTTCCTTTGTTTATTCGTTTCTTTTATTCATCGTTTCACCACTTTTTTCAACGTTTTTGGTAGATTGGAAATTGAAGACATAAAACTTTAAGAAGCTTTTCAGTGATCTGCAGGAATTCTTACATTTGTTTTTTTTTTGTGTGCTTCAGATTTCCAGAGACTTCGGCGATCTCAAAGACTTTTTGTTTCTTGGCAGTTAGTGAAGAAATGTGCTCTGCTTCTTCGTTTGTACTTTTTTCTGCTTTATTTACTGTCATCTTTAAATTCTCAAAGTCCTGTTCACAATGGAAAAAAACCCACGATTTTTAGTATCGGTACATCAAAGTTTCTTAATTTAATATGAATTTTTTTTTTTTTTTCACAACTTCAAAACCCTCCAAAATAAGATATTTTGAGAAATAGCAATTTAGAGAAATTATACTTATTTGTTTCGATCTTTTGGTATCTGTTTGTATCTGTTTGTAGATGCCTTCGTACTTTTTCGGAGTAATTTTAAGAGTTTTTTTTTTAATAGATGTGGTTTAGTAGATCTGTAACTATTATGTTGTGAAATTCCAATTTTACGTTAATAATAATTTGGTTTTTTTCATACGAGTCTTTTTTTGCAAATATTTGACTTTTAAGAAAATGTAAAATAATCATTATATTTTTTTATTTTGCTGATCCAATATATAGTTCTATTTAGAAAAATAACAATTATAATAGAATATTTTTGTGATAATTGATAAGAATATATAAACTTAAAGTTTTTTTCAGGTTAAAAAAAATTGCAGTTTTTCATAAATATACGTTAAAATGTTAATGGTTCGGTTTAATTGTGAAACTTTAAATCAGTTTCTGAGGTATTAGAGTGTTAAATGTGAATGCAGAATAATTTTATAATTCGCCCATAACTGTTCAAGACAGACTTTCTTCTCCAACAGAAAAAAAATCGCTCAGTTCAGAAAATCGCAAGTAATAATTGCTAAAAAAATAAGGTATGAAATAAGGACACTTAATTAATATTTTAATTAAATTTTCTATATGAACATGATACGAGTACAATAATTGATTGTGAAGAATTGACCAGATAAGAAACTTATTGATGCCGTCAACTGCTGCTATTCTTCTAACACTTGATTCAGGATGCTTTTCCACTCAATACCTATTCCTGCGTATCAGGTGTGCGAACTGAGTGAGGTCTGCAGCGAGCTGTGGTTTGGGGTGACAATTTTCCAATTTATGCAAAATCATTGAAATACCTCGCTGAATATTCTTTAGGATGGTCTCCGGCATGCTGAATATTTGGGGACATAGAGGAAACGACTTGTAGGTTGCCTTCCATCTGCCAAACCATATGAGAAACTATTAGACTGTTTACTGTTGAACATAGGCTAACGAAACTTACTGCTCTCTGCTTACAAGAACTTCGTACTGGTACCTACAATCTGAATACATGCTGACAAATTAGTAGCATACGAATGACTATAAACCTCTAAATACCCGTTTGATTGCTGCACAGCAGGGGTAACATGACCAATAAGAAGAGGGCAATGAGCTGTAGTAGGAATAGGAAGAGAGGTTATTATCTTCGAAGATATTAACTGTAGACCTACGTGTATTAGGCTTATTTCTTGTTTTAATGAATACTACCTCCTGTGAAAATATGAACCCTTTTTTTTAACACTCTTTATATATATATTCGAGTGCAAGGAAATCGACTCAAACTGAAACGCAATGGTGAACTTTAAATATTCGCAAATTTTCGATCGTTTGAAACCTACAAGTAATAAAATAACAAAGAATATGAATTCATAATTAAAAAATTTTTACGTGCTGTGAATATAGGAATGAAAAAACTAAAACAAAAAAAAGAGCAACACATGAATACATAAATTGCCTTTCTGAATCAATCATCGGAAGAAGGACGAAACGGCCGCTCCCAGTTCCTTCCGATGATTGATTCAGAAAGGCAATTTATTTATTCATGTGCTGCTCTTATTTTTGTTTTAGTTTTTCATTAATATTAATTCATGTTCCCATATGACAACGTGTGATAATATTATGACAATATGTTTTTGAATATTATAACAATATGCATGTAATTGTTCGAAAGGGTATGAAGTTCACTTGTATGGCGATACGTAAACTATTCGGGAACATGGGAAATTGTGGTGTACGTGAGACTTACATATCCTTTCAAGAATGTGAATTATTCTATTGAAATCTTATCATCATTTTACTCCTGCGAGGAAGTGGTGCAGGGAGTTGTCTTACTACAGCAGGGTCACACTCAACGATTTGTCGCGCAGCTGTTGTGTATGTTGCAGACAGTTGTATCACGAGTCTATCGGAGGTTCTAGAAGCATTTCATCGGAGACCAGATTCTGGTGGACATCGAGCTACAACTGCAGGAGATGACAGATTTATTATTAGCACTGCGCTATGCAATTGTAATTGACTGGCATTTAGGTCCAACAAAAATTGCACCGTGTACGTGTGGTAGGTGTCAGGGGCTGGACACAGGAAGGACACAAGAAGACTACAGGAAGAAAATTTGACTACACATAGGCCTGGAACAGGACACTTCTGACCACAGCTCATCGGCAAACCCGCCTTCAATTTGCTCGCGATCATGCTGATTGGACTGTAGCACAATCAATCAATGTAGCACATTGCTGCGCAATGGTCAGTTATGGAGGAGGCTCCTGCATGCTTTTCACTTGTAGCCAAAACTGACGTGGTGTTTATCGACCATGGACCCAAAGGAGGCGGGTTGAGGGCTCGCCGATTGACGCTTTGATAATAATCGAAGTGTTATAACAAATATGTATTCCTGTGTACGCTGGATTCGTCGGAGAAAACTTCATTTTCATGCACGATAACGTGAGGCCACATGCCACTGTTGCTGTTTGGGATAATCTCAATTCAGTTGGCATTGAATGCACGTGGCCTGCACGTAGTCCTGATCTGAACCCGATCGAACATCTTTGGGACCTCCTTAAGAGAAGAGTTCGTGGTAGAAAAAAATGGAGGAGTTGAAGAGGGCGTTAGAAGAGCAATGGAACAATAATGTACAACATATTGCACAACAGGATCACAACGTGATCCGATCAATGAGATGCCGAATGGAAGCTGTTATCAGAGCTCGAGGTGGCAACACGTGTATTGACTTGCAATAAATGCTAAATTCAGCTCAATTTGTGGCCTAGTCTTTGTAATGAAATGATTGGTACTACACCTTTCCTATATTACTGTTTTCCTCATATGTTTACAAAATGCATTCATCTGGAACGTTCTGCGTGTCACGTGAATGGGAATGGCATATATTCTTTATTTTAATACTTGCAGTTCACACGATCAAACATTTACGACAATTTAAAGTTAACCATTGCGTTTCAGTTTGAGTCGATTTTTTTGCACTCCAGTGTATTTTTGAGATGATTGATATCCTAAGCTTACCATTAAATAGCTAAAAAAGCTAAATAAAAGTTTGTATCTGATTTCGTATCTGAAATAGTTAAAAAGCTAAAGAGTAGTTTGTACATGATTTCGTATCTGAAATAGTTAAAAAGCTAAAGAATAGTTTGTACATGATTTCGTATCTGAAATAGTTAAAAAGCTAAATAAAAGTTGGTATCTGATTTCGTGAACGATTGTTTGCTGGTTGAGGCTGAAATTTTTTTTTCTGCGGAGTTCCCGCGGTAACAAAAAGTACTAATTAAAATTCATTATTACTATGAAATTACAGTTAGAGCGCCTGGAACCTATCTAATATTGCTCCATTTTAGGGCCAACAAAATGTGAATTTTATTTTTTATTCTATTTAGTTAAAAGCAATTTGAAAAATTTTGTATGGCTGTGCCTATCAGCAACTAATAAACCAAAAATGAAACTCCGTAATCTTCTTCTTCCAGGTTAATATCAGGTGATTCACAATTAAGAGCTACCAATCAGAAATATACATTTCCGTATACTAAATCTTAGCCAAAAAATCCATAGAAAATTATTAAAAATTCTTTGATTACTAAAAAACTCTATGATAAACATTTTACTTAAATGTGGTTTTGAACGGAGGATTAGTGAATTGTATCTGGGATTTGAATTGAATTATTTGAAATCGATTCAGTGAATCGAATTTAAGTACAAGAATGGAGCACTTTCAGCGACCTTATAGGATAGAGATTAAAGTATCTGTGTATGTGCGAGAATGAATATGGTGAGATCTAAACAGATGAAATAAACTCAAAATGAAATTATGCTTGACTGTTGAATTAAAACGACTTGATTAAATGAGTTTGGAGTGCAAATGAATAACAGTGTGGCTTTCAACATCGAAGCGCTTGGTAAACCCTAGAGTTCCTTGGTTTTGTATTTACTGCGAATTTTTTCGCTAGTATGTGAATCTTTTACAAATTCTTGGGAAAGGAAGGGGGGGGGAGGTAATGGGGGAAATTAGGGATTAATCTTTAAACAATTCCTGATTTTGCTTTTTTAATCACATTTTTTACGTATTTTCTTTGAACATTTTTCAAAGTGAAACGATAACAACTTTTACTCATTTGACTGAAATTAATCTCTTTTGGATTTGTGGGCTTATTTCACCTTTCATTTTCGTCTGTATCCTGCTGATAGAATAGTTTGGGAAGTAGGATGTATTTGTTTGAAACGGCAGAATTTTAAATTTCACTAGAAATGATCTGTAAATGTAGTGAGCCTAATTTCCTGTTGCAGCCTTCGTGTTTCTCATTTCCTTCTTGTTTCTGTCACTCTTTGTTTGTCCAAAATACAATTTACGGACTAGTTGCGGTTGTTTTGGTTTCTTAAGGGAAGGTATGTTGAAACCACTGGTGAATTATTCATTCAAACAAATGAACTCTGATGCAGAAACTTCTCGGTGTTTCTCTGTGTACATTATCTTAGATCAGTTCCCTCTGGATTCTTGTTTTCAACCAAATAGGAAAATAACGCAATTGGAAATCTGAATCTTATGAGTAGAGATCATTTAAACTGAAACAATATTTTAAAAATATCTGTAAGACTATAGGTCAGAGCATCCGAGTTCACACACCACTTCATTTCACTGCATGGTCAGGCATTATATAATAGATGGTCCACATTTTACGTAGTTCCGTGCTACATACATTGGAGTTGCGTAAAAAGCTTGTAGAAATTAAAAATAAAGCTTTGAGTTGCCCAAAATTGACGAAGAGTGGTGACGTAAATATTTGAGCTACATGGTGTGTACGCTACATCCTTCACAGGCAGCATCCGATCAATTACACTATTCATCTCCTTATGTAAAAGACAATTTTGTGGTTGTTTCAAGTACTTCAGTTATTTCTCCCAGAAATTAAGCACCATGTTTAATTGAAACCCCTCATATGCGAGAATATTACATACATATGCTGGACGGTAGTAATAAATTAGTTTTTTACATATTTACTCAAATAATTTTTCCATTTTATTTTAATTAGTTTTGTTTCTTTGTAATTTCTTCCATTGCCAGTACGTTATTTTTTTGTTTGAATATTTTGTATCTGAAAGCTAAATTGAAATCTGTGAAGAGAGAACGAGACCCTTGTATAAGTCGGGGAGGGGGGGGGGGCTATCTTTTATGTACTGTATTTTAAAGGAATGCCAAAATTCGATCCATCTGGGAGATTAGATATTACAATTGTTTTTTACATTGATGGGCTAAAGGATTGCTCTATCTCAATGCCTTATTTATTGAGTAGAATTACACTCTTTTCAGTTAATATTCTCAATTAATTTCTAGGTAAGAATTTGATTTTTGAAAATAATTTTGTTTTCATTGAATTTTGTAGCCAATAATAAGTTATAGAATTAGAATTGTTTTATTTATCATTGATTATTGTCAAACCTTGCTAATCACGTGGTTTTGAGAGTGACATTTTATTGTTTGTATTGTTGAAAAAAGTCGAGTGCTTTTTGGTTTGCTAAATGTGATTACTAAGGATGTTTGGATAAAAAGAAAATGGAATTCCGCTATGATATGCTTTTAGTGATATATTATCATCTAAATCATGGTTGATTAATATTATCAAAAGACTAATAAGTGAGTAAAGATTTAACCGTGGTATTAAGTGGAATTTTGAAGAATATAGAACATTTAATATATGGAAGAAAATGTTCGACGTGAGTAGTTAGTGTTGAAGAAACTATTTATAAATTCTCACATCCATAAGTACTGTGTTAAGTCACTGTTTATTTAATAAAGTAATATATTTTATTTTGCTGTTCAAAACATATTCAAATGAATTACCTTTTTATTTTGAACATTACTGGAACATTACTGCTACTAAACATTTTTATTGATGTCATCTTATTAATCAAGTCATCAAATTTAATTCTTTTGTGATAAGGGAAAGGAATTTCCATCTCATATCTTGATGTAGATTCGTCAGTAACGTTTTATTTTGTCTTATTGTGAGTACTATCGAAGATATGTAATGATCTCAAAACAGCTGTGCTGTTACCTGTAAAGTAAAAATGAAGTGTATTTTTCTGCTTTTGTATTATTATGCACATTAATATTGTATTTTTATACTAGTAACGTTGACTATTTCTTCATGAAGTCTTTCTTTCTTTGTTATGATTTTCAGAGAAAAATAAACATCATTTCTGCTTCTTTGTGTGATGGATTCTTCCGGAATAATATTTTTAGTCAATCTTATCTGCTCGTGAGATTTCCGCTAATTAAGATGCTCCCTTTAAACACGATATAAGTAAGGCAGATTAGATAATTAAAGCTAAACATTTAATAAACTACAACAATTTTGTTGTAGTTTTAGACAATTTTGTTGTTTCTCAGGCTGATAAAGTTTAGATTTTTTTTAGAATTTATATTTTTTTTATATATAATTGTGATACTTGTTAAAGTATCCAGTTATATTCCAGAATATATCTAAGGTTTATCAATCCGAAGATGAACATTCGACTTGGATGTCGGATACTGTTGTTATTAACCATTTAATAAAGTGTGGTTTCTTTAATGAATTATCATCACATGTTAAATCAAGATCTTAAATAACAGTTCTAGTAGATCTAATAGGATCTTCGCTTATTTCTTATTCTGT